>OU015761.1:18797963-18911495 GCA_907173295.1 Fagus sylvatica
GTATGCGACAGGACATTCCGGATCCTGTTGATACAAATGTGGATATGCACTCAATGGATTTGAGGGGGAAGACACAGGTATCATGGATGAACACTTGGGCAACCGAAATTGACAAGTGGAACCATCGGGCCGAGCATGTCGTGACTCGTCCCCCATTTGAGGGTGTCATGGGATATCATGACCCATATATGCAGTGGTACCGTCGTATCACTCGACGTTATATTTGTAAGAAGTCTGCCCATTATAATCAGATGGTAAGGTTTTAAAGTTGTTATTACATAGTGCTATCACATGAACTTGAACACTTGTCTAATAAATGATATTGTCCATAAAGTCATATTTTTAAGTCTATGTATACTAACATGTCCTTTTATGTGATAGGTTGATCTTTTGGTCAAGCACATCGGTAAGTGGCCAGCAGAAAGTCAGGAGGCGAAGGATATTGGCATGGTCCTACAACATGCAAGGGCAATTAATAGAATAGACGTTTTGGTGTGGCATAATGTATCCAATCACATTACAAATAATCCACCCCAAGTACAAGGACGTGGACGTGGACGTGGACGAGGACGAGGACGAGAGCGTGGGCGTGGACGTGGACGTGGGGGTGGGCGTGGGCGTGGTTCTAGAGGTATGAATCTCGATCCTTCTAGTAGTACACAGCTGACCCCATCTACGGGTGACGGTCCATCAGCTGCCCCTTCTACTAGTGCACAGCCGCCTCCACCTACGAGTGTCGGCCCCTCTAGTATACCCTTTAGCTTTGCACAGCCGACCCCATCTACGACTGCATGCCCCTCTGATGATGTTACGTCTAGTACACACAAACGTCATAGAGTTGCTCCTTCATCCTCACTTCCCACTTCTCCTGACTCTACCTTTTTGACCACTACACATTTGCCCCCCTCCCCGAGGTGTCATCTCGAGTCTACCCCAGCCACTCCTATCCGTCCCAGTTCATCCACACTCCCCACTTCTCCTGACTCTGCCCCAGCTGCCCCTATCCATCACATGGCCTCATTCCTACCACATAGTGTTACCCCCACTACACAGTCCGGTGTTGATATGTTTTACATGCAAGCAGTAGGTCTTGACCACAGTACTACACACGTTGAGTCAGATAGCTCAGCATGTATCTTTATCTCCACACCATCTCTTCACACACCTCATGCCGGGGTGGCATCCACTGACCCCACATTGACACATTCACCTCCTGCCTCATCCTTACCCACCATAGTAGATTGCCATCATTCTCTAGCAGAGGTACCTCAACCAGATGTGCCACAAGAGCAGCAGTTAGAGGAGCGTCCTAGGAGGAACCCAGTACGCAATACAAAATGTTGGCAATGTGGGACAGAGTGAATAGCAGCGAAGGCCAATTTCCAGGTAATTTTGAGTAACAATTCTTATTTATTCTTATTAAAAGGCATAAGGAAAAAGACGCCTTGTGGTTATTATTTTTTCTTAATTAAGTTACCTTTTTCTCTTGTTAGTTACTTCAGGGGGCTTTCTGTATTTGCTAGATAAATCCTTTCATTAATATTTTTGATTAGTATGGTTTTGGTTCCGGTACCCCAATACCCACTTTACTCAGCTGCAATCTCTCTATTTGGTGGTTCTTTATCAGCAGAACATATACCAGGATGAGCGCCCTTTTATTAGTGCTAAAAAGGTATATATTCTTGTGCTGTTTGATTTATCTGTGTCTTGAGTTTTTGCATGTTATTTCAAATTGTATTTATACTCTAGTTTTTTTTTTTTTTTTTTTAATGAGTTATTTATACTCTAGTTTACGATAACATTGAAAGGTTTTGAGGGAAATGAGGCCGCCCATAAGCAGGGAACTCCAGCTTGACTCTTTCCATACTGTGTCCAAAGGATATTGGGGTGAATGTGGATAGAGAGGTGGATACTTTGAGATGACTAACATTCCTCCAAAGGTTTGTCTTTCTATAAGTTGTCTACTATATATATATAGCGCCCTTAAGTTGCAAACCAGGCATTTTTGCATATTTAGGATTAGTGAAGATATGGATATGTCTTACATATATTTCTATTTGAAGTTACGTGATCAAAATAAATTAAAATGAATCAGAAGTACATAACTGTACAGGTTTTGTAAATCATTAAGATGAAGCCATGAAAAACAATGTTAAGACTTGGTCTACTAGAAGCCTCTGAACTTTTCAGTTATTGTTATGAAAATACCAAATCATGCCATTTACACACATAAAGAACTGTTTCTTTATCATTCTGATTTAATAAGGTCGTCTTCTGACTTATGTAGAGTGAAATTCAAATTCAATTAAGCAACTGATACTCATTTTCCTTTTTGCTATCATGACTTAATCTTGCAGACAGTTGATGAGATCTATACAGTTGCATCCATATCACTCAGTCCAAATGTCCCTGCACGGATATTTGTGAGTTAGAGCTCAAATTTTTGTGGTGTAGTATCAACAACTGATCTTGCACAACATACACTTGAACAAGTAGTGTACTTTCTTTTGTGTATTTTGTTTCAGAACTTACAAGATGCTTGATGATTTTTTGTTTTATCTACTCTTATATGGGGTTTATTTTCTTTTAGGTTGAACCTATTCGCAATTTCTTTGCTACTCTTTTTCTTGCCAGCATTGGGATGTTAATACATGTTCAGTTCCTTTGGAACCATGTTGATATTTTACTAGCAGCTGTTATATTGGTGATAATTATAAAATGTTACACAATATGATTTATAGCTGTGTAAATACAATTATAAAATGACACAAGGTAATTGTCACTTTTTATAGGTGTAGTATGATTTACAAGGTTCACAAGTAGACAATAAATGATCTTTGGCTTCATTAAATGTTATTATCTTATTTGCACTTTGTTTGGTTTGGAAGCAAAAAATGCAATGAAAGAGAAATAGACAACCTATAAACTTGAGTCATCTTCTTTGCACTTACTTTGGTTTAGAAGCATAATGCTGTAAAAGAGAATTAGGCAACTAAAAACTTGAGTTTTGAGTTATGCTTGTTGACTTCAGAAAATAATTTGGACAGCACATGGTAATGGTAGGTGAAGAACAGCTGAAGGATTGTGAATTTCATACATCTTCCTTATTAAGATATTTCTGCTTATAAGGAAGTTGATCATATAGTGGTAACGGGGTTCCTTGATTTGAAGTATACATATTCAGAGAGAAAGCAGTTTACAATTTGTGTAAGGTTTGGGATTTATTTTTTCTTTCTTCAGAACATAGGTTCCTTTCTTGGAATTTGGTTGAGCTGTAATATCAGATTGGTTAGTGTTGTCATGTAGGTCTCCCTTAAATGTATTCTGTCCTGCATTTCTTGGCTATACAATTATCCTTAGTCTATTTCCCCCCACAAAAAGTCAAGAACCAAATAACAAAGTTTGATTCTCTCTGACAGTTTGTTTCTGAACTGGAGTACACTGAATCCTTTATTTTCTTACCATTTTTTAAATCAATTTTAATTTATTTTCTTTCTTAATTTATTGTCAAGGGTGCTGAACCATTCTACATATTTTTGGTCATTTTGAAAATTATTTCCTTGCTTTCAAATTTCAGGGTGACTGCAGCCAACAAACTCAACCTCCCGCAGGTGGTCCTCATTTTCTGCACTGAAATTTTAGGCTAAACTTGTTTGAACCATGATCTTGAAATTTCTACAACGTAATTATTTTCTATGTGAAATGTCAAGGGACTTTTCTTCTTATTGCACATAGGTGCTGAATTCAATTTATACTTTGAGGACTTGTTTGCTTGGTGAGAGAAGTGAGGTTGGGAAATTCAAGGAATAAGTATCGATAAAAGAGTAATAACAGTGGCAGCACACCAAGGCCAACCAGGTCCTCCATCTACCCCTATATCTCTGCATTTCCAAGTTCCAAGTTTCTAATCCTTCGAGTCTTTTTTCTTTTTATTGTTTCTTTTTGTTCAGATTTTTTTGAATAGTCCAATCCAGGCTGGAGCTTTTAGTTTTGCTACTGACATGGTGATTCAAAGGGGGAGTAGTGGGAAAAATAGATCCCCATAGCTGATACTGTAAGTGTATATAATGTTTCCCATAATGATCAATTATATCTCATTCTGTTTATTTGTGTATATTATTGTTTAATGACAATGTTTTTGATAATATGCGCAGAATAAATGCCAGCCTAGACTATCATCAGCTAGTTTTGTGAAAAAATTGCATGATCTTGCAAGTAAGTCTTGTTATGGTAGCCAAAGTTTTTTTTTACTGTTTCAGTTTTGTTGGAGGAAATCACAAGATTGATTTTTAAATGCTAATATCAAAAACATAAGCTCGAAATGTTTTGGCAGGAAGAAGTTTGAAAACATAAGCTCCCTTACATCTATTTAACATCTATGTGATAGGTAGCATCCTCCAATCAACTAGCAGAAGCTCGAAATGTGAGATCATTAACCTCCAAAGTCAAGGATCTTGAAGCAAATCTGGGGCCATTAGAAGTCCACATCATTGAACAAGGATAGTGAAGAGAATGTAGAGATTTCAAATCTACCAAATGCGTTGGATGAAGCCCACATCAAGAACAAAGACAGTCGAGACATTGGAGACTTCAAATCTTGCAAATGCCTCAAGTGAAGTTCAAAGTTAAAGCTGGGCCTGGAAATTTTACTTTTTGTTTACAGATAATATTGTTCTAGATATTTTTATTTTAAACTTCTTGGCTTAACCTAGATATTTTTTATTTCAAACTTATTTAATTTTATTGATGTAAAAATTTTATGAGATTTTGAAACAGATATTTTATGATGCAGAATTTTATGAGAAATTGGTTGCAGAATTTTATTCATGTAGAATTTTGTTGATCTCAAAATTATTGATGTTTCCTTTTATTCATGTTGAATTGAATGAGAAATTGATGAAGAATTTTATTATATATGCAATTATTCAAATAAACAAGAAAAGAATGAGGGATATAAATGGCTATGTGATTGATAAATTAAAAAAAAAAACCATTCAAAAGGAAAGGGCTAACTAATCTCAATAATAAAACATGACATATTGGCAATAGAAGTTGCATTTAGTAGTCATTATATTTTACAACTCAATGAGGGTTGAATTGAATACCTAGTTTGCACCTCTACCACTACCACTGGTTGATGTAGGATTCGCATTAGGACATCTTCGACGATTATGTCCTTCCTCACGACAAATTCCACAACTTGGACGACCACTTTGACGCTCAATCCAATCCATCTCATTCCTTATTCTTGTTGCCTTTGGGCGACCGCTTCCTCTTTTTTGTGCGGGGTTAGGTATTAGCCTAGGGCCCTCAACATTACGCCAGTATCCCTTGTCATGAATAGGCATAAAAGAATGATCATAGCAGGCTAGTCGTTCAGTCAATGTATAAAATGGGTCAATAAACTGCCGCACATCAACGCTCACATTGTTGCAAACTGCGATTGCATGTGAACAAGGGATCCTATACAATTGCCATTTCCCACAGGTGCAATTTTTCTCAAACAAGTTCACAACTTGAATGTGGTTGCCCCTATTTGCAGAGAAAGCATTAACAGGTGTTTGAACAGCAAAGATACCTGAACGACGATCATATCTAGTCACTGGTCCATGCTTGGCTGCCTTTTCTTTATTCTTCTCAAATATATCCGTAGCATATTCACTGAACACTTGACCATCATCTAGTTGAGCTTGAGTTTGGTTACGTTTGGCATCGAAATAACTCACAAGTTTGAAAAAAATGTATTGGACCATTGCAGTAATGGGTAGGCTGCGTGCAACCTCTTAATACACCATTGAAGCACTCAGACAAGTTTGTGGTCATTGCCCCATATCGCCGTCCATTATCATGGGCCAGTGCCCAAAGTTCCTTCGGGATCGTATCTAACTCCATGCGAGCTTCCTCATTGTATCTTTTAATGACCTCCATTATCATGTCAAATTTACGGATCTGGTTAGCACTTCCTGCTTTCATTATCATATTTTTCAATCGTGTGTCTTTAAATCGTTTAAGGAAGTTGCTGGCAAAGTGACGAATGCAATATCGGTGATGGCCGTTATCACCCCGCCAATCATCAACAGTTCTCCCATTAATAGCATGCAAAATCCCTCCATGGCGGTCTGATATGATGCAAAGATGTTTTCTACTAGTGACATGTTTTCTAATGCAGTCCAAAAACCATGACCAACTATCACCATTTTCGCTTTCAACAACCGCAAATGCGAGTGGATAAATCTCATTGTTCGCCTCGGTGGCCATCGCAATCAACAACTTCCCTTCATATCTACCATAAAGATGTGTTCCATCGATGCTGATAACTGGCCTACAATGTTGGAACCCTGTAATGCAAGGACCAAACGCCCAAAAAACACGGTGAAAAAAATTAATACCTGCATGGTTGGTATGAATGTTTTGGTAATTCCACTTGTGTACCTGGATTTCTATCTTGTACTTCCAACAGAAACTTGGGTAACTCCTCATAAGACTTATCCCAATCCCCATATATATTGCCAATTGCTTTCTGTTTCGCATCCCATATCTTAAAATAAGAAATATCTTGTCCCCATATCTCTTTTATTTCGGCAGTTAAAAGCTTTAATTTGGCAGCAGGGTCAGTCTTTACCAAATGGTGAATCTGTCTTTCAATAAATTTTGAATTCATCATCTTACCATTATTAGTAACGGTGCTACTTGTACATGTGTGAGGACCATTGTATATTGTGATCTCCCAATATTCTTTCCTCTTACGCTTGCATGCCCGGAGGTACCATTCACACTTAGAGCAATAAGTTGCCCATTTCACCATGCTTGACTCACTCACTTTATAACTTTGGTTCTTGTCTATGGAGTACGCCCTAACTGCGAATTGCAGCTCATCTTTGTTGTTGAACAACATCCCTTTGCTCAATTCCATCCCCCTTTTCCAAACGGATACACACTGCACCTCATCATTTGATGGAACTATAATGTTGTCCCATGTATTTGCAATAAACGCTGGTGATGGAGCTTCCATGATAGGATAACTAGGCATAGCGTGTTCTTCTTCACCTTGATCATCCCCCAGTGCATTATTGTCATCGTCGTCATCATCATCATCATCAGCAGCAGCTTGACCATCAACACCACCACCACTAATGGCTATCTCAATATCTGAATCTTCATACTGATCATCAACATCAAGATGATGTCTCGACTCACTAACAATCCTATCGAATGAACTCATCATCAAGATGATCCACTTGGGAGAGTCTGAGCATTCATTATAACCTGTTCATCTAAATGACTTTGTTCAGATGGAAAATAGTCATGTTGATTACTGGGACCACATTCTTCCGTGAGTGTTTGTCCCTCATGAGACGGTGTTATGAGGGGTTGGGTAAGATCATGTTGTGTTATAGGCTCCACAACTATATATAACTCAATAACTGCAAGTTGAGGCCAAGCATTGTGTACATCAAATATGAGATTAACATCATCATCGGATGTTATCAAAACAGGTATGAACTGAGCAACGTTGTTGAGTATTATATGAGGATGCCGATAAGTAATAGTCATGACATGCAAATGATGATCCAATTCCAGTGCTTTACATATTTGCTTCTTCAGTTTACTCAACTTCGAAATTCTATGTTTTAATCGAATAATCTTTGTCTTCGCATGTTCCCCTTGATACTGAATCCCTTCATGACTATTAGTTATTTCTCCATTGTAGTGAACATAGATGATAATTGGAGCCATGGATAAACCTATTTAAATCAATTCAAATTATAACATGTTAGTGACAAATAACACATATTAAGTATGAACACAATAGAATCTCGTGGTACAAGAATTTATTTTAAGATGACTGTGTCTTATTTATTTTTATTTTCAGAAGATTAATAAATGGTTTCAACATATTATTGGGTGATTCTATTTTTCTTCTGATTTTTTTTTTTATAATGCAATATTATATGCCTATGATGGTTATAAATATACTATGATCATCAGCTATGAACATCAATGTGAGCCAATTGTATTTTTTTTTTCTTCATTTATATTTTTTTGTGAAAGTTTTTTTTTTTCCTTGTCACAATTAATGTTACTTAGTGTTATTTCTTCATTCAACTTGTGTATTGTAAAGTTTAGTTTAGATTTTATTCTTAAATTTATTAAACTTCTCATAACATTATTATAATAAAACAATTAATTTTTTTTTTGTACCCAATCTAGTGTTTGACATTTATAAAGAAATAAAGGTAAAACAAAAAGATATAATCAAATATATGTTGATCTAAAATAATAATTTATTAAAGAAAAAAAAAAAAGACATTAGAACATCAAACAAGCCACAAATCATAGTCTATTGCTGAGATTGTCAAAATTATTATTAGTGTTTTCTAGACTACATCTGAAAATAATAATTTAACAAAAAAAAAAAGATCTTAAAATAATAGATGAAAGAGATCTGAAAATAATAAGGATGTAGATTTGTTTACCGTATTTTGAGATAAGAGATATCCAAATAGATCAATGAAGTAAGGAGAAGATTTGAGTGAACAAGTGAAAATTGAGAAAATCGCCGTTTCTGTGTTGGGAGGAAAGACAGATATGTGTTGGGATGTTTCTGTGTTAGGAGGAAAGAGAGATATGTATTAGGATGTTAAGAGGAAAGACTGAAAGGTGAATTGAAAGAGGAAATTTTAATGAATCTTGTATTTAGGAAACACAAATTCAATTTTATTCTGCAATGTCAAATCTTCTGAAAAAGAAAATATCAGATCGTCTGAAAAATTTTCAGACGTCTGAAAAAGAAAATGTCAGAACGTGGGAAAAAGGGAAATTAAAGTTTTAAATGAAACTTGTGTTTACAAAACACAAGTTTCATTTAAATTTTTATCGCCACTATTTGTACGGACGTGTGAAGCTATTCTCATTTTATATTTAAATGAAACTTGGGTTTACAAAACACAAGTTTCATTTAAATTTTCTACACACACGTGAACGGCGAAGCTAATCTCATTTCATACTTAAATGAAACTTGTGTTTTTTTTAAATGAAACTTGTGTTTACAAAACACAAGTTTTATTTAAATTTTTATCGCCACTATTTGTACGGACGCGTGAAGCTATTCTCATTTTATATTTAAATGAAACTTGTGTTTACAAAACACAAGTTTCATTTAAATTTTCTCAGACAGTACACACACGTGAACGGCGAAGCTAATCTCATTTCATACTTAAATGAAACTTGTGTTTTGTAAACACAAGTTTCATTTAAAATTTCTCTAGTACAGTATGCACACGTGAACTGTCAGCGGTCAGGTCATTTCAAACGGTCATTTCATTTCATATTTTAAATGAAACTTGTGTTTACAAAACACAAGTTTCATTTAATATTACTTATGCACACACGTGAAGCTAACTAGAAAAGTTGGAAGGAAAACCAAAAAAGTTAGTAATCTTGTGTTTCTAAAATACAAGATTGAAAAAAAAAAAGCCTAATCTTGTGTTTAGTAAACACAAGTTTCAATTGAAACTTGTGTTTAGTAAACACAAGTTTCAATTGAAACTTGTGTTTAACAAATACAAAGTCTATTTTTCAAATTTGTTTTGGCTGGGAAACATTTAGTAAAATAACTTTAAAAAAAGCATTTTTTTGCCAAAACTCCCTAGTATATGCGGGGGTTTATACTTGAGAAAGAAGATTTATATATATATATATATATTCAATGTATGAGATATTTTTTTATTTTGGAAAATCCTAATAAAGTTAAAAATATCACAAATTTCCAATGTTTCAGTTGGTGCCTATTCTTCTGTCTTTGAAAGGTTTATATAATTACAAGGCTATTTATTAAAATTGGTATACCCAATCTTTTCATAAGATGATATAAGTTATATTTTTTATATAATGATAGGTTAATTGACACACGAGATACTGGGCATCTAATTTTTTAGAATATTGTAAATTTTTTTTTTAAATGAAGTTCATATTTTAATTTAACATAATTTTTTATAAGTAAAACTTTGATTAGTTTCAAATGAGTTGAAAGTAATTTTACTGTATTGACACCTTGTATAAAATTAGAATACAATTTGTTGAGAAATGCAAATTATTATTTTTTTAGTTTTTTCCAATTAGCGGGAGTCAACAGCCAATTTCAAAATGGAATTTGTAAAATAACATCTTCTTTTTGGTGTTATTTTAATATAATTATTCTTATGGAATTTATATATTAATTAGATACATCTTATATAATACATCTTCTTTTTTAGTTTTTTATATAGATATCAAATCAATATATATATAAAAGCAGAAACCTCTAACTGAGGTTCTGCCAAGTGTATTAAAAACTGATGTGGTACTGATGTGGCTGTCACATTAGCAATTAAAATAACTAATTAACCTGCCACCATTAATTTTGTAAAATAATTAAAATTAAAAAATAAATAAATAAATAAACCTTGAACCCAGCGCCGGCCCTCCCAAACCCGATTGATCACGTTGCCGCCTGAACCACGGTGGTGGATCTACCTGGGAGAGTCAACGGGCAGTCTGAGAAGTCCAGCGGTGATGAGCGGGGCAGTCTGAGATCGTGGGATTTGGGCATTAGGGAAGAAAGGAAAAAAAGAAAAAGATTTTTCAGATTATTTAATTCGTTTCAATTCGAAACCCTTACCTAAGCACTTTGTAGATCGGTTTCGGTGACTCTTTGCAGAAATCGGTTGGTTCGTAGTTTGAATTTTTGTACAGCTTTCGATTCATGAAATCGGCGATCTCGGTGGTACGGATTTGAGCGTTGAGAGAGAGAGAGAGAGACTGAAAACGATGCCATCGCGTGTGGGTCTGGACCATTAGATTGAGTATCTGATGGAGTGCAAGCTGTTGCCAAAGGCGGAGGTGAAAACACTTTGTGATTAGGCGAGAGCGATTCTGGTGGAGGAGTGGAACGTACAACCGGTGAAGTTCTTGGTGACGGTGTGCGGTGATATCCACGTCCAGTTTTCCGATCTCATCGAGTTCTTTCGAATAGGAGGAAATCTTCCCAATACCAATCATCCCTTCATGGGATATTTGAAAGTGCAAGGTGGAATTGATGTTTTGTTGAATGATGAGTCAAAGCATGAAACGTCAGCGGTGGTGTCGTTTGGTGGGAAGCAGAGGTTCATGGGTTCGGTAGGAGGTGCTAGCGCGGTAGTGAAATAGAATTAAATTCAACTTCGTGATTCATCAAACAATACAACACTTGGATCAAACAATACAACACTTGGGTTGAATTTAAATAGAAAAAACCGTAACTCAGTTTTCTTCCAATTCAAAAATAAAAACAACAAATTTGTTTGTGTGAAGTAGGAGGAGGTAACAAGGCAACTTGGGTTGAATTTAAATAGAAAAAATCGTAACTCAGATTTCTTCCAATTCAAAAATAAAAACAATAAATTTGTTTGTGTGAAGTAGGAGGAGGCAGCAAGGCAGTCAGCGGTTCAGAGCACAATTCTTGGTGGGGTCCACAAATTGAACATCGGCATTGTGTCCCTGGTGTTATCTCTTTACTCTCTACGTGATTGTCAAGAACCAAAATTCCATTATGTTCTGTAAGTATGTCACGTACACTCTCAATCTTTAATTAATTCACTTTTCTTTTGTTTGTTTTTGTTGATAATCTTACACTGCCTTTTTTTTTTTTTGTTTTTTTTTTTTTTTTTTTTTTTTTTTTTTTTTTTTTGTTGATTATAAAGATAAATTTTAACTTATTGTTCTTTTTTTTTTTTTTTTTGTTTGATTGATAATACTGGTTTTTTTTTTTTTTTTTTAAAGACATTTTAAAAAAAAAATTAAATACCAGTCAAAACTTAAAGCACTATTTACAAGTTTTGTTTGGCTCTTCTGTTTGCAAGCTTTTTTAAGTAGAAAATAAAAAATTATTTTCCTAACTTTCTTTTAATAGCGGTTTTGTTTTATAATGTTAACAGGAAGGATGCAATGATGCATAAACCAATATTGGATGATCGTAAAAAAAAATTCAGGGGATTGACCATTCATAAAAATGGTGCAATTAGTAGTAGCAAGGTATGTGTTAAAAGTACCCACATGTCTTCTTTAAATGAATGCCTTGAAACTAGAAGACATTAAAACTTTCATTTAATTTAAAAAACCTTAGTAGAATGTTTTTGTGGTCTTACACTTATTTGAACATGGCTTAGATTGATGACACCGATCTTTGGGAGATGTGGAAGACCAGCCAGTCAATATCGAACTTAGGATCTATTGATAATAAGGTACATGTCTTAATGTTATGTTCGATTATCATCATTTTTCGATTATAATATTATTCGAATTGGAATAACAATTGTCATCTATATGGATTAGGTTGTGAAATTACGAATATATTCCCTCGGTTGGGGATGTACTGTTCAAACTGACAAGATTCACCTATGGAGATTAGTGAAACGAGTCTTGATCTCACAATTATATGAAAGGTGTGTCACTTCATCATTTTGGATTGGGTATTAGCTAATACGCTATCCAAACATTTACAAACTATTTTGTTCTTCTTCAATTGACAGTTCAAACGTCCATGAGAATAAAGACATGGAAAAAAAAAGGATTAAACGATATGGTGATAACACAGGTATTGAATTATTACTAATCTATTTCTACATTTACTTTTATGAGACAATTATTTTAAAATTTAGATGCTAAATGGCAGTTCTTAAAGTCCCAAGCTGACATAGACCATTTAATGTACAAAGAGTTATGCAAAATCGTCACAAGGTATGTACTTATAAATTCTACATCAATCATATTTTTCATCTGTATGTTACCAATAGAAAAATATATGTTTTTGAAGTTCCAATAATACAAAACTAATATATTTTAAATTTTGAATTCAGGTTAATGGCAAATGCAGCTGGAAAACAATTAATGGCTAACTAAAGATATTGATACTTCAACTTCTTCCTACTAACCTATATTTGTATTTTCATATAAACTTTTTCTATATGTTTAATGTAGTTAATCATTATACATTTGACTTGATGTAATTTTTTTCAGATATATTTCAATGGTTTAAATAATAGTAATTTATATACATAATATAGTACATTAAATTTTATTATAAATTTAGCTACTATACCTACAAATTAACATATTTTACTGTTTTTATTATTCATATTAAATAAGTATATCCCGCGCATTGCGCGGGTCATACGCTATTTAATATATAAAAGCAGAATATATGAGCATTAAGATCTAGAATGTCTCACATCATAACAAATGGCATGTCTATCTATCGTTTAAATTTCTGAAGTGATACGTTGTTTAAATTTCTTAAGTGGTTTGATTTAATAACTACCAAACACTTTTAAATAAAAATAGATAATAACAAATTCTTGATAATAAGTCTTACTACTAAAAAGATATCTAATAAAATATCATAATGAAATCTTTAAAATAAGTCTCCTACTAAAAGACATCTTAATAAAATATCATATTAAAAATCTTATAATTATGACAATCTTCTAATACTAGAAGACTTCTTAAAGATTATAAAAAAAATTCATACGTTGTTTAAATTTTCTAAGTGGTTTGATTTAATAATTGCCAAACACTTTTAAATAAAAATAGATAATAACAAATTCTTTGTGTTAGGAGTACTCTTTTAGTGAAAATGTATTAATTGGTGAACAATCACTTAAGATATCATTTGGTGAACAAACATACTCCTTGATAGAAGGAAGATAAATAGAGCACGTTAAATTGAAGGTTTCTCATTCTTCTATAATCTGCTTACGTAACATCTAAATAATGGTAATCTTTAAAATAAAAACAGGTAATAAAATTTTTTAAAATAAAAACAGGTAATAACAAATTCTTTAAAATAAGTCTCCTATTATTAAAGGACATCTTAATAAAATATCATATTAAAAATCTTACAATTATGACAATCTCCTAATACTAAAAGACTTCTTAAAGATTATAAAAAAAAATTCATACGTTGTTTAAATTTCCTAAATGGTTTGATTTAATAACTGGCAAACACTTTTAAATAAAAATAGATAATAACAAATTCTTTGTGTTAGGAGTACTCTTTTAGTGAAAAGGTATTGATTGGTGAACAATCACTTAAGATATCATTTGGTGAACAGACATACTCCTTATAGAAGGAAGATAAATAGAGCACGTTAAATTGAAGGTTCCTCATTCTTCTATAATCTGCTTTCGTAACATCTAAACAATGGTAATCTGATACAAGTTTTGTTCTTCTACTTCTTTTTCTTTTTTATTTATTTATTTTTCTATCATGATCTATTTGTATTTTTGTACATTTATATTGCAAGGGGATCTAAGAGGCAATTGAACTAAGGTAATCTTTTATTTTTGCTTGATTCTAACTTATTTTCTGTTTTATCAATTAAAGATAACTATTTTTTCTCAATTATTATACACTATCTAATTCCTTTTATTTTTCTGTTGTTGGTGCAATTCTATCTATTTGTTATTATCAGTTTTATTTTTTTTATGGAACATATTTTCCATAAAATAATTCTGAATATATATTTTGATCATATAACACATTATGTGTTTATATAGAATTTTTTCCATGTTTTACGTGGGTTATATGCTAGTCATACATGATGGCTAAACCCATCCATTATGGCCCCTTGTAAGAGATGGTATCTCATGGAGACTGTTTTCCCTCTTGAAGAGGGCAATTTCATAAATGAATATATTAACAACATTATGCAAGACACCTCATGACATTTTGTCATAAATAGGAAGTCAATCAATGTTAACTAATCCTTTTGCAGGCGTGGCAAATAAGATTCAATTTTAAAGAAAAAAAAAATCATAATTGAAATCTACATAAATAAACAAATGCCATATATTGTACCACCAAGATTTGTAATTAAGCGTTACTTGTTTCTTTGGAGTAGATATAGCTCTAAAAGTCAACCCATAGTTCTTAAAAAATTAGTACTTTTTGTTTTCCAAATTAGGACTTAAGTTATTGGAATTTTTTAGGGCACCATGAAATTATAATAGTAAGCCAACCGAACCATTTTACTTTTAGGTATTTACAAAATTTGAAGTGAAACATTGAAAGTGGATATTAAGATTGATAGGAAGCTGGAACGTGATTAACTTTATAAGAGTAACTGTTCATGAAAAAGGTACAAAATAATTACAAAAAAACTCATATAGAAGGTGCTTTGATTGATTTCAGGTTCCAAGCCGATAAAGTAACTAGTTGAGGGCTACAAACTTACAAAGATGAAGGTGCAAAAAAAAACACTTCAAAATTCTTGTAAGTGTCAAAACAAACAGGAATTCGTTGAGCACTACATTGAAAAAAGTGCAAAATAATTACACAAAACTCACTAGTATCATTACCCATCAGACACCTACTGAGGGCTACATTAAGAAAAGTGCAACAGTCATGTCTATCTCACTCTTATTAAAAAGATTTATAATCATTATCAGCCTCTTTTTAAAAAATATTTACCGTACACGGAAATAGTATATATACGGATCGATTAGACAAGTTTTTGATCAAAAGTTAATAGCAATTTTTGAAAGGGAAATGTTTCTTTCACACCATGGTGTGAAACAGTATTTTCACACCATGGATGTGGCAGCTCCAGATGAAGCCACATAACACACCGGGTCCCACAATTAAAAAACCAAGCTTGACAATATCTTATCCATGGATTGAGTTAGCTTCATAGCCAAACACTTCATTTGTTTTCTTAGCTTTAAGTACAACAGCTGTCTTCAACTCTTCATAAATACAATCTGCTGCACACTGCAACATCAAGCCTCTCTTCTCCAGAAAATGCACAGCAACAACCTCTCCCATATCCTCTCCTTCCATTCTCTCCATCACATTAGACCAAATCTCTCACCCCCTCTTTAATTTTTATTTTATTTTCTTAATGGAGATGCAAAGGTACATTAGCTCTGTTGGGTTTGTGGGTACGGGTTTCCGGCGTGGGTTTGTGGTGGCTCTATGGTTGTGAGTTTGTACTAGCTATGATTTGTGGTGGTTGTGGTATGTGGGTTTGTGTTAGCTGTGAATTGTTGTGGCTCCGTGGCTATGGGTTTGGGTGTGGGTGTGGGTCGGCGCCGGTGTGGGTTGTGGTGGGTTGCCGGCATGGTGTGGTTGGGGAAGAGTGGGTTTGATGTTTGAAAGAGTGGATTTCTTTAGATTCGAGAATGGTTTCACAGAAAAAGCTTTTGATGTTTGAAGATTGGGGTTTCTTTGAGTTTGGGAATGGTTCCAAGAGAGATTTTTATGTTTGAAGTTGTGGGGTTGGGGAAGAGTGGGTTTGATGTTTGAAAGAGTGGATTTCTTTAGATTCGAGAGGTTTCAGAAAAAGCTTTTTGTTTGATGTTTCTTTGAGTTTGGGAGTTTCACGAAGAGAGATTTTTATGGGTTTGGGTTTCACGGTATTTGGGAATAAAATTTTGATTTTCATTGTATTCGTGAGGTTTTGAAAGTGTAGTTTCTTTTGTGTTTGTGAATAGAAATTTAATTTTAAGTGATTTTGATTCAGATCGGAAATAATGAAATTTTGGTTTTTTTTTTTTCTTTTTTTTTTTAAGTGATTTTTGTTGAGATTAGAAAATAATAAAATTGTTATAAAGATGGAACCACAGTTTTATTTTCCAAATTTTTGGACATACACATACTGTAGAAATTATGGACAATTATGTTTGAACATGTTGAATCGATGCTAAGAAATATGAACAATTAGTATGAAGATTTGAACATGTTCATACTAATTTCCAAAAAATGTGGACAATTTGATTCAAGTGTGGACAATATTGTCCACACTTTTTGGGAATTGGTATGAACATTCGAGTCTACCCAGAAAATATGAACAGTGTTAGTTTGAACATTCGAGTCTATCCAGAAAATGTATGAATATCCGAGTCTACCCAGAAAATGTGGACAATTTTATTTAAGTGTGGACAATATTGTCCACACTTTCTGGGAATTTGTATGAACATTCGAGTCTACCTAGAAAATATGAATAGTGTTAGTATGAACATTCGAGTCTACCCAGAAAATGTGAACAGTATTAGTATGAACATTCGAGTCTACCCAGAAAATGTGGACAATTTTATTTAAGTGTGGACAATATTGTCCACATTTTCTGGGAATTGGTATGAACATTCGAGTCTACCCAGAAAATGTGAATAGTGTTAGTATGAACATTCGAGTCTACCCAGAAAATGTGGACAATTTTATTTAAGTGTGGACAATATTGTCCACACTTTCTGGGAATTTGTATGAACATTCGAGTCTACCTAGAAAATATGAATAGTGTTAGTATGAACATTCGAGTCTACCCAGAAAATGTGAACAGTATTAGTATGAACATTCGAGTCTACCCAGAAAATGTGGACAATTTTATTTAAGTGTGGACAATATTGTCCACATTTTCTGGGAATTGGTATGAACATTCGAGTCTACCCAGAAAATGTGAATAGTGTTAGTATGAACATTCGAGTCTACCCAGAAAATGTGGACAATTTTATTTAAGTGTGGACAATATTGTCCACACTTTCTGGAAATTAGTATGAACATTCGAGTCTGGATAATTTTATTTAAGTGTGGACAATTTTATTTAAGTGTGGACAATATTTTACTTAAATTGAAAAATATAAGTTTTGACATCATGCAATTTGTGAATGATATAAACCCACAATTTGTGAATTATAGGCTCTCTTTTTCTTCTTTTTTTGGTGCAATTGCACATGTTCTATTTGTGTACAAAAAGTTTAAGAAGTTATTATCAAGGCATCAATTTTATAGTACAAAAATTCATTATACAAGCCAAACCTCATTTAAAACAAAATTATTTTCATGTTTTCTTTTATAAAAAAAAAAAAATTCGAATTCCAACCTATCAATTTTATAGTATACAATAATATCATATGGAATAATTAATATTTAAATTTCCATCCACATGAATGCTAGATAATCAATCGTTACAAAGAGAAAAATATAGAAATATTAAATACATCGTATTGGTTATAACAAATCTAACTAATTTACAAACATTAAATACATATGTTTTCTCTCTGCAACCAGTAAACAACAAATATCATAGGATCACATAATAAATAGACATTCTTCCAAAATATACCCAATAGGTGTAGAGCAGCAGAATTTTCAGGCATCACCCAATGGACCCCAAAAACATTACAGACAAAAGACCATATATCTTTTGCCATAAAGCAATGAAGCTAAAGTTGATCCATAGTCTCCAATTCATTTGCACACCCAACACCAGCCCACTAGGATGGCATTTCTTTTGATGAGATTATCCACGATTAAAATCTCACCCAATGTTGCTGACCAAACAAAAAAAGCAATTTCTTTGAGGATTTTTCTACACCAGATACTCCTCCCAGGGAACTGCACACCAACAGAACCTCTCAATACCTCATAACAAGTACTAACATTGAACTCGCCACTGCATTTCAGCTTCCACCACAATGAGACAGGCCCTTCTCCCACAGGAATTTAGAATGTAATAGACTAAAGAGAGAGATAAAATCAGCTGACTCCAATTCAAATACATGAAACGTGTAAATAAACTTGAGATTCAGAGAATGAATCCCCCAACTTCACATAACACCAAACTGCACAGATGCATCTTTGTCCTCTGCTACCAGTAACAAATTTGGAAACATTTCCTTTGAGGCCACGTAAATTTTTACTAGTTTTCTGTTTGATTCATAAAATGTGAACGGTTAGCAAAATGGTGCTTTGATCACATCTTCTAGAAAAATAAAATACTACAAATGACATATTAAACAATTAGCAACTTGGATTGATGAATGATCAAGATGGTTTCAGAACAAAAGCGATTGTAACAATTTCCATTCATTTCATCTTTACAATAATCAAACTACTGAAACGGATAGATGATAGTTGGTGCACTTCTTTATCAATTCTCTATAGTAGTAAAAAACACAAAAGCAAGAAAAGATTGCATCACTGATAAAGTTGGAGTTAATCTAGTCCTAAGCCAACAGAGAATTTGGACTGCCACCTGGGATATGAAAAGCAACTTTCTCTTTCAAGATAAATTTTCCAGGAAAAATAGACATGCCTCGGACAAATTTATTTATCTGATTTAAGCACAAATTTTTCATTAATAAATAGAGCATTAACAATTACAAAAGACAAGGCTAATTTTGGGTGGTTAGACAACAATTTGGAGCTTGAATAGTCTAGGACAGCATGGTCAGGCTCAGCTATGATTGGGATCAGTAATCAGCATAAAAGTTCATCCATGGACAGAATGAAGGAATGCTTTATATAGAGTGGGCTATTACAGGACTAAACAAGGCTGAGAATTTGGAAAATAAAACTGTGGTTCCATCTTTATAACAATTTTATTTTCCTTTGTAAATATGACTTAAAATAAAGTAACCAAAACGTCCAAAAGAGAGAACAAAAAAGTACCAGCAGTAACTAGTGAGATAAGTCCAGATCGGTAGAGGCAGAGGTAGGCAGCGGCAGCAAGCAGTGAGGATGATGCCAGGAACGGCGAGCTGCGGCCAGCAAGGCAGCGAGGGGACGACGCCGGTGACTCCGAGAGCTACAGCCTGCGAGTCTGTGAGGGAAGATTCCAGGTACGATCTGTGGCTGTGACTAAAAAAAAAAGAGATGGGTATGGAAACATAAATTGACAGAGTATAAGAAATTGAGAGAGAGAGAACTTACCTTGAATCTGAATAATCTGAATAGCAAATAGACAACTGAGACCAAATAATGAAGAATTTGACACATAGAGTAAATGGGTACTTGGGTGTGGGTTTCTCTGACTTGGGTTTATTTTGGAAGTTGGGTTTGGTAATTGTATCTATGGAGAGAATGGTTTAGGTGGGATTAGCGGTTTGCAATGTAGCTTTCTTGTAGGCAAAATGTTTGATGCTGGGTCTGTGTGAGGGTGTGTTTTGGAAGGGAGATCTGTGGGTTTTGGAGGATAAAAATGGCATAGGCTCGGTGTTTGACTGGATTATGGTTTTCTCTGTACTTTGTCTCTACTCTCTCTGTCTCTCTCTTTTGAGTTTAATTTGTTTTCGCTTTTTTTCTTTTTTCTTTTTTTTGACTTACTTTTTGCCTAAATTTGAGTGGGCGGGACAAAGAAATGTTTGCCGCCACACAATTAGTTGTCCCGCCACTTTGCTCTTTTTCCAATGTAAATTTGTTTTTTTAATTATTTCTTTTCCTTTAATATCTATTTGCTTTAAAAAGTCTTCTACGCACCACTCTATATAAGCTATGAAAATATTTTTATATTATAATATATTAAATTATATACTTTTAAGAATTCTTGTGTACAAGGGTTGAGGTAGAAAATTATTTTGGTAGAGACTGTAAGTATTAAATAAATTTCGACAATATAAAAGAATTTTATTTAATAAAAAATTGTACATTTAGTCCAATGGAAGCTCTAAATTTTTTTTCTAAGGTTATCATTAAAAACTTATATAGCCAGAGATTGAGACTTGTGACCAGATCTCAGTGTATAAATCACTTAATCTATGTATGAATGATAAAAAGTGGGATTTATAAAAAAATAAAAACTGAAAATTGAAACTTGTGACCAAATCTCAATGTGTAAGCCACTCAATCTCTGTATGAATGATAAAAGGTGGGATTTAAAAAAAATAAAATAAAAAAGGGAAAAGATGATAAGATACTTATTTTTATTCTCTTGTTTGAGAGTATAATTAAATATAAGAGAATTGAGAGATTATTTCCCTGTTTTGAATAGAATAAAATTGAGTAGTTTGGAGGGAACACTAATAATTATCAACTTTCATATTTAGACAAAAAATAAAAGTCATATTATTAAACTTTCTCGTGTGTCACATGGGTTACCGACTAATAAACTATATTATTAAGCCATCGTCATAGGCTTAAGATTTTAAATTATGTATTGTTCTTATATGTTATATTAACGTCTCAATTGGAGTTTTCACACATTATTACCTCCTTAAACAAGTAGTATAAGAGTCAGTGATAGTGTGCAGTAAGACGGCAAGGTTATCAATGTCATTTTTGCTATTAGAGAGATGATGGGGTTTTGATATGTGTGAGGTTGGCAAATTATCCATATTTTTTAATTAAGTTGTCTAATTCTTCATAAAATTCATAATTTTCAACAAAAACAAAAGCAAATAGTGTCTATAGTAAGGAAATTTTAATTGAAAAAACTAAATATAGAAGATTTAAAAAATAAATAGAAAAATTAGGGATGGTTGTGAACTTTCAAGAGCAACGGTACTTGAAATAATAAGAAACATGTATATATATAGTAAACTAGGTAACTTCAGTATACTCGTTAAAGTTTGTTTGGAATTGCAATAGTATAGTGGTCCCATTTCCGAGTTCTTGAAGAATGGTAAGTTTTTATGGGGAGAAGTAGTATAACAAAGTTCTACATTAATCAAGGAGAAGCTAAGCACCACCATGGCACCATAGTTCTAGCTGTTCCTAACTTTGAGTAGCTTTTTCAAGTAGAGTGTGACACCTCAGTCGTCGGGATTAGAGCTGTATTATCCCAAGAAGGCAAGCCAGTGGCATTTTTTCAGTGAGAAACTCTACAAAGCATAATGCAAATGGTCAACATATGAAATTGAGTTGTTCGTTGTAAGTACTACTTGATCCAAAGGGAGTTTATGATGTACATGAATCATCAGGTTCTAACGTTTATCAACTGTGCTCCAATTTTTTTTTTTTTTTAACCAAATCCAAAGTTTATAGTAAATGATTAAATAATTAAAAATATAGTGAAAGCTTTTTTTAAAATTCAACAAACATATGGTAATATAATTTTAATTGAAAACAATATTTTAAACTTATTTATTTGTAATAGAATTTCATATAGAGCAAACTATCTTATTAATTAGCAAGCCACATTATAGAAGCCTATTTGTGAAAAAATTTATATATTTTTTAATAAATATATTCTAAAAAATGAGAATTACATTTGGACAAAGCATATATAGAAATAGAACCATTGATCTAAGGTTGAAAGTTAAGTGGGAAGGTATTAAATACAAATTAGGACTTGATTTTTTTTTTTTTTTTGGAAGCATTTTTTAAGTCAATTGATATACCAGAAGATATTTATGCATTTT
Organism: Fagus sylvatica; assembly: GCA_907173295.1. NCBI lineage: Eukaryota > Viridiplantae > Streptophyta > Magnoliopsida > Fagales > Fagaceae > Fagus > Fagus sylvatica. The sequence continues at coordinate 18,820,116 of OU015761.1, forward strand.
AAATAATAATTAATTATCTTAAATTAAAAGACAAACAATAATTTATTCAAAATATCTTAATTATCTAATAGAATTATTCTGTACATGAATATATACTATTGTTTTAAGTTTTAAACAAATGGAATTATGACACGTAATTAATTATTTGACAAACTAATCATAATTAATTAGTCATAATCATGTGATTAATTAACCTTAATCAAGAAGATGAATATTAAATGTTAAAATCTTGATTCGGCTTGATCTTGCAATCCAATGATCCGATTTAGCCACATGATAGGTTTGTTAGAACTTCTAGATTTGTTTTCAATTAATTTCTTGAAATACCAACTTTAAAAATGAAAAAAAATTTTCTTTCAAAAAATATTTAAATTAATAATCTACAGAAGAACTTAAAATAATATTAAAACCATATAACAATTTGATAAACAACTAAAATAATAGATTTGTTCAGGCTATATTAAAAATGAAATTTTTTTCTTGCAAAATAATTAAATTAATAATTCACAAACCAATAAAAACTTAAAATAATATTAGAACCATATAACAATTTAATAAAGAACTTATGAAACTGTATCATATTTAGGTGTTTTATGAAATTGCATTCAAGAACAATATTTTAGTATCAAAATTTTGTTTGCATATATTTTCTATTGTAATTTTTAATTTTTTTTTAGTCCTGAGTAAAAAAATAAAAATAAAAATATTTGTTCAACTAAATCAACAATCCACCTTCCACTCCCGACCACCACAAACTCCCCACATCCTCCATACCCACCAGCAAATCAACCCGCAACACCAAACCCACAACCCAAAATAACCACCCAGCACCTAAAACATCCACAATCCACGGCAAACCCACAGAAAATCACAAATCCACCAGCAAATCAACCCGCAACACCAAACCCACAACCCAAAATAACCACCCACCACCCAAAACAACCATAATCCACGGCAAACCCACAGAAAATCCCAAACCAACACCGGTTGGAACACCCATAAAAAAACCCACGGCAAACCCACAAAATATCACAAACCCACAATCAGTTCAACCAAAAAATTGAAAGAAATAGATCAGATCTGATCGGCCCAACGTGCCACCACCGCAAAGCCCTTGCTGGTCGTGATGAGAGAGAGGCCTGAGCAGTGAGAGAGAAATAATAGTTGGTCTGAGGGGAGGGGAACACCGCTACGACCAAACCCCGAGCTCACGCCACCGCGACCATCAGAGAACCAAGAGGGAGGAAGGGTAGAGAAGATGGAATCAATCAAGGGCTTTGTATAAGAATTTTTTCACCTTGTTCTTCAAAACTTGGACTGGCTTTTGTTGTGCTTCTCTGCTGCCTCTCTGCTAATAACAAACTAAGTCTGATAAGATGTTAAGGAGCTAGGGTGAAAGGAAGAAGAATTGGGTTGTTTGGTTATGAAGTTTACTCAATTCATGGATAAGTTATTACTTAAACTTGGGTTTTTAAGTGTGGGACCCATCTATTATGTGGCTTCATGTGTTATGCCACGTCCATGGTGTGAAAATACTGTTTCACACCATGGTGTGAAAGTAGCAGAGTCCTGCTTTGTTAATTATGTATTTACTCCTCTATTCCTCTGTGCTAGTCTAACCTTTTGTGCTGGGCTCTGGACACCACACCACACCTGATGCTCAGGATTCTCCACGATTCCGCTTGTCAGGTTTTGTATTATTTTCCCAAATTAACAAAGTTTTGTATTATTTCCTGTAATACCAAATTGTGTAATATTTTTTTAAAATTTACATTCATTTCTTGTCTCATATATATAGGCTGTGATGGAGAGTCGAAAAAAGATCTTAGTATAGTTACATTGTTGGTATGGGTGAACTTGGCGAAAAGGTAATATCTTGAAGAACTTTTGGTGTTTTTATAGTGATGGATTGTTTATGCTTTAGAATAAACATAGGAATCACAATAGAATTTGGATTTGCTTATTTTATATCATTTGAAACACACTTTATTAGCATAGCATTATTTTGCTTTATATCATTTGATACATTGTTTATTCGCATGCCATTTTGCCTTGTCATATCTATATAGGAGTGTTATAGTGTCGCCAAACATTTGAACGTTATACTTTCACCAACAGTTTGAACATCTTTTTACAATATATTTGCTATGTTATGCCATGTTATGCTATGTTATGTTCGCATGATAGATATTTTAACGTCCGTCTTCAATTCATCTAATGAAGAACAACTCAACTCTATCTGTTAAGTTCCTTAAGAATCCAGATAATAGAGTCGTTAATGATGGCTACCTTTTCTAAAGAATGAATAGGAAAGTTCTAAACTTCGGTAACTATGAATGTATATTGCAAAAATGGGGTATTCACTTAGGTTAGTTAAATTGAAGTAGTTACCTTTCACACCACCGTTAAAGACAAATAGGTTTTTTCCAGTTAGCAATTCCAAATTCCACTTCCTTGTATCCAAACACACATTTTCCTGAAACTTCCACTCTCTCCCCCCCTCAAAAGCTTTCTCCTTCTCCACTGAATTTCTGCTCCTCCGAAGCTCTCTCCTCATGAAGCCATGGATTTAACTTTCATTCTCTCCTTTCAACTCTCTTTTCCCCGAAGCTCTTTTCTCTATTTAAGTTCTGTTTCTTTGAAACTCTCTTCTCATGATGTGGGTGTGGGTGTGGGTGTGATGTTTGGAAGAGTTGATTTCAGATTTAATTTTGGTTTAAAGATTGGGGTTTTATTTGGGTTTGTGAATGGTTTCAGATTTGATTTTTGAAGTTGGGGTTTGATTGTATTTGAGAATAAAACTTGTTGGGTTTAATATTTTTGAGGGTTTGATTGATTATGGTTAGGTTGAAAATAATAAAGTTTGGTGTTTTTTTTTAAGTGATTTTGGTTGGTTGAGTTAAAAAATAATAAAATTGTTACATAGATAGAACCAAAATATTATTTTGCAGAAATTGTGGACAATTATATTTGAACATGTTTAATAGATGTCAAGAAACATGACCAATTCGTATGAACATGTTTAAATGTTTATATAATTTTTCAAAAAATATGGACAAAAACATGAAATTATGGACAACAATGTCCACACTTTCTGGAAAATAGTATGAACATTTGAGTCTACTAATGAACATTCAAGGAAACCCAGAAAGTGTGGACAATATACTTAAATATAATTGTCCACATTTTTTGGAAAATAGTATAAACATTGGAGTTTACGCATTAACATTTAAGTGAACTCAGAAAGTGTGGACAATTATTTTTTAAGTTTGGACAATTTGTCCAAACTTAAAAAATAATTGTCCATATTTTCTAGAAAAAGTATGAACATTCGAATTTACGCACGAACATTCAAGTGAACTCAGAAAGTGATTTTTGGAAATTTGGTCTTAAAACTTTGTTTTGAATGGGTATTGGAAACATTTTGGATTTTAAAACACAAATTCATCTCTTGGAAACCTGGAATCGCGTGAATCCAGTCGTTGATTCAACAAGAATCATGATGGAGTCACTGCTTTAATCCGGTGGTTTGGATTTTTCCATCCAGTGGCTTGGATTTTTAAATTTCAAAATCGAGTGTATTTAGAAAATGTGAATGATACACATTGTTATGAGATACCATTGACTCAGACTAATTGTCGATCAACAGTTGATGCAATTAAGAAAGAAGCTTGAGCTTTGTGCTGGGTCGGTCGGCATGAATTCTAACTAAAGAGTTGGAATGAAGATCTCATATCTCAGTGGGCTGGACTGAGAGATTGTTGGGTGCATCGCACCTTTTGGTGGCAGCCCACAATAGTAAAGCCCATGATAGGCTTGTCTTGTAGTGCACGAAGAGCAACTGAATAATGATTGTATTTTATCACCTGCTAAAGTAATAAGCATGTGAGACACTTATTGTCCGTGTAGAAAATTTTGCAAGGATGACATAGTGAAGATGGGACTCAGCATCCATCTAGAGGTGATCCTAGGAACAAACAGAGGTGAGCCTCGGTACAAAAATCTGGGGCTTGACGAGTTGCACAAACCTCCTATTTAGCTTCTTGCAATTTAAATTCATTGTTTATGTCATCAAGTGGCATAACTCATTCCTAGAAATTGCTAGCACACTGAAACATAATCCATATTCAATCCTAATTTTTTAGATCATGTAATCTAATTAAAACAAAATAGTTCTTAACAAACCAAGTACTACGCACACTATAGCACAGTGGCACGGTGAATGCATTATATATATACACATGATAACATAGTATTTACATATTACCTGAGAATTGAATAGCATTTTCGTTGTTGCACAGTTATTACTCATATAAGTAGATAATAATGCCAAAATCATAACTGTTGAATGCATTATTACCTGGCATGGTCACATCTCACTGTGTGGGTCAAATAAATTTATAGTATTGTTGTTCTGTACTTAGGTTAGATGAATGGTATATTGACTGTTTGGCCTGAAATTATTTGATATTTTTTTTTTGTAATGAACAATGTTAGTACATTATCCACAAATAAATGAAGCAAAATTTTATTACTAGTGTATAACTCTTTTTCACGTAAATTTCATATATATATATATATATATGAAATTTGTTTGCGCATGTAATTGAAAATTCATACACATTAATTTACTTGTACATCTGTTGCGAGTTGTGTATGATGGGTTCAACCATATTGGGACCGTACACACTCGTGTCATAGCATGTGTTGTACATTAGTAAACAGATTGACATGTCTTCTTCTGAGGACAATGCAAGTGTAGGGCTGGACAAGTGAATGTTATTATCCATCACACTGATTTTCGATAAATGGCATGTACGTTTTGTGTTTCCTTCTTTGCATAGTCCACACTTTCTTTTTTTGATTTGCCTTCCCTTGTTAGAATTATGCCTACCCTTAGTTTGTGCAATTAGTGGATCTTTTAGAATATGTGGCCTACCGGATGACCCCTCTATTCCTTCATGGTTTTAGTTTATATTTGATGCATGTAGTCCAACCATTTTTTGTGTTACCATATCCAACTCATTATTGAATCGTCTAGACGCTTCATCTGATCTCAAGGCAATGTAACATAAATTGTTGCGTCTAGATGTTAATGCCCCATAGCTACGTGTATATATTGTTTGTGCATGTCTCTCAATGTGAGGCAATGGTGTATTAGCTAGTGGTGGGCTTGTGTGATGTGTGATGTATTTGTGGTTAGCCTCAGCATGGCGCATCTCGTCAAGTTTCTTGTGGTATTGTTGCATGAAATCAACTAACGGAAGTTTGTCTTGTAGGGATCTCTTCATGCTTGCGTTCATACTCTCACATCTTTGAGTGCTTCTTAATTCAGCCTAAAATTGTCCTTTTAAGTATGCCTCTACCCACATCGCCCTGGGCATAGTATTAAATGAACACAATCAAATGAGGGGAGATGTTCTTGCCAAGACTAATACTTGAGAAGACATCGGACTTTTGAAATTTCGACAATTTTTTATTGGACTTAGACATTAAATATGGATTTCATTTGCATAGTAACTGAAATTTGCATCAATTGGATGGTAATAATCTTGCTCATTGGATTTTAATTTTGATGGGATTGTATAATACAAATATTGTGGAAATAATAATGACAAGGTACATGACTGATGTATTATTTTTGGGGTAATTGTTTCCAAGGTTTAGACATGCATGGATCCTGTGGCGCCCAAGGTGAGATAGCATTCCAAGAAAAAAAAGGTATGCTTGAGAACAACGCAACTAGATGTATAAACATTTATCATCCTCTTCATCGTTGAAAGACATATAATTTCATATGGTTGGCTACTATTAGGTACTTAACCAAACACTATGGCAGCCCAAGTCTCGCCTTCAAGGGCATCAAAACCCTTGCCTAAAGCGAATGAATTGTGAAACATGGTGCAGAACTAGTAGATAAAAATGCAGCTTTGGGGAGAAGACACTCAGTCCCGACATCATGGTGCAAGTTACAATTCCAGTGTTATAGAAGTGCGTAATATTGTTAATCAAAACCCTATACAATGTAAAATTCAATTGTAAATACCATGAATACATATTTCAGCAAGTGGGGTTTCGGTTGGGTCCGTGGTAATAGAGTTCCTTTTTTCGCATGACCATTGTAAGAGCATTCGTGGCCCGCCTTCTATAATAGATATTTTGTTAAAATAGATGATACTGTAGCAGTAAATCACAAAAAAGTTGCTCCCAACCCGGCCTGTATAATAGATTCCGGATTTACAAGTTGCTACAGTAACATATAAAAATATATGTTACTGTAGTAACTTGTATTTATTATTTTTTCGTTTTATTCGTTTCTCTCCTCTCTCCTCTTTTTTTTTTTTTCTTCACTTTGCCCTCGCTCACTCGCTCACTCTCTCTGCTTTCCTCTCCCAAATTTCTCACTCAATCTCTATCAGACTCTCTTTCTCTCACTTGCACTCCCACTCTGATCGGGTTTGTCTTTGGCGGTGGGTTTGCGGATGTGAGATTGCCTATGGCTATGGGTTTGCGATTGTGGGTTTGTCTATGACGATGGGTTTGCGACTTTGGGTTTGTGTTGCATTGCAGCGGTGGGTTTGAGTTTGGGATTGTTTATGGTGATGGTGGCTGGGTTTGTTGATGGTGGGTTTGTCAAATAAATGGTGATGGTGGCCGGGTTCATTGCTGTTGTAAATTTGTAATCCTTTCTATTCCCTTGTCTTAAGACCTCTTCAAAGTCCACAAAAATCTATTGGTTTTGATCCTTAGCATGGAATCAGTTTGTGACATTTGCTTGTAGTGCCTTAGACTTGTTTGTGGCTGTTCTGCTGGTGTAGTTAAGTAGTGTAATTGTTTGTATAGTCTGAGTTGTTCTAATGTTAAAAGAAAAAAAAATTATAAAGATTATTTTAATATGATGTATTGTAAAATAAAGTAAAAGGTGTTTTGTAAAAGTGGGTAGTTAAAATAGAAAAGTGATTTTTTGAAGATGTAAAATAGAGAATAGACCCAAAATGGGTTGGGAATGTTCTAACTCTTTGATGCTCTTGCTATGCATGCTTTATACAATCATAAAGAATTTTCTTAATAATAGTTATTAAAAAAAAAAAAAAAAAAAAGTCAATTACTACTTTGGTTTGATAAATCTTGTTATTTATTGAACAAAAACGTGATGGACTAAGTGTTTTTAAGTAGGTGCGAATAGAATTTTTTGGAAGACATGATTGTATTGTAAATGAGGTTTTAGAGGTGGTGAAGAGGTGAAATACAAGATTCAGGACGAAGCGACGATAAGAAGGTTTTTTGAAGTTAGATTCAGTAGTTCTGAATGCTTGGTTGGTTGTTTGTGTCAGATGTTTGAGTTTAGAGGCATATTATGTAGACGTGCCTTATTTGTGCTTTCCTAGGAAAGTGTCACTGTACTCCCGAGAGGTATATATTTGACCGGTGGAGATAGGATATCAAAAGAAACACACCTATGTCTCCACCTGTATAGATGATGTACAACATAACCCTGTTTTAGAAAGGTACGAGAAGTTGCACAAACTAGCAATCAGTGTACTTGAGATAGGGGCTGAGTCTGTAGAGAACTCCAATGTTCTTGAGAAGTTGTTAATTGATTTGAAAGACAATTTTCCGCATTTATGTGATAAACATCTCTTGCCTCAGAGAAAGAATAGTGTTGGAGTATCAGTTGATGTTCCTAGGACTGAAGTTGTAAGGAGTCCTAAGGTTTGTAAAGCGTAAGGGTTGTCCTAGGACGAAACGGATGAATTCATCAATGGAGGAAACGGTTTCAAAAACAAAGAGGAAAAAGAATACTGCCGTTGCTTAGAACGTTGCTCAATCTGCATCAACTACTTTTAATATTATTGTCTATTATTGTTTAATAATTTTGGTTTAATTGTGATTGGATGACCTAGGTTGGAGGTAGTGCTTTTAGAGACAACTTTACATCAAACATGGTAAGTGTAAGTGATTTGCACTGTTATTATTAATATGTACGAGTTAAATGATCCTCATTTTTTGTATTATGGAAGGATGCATTGGTAGTTAGTTTTTTGTATCATGGAAGGACCCATCTCAAACTCCTATATCCTTAGTATTGTTGTTTTTGTAAGAGGACGAAGAAAGTGTTGGTTCTTTTCATTTCTTTAATATACACCCATTGATTGTATTGTTTGTAGCTAAAGTGAAAAATTAATGTATTTTGTGGTCCCAATGCAATGATAATGGAAATGCATACATATTTGAGTTATTGCTAATGGGTAATTTGGATAAGATAGGTTTCTGGGTAAGTTTTTGGGTAAGATAGGTTTCTGGATAATTCTAATACTGTGTATCAAGTTTGTAGAAAGTATGAACAATGTTGTCCATACTTAAATAAAATTGTCCACACATTCTTGTAAATATGATCACTATTCACGTATAATACTGTTCATTCGTACAAAACAAGTGTGGACAATAGAGTTACAATGTGATGTAACACTGTTTATCTAAAATATTGTTCACTTTTTTTTTACAGAAAGTGTGGTCAATATTGTCCACACTTGTATACATATTGTCTACACTTTTTAGGCAGAGTTACAATGTGATGTAACACTGTTGACCTAAAACACTGTTCACGTCTTTGACAAAAAGTGTAGACAATATTGTTCATTCTTTCTGGGGAAGAATTACACTATTCACCTAAAACACTGTTCACGTTTTTAATAGAAGGTGTGGATAATATTGTCTACACTTTTATCAAATCGTCCATACTTTCTGGGGAAGAGTTATACTGTTCACCTAAAACACTATTCATATTTCATTTTAGAGTTCAAACGTGCATCAAATTGTAAGAATTTGTATGGAAATTACAAGAAAATGTGGACATTTGTGTCCACACATTGATGCAAATGTCCACAGTTTCTGGGTAGACTTAAATGTTAAACTAAATGTTCTGGTAAAGACTTCATCTGTTCAAACATTTCAATAAATTGGATGAGATAATAAGAGTGTATATAAGCATCCACATTCATTCAAATATTGTTTGATTACAAAAAGTGATTGTTAATGACTACACTATACGACTACATTACACGTTCATTGAATTTGATACCATAATATTACAATAAGACTCACAATTACAGCAAGTCCTATTGTTAACAACTTCTTCAACGATTGGATGTCATCACGATGTACTGGTTGGACCATATCACGCATGCCACGCATCTCTGTCTGAAGTTCATGCAAGTCCAGTAACAGTTGTGATGCATCAAGCAGTTGTAATACATCAACCATGGATTCAAAACCGATTGCTTGTGATACCTCATCCATTCTTTCAGAGCCAGCTCGTTGGTTGCAGGGCAAACACCAAGAAAAGAAACCACATTGGTTGGCAGCACAACAATAGTACAATTTGTTTTTTGTTTAAACTAGATTCTGAAATCTTGACCGATGCTCTTTGACCACAACCTCATTCTACATTTCTAAATCTCAGCCTATCTCTAATTGAACTATTATGTGATAGTTTGGTTTTGTGTTAACTGGCTAAATCAGAGCTCATTACGAATAGGCAATCTAAGTATAATGTACTATGTGAATGATAAATAATAAAATACAATATATAATATGGCTAAAAAATTAATAAAAATTTATCAATTTAGTACAAAAGATGTTATTTCCTTATTAAATAGTGATATTTGATGTAAAAATATCAGTTTTTTACTTTTTATACAAAATAAAACATCAATAATATATTACTGGGAAAAGTATTTTCTGTACACATAAATAGTACATGTATAGATCGATTAGACATGTTTTTTACCCAAAGATAATTATTATACTTATTCGTTTTACATTTTTGTTTTCGTGAGATATTACTATTTTCCAAGTTCTGTTACTTTGGTTTTGTGAGAATTTTTTTTTTTTTTTTTTCACTGTAAACAGCCTCTCTCATTTTGATCATTATATTATTATAGTTATTCGTTTTACATTTTTGTTTCCGTGAGATTTTACTATTTTCCAAGTTCTGTTAGTTTGGTTTCGTTAGATTTTTTTTTTTATCTGTTTCTCTCTTTTTGTAATATTTACTTGATTTGCACATAATAAGTTGGCATGAACCTATGAAGTACGGGTACTCCAAAAATAAAATCGTACCCATACCAGATACTTTTTGGGTACTTGTACTCTTTGGGTACTTCTGCATGCGTATCTCAGTGTACCCAAATTTTTCAAAAAAAAAAAATCATTTTCGTTCGTATTTTCTTTTGGATATGTTACAAATATAGATAAAAGTAGTGAAAACATGAACTTTAAGTGTAACTATATGGATGTACACTTATTTTATTTACTCATTTGGATCTTGATTTGTAATTTAAAGAACAATTAATGGCAATGGATATACTTTATTATCCATAATTGCTCTTAAATTCATATATTCTTATCAATATATGAAAAATATATACATAATAATATATAAAAAAATTTAAGAAAACATATATCCCTTCCGTACTTGTACCCTATATTCTAAAATATATGTCTTTGCCATGAACTTGGATAGAATGTTAACATGAGGAGCTAATTTCTAGTTCTTAATAGTTCAAATACTAATTATGTACAAATTCAGATTAAAGGGGTGTTGATGCAACTAGACAAAGTTTAAAGGTGTTGATGGATTATATCCAAAAAAATAAGCTTTACATATGGAATGACAAAAGATTAATTATTTTCATATGTTTAAGATGTATGTTTATAATTATACTCATGTTTATGGTTAAACATGTCTCTTAAGTTTAATAGAGATTAAAACAATATTAAGTGTGAATTGATACTTCTATAGTTTGATTTTTCCAACGAAAATTTTAATTAATTGGAAATTCAATTAAATTTTGTGGTTATAGAGAGAGAAATTTAAAATTATAGTTTTCTTTGCTCATATTAGGACCCGATTTTCTAACTCAATTTTGGTGTGCAAAGTTTTATTTTTGTGTGATTCAAAATCCTGGGTCCATTGATCTTTGTGTTTGATTTTGTGTACTTCTTATTTATTATTGTTGAACAACTTTCCTCATAAACAAGAGGGTCTAAATTAGAATCTTCACTTTCATTTTATCCCATTCATTTGCAAGTGAAATTAAAAAAATCCAAATTATAAGATTTTAAAAATATAATTCCTCACAATAATGATAAAATGAAAAAAACCATTAATAAGCGTATTTATCATACCTCTAGTAGTCTAGTGGGACTTGGCTCTAACTGGATTTTCTTAGTTAAAACGTCATTCTTAATAAAATCTTTGAAATTTAAGTTCAGAACCTTACCAAATCTACGTTTTGTACATCCTATGCATGCTGTTTTTGCCATTAGTCTCACTATCAAGTGTGTCTAATTATTTGGGAAATCATTAGGTAAAATTATTTTTTTATTTTTTAAAGAAAATGAATTTTTAATATATTTTTTCCCTAACCGTTTTTTCATCTTGCATAGCTCATCTTGTAATAGGGTATCCATTTAAATTATCCATATTCATTTCTATATTAATAATCTCATTTACTCATTAGGACCAGCTCAAGCTAGTCCGCATTGTGATTCGTAATTATTTCTCAACTAATTATTATTAAATTATTTTCTCCTTAGCGTATTTTCCATTTCATCCTATGTTTTTAAAATAAAAATTATAGATTATTTTTATGAAAAGCTAAAGTTGGTATAGAAATAATAATGAAATATAGAATGAGAACAAAAAATATTAATTATTTTCATATGTTCAATATGAATGTTTAAAAATGTGTCTTCGGTTTAATAAAGATTAAAATAAATATTAAGTGTGAATTGATACTTCTATAGTTTTCTAGAAAAACTTTTAATTAATTGGAAATTCGGTTCAATTTCATGGTGTATAGAGAAAAATTGAAAAGTCTAGCTTTCTTTATTCATAGTAGGACTTGATTTTCTAACTCAATTTTTGGTGCACAAAATTCCGTTTTTGTGTGATTCAGAATCTTGTTTCTACTGATATTCGTGTTGATTCGATCTCTTTTTATATTATTGGCCTCTTTTAATCGTTGTTGATCTCTTAGACGTGTGTTTTGAGATTTTTTTGGAAGAATAGCTTATTATTTAACATAATATAGGTGGTTATTTTGATCAAATAACTACCCATAAATAACTAGTGGGTGTATTTTTTTTTAGATAAATAAATTTCTCAAGTGGCTTAGAAACCATGACATAAGTTGTCCACATCATGGAAGTTATATGTTGGCTACATTCTACCATTAACTTTTTTCATAAGCTTGAAGACTATGACACATGGATGGAGACTATGACCCATGGAGCATGGAAGTAACAAGAAGTTATTTTCCAACAATCACACATGTTTTTTTTGCATGTCATACATATATAATATGACAATCAATTTAATAGTGACTAATATTATATATTTACAATATAATAAAATATTGGCCAAATTACATATTGCACCCTCTATGTTTGGTCAAAGTTCAATTCAGTCCGCTAAGTTTTGACTGTTTCAATTCAGTCCTCTAAGTTTCATTCCATTTCAATTTATTGTTTTCCGTTAAATGTTAACAACACCGTTAGTTTTTTTTTTTTAAATCAGATTTTCGGGTTTTTTAAATCAAATATTCAAAACAAAAAAATCTAACCCGAACCCAATTAAATCAATTCCCAACCCAGATTTGTTAAACCCGATTAACACAAAAAAGAAAAACTACCACAGTTAAAAAAAAAAAAAAACCCAGCCCTCATTCATTCGAAAATCCCTAATTCCCAAATCCCTAAATTCCCAAAACCAAACTTCTGCAAATTCCGAGCATCACGAGCCGAGAGAGATCATGAGCTTGAGTCGACCGAGTGAGAGAGTATCACGAGCTGGGCAGCGAGGAACCTAAGGAGCTCCATGAGCGAACCAAGCCCGAGTGAGAGAGATCGAGAACCACGAGCCTTGCGAGGAAACTCCATCGACGAGTGGAACCCGAGTAGAACGGAGAGGAACCTGCACAAAATCTGAGCTGAGCGAGGAACCTGAGGTATGAACTTGTACCTTCTCCAATCTCAAATCTTTCAAAACTGAGAGAGTCGAGAATGTGGTTTGCTGTTTTGAAGTTTGGGTTTGCTGTTTTGAACCTAGAAAGCTGAGAATGTTGTGTTGTGGTTTTTGTTAAAGTTTGCTGTTTGGGTTTGCTGTTTAGATTGTATGAGTGATTCAATTTGTTTGTGTTGTCTTTGTTTCTTGAGATTGTTGTTGTCCTAAAATTTGTTTGTATTGTAATGTGGGGAAAAATCTTAACTTCTCTATTTGATTGCATGACCCATCTTTAGAATTTGCAGATGATGGCATGAGTTACGAGTGCCAAAAGTACGTTTAGCTGAGTTACCTAGAGAAGACTCTATGATGATACTCGATCAACTTGAAAGAGAGATCAAGCAAATGCAAAGGCGATTAGACCGTTATCATGCAATCCAAAAGGCTCGGAAGAATCTAAAGGGAAAGGCTAATGAGCGAGCAATCAATTCTATTAAGGAAATTACCAACTTGAATTCTGATAAGGAATTATCTGACTTTTCAGATTCAAGCAATGATGATTTCCAAAAACATCTACCTACATGTCTACGGTGTTGTTGTTAAAAGGAAATTTGTATGTCTACCGGACTAATACCAGACTAGTTGTCCATGCATGACAATATCTTTCAATAATTTGTTTTTGGTTTTATTATAATTTTGATAAAATGTTTTTGTTGGTTTATAATACATATCAATGTGTTGTCTTGTTGATCCCAGTAACATTACAATGACAATCATGAGGATCGGGTCCGATCCGTCTCCTATAAAAACTACTTCACTTCACGGATGGATAAATTTGGGTTAGAAAAGCCTCATTTTCTAACCTAAATTTTGTAACTTTATGCTAAAAGCTTATTTGCTAAAAGTTAGTTAAAATATAGTTGTACGATTATACCTAAAAACAATAAGGTTTTAAAAGTCTAAAACTTGAGGCGTTGTTAAAAAAAAAATCTCTTGTCGACAAACACTTATTATGATTCCATAGACTAGTTATAGCAAGAAATTGATAAATCAACAATTGTCTCTAAACATTTATAAAAAAAAAAAAATTCATTTTAGAGAGTTGAAAAGAAAAATAATAACACTATGTGTTCAATTATTTAGTCAATTTTTGCTCTTTCTCATCATGCTGTAATTACTTAATGTTCTAGTGTGCATGCTTTATGCACACTATGACATTCTCTGTCAATAAAATTTATATCTTTACCTATCAAAAAAAAAATTATTTAGTCAATTTTTGTTTCCTACATTGCAGACAAAATAAAAAATAAAAATAAAACAGATATTCTTTACAAATAACATACAAAAAATCACTACAAGTAGTTTTTTAAAACATTTGGTAACATAAATAGACAAATGCTTTTCGAGTGCATGTTTTTGAAAAGTTTGACTCTCAAATGCTTTCTCAAAGCTCTAACTCTACGGGCACTAGTGCCTAAGCTTTTCTGCTGCCACCAAGAATCCTTAACACTGAGGATTCCATTTTCAATCAAGCCAGGTACTAGGGCCTTACCATCAACAGACAAATTCCAAACCAATAAAAATGAATCTCCTATGAGAATTTTCTAACCCTAAAATTTGTTTCCAGTTAGCCTATTCCTTTCATTTTCCCCCAAATTCCCCCAAATTCCCTAATTCATCGTGCCAAATCAGATTTTGACAAAATCAATTCATGAACAAGCACAAAACTAAGAGACCCTAGACTTAATCAAATTTCAAAATGAATAAAACTTGGAGAATGACAACATATTATAGATAACATTATAAAGAGAAAATGTGATGGAATTTGTACCTTTTGATGGTGTGGGCTGAGGGTTGAGAGGATAATCCGAGAGAGAGAGAGAGAGAGAGAGAGTGGGGGGGGGGGCTGGCGTGGGGGGTGTGGCGCGGGAGGTGCTGGCGGGAAGGGTAGGTTGGCGTAGGATGGTGTTGGCGTAGGGGTGGGCTGGCAAACAGGACTGAAGTGTGATGAAAGAGAGAGAGAGAGAGAGAGAGAGAGAGAGAGAGAGAGAGAGAGAGAGAGAGAGAGAGAAAGAGTGTGAGAGAGGTGGTAAAAGTTTAGGTAAAAGTGAATTCAATCTTGTATTTGTTAAATACAAGATTGCTTAAAAAGAAATTGTAATCCGGTCAGACCTTTGGTTACGTTTGGACAAGTGGTAAAATTTGTTTTACCAATTTTGTGGTTGTGAAATACAAGATTGGTGCCAATCTTGTGTTTAGAAAAGACAAAATCCATTTTTCAAATTAAGTTCAACTGGGACATATTTAGCAAAATAACATTAAAATATGCATTTTTTTTTTAAAAAAAGGGCCAAGAATTTTGAGTTGAGGGATATCATCTCAAAAAAATGTACATGTAGTCTACATAGAAATGACGACTCTGGTGACATAGTGGAGGAGTAGAATTTGTAAGTACTTTGTTTGTTGGTAATAGAGTCTCATTAAAGTTTTAAGATCCCAAATAATATATAACATTTAGGGTGTGGATCAAAATTCTCTGAACTTTGAGGTTGTAAATTGCATTTTAGTATAAATTTACTTATAATGATTCAAATGAAAAAATTATGACATACATATTATAATATTTGTATTGAGCCATGTAGTGCAAGCATGACGTGTAAGACCAAACATTTATGATTACTCAATTAGGGTCTTGAGAGAGGAGTTAGGAATGGATGAGTATAATAGTGAGAGAGGAGAGGAGTTATCACTGCTCTTTGTTTTTGGTAAATATATATATTTTTATGAGGAATGAATATTATTATGAATATCATATTTGTAGCAACCATCATGACCAAACAACTTTAGACTGGTAAATCAGTGTCTTGGCTTGATACTAAGAGTAATTATCATAGAGTGAACTTTATAGGCTAAGATGATATCTTAACTATCAAAAAAATAAAAAATAAAATCTACCAAAAATTGTACATAATGCTTGTTTAGAAAAGAAGGGACAACATTTGTTTAGGAAAAATTGAAAAGAAGACTTAAGTTGCTTTATGAACAAACAACTTTAGAAATCCCTTCCCGTCTCTCCTCTGTGTGTATATGTTTTTTTGCTTCTAAAAAAAAAATAAAAACTTATAACTAAAATATTCTTGGCAAAAAAAAAAAAAAAAAAAAAAAAAAAATTATAATTGAAATCTAAAAGGGAGAGTGAATACCTTGCAAGCGATCTTAGGCTCTTAGGCTCGATTCCTATAGAAGACAAACTTGTTTTCATTCCTTTCATCATATTTAAGATTAGAAAGAGTAAGTGATTCTTTGATGCATGTGATTTACACCAATTTAAGTTTTTTTTTTTTTTTTTTTTTTTTTTTTTTAATTATTAAAAAAAATGAATTCTTCTAGTTCTTGTGCATTCATATTTCTATTTGCTTCTCTATTTTGATATTGAGCTAGAGGCACTTACCGCTTCTTCTCATGAAAAGAACTTGAGTTTCAATCCCTCTCCGCTTGTTGTAAGCAATAAAAAAAAGAAGATATTGCTTGTGTATATTGAAATGAAAATATTATCTTCAATATTACCATCTTTATCTAAAATTCATGTCCCTTTCTTCTTATTTTTGTGATCAATGTTGCTATTGTTCTTTTCTTGTTCCATAAAACATTGATTTGGATTTCAATTAAAAACAATTGTTACGAAACAAAGATAATTTTACTCATGATTATATATTTTCTTGATTACCATCTTTAACTAAAATTTCATAGCCAATATACATGATTATTTATTTTTTGTAACCATGAAGCTAAAAGTCAAGGAGATTCGAATGACTACATTGATCTATGCAACAGCTTCTATGACAGCCTTCTAGTGTTCGGCCCAATTTGTCTCCCTCTCTCATTCGATTATGTGCAGTGAATGTGCGTGACTGAGTTAGATAAATATTTAGTAGGATAAAAAACATGACATTCATAATAAATTGTCACACTTAAAAAACCTTTTAACACTCAACGATGACACATCACTTCATGCAAATAGTCATATGGTCTTTCTGCACCTAGGAAGAGGCAGTTTCTAACACTCCAAAGAGGAATGCATCAAACATATACATTGTACTACTTTTCTTTTCTTTCTTTTTTCAAACATAGCAAAACAAGAAATAAAGAAACAAAAGTAGAACAAACAACAAATAGATGAACCCTGTTCATTTCAATAACCATGGGGATGACAACCCTCTGATCAAATGATCTCAGGAAAAAGAAACTTGATCCTCAGTACCACAAACTATAATTACAAGCCACATTCCCCGTTGCTGCACATTAAGAATGATCTTCATCTTCTTTAGAGTTCATAACCTTGCGTGATAGAAAACAACATATTGAAGATAAAAGCATCAATCATTATAATCGTTGACATCAAAGTATCATCATGGAAAAATAACTTTCCTTTTAAATATAATAAAATTATTTTTGTGTGTTTACGAGTCCATATGGATACAATTATATATATGTATGGTTGATAAATTTTTGTGAGATTTATGAGGATTGTACTGTTACTAAAAATTGGAAATGTTTATAATACTAATACATTTATACTATGATAAGTATCCTTTGGAGAGTGAAAAAGGTTGCTCGTGTTTATGCTTCAATGCTTTAAAAAAATTAAATCACATGGTGTGGGAAATTAGGATAATAATTTGTTGAATAGATACTTACCCTTACTCTGAAGGAACTACTTGCACAGTGGTATCATAGTTTGTCCTTCCAAAGCTAATGTACGCACGGTGGTATTTAGGTCAACGTTCCAGCACCATTCATCTTCTTTTGTTGCTTGTACTCTTCCTAGCTTTGGCGTACTTAAGATTCCATGACAAAAAATCTTCATCTCAGGGCATTTGCTGACAATTACTTCTTCCAAAGATGGGAACTCGAACGAATAACTTCTCGAGCAAAAGCTTGTGAGGTTTGGCAAGCAATCGAGTTTTAAGTATGTCAATTGGCTGAAAGTAATCACCTCATTCCTTTCACTTCCCTCCCCTGCTACAACTTCTGTTATGCTTTCACATTCACTTACACTCATTTTCTTGAGTTGCACCAGACTTTTGGCAGTTGAGGGCATAACTAAATTAATCAATCCATGACACTTCAGTATTTCTAGATTCGTCAAATTTTGGAAAGACACTGAGGCTGGTACTAAAATTTTCAATTTGCCACATAGCCTCGCATATAGATCTTCCAGATAATGAAAAATTGGGCTCGGTTGAGTGTCTTCTTTCCATAAATGTGTCAACATATGTAGTTGAATCAACTTTAGTCCTCTTAGATTTGTGAGTACCCTAGCATGTTTTTCCTGACCAAAAAGTTCTTCATATGGGAATATTTCTTCCCAAGAACTTCCCTTCACTAAAAGTTTCTCCAGATTGTGTAATCTTTTAAGAAAAGTAATCCAATTAGAAACAGATAGATAGCCCACTACCCCAAGATATTTTAATTTGCAAAAGCACTCTTCCAAAAACTGGCCACGCAGTGTCTCCTTCATGTAACTTCCACCCAATACCAAATCCTCTAAGTTGGGGAATGTAGCCTATAAAAACTCAAAGCGTTAAACAAAATAAAATAGGAGTTAGTATTCAACTCAGGTCTACAAAATGGATTATATCCGTGAAGTCCCTTACTTAATGGTGGGAAATATGGTCCCACCTTATTACCAAAATATATCTAGATGAACTATTAAAAAGAAAAACAAGAAAACAATCATAGAAAGTATAGATCAAAGAACAATGTCGTAAATAATTCCCATAGAACAAAATAAAATGTCTACAAAAAATGATGTGGCAACATGCTCTGTGCATCAAATTCAAGGTAGTGTAACTGTGTAAGAGTCATTTATAAGAAAAGCATTTTCCAAAACCATGTTAATCATTTATTGGACCAATTTTTTTTTTTTCAAGTTGTCACAATTTATCACCTGTGGTACTCCTATATTAACGGACACGTAGACAAATAAACAGGGGTACACATATTTTCATGCAAGCACATAGATTTATAAGCTTTACTGATAACTCCAATTTGGAACCTGGTTTTTTAGAGGGGTCAATACTACTTCGAATAGGGTTATAATTTCTGGTAAACCTATATATTTTAAAAGAGTAGTTAAATTAGCCTCTTACCTCTTCAACCAAGAAAAGTGGTTGTTGAATAGAGGTCTCAACTTGGCTCTCTTCAACTCTTTCTTGAAAACTCAAAGATTTTGAAATAAATAACTCAATTTGATCACATCCATTCACCACCAAAGTTTTCAATAATGGCCATTCAGAAGTATGCACCCCTTGGTAAAACCATTTGAGTTTCAACAATTTACGAAGTCTTAGGAGAGTTACTTTAGGGAACACAAGTCGTACTGCTACTTCTATACCATCTTCCTGTGCAACAATTTCCTCCACCCCACAATCGACTACACGAAGATCCTTCAATTGCATGAGACATCTTGCCACAGAGGTTGGAAACAAACTTTTCAAACTCTCACATTCAGTGACATATATTTCTTGTAGATTTTGAAAGCTGAAAATTCCTTGGGGATCCTTATTCCATACTTGCTTCATTTTCGGTAGACGACGCAAATCCAATTCTTTCAACGGAATGTTTGTTACAACATGTGTTTCTCCAACATCTTGTCCTTGCAATTCAAATATTTCTTGTAGTGAACCACAATCATAGACACGGAGTATGTTTAGACTCTGGAATCTTGTCAACATATTAGATTGAAAGATGTTCATAAGATTTTCACAAAATTTAACTACCAACAATTGAAGTTTGGAAAATGAATCTTCAGCTAATTGATTGTGCCATATGATTTTCAAGTTCTCCATGTTGCAGATTCGCAATGTTTCCAAACTAGAGAATGCAACCTACAAATCCATCGGGGATATTAGTGACATACCTAATCATAATAAATCACATAATAGAAGATAATAAATATACAGGGAGAATTTAAGGGGGAAAAAAAAAAGCACAAATTTTGTCACTTGTGGATCAATATATATTTTTTTTAATAATAAAAGCACTTTCAAAAACCATTTTTTAACATTGATCCATTCTTATGGATCAATTTTTTCAAGTTGTCACAATTTGTCACGTGTGGTACTCCCTTATTTTTGGACACATGGACAAAGAAAAAAACAAACAAACAAACATAGTTACACATATTGAATCATAGTATTTTCTCCATTTCATATAAAGAATTGAAACTTTTTTTTTTTCTTCTTGTGTGAGGGATAAGTACTGCTCCAAACAAGGCTATTTCTTGTAAACTTATATATATTTAAAAGAGTAGTTAAATTAGCCTCTTACCTCTTCAACCAAGAAAAATGGTTGTTGAATAGAGGTCTTAAGTTGGCTCTCTTCAACTCTTTCTTGAAAGCTCAAAGATTTTGAAATAAATATGTCAATTTGATCACATCCATTCACCACCAAAGTTTTCAATAATGGCCATTCAGAAGTATGCACCCCTTGGTAAAACCATTTGAGTTTCGACAATTTACGAAGTAACAGGAAAGTAACTTTAGGAAACACAAGTCGTGCTGCTACTTCTGCACCATCTTCCTGTGCAACAATTTCCACCACCCCACAATTGTCTACACGAAGATCCTTCAATTGCATGAGACATCTTGCCACAGAGGTTGGAAACAAACTTTTCAAACTCTCACATTCAGCGACATATATTTCTTGTAGATTTTGCAAGCTGAAAATTCCTTGGGGATCCTTATTCCATACTTGCTTCATTTTCGGTAGACGACGCAAATCCAATTCTTTCAACGGAATGTTTGTTACAACATGTGTTTCTCCAACATCTTGTCCTTGCAATTCAAATATTTCTTGTAGTAAACCACAATCATAGACACGGAGTATGTTTAGACTCTGGAATCTTGTCAACATATTAGATTGAAAGATGTTCATAAGATTTTCACAAAATTTAACTACCAACAATTGAAGTTTGGAAAATGAATCTTCAGCTAATTGATTGTGCCATATGATTTTCAAGTTCTCCATGTTGCAGATTCGCAATGTTTCCAAACTAGAGAATGCAACCTACAAATCCATCGGGGATATTAGTGACATACCTAATCATAATAAATCACATAATAGAAGATAATAAATATACAGGGAGAATTTAAGGGGGAAAAAAAAAGCACAAATTTTGTCACTTGTGGATCAATATTATTTTTTTTAATAATAAAAGCACTTTCAAAAACCATTTTTTAACATTGATCAATTCTTATGGATCAATTTTTTCAAGTTGTCACAATTTGTCACGTGTGGTACTCCCTTATTTTTGGACACATGGACAAAGAAAAAAACAAACAAACAAACATAGTTACACATATTGAATCATAGTATTTTCTCCATTTCATATAAAGAATTGAAACTTTTTTTTTTTTCTTGTGTGAGGGATAAGTACTGCTCCAAACAAGGCTATTTCTTGTAAACTTATATATATTTAAAAGAGTAGTTAAATTAGCCTCTTACCTCTTCAACCAAGAAAAATGGTTGTTGAATAGAGGTCTTAAGTTGGCTCTCTTCAACTCTTTCTTGAAAGCTCAAAGATTTTGAAATAAATATGTCAATTTGATCACATCCATTCACCACCAAAGTTTTCAATAATGGCCATTCAGAAGTATGCACCCCTTGGTAAAACCATTTGAGTTTCGACAATTTACGAAGTAACAGGAAAGTTACTTTAGGAAACACAAGTCGTGCTGCTACTTCTGCACCATCTTCCTGTGCAACAATTTCCACCACCCCACAATTGTCTACACGAAGATCCTTCAATTGCATGAGACATCTTGCCACAGAGGTTGGAAACAAACTTTTCAAACTCTCACATTCAGCGACATATATTTCTTGTAGATTTTGAAAGCTAAAAATTCCTTGGGGATCCTTATTCCATACTTGCTTCATTTTCGGTAGACGACGCAAATCCAATTCTTTCAACGGAATGTTTGTTACAACATGTGTTTCTCCAACATCTTGTCCTTGCAATTCAAATATTTCTTGTAGTAAACCACAATCATAGACACGGAGTATGTTTAGACTCTGGAATCTTTTCAACATATTAGATTGAAAGATGTTCATAAGATTTTCACAAAATTTAACTACCAACAATTGAAGTTTGGAAAATGAATCTTCAGCTAATTGATTGTGCCATATGATTTTCAAGTTCTCCATGTTGCAGATTCCCAATGTTTCCAAACTAGGGAATGAAACCTGCAAGTCCATCCTGTGTGTTAATGACATACCTAATCATAATAATTCACATAATTGAAGATAAGATATATTCGAAGTAAAATTGGGGGATAAGTAAAACAAATATACCTCTTCATTGAAGAGAGGTTGCATGGTGGTGAGAGAGATCTCCTCTGAATTCATTTCCTTAACTTCTTTACTCGCAGTTATACCTGAACTGACAGGTTTTAATATGAATGATTTCAATTTAGGGCATTGTTCTATCCGGAAAATTTTCAAGGATGGAAATTTGATATTACTTCCTACGCAGAATCTTTTGAGGATTGGAAGATCTTTTAGTTTCAAGATATTCAGTCGAGGGAACAACACAATTGGAATTATTTCTTCTTCTTCTCCTAAATCTTCTGTAAGTAGTATCTCTTCCATAACTTTACAATCCTTTATGGAAAGATATTTGAGCTGCTCCATAACTCTTGCTGTAGAGGATGACAATAGATATTTTAAGCTACCAGAGCCTTCCACCTTCAAGGACCTCAAATTTTGAAATCTCGACTTTGTTTGTATGTTTGTTAATTTGAAAGACGACCTTGCCCGATGTTGGTTTTGCAGTAACTCTTCCGAGTCTATATAGGACAATTCCAACGTTTCCAAGTTGGGGAACACAACCTGTAACAACAATAAATTCTCTGCTTCAATAACCTAGATAGTGCATAAGCTTGGGTAAATATATTATTGTTATTTCATTAAGGAAATGACATGGCATGCAATGAGAGGAAAGAGTCAACAAAAGATACATTCATTCCAAAACCACATTATGATCGGGGAGAGAGAGGGGGTCTTTGCAATCAACATTGCTTACATAAAATGTTTGAATTTTATATCTTGTTTTAAAACTAACTAATCGTAAACCCGTATGTTGCACGGAAATATTTTTCATAAAGGTATAATTTAATTATGTTAGTCTCAAACTTAAACAAATAAGCTTTGTTTATATAAGGTAATGATCTTCACCATTTGCATCAACAGAAAAATTGATAAGCACGACATGCCATTAAATATTTGCTTCAACTGGATTCAGTTTTTTAGGTGTGAGACAAACATTACACTAAAAAATTTAGTAGTCATTCAATTGCAAGCTAAAGGATACAATATGGATCACAAAATCAAACAGAAGGTACACACATGCAGTTGCCAATATCGTATCAGATTTAATAAGGGCAACGAAATATTTTGATACTATTAAATAACTATAGAGCTCGTGTCTTTGAACCAATATAATGTCCCAATTCACCACTATCGTTATCTTAATAATAGATTGGCCTAGTTTCCATTATCACTTATCACCCAAACAAAATTACATGCCCAGTTCACTACTTATAAATTATAATCCTATGAAAAAACATTTCATAAAAAAAAAATCCTATGAAAGAAAAAGAAAAAAGCATAATAGGAGAAGTGAAAAGGGTCAAATGATCTAGCCAACCACTCATGTGTAACTATGATAGAATTCAGAGTTCTGTGATTGACATTTAACACATTGATGATAAGATTAAGAAAAAAAAAAAAATGGACAACAATTGAAAGAGAACCATAAGAGAAGCCAAAGGAATAATTTTTGACACCCTACATCATTGTATCTATACTAAAGAAAAAAATAATAATAATTCCCAGTTTTCCAAGTTTCAAAGATTTAAAAAACCCCCAAAACCACCCAACTTTAGCACAAATAACATATGTGCAAAACAAACTATGAATGTCAAAATTAAAAAAAAAAAGAAAAAAAAAAAAAAGGCTTTATTTTATTTTATGTGACTTCGTACCTTATTAAGTTCCCTAGATTCTCTTCTTAAATTTCAGCAATGTGGCTGATAAACCAAGTCAACAAACAGCGTTAAAAGAGTCCCTTATTTTTGTTTTTTAATTATATTTTTTATCCTTGTCCCTCGCTTCACGCTTTGCTAGCAATCCAATACTCATGTCTTCTCTTCTAAAACTCAGTAAGGAGCTGGGACGTAGGAGTGGTGGTGGCTTGGAATTGGAATCAGAATCAAAGGTGGATCTGGAAGGCCTAGCAAAGAGATCAAAATTGGAGAGTAGGAAAGGGCGAAAGGGCTGAGTTTTCTTGCTGGCGACGATATCAGAAACATCGATTTCTTCGTCTTCTTGCTTCATAATGTCAATCAAGTCATTATTCTATTGTTGCGTCGGTGACGATGATTCCTATGACAGATCTATTATCTGCTCATCCATGTACGACATCAGCTATGTTTAGTTTTGGTTTGGGAATTGGACAGATTGGTGGAATACAACTTGAATTTAAACCCATCATATGCGTACAAATATGAAGTTTATAATCACAAACCAGCAAACCTTCTGTTGATGATTTTATATGCAGGAGATGGGTTTCCTTCTAAAAGCCTCATTTCTTCTTTGATTAGGAGTCTAAGATTTTGAGTGAGAAGTTGAAGGGTTGTGATACTCAATCTGATCATGTCTTCTTTGATTAGGAGTCTGTGTGAAAGTCTGAGAGATTGAGTTCAACACAAAATAGAATTGTGAAATTGATGGGTTTTCTTGTGGCAAACCAAACGTAACCAGGAAAAAAAAAATATAAAAAAAAACTTCCGGACTTTTTAAACTTTTAACGCCGTTTGTTGACTTAATAAATTAGCCAAATGACTGAATTTTAAGAAAGGAACCTAACGTAAGGTATTGTACCTAAGTTTTGTCATTTTTATTTTATGTGACTTCATATATGGTGCCAATGGGTGACAGCCCATTTGAAAAATATTCAAACTACTTTTTATTTAAGTTTTGGTAGCTTATAAGTGGTGCACGTGAGAAGTTGGACAACCCCATTTAGATGATATTCTCAAATCTCAACATCAGCATTAGTGAGATCTTCTTGTAGCTCCTCTGCAAAAGCTCACCAGCTGGCTCCACAATATCTATGCACATTGAGCTGGTCAAGTATTAGAGATCAAATCAATTGCGCCTCATACTTCTCCAAGTAATTATGTACGTAGATATTGTGCCGCTTCTTCGAAGGATTGGAGTCCTGATTTTTGGGTCTTTTAGAGACTTTTGAGTAGTCTCTGTGTTTTCGAAGAGGCTTTCGCGTTTAATGATGAAAAGGTTGGGTTTGAAGGAGCAATTTATAGCCGAGAGGAGGAGAGGGCTACAATAACCATTATGCCGATTCATTTGTTTTTTAATTTAAGGACTCAATGTGGGAACAAACAATAACTGAAGAAGAGCTCTAACATTGAGAAACGATGAGAATTTGAAACGAAAGGTCGAAAACTAAGTTTTTGAAGAAGAAAAAGAAAGAAAGAGCGTTATAGGAGGGCAAGTTGGATTTAATGGGAAGTCGAAAAAAAAAGTTAACCATTACAGCATGATGAGAAGTGGGGGAGTCGAAAGGATGTGAGGATCCGGATAAGCATGAAGAGGAAGAAATAAAAAAGAAAAAAGAAAAATGGATTTAATGGGAAAGTTAGAAAAAAGAAAGAAAGAAACGTTACCGCCAGGAGCTGGGGAGTTTTTTAGAGAAAAAAGATCTGGTTTATCTGAATAATTATGAAGAGGAAGAAATTAAAATTAAATAGAGAAAGGATGACCTAGACTTCTGTGGGTGCAAGAATTCTGACGTGGCAATGTTTAAAGGAAGGTAAAAACTTTCTCTCTGCTTCGAATTTTAATTTTAATTATAGATTATAGATTGTGAGCAACGAACTTGGACATGTAGCTAAACATTATGCCCAAATATGAAGTTGCACTAGATACTCAACGGTATGTGGTATAAAATGCCATCATGCACATAAAAATCTGAAACTTTTCTTAAAACATAAAGTAAGGAATAGTGATTTTGTTTTATTTATTAGATTATAAATATGCCTCACATCCTATTTTTATCAATTAATTATTTTTTAGGTTCTTAATAATATTAAAACTATTTGTCCTATTAGCTTTTATCACAAGAAGATTTTATTAAAATTAATAAGGCTATTCATAAAGCTAATATGTGAGAGTGAGACCATACCCAATAGATGAGAAGTTGTTTGCAAAGTTTGCAAACAATTAACATCCAAATTCAATAGTCATTTAAAGTCTCATTAAAAAATTTAATTAGATAATCGGGGTGTTAAAAATAAGTATGACCTTATTTTCTTCAATTAATAACTTTCAATTCCTAAAAACGCAATATTTAAATAGCTTAATAAATTAGGACACAGTTAATATTCCTTCATCTATAAGCCTAGAACCTCACTCGAGGCACATGTACAATATCACGTCTATGAGGATTGTTAGCACGGGAGAAAGGTCATGTGTTACATCCCATTCAATTAACAACTGATAAAGGACTATCAACAATATAATGGTTTAATTTTTCTGGACTTGTATTGCTACTGAAGAACTATTACTTGGTGGCAAACTTGGAAGGTGCAAAGATGCTTCCCTTTTCACATAACAGTGGATAATTTCATGATAAAACCATTTATGTGAGGGAAGAAGTATTACATGAATATTAATTACTTTGGTATAACTATCCCAAATTGAAATTAAAATTGGTTATGTTCAACGGACAAATTAGATGATCAATCTCGTAATTGACAAACTAATAAAAAAATTCCAGTTGAATAACATGCTCGACACATCTATGTGGGTGTGTGCAGGATCACTATCTAGGAAATTAAACTTTAATGTACCTGGTCTAGTAGGATGGGCATGTGAAAATCCAGGTCGCATTCGGGAATGATTTCGCCAACATCATTTATGACTAACTTTTGTGTGCTTAAGAAGCTTATGAGCTTTGGAAGACGATGTAGTACTAAGTGACGCAATTGAGGTAACAAGATCATATCTCTGTCTTCAACTTCACCTGCTTCTTTTATGACTATTGCACCCATGATGCTGCATTCTCTTATCTCCAATTCTTGAAGTTGTGAAAGGCCCTTAGCTATGGATGATGAGAAGGCAAATTTTAGTTTCTCACAATGTTCCACTTTCACAATTCTTAAGTTACGAAAGGATGTAAAGGGAAGTTGGCCATGACATATTTCTTCCAAGTTGTTCATGTTTTTTAGAGAAAATATCTCCAAGACAGGAAAGACAATATAATCAATAACCAACCCCCTTAAGTCGATGATATACTTAA
The DNA here is from genome assembly GCA_907173295.1 of Fagus sylvatica. Classification (NCBI taxonomy): domain Eukaryota; kingdom Viridiplantae; phylum Streptophyta; class Magnoliopsida; order Fagales; family Fagaceae; genus Fagus; species Fagus sylvatica. Next base: position 18,847,508 of record OU015761.1, read on the forward strand.
TCTCGACATTGTTTTGGACATAGAGACGCTTCAGTTGTTGGAAGCCTTCCGTGTCTAATTCATATATGATACTTTTAACACCCTTTAACTCATCCAAACACAAATCTTCTATTCCATTCAACAACAGTTTGATACCACTCTCCAATTGAAAGCTTGTATTCAGCTTGAGTTTTAATGCTCTTGAGTTTCCATGTTTATCAGACCAATCCCACACATCTCCTATAAATATTTTGTATCTTTTCAACTTCTCAAAAATCAGATCTTTTGGAAGTATGTTGGCATCTGGAATATGTACTTCTAAAGTGGTCAACTGTGACAAATGCTTTAGCTCATCAAGGCTAGCTCTTTCGTTGTTGAGTCGTTCAACCTCCCATTGAGTGAAGCTATTGCCGACATGTAGCTCTTCTAATCGTATCAAGCGTGATAGGACATTGGGTGGAATCACTTCAAGTTTGGTACAATTGCTCAAATCCAACATCCGTAAACGAGTCAAGAGCCCTATTCCACTCGGCAACTGTTTAAATTGAGAGTAAATAAGGCTAAGAATTTCTAAATTCTTCAGCTCTCCAATCAGAGATATGTCTTCCAACACACATTGATCCAGACACAATGTTTGTAGGTTTGTGAGGCAATTAAGTGAGGAAGGAAGCGATGAAAATCGCATGTAAGTCAAATCTAAAACTTTTAACTTTGTCATCCCTTTAAAAAAAGTGTCTGGAATTGTAAAAGGATGATCTCGATCTTTGGCCCACACGTACAAGCATCTTAGATCTGGACATTCCAACTTGTCAGGAAGTTCATGAATATCCCTTTCAAGAATAGAGATTCTTGTACACATTTTTATATCATCCTCCTCCGGCCATTCTACTGGACCCTCATCTCTCATCATTAACATGTTTTGAGTCTTGTACGCAATTAAGAGGGCGGCATCATGAGCAAGGTCATGCATTTGGAAGTACTCACTAATACCAGGAGTATCTAACAATAAGCCAGAGTCTTTGAGGCCACGAACTAGAGTACATATTCTATTTCTTGTTGCTTCCAATGTACTGGTGCCATGAAATAAACGCAATCCAAAACAGTTTTTTAACAAGTCCATAAAGGAAATGAAAGAATGAATTTGAGTTTGAGCACAAAGCAAAAAGAAGGACTGGAGCTCTGGACTTTCAAGATGATTGTAACTCAACTCTATTGCTGAATATATAATTTCCTGCATTCTTTTTTGATGTCGAGGGGAGGGTCTCCGTAGTTGCTGTAGGGCATCCTCCCATTCAAACAATGACTTGTTTTTTAATGCCTTTGCAACTGTTACAAGTGCGAGAGGTAGACCTGCACAAGCTGTGGATACCTCGATTGCTCTTGATCGCAAATTTGAATCTTTGAGAGAATCACCTGAAAACTTCTCAAATAAACTCCATGCTTCTTCTTTGGGTAAAACATAAAGTCCAAAATCCTTTTCAGTGTCCATCTGAGAAGATAATATATCTCTATCCCTGGATGTTACCACTACTTTGCATCCCTGACGAGGAATTCCTATTTCATCTAAATCAAGTTTCTCCCATATATCATCTAGGATAATAAGTATCTTCTTATTCTTGTCTTGTGTTAACCTCTCCCTTAGAAGATCTGCTCTTCCGCTTAAAGTTTCCTTAGCAAGCTGTAGATCTAGATCTAGTTTGTCAGCAATTTCTCCTTGAATTCGTCTCTGGTCTGGGTTCTGCTTCACAATTGCTATAGCTACCTCATCGAATAACCTTTCTTCCTTGACTTTCTTAGCAACTTCTCTCACCAATGTACTCTTTCCCACACCTGCCATGCCCCACACACCAATTATGTTGATATTAGAATCTCGTAGCGTCTCCATAAGTTGATTCATAGTTGACATTCTTGACTCAAAGGTCATGTAATCCGTAGAGCTCGTAGTAACTATCTCCTGTGAAGCAGCACGGCAGGAAACTTTGTCAAACTTGCCATTTTGTAGGACATCTTCGATATCTTGCAGTATCTTCTTTGCTTTCTTACTCTGTTGATGTCGTTGTTTTAAGTTCAGGCATGCCCCATTAGAACACCTCATCTTTACTTTTTCTTCTACTTCAATAACTTCCTTCACCTTTCCCATAATAAAATCCACATTTTCTAACCACCTGTTAACATCAGTTTCAATTTTTTCAGCGTTATTTATAGCAGCATCAGCGGAGTGTAGCACCCTTTCTCTAGCGCCCTGCAACTTCTCTTCTTTTTTCTTCACATTCTCCATGTTGCTGCTGTAGCGAAATGAATAACCAAGCCACTGTACAACTGGTGCAACGGTGTACTCAACGACTTTTGCTGCAATCTTAATAACAATCTCCATTCCTATTTCAATATCTTTTCCCTATTTTCCTTCGGTTTATTTTTATTTTTGGTGTGAGGAAGTAGGCACAAACTCAAACTCAAAACCAAGAAAACGACAACTAGAAACTAAATCATAGGGAGGAACAAGAAAATACACTCTTCTTGCGATATTGATTGACTAGAGTAAAGACGCCGCTAGAATGAAGTTGGTAAAAGAAACCAACTAGAAAAGAAGCACATACCTCTTTTTCTATAGGAATGAATATGAGAAGCAAGATAGGCAAAATGTCGAAGACGTATGAACAATGAATCACGGAAGTCAAAGGATAGTAAGTATGTATGTCCACAAAGTAATAGATATGACCGATCCACCACACCAATCACGGTTTAGAACTTGCTTTTCACACCTGAATTAATTTCTTCACCAACTCATCCAGTCATGCCTAGTTCTGAATATTCAAAGTGTATAAAATTAGAAAACAGGACAGGGAGTTGATAAATAGTAAGATTAAATATATTAAAATTCAAATATAATGAAAGACATTGTGTTTCTTTTTTCTTTCATAAAGAAAAAAGACAACACTCAGCCAACTCATACAGGTAAGGATGGCGAAGGGACTTGATTAATGTATTTCTTGACTCTAATAATACGGGATAAATTTTTAAGAAGTTTAGGAAACATCCTGAAACTTTTCTACCTGTTCACAGTGAAATGAATAACCTAGCCGCTGTCCAATTGGCTTAACCAGTTTCTCGAAGAGCAACTGTCCAAATGGTTCAACCATGTTCTTGATGAGCCACAGTCCAATGGACTCGACAATTTTATTATTAACCGCAGTAGCAATCAAAACAATCCAAGTAACAATCAAACCAACAATGCCCATTCTTGTTTCGATATCTTTCTCGCCTTTTCCTTTTGGGTGGGTGGTGTGTGTGAAAGTAGCTACAAACTCAAAACCAAGAAAAAGAAAACTAGAAATTGCAATGAGAATAAATCATAGGCAGCAACAGATATGGACCGATCTATGGGAGTGAAAGGATGGTATGTATGTATCTCCACCAAGGAACATATATGGATCGATCGACCACACCAATCACGATTTAGAGGTCGACTTTCACACCTGAATTAATTTCTTCACCAGCCCATCCAGTCATTCCTAGTTCTGAATATTTAAAGTGTGAAAAATTAGAAAATAGGAATTGGTAAATGGTAAGAATAAATATAAAAAATTCAAATATAATATATATATATATAAGGCAATGGTTAAAAATCATTAAATACTTACACTTTATGAGAAATAACAAACTTTTAATATTATAATAATGAATGAAAAGACTAAAATACTCTTACTACTTTTATAAAAGTGAAAGTATTAAATACTTCCTTAACCATTGCCCTAAGGGTACTCGTTAACAGGACCCATATTATATAATATATATATATATATATATAAATGAAAGACATTGTTTTCTTTTTTCTTTCATAAACAAAAATACAACACTCATAAACTCATACAAGTAAGGATGGCGGAGGAACGTGTTTAATGGATATATTGAATATAAAAATACCGGTTGAAATTGGAAAAAGAGTTCGGGACAGATTTGGGCTAAAAAATTAATTATTAACATTATTTATAGTAATATTAATAAAACCTTAGGTTTTTTTACTTTTTTTTAATTCTAATGATCTACCAACCCTTTCTAATGTGTAACCATAGTATTATAAAAATCTATCGATATACTTGATTGGAATGTTATTTTGCATTTTTAGTATATTAGATAGTTTTTTATGCACTTAAAAAAGAGACAATGTGGAATTAAATTTTGGCTAAATTGCATAATCACCTCTTAGGGTTTGGGTCATTTGCAAACTGACCTCTTAGGGTTTCAATTTTGCAATATAACCACCTAGGGTTTTTTAATTAGTGAAATTGACCCCTCCAAGTACATTTTTTGTCAATTTTGCTAACAAAATTTGTCACATGCATTGTACTTGAGTTTATAATAATAAATTTTTTATTATAAAGTGGTCACATGTATTGCACATGACAAATTTCTACTAGCAAAATCGACAAAAAATGTACTTAGATGGGTCAATTTCATCAATTTAAAAACCCCAGATAGTTATATTGCAAAATCAAAACCCTAAGAGGTCTGTTTGCAACTGACCCAAACCCTAGGGGGTGATTATGTAATTTGGCCTTAAATTTTGCATGAATTGAATGATTAATATTGATGATATGCTCATTGCAACAAAGAACCTAGTAGAGATAATCAGCTTAAAGACTTAGCTTAGTGGTGAGTTTGAGATGAAAGGTTTTGATGTAGCCGAATAAAATTTGGGAATGGAAATTCACAGAGATAAAAAGCGGGCAAGTTCTTTATGCCATAGAAAAGTTACATTGAGAAAGTACTTGAACGCTTTGGTATGCATCGATCTAAGCCAGTGAGTACTCCATTAGCGGTACATTTTAATTTTTCAACAGTTTTGTCACCACAGTCTGAGGGGGAGAAAGAGCACATGTCTCATGTTTCGTATGCTAGTGCATAGTTGGAAGCATGATGTATGCTATGATTTGCACTCATCCAGATATTTCACAAGCGGTTAGTGTGTTCAGCAACTATATGGCTAATCTTGGTAAAAAACATTGGCAAGCTATGAAATGGATTCTTCAATATTTAAGAGGTATTGCAAATGTTGGCTTGGTATGACAGGGCTTCTACTAATAGTAGTAGTGTTGTTGGATTTGTAGATTCCGATTATGCTGGTTATTTGGATAAGAGGAGATTTCTAACAAGTTATGTCTTCACATTATCTGGTTGTACCATCAATAGGAAGGCGTTACATTCGACGGTTGCTTTGTCTACTACAGAGGCAGAGTATATGGCAGCGACAAAGTCAGTGAAGAAAGCCATTTGGTTGAAGGGTTTTGTCGGTGATCTTGGTTTGCAACAGGGTGACACTCTTGTGTTTTGTGATAGCACAGTCAGAAAGGTTGCTACAACAGATAATCCAGTGAATCTAAGCTGATTCCTTTGACCAAGTTCAAGCATTGCTTGGACTTGGTCAGTGTTTACAGTTTGTGATAGCCCTTAGGGACTTTAGTGGAGGCGCTAGAGGAGTTTTGAGGTTTGATTGAATTTGTTAGCATATGTATATAACATTGTTATTATACTAGTCTAGGGTTTCTTAGGGTATCTTATGTATTTACTATACTGTCAATAGTTTAGGCCTATATATATTCTTTTAGCTATATATGTTTATTCAGAATACTCAACACAAAGATTATTCTCTACCTCTCTGTTCTTCTCTCTCTCTAAAGTTAACATGGTATCAGAGCCAAATTAAGTTTTTGGCACAGTGGTTTCCGCACCACCTGTTCAGAACCACGGCCGCCACGTACCGTGGAATTTCTTGCACAATCCGTAACTTTGAACCCTCTCCACCGCCGCTACAGTGCTCTGATCTCACCGTGAAAGCTTGTCCAAAGATCTGTCAAACCCCAAAAGTTCATGGAAAACGGAGCTCCGAGGCATCGCCATGCGCCGACAATAGCTCCGTCAAAAAAATAAAATCGCAGACCCGCGAACCAACCCGACTCGTGCACCGCCCCGACCCGCGACCCGCGACTTATTCTGTGAGCTACTGATGTCAGCCCTACCTCTTGCTAACGTCAGCCTAGCTACTGTTAAAAAAAAAAAAAAAAAAAAGGAAAAGAAAGAAAAGCTTACCCATTTTTTTTTTTTTTTTGTCCTTTTCAAGTATTTTTTATATTTCTTATCCGTTTCTAATGGATAAAACTAAGCTTCCTAAGACTGTTACTGCTGCTCGTCCTTCTTCCTCATCCAGGAATGGTTCGAAATACTGTAAAAACTGTCATAAACAGGGACATTTTCTATCTAAATGCCCTACCATCCAATGTCGGTATTGTCATAAGATTGGTTACATTGTCTACAACTGCCCAACCAAACCTCCCAAGCCAGGTCAATCAGGAATTCTTCCAAGGCCTGTTAATCACTCTGTTGCTTCTGCTGCTGAAGAATCACCCTCTGCTCCCTCTCTCTCATCTGTTTAAGTTAGTGAGTTAGGACCATTGGTCTTAACCATGGTCAAACAACTTCTATCTACCTCTGATAAGGTTTTCTCTGCTGTCTTAAGTAACACTTGGTATTTTGATTCTGCTTGTTGTAATCATATGTCTCCCGATTCTCAGTTATTTTCTTATGTTATTTCTACTACTCATGCTCCTCTTATTCAAACTGCTAATGGCTCACACATTTTTGCCAGCCATACTGGTTCTATTTCCACTCCTACATTGTCCCTCTCTAACACATATCCTATTCCCAGCCTCACTCTTAATCTCATCTCTTTTGGTCAATTATGTGAAATTGGTTATGACTTGTGGTTTGGTTCTTCTGGTTATCGTGTGCAGGATCCTCGGACGAATTAAGTTCTTGGGACAGGCCATAGAGTGGGACGGATGTTCGAGCTCACTTCACTCCACCTACCTTCCACACCGACACCCCCTCTGTCTCAGGTTGCTCATACTGCTTCTGCTTTTCCTTTGAGTCTTTGGCATTTATGTTTAGGTCATGTGTCAGTTCAAAAACTTTGCTCTTTAATCTCTAGTGGTTTCTTGGGTCAAGTTAAACATGATTTAGTTGACTGTGTATCGTGTCAGTTGGCCAAACAACCAGCTTTATCTTTTAATAATAGTGACTCTTTTTCTCATGCTTCTTTTGACTTGATTCACTCTGATATTTGGGACCTAGCCCCACTACTACTGTAGGTGGATCTAAATATTTTGTCATATTTGTTGATGATTTCTCTCGATATACATGGATCTACCTTATGCACAATCGCTCTGAATTAGCTCAAATCTATCGCACCTTTGCCCAAATGATCTCCACACAGTTTTCAAAAGCCATTAAAATCTTCCGCACTGATAATGCCATGGAATATAGAGACTCTGAATTCCTTGATTTCATTCACACACAAGGCATCATTATTTAGCGTTCTTGTGCAGGAACATCTCAGCAAAATGGTAGGGCTGAATGTAAACACCACCACATACTTGACTCTGTTAGGGCTTTCCTCATTTCTGCCTCATGTCCTAAACGTTTTTGAGGGGAAGCCGGCCTCACCGCTATTTACACCATCATCTTCCATCTTCAATTCTCCAAAATGTGTCTCCCTTTGAACGCCTCTATGGTACTCCACCTTCATATTCTTCTCTCCGCGTCTTTGGTTGTGCATTCTTTGTTTTACTTCAGTAGCACGAACATTCCAAATTAGAACCTCGATCTCGTTTATGTTGTTTTCTTGGGTATGAGATTGAACACAAAGATTATCGTTGTTGGGATCCTATCTCTCAACATCTTCGCATTTCTCGTCATGTTTTTTTTCTAGGAACATATCATATTCAATTCCCTCTCTAAGTTTAAAACTTGTTCCACCTCTTCCTTTTTTACTAATCTATCTCTGCCTTTGTTTCCTCATGCTTCCTCTCTAAACCCTTCTACAATTCTTACTATACCTCCTGCTGATTCTCCGGTTTCTCCTCTAGCACCTCCACAAGTTGTGGATCCTGTCACTGATTAGACTCCAGACCTTCCTCTTGCTACTCCTTTAGCACCTCCATCAGTTGTGGATCCTATCCTTGATCAGGCTTTTGACCTTCCTCTTGCTGCTCCTATTGTTGACTCTCCAGTTTCTCCCCAAGAACCTGCACCGCTCATGGATCCTGTCACTGATCAAACTCCTCTCCTCCCCCTTCGTCGTTCTAACCGGGTAAAAGCACCTCCTACTCATTTGCGTGATTATTCTTGTTTTTCAGCTGTTCTTTCCCTTCATGAGCCTCATACCTATCGTGAGGCCTGTACTAATCATCTTTGACAGAAAGCAATGATAGAGGAACTTCAGACTTTGGAGAAGACTCACACTTGGGATTTGGTTGATTTGCCTTGTGGTAAATCTGTCATTTGTTGCAAATGGATCTACAAGATCAAGACCAAATCTAATGGCACTATTTAATGGTAGAAGGCTCTTCTTATTGCCAAAGGATATGCTCAGAAATATGGGATTGATTATGAGGAGTCTTTTGCCCCTGTTGCTCGAATTACCTCTGTTCGCAATCTTCTTACTATTGTTGCAGTTCATCAGTGACCTCTTTTTCAGATGGACGTTAAAAATGCTTTTTTTAAATGGTGATCACACTGAAAAAATCTATATGCAGGCACCTCCAGGTTATTCAGATTGTCCTGACAAAGTTTGTCTTCTTCGTTGCGCTCTTTATGGTTTTTAGTAAGCTCATCGAGCCTAGTTTACCAAGTTTAGCAGTATTGTACATCAATTTGGCTTCTCATCTAGTCCCCATAATATAGCATTGTTTATCCGCCGATCTGATAAGGGTATGACTCTTCTTCTACTATATGTTGATGACATGATCATTACTGGGAATGATCACTCTGGCATTTCTAATTTCAAGCAATTTCTCCACCAACAATTTGAGATGAAGGATTTTGGTTACCTGAGCTACTTTCTAGGCCTTGAGGTCTCTTTTAATTCCACTGGCTATTATCTCTCTCAGGCCAAGTATGCCTCTGACTTGTTATCTCGTGCTAGCTTGACTGACACTAAAGTTGTTTTTACACCCTTTAAGATGATTGCTCGCCTTACTCCCTTGGATGGCACACCTCTGAGTGATGCTACTTTCTATCGTCAGCTTGTTGGCAGCTTAGTCTATCTCACTGTCACCCGCCCTGATATTGCTCATTTTGTCCATTTGGTGAGTCAATTCTTGGTTGCTCCCCACTCTACCCACTATGCTGCAGTGATTCACATTCTCCGCTATATCAAGGGTACTATGTTTCATGGTCTTCACTTCTCTGCTCACTCTACCCTTGACCTCTATGCTTATTCTGATGCTGATTGGGCTGGGGATCCTACTAACCGCCGCTCTACTACTGGCTTTTGTTTCTTTTTGGGGGACTCTTTTATTTCCTGACACAATAAGAAACAAAATATTGTGTCTTGCTCTAGCACTGAGGCAGAGTACCGTGCTCTGGCTGATACTACCTCTGAACTTCTTACTATTTGCTGATTGTTGGAAGATATGGGTCTTACATTCTTCACCGATTGTCATACATTGTGACAACTGTAGTGCTATTCATATTGTGCATAATGATGTTTTCCATGAATGCACCAAGCATATTGAGATTGATTGTCATCTTGTGCGTCATTATCTGTCTGCTGACATCTTACGTCTTCTTCTAGTTACCTCTTCTGATTAGACTGCTGACATCTTTATGAAGACTTTTCTTCTTGGTTGTTTTCATGATCTTGTTTCCAAAATCAAGATGGCTTCTGTCAGACCACTTTGAGTTTGAGGGAGGATGTTAGCATATGTATATAACATTGTTATTATACTAGTCTAGGATTTTCTATGTATTTACTATACTGTCCCTAGGTATATATTCTCTTAACTGTATATGTTTATTTAGAAGACTCAATACAAAGATTATTCTCTGTTTCTCTGTGCTTCTCTCTTTATAAAGTTAACAGAATTCAAGGTGAAGATTTGTTACATGTTTAGCTTGAATCCACATGGATTGGAACTTTTTTTGTATCTTTATTTTTGTCTTATACGTGCGATAAAAGGTCTAAGAGCTTTTCTATTTCCATCCCTGCTTGGCAGACACGTTGAGCTTTTCTAGTTCCATCCCATGGATGCCTTAATGATGTTGGTGCTAATCCTAGAGGCTTCCAACACCTTATGAAGATTAGTCTTATGAGAAAACAGAAAAGGGGAGGAAAGCTCGAAAAAGTTATTAGTTATACGTGCAAAATTGAAAGAAAATTCCGTCAAAATTGTATCTTTATTTATTATTTTATAAAACTAATCTTGATTGTAGTGTACACTAGGGTTAACAAAATTTTAGGTAAAACCCCCCACTTTTTCTATTTTAAATAACCAACTATTTAAATATTATTTAAATTTTTTATTATTTTTTCTCACCCTTATAATTTTGTTTCCTTCTTCCATAGTTTTCCCATTTTCAGCATCTTCCCTTTCAGCGGTCCTGTCCTTGCATTTCACATGCAAACAAATTCACAAATCACAAATTTTTAATGCAACAAAAAAAAAGAAAAAGAAAAAGCTGTCTATCTACATCTTGTCTCAACTCTCATTCATTCTCAAAGACAAACAAATCATGTGATTTTTTGTGAGAAAAAATTTTTCTCACATATCTTCGAAAAGCTCTGTGTTTAACTGAGAAAAGCCAAGAAAAATCACTCCCAAAATCTCAAATCACCCAATTATCTCACCGCTCAACCACACCCAGCTTCGTTTCGGCAGCAATGTGGTGAGAGAGAGAGAGACGTTGGGTTTGTGGGAAAAAATCATGAAAAATGAAAGTGCCTCCCACGATAGTGGGACCGAGACACTGTACATTTCATACTGTTTGTCTAAAGCCTATTGAGTCTGATGTGAGGGGTTAGCTAAAATTTGGATAAAAAGTGAAATAAAGAGCTTGATGCTAATTCTTAGGGACTATGATGACAACAAAGTACAACAAGATAATCAAATCAAAGACAGATTAGTAAGAAAAAGGAAATATTGAGAGTACCTCTCTTCAAGCTACCAATTAACTTGACAACAGAGAACAGAAGCAGGTTGTTTTCCACTCGGATAGTCACTACGCTGAACAAGAGAGTAAACGTGAAAAATAGATAATCCTTGATCGAGAACTAGACTTCATAAAGCTGAAATCATATATTGATTCTCCTTGGGCCTCTCACTTATGTTTAAAACAAAATTGAAATCGAACAGAAATTAAAATAAAGAAACTAATTAAAGGAATACCTCTCTCCTTTTCACAAAACGTAGCAAGCTGTTTTTCTTTCTACTCCCTGGCCTTGACTTGGTAGATCATGGATAGTTCCTATGCTGAATGAGTATAAAGAAAAAAGTTGGCACTATTTTTTTTTTTTTGGTCTGGAAATAGAGCAAAGAAAAGCTCAACTAAGAGGATAATAAGTAATAACACGATAACTGCAACAAAATCGAAGTGAAAACTTGGAAGGATAATATGTAGCTTTTTTTTTTTTTTTTTTGGTTTTCTTTTTGAGAAGTGGAGTTCAGTGGAAACAAACTGAGAGGATGACACAATGAAAACTGCGACAAAAATTAATTCAAAGGACAAATGAAAGCAAGGAAATCAAAGGATGTATTCTCTTTCAGAAGCGACATTCAATGGAATTTAAGATTCTTTTGCTGCAAAACGAGGATAAGGATTGCACTGATAACCAAATGAGAGTGAAGAATTAATTATATTGATTATTGAACTTGGAAGGTCACACACGCTCAAAATGATAAGGACAATAAATGGTTTTTTTCTTCTTTTTATTTTGAGTTATTTAAGGACAATAAGTTCACACACACTCAAAATTTTCACTTATTCACTTTTTTTATAAGAGTATTAAAATTGAACATGGAATGTGAACACTAGGAAATTTTAAAAAATTTTCACTTTTTCATGCATAGAATTGCCAGTCTCGTTTGGGGTCATTACACGCAAAGAAAGAGTGAACATTTCTGTTGGTGGTTACAGACTTATTGAAGAGTCGTTGAGAAAATTCTACGAATCATTAATCAAAAGCAGAAGAAAAGAAAACAACCAATCACTATGACAACTTATTCAAAAAGCAAAGACAATTATATGACTTTTCGCCAAATACTAAAAAATATGACCCGCCACATACACAAAAATCGAAGATATGACCAGCACTTACCAAAGTAAAGAAAATATATGATTTCATATGTGATATGACCCATCACACAGTGGTTACATTGATTTTTATCATTTATCAAAAAAAAATACATTGATTTTTATCAAATAAGTTCAAAGAAACAATCAATTTTGTAATTTTTTTTTTTTAGGTACTGTATCAATAAGATTAAATTTTGTTGATTATCTTTTGTTGAAGTTACAGTAACAATAAGATCTTTTATTTATTTATTCACGAAGGTGATTTGAATAGTGGGGATTGAGATCCTATTTTTTATAACTTTTTAAAGGTTTAACTTTTAATTTTTTAATTTTTTAACTATTGATTGGAAAATCATGGAAATGGGTATAAGTTTGGATTCATTGTTATTGGGGTTTCCTTTAGATTTTATGAGATTGGGTTTATGTTTTTGGAGAGGGTTGTGAAATGAAATCTGAATTCATGGTTTTAATAATTTTTCATGAATGTGTGGGCAATGGTGCCGGGACGAATTCAGAAGCTACCCACCATGGGAGGATTTCATGTCACTATCCATGAAGATGACTCGTGCTCTTTCAAGGGAAGAATGTCAGCTATGGGCAGTCATGACTTGGTTGATTTGGAATGCTTGCAACAGGTTAATTCATACAGGGGAGCAGACCAACTCGTAATTGTTGTGGGATGAAATCTTGGGTGATTGTGAATTTGTGAGAATCATTTTGGTTGGTTTGTTGTTTCTGTGGGTAATTGTTGTGGGATGAAACGAATTGTGAATTTGTGAGAATCATTTTGGTTGTTTTGTTGTTTTTGTGGTAATTGTTGTGGGATGAAAGGGAAAATGGTAATGAATAAAAAAATATATTGATTCATTTTGGAGAGAGAAAAAATAATATATAAATAGAATGGAGAAAAAGATAGAGAGTTTGATATAGTGTATGTGAAAAATAAGTTTGTTAAAATACAAAAGGTTGGTGTTTTAGAGCCAATTTGGCTAAAATTATACATAGTCTAATGAGAATGCTCTTATAGAATTCTCTCTCTATTTATTTCTACTCTTTTGTGTTAGTAATATTCTTGGATTTTATTTCAAAATACACAAAGAATTTACGATCAAAACACAAAAATTTAGTTGTAATTGACATTTTTAGAGTTCACATTCCGTTTAGAATTTTTAAAATAAATTTGCTATTGAGTTTTAAAATCCTAATCATTCAATAAGTTAATGGTTTAGATTTCACTATATTATCAAACTTTAAATAAATATTTACTAACACTGTTTTAATATGTATCCAAATAATTAATGACATGAAAAAGTTTTAACCACTAATCTAATAATTACTCCATATTTAAAACAATTGCAAACATGACATCAACTTATCATTTGATTCATTTCCCTCAATTATGTGCTTAGATGTAGCAGGCCACCATGGCACCATCATCTTTTGCCCTTAACTCTGCTTTTAAGTTTTTGCTAGCCCATTAATACAACTAAAGAATATGTGAGAGGTTTAAGGGTGGACTGGGCTGAGCTCTAAGATTTTTTCAAGTCAAACAACAATATTCATACTAGAAAATTTTAGAAGGGCACGTATGCTTGAGCTCAAACTAATATTTCTATCACAATCAATGTAATTGGTATGAAGCACAACCCTAATTGGCATCCACTTGCAAAAGTTCAACAATAACAAAATAATGGAGGGATTTTGCTCAATAACTTGATTTTTAAAACAATTTTGCAAAAAAACACTGTTTTGAAACTAATGAGGGATATAGCTTTTCGTGGAACTTGTCTCTACATGGAACTCGTCTCTAGAAGAGACAAGTTCCGTAAAAAACAACTCACGTGGCATTTTGACGTGGATAAATTTAACACCGCTGGAACTCGTCTCTTGTAGAGATGAGTTCCACAAAAAATTTTAAAATGATTTGAATCTGGCGCGAACGCGCATATTGTTTTAAAAATAAATAAATAAATAATTTGGCTAGAACTCGTCTCTTCTAGAGACGAGTTCCATTGAAATATGGTTAATGAGAACAGTTCGTGCATATTGTTTTAAAAAAAATTAATTTGGCTGGAACTCGTCTCTTCTAGAGACGAGTTCCATTGAAATATGGTTGCCCATATTAATGAGAATAGGTGAGAACCGGTGAGAGAATTAATGAGAAAAGTGGAACTCGTCTCTATTCAGCCCACGTTCATTTCATTTCTGCTCTCTCTCTCTCTCTTTCTCTCTCTCTTTACTCTTTACACTTAAACTATGTTCTTATTTTTCTTCATCCTTCTTCACTTTCCCAACATCATTGATCAATAAAAAGGTAAAACAATATAAATTTTGTCAAGTATGCTTATAGTTTAATATAACAATTATTTTCTTAGATTTGTTTGATTTATTTTGGGAAGAAGTTTTAGTATCATTTTTTGATTTACATGTTGTTTAAAAGTTATTAGCTTATAAACGTTTTTTGTGGGTGTTGAACATTTATTGTATTCCTTTGGTAAACATGAAGCATCTCTCTATTCCTTGCATAACGTGAAGTATAATGTGCTATTCAGTTTTTTTTTTTTTTAATGTCACTAACAAGCTGTAAACTATATATAAATTAAATATGTTTGAACTAAAAAATATCTAAGTTAAGCCAAGAAGTTTAAATTAAAATAAGTTAATTTATAATTTTCTACATTGAATCTAGGGAGTTTGAGTTTTTTTTATTTCAATTTATGTTATGTAAAACTTGGATATGAATAATTACTATTATCATTTTATTATTTTTCTAATCTTGTCACAACAAGTTGTAAACTATATATAAATTAAATAGGTTTGAAATAAAAAATATCTAGGTTAAGCCAAGAAGTTTAAAATAAAATAAGTTAATTTATGATTTTCTGCATTGAGTTTTTTATTTCATCATCTCATGAGCTATGTTTTATTGTTTTTTTTGTGTAGGGTACTTCATTGCGACAAATGCAACGTCAACATTTCGTTCCCTAGTTTCTAATTACCCCAGAGAGTGTTGGTTCTTTCCTCAATACAGGTTAGAATTACAAATCATTTCAGTGAATCAATGAAAGTAATAGTAGGCTAGTATTTTACAATATAGTTACAAATTTGATACCAGTGGGTTACATAAAAAAGAGTACGAATTATTTCAAGGGTATGAGAACCAAATTTTCTAATTAAATTGGGTTCCTAATATATGATCATTGTTTTTTGTCTGATTAGAAAATGCCTCTTTAAAATTTTATGAGGAATCTGCAAAAATAAAATAAAAAATGGAGAATATATGCTAGATGACGAAGAACTTGACTCTCCATAAAAATTACTTTTTTTTTCCCCCTTCCTTCTCAAGTGATTAGTATTTTATTGTATTTATTTGAATAATCATTATGTTTGTTTATTTAAATCAAGTATATAGGATCAATGTCGCTAAGGAGTTGGAAAAAAATAAATAAAGAGGATGTATCTCTTGTGGAAAACTTGACAAGTCTTATAGTTTAATTCATCTAAAAAATCTCCATAGGTCCTCCCAAATCCGCCACTAGCACTTTTTAGAATGATTATTCTTTAATTAAGTGTAATCTCATGTTTATGGTGATAATTGTAATCTCACGTTTGACATGTTAAATACAACACCCAATTAAAACGTATGGAGTTATATATAAATAATGTCAATTATCATAATTTTCCATTCACAAGCATTTTTATATAATATGTTATGTAAAATTTGGATATGAAATATTACCATTATCATCTTATTACTTGATTTTTTTTTATATCACTAACTAATTGTAAACTACATTTTAATTAAATAGGTTTGCGCATGGCGCCAACTATGTATATTGTTTATCTTCACTTCAATGGGGAGATTATTTATGGTCAAAATGGAGCTGAGTATCAAGGGCCGCAAATGAAGTTCATTCGGGTTCATCGTGGGATTAGTTTTGTTGAATTGGAAACGAAGATATTCAATGCACTACAATTGGACAATCAATCTCATCGTATAACAGTTACATACCGTTATCCTCAAAAAGTGATTTCACCTCACATTATTTACATGACTCTATTGATAACAGACGAGGACGGTGTTAATCTTATGTTTAACATGTTAGATGCAACGCCTGAATTAAAAGGTATTGAGTTATATATAAGTGTGGAGGATTGTGTTGGTGAAGGTGCTGAGCCTCTTACAGAAGATAATGGTGATGGATTAGAAGCGGAAGATTATGTTGGTGAAGACTTACAACAAATGACTATGGACGATACTGCTCGTTTTACATAACCCTCTACAGTTGGAGGGTGTACACCACAATTACATAAGATACCAACATCGGTCGAGGATTGTGGTCCTAGCACTTGACATGAGTATATTTCATTAGAGGTAAGCCCTTTACATGGAGTACATGATATGATGATGGTGTAATTTACTGATAATGATGAAGAAGAAAACACTGATTATGATAATGATGCGTATTTTGATGATGATGATGATGATGTTCATAATGACGAAGTTGATGATGTGGTCCCTAGCCTCAAACCCAAATCCTCATCGTTTACTAAAAACACATGAGATAATATCAATGACACTTCAAATAATGATAAGGTAACACCACTCGATAGTTAGGATAAAAAGTAAGAGTTGAGCAAAGGGTTGATTTTCAAGAGTAAAATTGAGGTTCAGTATTCATTGAAGGTTTACTCTTCAAGCTGCAATCAGGAATATAAAGTGAAGGAGTCAAACAAAACAAAATTACATGTATGTTGCAGTAATGGGTGTTCATGGAGAATGCGGGCATGCATGCGTAATACACATGGATTTTGGGAGATTACAAAATACAATGGTCCCCACACTTGTAGACACCCCAACATCCGTAAAGATGACAAGGTATTTGATTCAAATTTTATTGAAAGAGAAGTGAGGAGTTATGTAGTCAATGACCAAACTGTTACAATGAAAACGTTGCGCCATCACATGTCTACACAATTTGGCCATAATATTTCTTACTACAAGGTGTGGGATGCCAAGCAGAAGGCAATTACTAAAATATATGAGGATTGGGAGGAGTCTTATCAGTTGTTACCGAAGTTTATGAAAACGCTAATCAACTTGAATCTGGGTACAAAGGTGGAATGGAAGACATATTAGAGTGCAGATGCAGGTAGTGTTATATTTGAGAGTGTATTTTGGGCTATTGATCCTTCAATTCAGGGGTTCGTGCATTGCAGACCAGTTATCAGTATTGATGCAACACATTTGTATGGAAAATATGAAGGCAAGTTGATGATTGCCATGACTAATGCGAACAATGCGGTTTATCCACTTGCCTTTGCGGTTATGGAAAAAGAGTCGAAGGATACTTGGCGTTGGTTTTTGCGTTGCCTTAAGAAACATGTCACAAAAGGTAGAGAGCTTTGCATCATATCAGACAGACATAGGGGTATCCTTTCAGCAGTGAAGTCAAAAAAATTGCAGCTTCTAAATGCATATCATCGATTTTGCCTTCGACATTTAGCCAGCAATTTCAACCAGCGATTTCATGACAAACGGTTGAAGAACGTGATTATGAGAGCAAGTCAACACAACTAGCTAAGAAAATTCAATGCAACAATGGACTCCATTAGACATTATAATAAAAATGCTGCTGAAATATTGGACAACGAGACAGAGGTTGAAAAGTGGACATTAGCAAAAGATGATGGACGACACTATGGGGCAATGACCACCAACTTGTCTGAGTGCTTCAATGGTGTTCTGAAAGGTGCACGCAACTTACCCATTACTGTAATGGTAGAATTCATTTATTTCAAGCTTGTGCATTATTTTAATGATCGCCGCATTAAAACTCAAGCTCAATTGACTTCTGGTCTAGAGTTCAGTACACATGCCATGGATAAGTTTGAGAAGTGGAGTGAGAAGGCAAGTTTGCATCATGTAATAGAGTTTAATCAGGATGAAGGTACTTTTCAAATCCAAACACAACCTAGTCTAACCAGTATGAATAAGGGGAACCATAGACATGTGGTCAAATTGGCTAATAGAACATGCAATTGTGGGAAATGGCAAGTGTATAAGACCCTTGTTCACATGTAATCGCAGCTTGTGCTAGTCAGCACATCAATGTGTACCAATATATTGATCCATTTTATAGTCTTACTGAAATGCTAGCTTGCTATCAACCACAATTTCAACCGATGAAAGATGCCCTGTATTGGGAGGACCCAAACTTCCCTATGTTGGAGGCTGACCCAAGATTGATTCGACAACGTGGTCGTCCAAAGTCAACAAAACTTCGGAATGAGATGGATTGGAGGGAGAATCAACATAAGCAGAGTTGTGGATTTTGTAATAAAGATGGGGCATAATCATAGAAAATGTCCTAATGCAATTTCACATCAATAAGCGGTGTTGCCTCAAAGTTGATAAGTGGTTACTATGGATATTATACTTGTATTGATCAACTTTGTTTGTTATCACTTAACATGTCTTTTTAATTATCTACAAATGTTTTGATCATAACTTAGTGTGGTGATTGATCTAGGTTGATGTTGCTGATGAACGAGGAAATCAAATATTCAAGTGGTGGTATTTCAAACTTGATCAGTGATGGATTTTGGCATATTAGTTATGTATCTAATAAAAAATGTTTCTTATTACGTGACATCTTTATGTAGTTTTTTTTTTTTTTTTTTTTTGCTTGACGAAGATGTGATAATGAATATGAACAAATGAGCGTTAAGGTAATGGATAATGAATATGGATTTTGAATCTTGGATGTTTTCGTTAGACACAAGGTGTCAATGGATTATCATAACTGATTAAGAATAACTTTGCATTTCATTAGGACAATATTGGATTGAAACAAACAGTGAATCTTAATCTGCATGTAACAGGATCGTGGAAGCCAATTGTGCAATACAAGCCTCATAACATTTATGGCCTTCTATATGATATAGGTGAGGGAAAAGTTGAAAGCTCCTCATGCCTATCAGCAACATGTTGGAACCTTAGAACCTGGGTTCAGATTGTTTCATATAAGTGGGATCTGCTTGAATGTGAGAAACAGGATGCTTTTCACTTATGTTAGAAGTTCATAGAATAAGTTATAAGATCCGTTAGTTTCTTTGAATCGACAAATTTCTATTGGCCTTTACTCAATTAGAATGAGGCAAATTTTCAAGGGAGCACATTTGATTTAAAAATTTCGTCTTAGTCTCAAAGAACCGTACATATTATAAAAAAGTTTCAAATTTACCACTCAGACCCCAATGGAAGCAGAAGTTGGGACCTTCACTTGATATTATAGTGAAAAGAAAAGAAACAGTTTCATGAGACTCTCTTTAAAGGATTATCTCAAGCAAAATCTGACTAATTTCGAATGCTATTCAAAATACAAAAACTATTCCTTTCAAATCCCATACAAAATGAAATTTAACTATCATTCCAAGTTATTGCATTGTTTGCTATCTACGCTTCCACCTGTTATATGTCTCCCAAGTTACAAAGCATACCTCCAAACTGTACTTAACCAACTCATAATTCTAAGTAATTGGTTGAACATGGTTCTAAGTAATCAGTCACATATTCGTGAGCAATAACTTGAAATCAAATCAAGCTGTTCAACTAAGGACCATCTCTATATGAAAAATCTGTCAAATAAAACATAAGTTAGAAAGAAGACTTCAAGAGCTGTTAAACCCTAGGAACAGCATCCACAAGTTTTGCTACAGAGTTGGCTAGGCTGTCAGCTGCTTCCTGCGTTGATGACTCTGCATAAACTCGTATGACATCCTCAGTACCCGATGGTTGTATGAAAGATCGGCCTTGAGGGTATTTTGCTGCATTAGGAATTAAAACAAAAGAAACAAAAGTCCAATGATCAGTTATTCACGGCATAATCCCTCTAAAAATTGATTATTCAGGAAGTTTCGATTACATGATATAGAAATAAACCAATCTAAGATCCATACATACACAAGTTTCTCTAGCCATGCAAAGACTTAAAAAAGAAGAAACTAAGAGCATCTCCAAGACTCTCTCTATTTTATCTCTACATTATCTCTATTTCAGCAACTCTTTATTTATTTGAAGAGCAATACTCTCCAATACTACTCTTTATTTTATCTTTATTTTTATTATTTTATTTTAACTTTTTTTTTTCTCTCTCCTCATTTCTTGCCTCCCTCCTCAATCCACCGAGATCGGCGCAAACCACCACCCCAGGCTACCGGTCAGTCACCCACGCCACAAACACCTCAAGATCGGCAACCCACAACCCCAAACCGCCACCGGCAAGTCACCCACGCCACAAACACCTCAAGATCGGCAACCCCACAACCACACCCACGGCTCAATCACACCCACAACTCCACCACCACGCCGAGATCGATGCAAACCACCACACCCAGGCTGAGATCGACGAGCAAACCCACGGCGAGCAAATCCAAAACACCCGATGAAAAAAAAATCACGCGAGCAAACCCACGACGAGCAAATCCAAAACACCCGATGAAAAAAAAAATCACGCGAGCAAACCACAGGCAGACCCACGAAGCAGAGATCGGCGACGGGAACGGCGGCGATGGCAGGGTTGCATTTGGAGAGCAGAACGAGAGCAGAGAAATGGGAGAGCAGAGAACGAAGAGAGAGAAAAAAATCAAGCAAAATGAGAGAAAGGGAAAAAAAAAACCTTAAATAGGGGGGGTGAGAAATATTTTTTAATTCGGATGAAGAGAGAGCTGAATAGTGTACAGTAGCTTTTCATTTGTGAAAAGCTACTGTACACTTTGTAATGAAAAGCTACTGTACACTTTGTGTTTTTTTTTAGCGTTTGAAGAGTAAAATAGACTAGTGTTGGAGCACTTTATCTCTATTTTTACTCTTCAATTGTGGAGATAGACTGAGGTTTAGACTAGGGTTGGAGATGCTCTAAGATGTGGTGCACACTGTCATCTTTTAGGGGAATTTCTGTATAATTAACTGTATTGTTCACTCATAAAAAATAAAAAAATAAAAAAAACAGTTTTGTTCTCTATTTTGTGACATTTAGATAGTTGCTGAACTGCAACAATTGGATGGTCCAAATCAATTATCAAGTTGTGAACATGAATGGTAATCATCATGTGCACTTACTAGTCTCAGCATTAATGGCTTCTTGTATGCCAGGGGGGCTGACAGCCACAGTTTCAGCATTCGCCGTTACAACAGCAGTTCTATCTACAACTTTAACCTGACAGAAAAGGAAAAAGCAGTGGAAACATCAATTACTGAATTAGAGGTAGGAAAAAAATAAAGACAAATAACGATTATAATTATAGTAAAGATGTAAGCTAAAAAAAATTTTAATGCTGGTCTAGCAGGCAAGTTGCCTCCATGAGCAAAAAGAGGGTAAAGGAAAATCAACAATGCCTTTCAAAATTTTGGCATATCTATGGTCGCGGAATGGGTTATATCATAGGCATTTTCCTCTTTTTTCGGATCTAAGACCAATGCCCATTCCAATCTTTCTTGCTGTCCGTCTATTTCTTCAACTTTGAACCAATTTAAATGACTCCCCTTCACTAACTTTCATTCATCTAGTCCTCACATGGTGCTGCAGATAACTTACCAAATTCAATTTCCCTCTACTTTTGACACAAATCTGGTCAGCTACCTTATGTTTCTTGATGTCCTGGAATTAGTGGGCATGACATGGCATACCAGCCTTATGGACATCTTATATTATGTATGATTTAATATAGAAGCTGGAACACACTATGTTAATGCACCTTACCCTGTTTCCTTTATAAGGTAACTACTTGCTGCATCACATGATTTTTTTTTTACAATTTTACGTAAAATTTCAAATGTTGCCATGGGTAAGATGCACAAGGAGAGTTCAGATAATATATAATAGTACAGCTTTAACAGACATTAGATATTATACAATTTCACTTTAAAATTGCACATAAGAAGGTTTGCCATAGGTGACATGCATTAGCAACATTAAGTTTTTTAGCTGTTTAGGTTCATATTGTGGTGTTCATTTCGTTTTTGCTTTTGTCAGGTAATAGAAACAGGGGAGTTTTCACTTACCTGGGAAAAATAGGGACTTTTTTTTTGTTGGGGGGGGCGGGACACATTTTTTCCTTTGATGAACTCTTCAATCAGTGGAGCAATTGAGGAGTGAGGACACATCATAAATATCCTCAATTTGAGAAGAATCGTCAAATCATTTACAAACAATTAACCTTGACAGTGGCCACTTTTTAAACTAATCTTAATTATAGATGTCTCATACTTTTGTCTGTCTATTCAACTGATGCAAAAAATTGAAAATCCCGTTGATCTTTCAACACCAGCTGTTAATTAGAGAAGAATTCTCTCTCATGGCAAAAATTCAGGACTTTTGACAAAAATGTGTACAACATTTACAAAAATGTCCAATGTTTATTCTCATAGTAAGCTCTATTAAGCATTATTTAGAGAGGAGGTGGACAATCCCTAACAAGCCCTTTAGTTATATGTCATGCTAGACCCCTAATCTGGAAATAATTGAACCAATTTAATAATTAAAGCTTCAGTTGAAATATAGAATCCCCCATAGCTATGAAGAGCTCATATATGGTGCAGAAAAAGAAAAGGATCATCCAGTTCCCATTTAAGGGATAGAAGTTATAAAAGGTGACAAAGGAAATTGACCTTAAGCTGCCTACTGGGTAGATCTTGATAAAGCTCAGTCCATCTGTGTATTGACCATCCCATGTGTCACAAAATGGCCTCCACCAAGAGCAACCCACTCAGAGCATCTCCAATAGCTTAGTTGATTAACTTACTGACTGCCAATAGTCTCAAAGCAGCCTTTTGTTTTTCTGAACCTAAAACAAAATAATTCATGAAGTTTGTCACTTGACCATCAAGTTATCACTTAGCACTTCTATAATTATGAAGCCTATATTAGATATAACCTTTAGATACTGAAGAAAGCTCATTATTTCTGGACTCTAACCAACATAAGAAGGATTCAGAAAACACGATGGTGCCATGGCCATTTGCCTCAAAATAGATCCCAATATCATACTCAGTAGCTTTCTCATGTAGATATTTCACTCCTGTTGAAGTAAACACAACTTCTAAGCCCAATTTCTGAGGTAATCTGTTGATGCTCCATTTGCATAAGCTGTCTGTACGACACCAAGACGAGGTTGATGATCGCTATTTATATTTTTATGTCCCTCCCTGTTGAGAATGCTTAGTTGCTCTTTAATAAAAACAGCAAACAGAGATAATATCTTGTCCCCATCAACAAGATCAATCTTACTGCTACTTTCTGATGGCACAGAAAAATATACAAGCCAATCAGCATCCGCATCCAAACTAGCACACCTAAAATTAAATAAATGCCATGTGTCACAATTCTAGCTAAAAATTGGAGGAAATTGGAGGTTTTCAATGGGAGGGGATCCTTTCCCATTTTGAAATAGGTCGGCTGTATATAGTACACTAAAGTTATCACTAAACTCATATATAGTCCTGGATTGGACATATCCATCAATCATGTAGCCCATTATTATAGGTACACTGTTCACCTTGATGAAAATGACATACAAATTAAAATTGCTCATAAAATGGAAGACAAAAGGGCTGGTCTTTTGATAGCCAGTACATAACAATCTCATTAGTTTCTTTCATATTGAGATTTTGTGCATCTTGAGTGTTAGGCTTAGTGAACATACTGTATAATCCTTGATATAAAGAAGTTAAAGGTTATTTAATCTTTACAATTTGAAGAAGTCAAAGATTAATAAAAATATGCAAATTATAATTAAAAGGAGAAAAATAAAAACAGGAATTAAAGATTTTTATTTTTTTTTTGCTAAATAGGAATTAAAGATTGTTAACTATGAATATCATATCCTCAAAGAAAGAAGATAGAACACATCAACCATCAAAAATTGTAAACTGACAACTAAGGAGTACATGAAAGGCAGGTCACCTATTAAGAGCCCCCGAAAGGAGAACCTTGGCTGATCAATAACAGTCCATGGGACCATAGGAACTTCAATTATTCTGGTTGTAAAGTTAAAATGGCATAATTGGCTGAATGTCTGCAATATTATATATAAAAAAATATTTAAGATTTTTACATTCAATACACTCAGAGAAAAACAACATATTTCAGTGTCATAACAACAGCACATCACCTGAAGCCCGTGCAAAGCCCCATAAACTGTCTGTGCCTGCAACATTTCAGAATACAATTGAGCACAAAACCATAAAATAATATAAAGCTACAGACAGAAACTATGCTACTCATTGATGATCTGATATATTGGCATCCATATGACATCTCAATATTGACAACCAAATCATGGATTTTTGGCCATGTTGTTTGAGGTTGCCGAGTCCAGACAACACATTTCCATGGTAGACACCAACACTGGCTACAGTGTCCAACTACATTTTGCCCTGTAATCATATTTATTCCGTGGACAATTTAGACAATTTAGAAACATATCAGACAAAATTCACAGATTTGTGGGGATTGACTTTATCAAGAATCTTCAATGTGGAACAAAATGCCATGAATAGAATATTCTACAGAATAAATTAGCTTAGTTTTAT
Organism: Fagus sylvatica; assembly: GCA_907173295.1. Lineage (NCBI taxonomy): Eukaryota > Viridiplantae > Streptophyta > Magnoliopsida > Fagales > Fagaceae > Fagus > Fagus sylvatica. The sequence continues at coordinate 18,872,211 of OU015761.1, forward strand.
CGCTGAAAAATTAGTGTACAAATTATCTAAAATACAAATCAGTGGCCAATAGATGCAGTATGGTTGAATTTAGAAGTAACTTACTCTTGTTAATTTTACATGGTCTATGGTCCACCCACCTCATGAATTTGCTTAAGAAATTTTTTATAGTGATATTAATCTTCATAATATGTGTCAAAATTTCAACATATTAGCTCAATGGAGCAAAAGTTAATGGGTAAGATGAATACTTTAGCTTTTTTGCTATGTTGAAATGAATCACATTGTATGTAATGAGATATTAAATGGCACAAAAACATTTAAAAAGAATGACGGATTCAATATTCTCGATTAGATTCTCCTTGGTAAAGAAAGACACCCTTGTCAATATTCTGAAGACTTAGACAAATCTCAAGAAACTTTTTAACTTGTAAATTTTTTAAAGTGTAAAACAAAATTCAATCTACATTTTTAAGTGACAATGTCTCAAAACATACAACGAGAGAACTGCATAATTGTCAAGTTAAGCAGGTGGTGATGCAGACTTATAATCACCAACACTAGAGTATGTGAAAATGAAACTTCATATGGTGCTAAGAAGCAGAAAAGGGATTAGTTTCACCCACTTCAAGATGCGCATAAACAGGCTTCCCAGATGCAGGAACTGATAACTTGTATGACTCATCAATACCATATTGTAACTGCACAGCAAAGAAGAGCTTTCAGTGACTGATGGATGTCTGCATTCGTTTTTTTTAAATAAACAAAAAGCACATATTAAATTGGAAGCTTCCCCAATGAAATAAGCTGGGAGCATTTTGAATAATTGAGACAGATAAATGGAAGATACTATATTTTATCTCCAAAAGTATTACCCAATACAGAAAAAAATCAAACAAGTCCCTCATTTCTATTTTTTGATAAAATAAAGGGAGGATTTAACACATTGTCCAAATTGCTCTGATCACTTCTTGAAAAGTTTACACCAAGCAAAATGCAAATGGATATACTTGTTCCATACTCTTTAAAGACCCAAATGAAAACCATTTACACAAATCCTATTTACAAATCAGCAAGCTTTTTTAATTATACCAAAAATAAAATTATCTTCAAATCATTAATCATGTTAATGCCCACATGTATAACTTGTTGGAGATACACAAGAAAAAAAAAAATTACCAGTGCCAAATGCCAATACATGAAGATTGGGAAAGAAGTAGTAAAAAATCAAAACCCACATAGAAACACCAAGCTAGCACAACAACCAATTCATGAAAAAGAAACACTACCTCATCACTTGCTGACAAAACAACCACATGTAGACCCTGAAGCAGAACCGAAGTATCTATCTTAGAAAAATTGCCATCCTCAACATGAGCCACTCTAACCAAAACCCATCTTTCAACAGCCAAACCATCCAACATTTTCTTTAAAACTTCAAGCTTTTATCCGCCCACACCATTAGCCCCATCCACCACCAATTTGTTGTCCACCTCATTGAATGTACTGCCACTAGGGATCAAATCCATCAAGCACCTACCCAATAACATAAACTCCTCAGCAAAGGCCTTTTGAGACAACATAACATCAAACAAATCATCATATTATATTGACCTTTTATCTCTAACTAACCTGAATGAGCTCGATAGCTGTTCAAAATAATCAAGTTCGGACGCTTTCACACCCTTATTTCTCTCACGAACCATCCATTGTAGTTGTGGGGTTGTCACAATTCCCACATCAATAGCAACCGCTCCAAGAATTGAACTGATTCCCTTCAACCAAACATAAAAATATAAGCAAATCAAACTGAACTAAATGAAACAATGACTAGAATATCAGTGTAAAGTTCACTATTATAAGAAAAATAAGCACCTAGTCTTGGCTAGATTTGCCATGGTCATCAACTGTGCTATTTTTAACAAGTATTTTAAGAGCAGTACACCCAACGAAACATTAAAGTACCTACATTCATAGCAAAACTAATCGAACATATGATTTTCTCTTACATGGGTATATAGCAAAGTGTGTATCTTATATGTAACTGCAATCAAATTTATAAAAACAACATTCCACATAACACAATCCTTTTTAGGCATTTTATCAAACACAAGTATAAAGACTGTTCGAGATAGATTTTATCTGAAAAATTGGGGAGTATAGAAAAGAAACGTACCATTCGAGTGAAGTTATCACTCAATCCCACAACATGATTTCCTCTTATTGCGAGTTGGGTTCCTCTTTAGTACAACAGGCATATCTGGTTGTGGCCGTTTTGTACCTCTACCCCTACCCCTACCATGATCTCTCACATAAATATCCCCAACCAGGTCCTCTAACTGGGTGGCTGAGGAAGGGCCACTTGGCTGATGCGTCACTGATGCTGGACCACCTAACTGGGTGGTTGAGGATGGGCCACCTGACTGCGTGGCTGATGCTAAACCACTTGAATGGGTGGCTAATGTTGGGACAATTGATTGGGTCACTGAGGATGGGCTAACTGACTGTGTGGGTAAGGATGGGTCACCTATATGCGTGGTTGAGGATGGGGTAACACCTAAAAATGATGAAGGTGGGCTATATATCTGGGTCAGAAAACTGGTCGTATGCTTATGATGGGGTGTGGAAAGTGACGGTGTAGGGACGAACATAAATGTAGTATGGGAAAATGAAATAGGGTTGGTAGTGTAGGCAGATGAGATGGGGGTGGTAGTGTGGGCAAATAAGATGGGGGTGGTAGTGTGTTTAGATGAAATGGGTGTGGTCTCAGTAAGAGTGGTAGCATCTCCCAACTGGGTGGGAGGAACACTCATACTAGTACTCAGATCGGGTGGACGTGACGGGTGCTGCGCACGTAGACGTCGCCTTGGAGGAGCGGTTGGAGGAACAGTTGTATGAATACTAATGTCTGAGTCTGTGTTATTTCTTTCCACTAAATCAAGTCGTTGCAGCTCATTCGAAGCTTCTAGTGCATTAAATGCCAATTGATATGCCTCTGCTGCTAGGTCCATAAATTTTGCCGAATCCAACTCTTGTTCAGGATTAAACATTTGGCATATTCGCATGTTGCACAAAGTCTGTCAAAATGTATAGTATGTCAGTAAAAAATTGTGATTCAAAGATAGCAAGATGCATGGAATTATTATGTTTAAAAATTTACCATCATCTCAAAACATCCGCTCCTGCGACTGATAAAGCATCAAGTAATCCGATGGTACCAAACCATATATGGATCATGATATGCCATGCGACCAATCATTTTGTCACGAGTGACAACATGCTCACGTCGATGGTCCCATATAGTTATGTAATCCCTCCAACGATGCCTCTAATTCTCATGTACCTTACCCCTAAGATCACAATCATATAGTTTCACCTCGGTATTAACGGGCTGGGGTATGTCTTGCTGCATACCAAATTGACATAGGACACGATTAGATAAGTGTCACTCTATGATATGGAAACATATCAGAGGCGTCACTGAACGCCATACCTTCTGCCCTATCCGACAATACTCAGGCAAGGAATTCAACACATCATCTGTGTATGGTTGCCATATTACCTACCAAAGCATAAAAATAAAATGCATTAATAAATGATATATTTGACACGTCACATTTATTCTTTTATTTATGTAACTGAGAAGTAAAATTTTTATAAATATTGTTTATCGCTTATTATATAAGTAAATATTTAGTAAAGACAATAACAATATAATATCATTCAAATTCACCATGTATTGAATAACAATAACAATGTAATTAAAACAAGCACGCTACCTGATCAGGACGTTGCCTAGCAAACTCCGATCGATACTGCTCAAATATATGGGTGGACACATCCTTTACATCTTTCGCATTGTGCCACCTACAAATATTGAAAGAAAATGTCGTTTTTGCCATAACATCAAATTAATAGAAAGTATTCATCTATAACTATTAAGACTCCTATTTTTTAGTACAGATTGCTTTTAATTCCTCATTTATATGCCCAAAAAAGCTACATAAATTAATACTAAACTCTTAAAGGCACTTGGAATGTAGTGAGATGGTGTCTTAATCACGAAGAACGTTTGAGGTCTTTGTTGCAGTCTCTTAGTATTATTATTATTATTTTTTGAAGATTTGTGAACTCAGTTATATTATAATGAAATAATGTATCATGTGGTTGTATTTTTTGCTGTAGTTAACAATTGTTGTGATTAGCTTGTACTTTTTCTTATCTAGTATGTTTGGATTTGATTTGTTAGTACCCTGAGACATTTGAATAGTGTTTATTTGTAATTCCTCTCTAGATTGACTCTTTGAAATTGGATCTTGGGTATGTGACATGATGGTTGGGTGCTTGATTGGCTTGGCTTGCCTGGATGTTTTTTTCTATGGCATGATCTGAAGAATGGATATAGAATCTTATATGATGCAACAAGTAGTTTTTGTTCTTTAGGGTCATATTACATGCTTGTTTGATGAAATTCTAGGTACTGATTTTTCAAGTGCTATATCCCTAATCTTGGTTATTTCACATTTCAAAATTCAGTGTTTTTGATTTGAACAAATTTTTAAAGTTATGACTTGTACATACCAACTTTTGTAATTTAACTGTTTACTGTTTATTTGTTTATTTTGTAGAAAGGGACTGGTTGTGGTTACTTTGCATGGTATAATCCAGATGGAGGTGTTGTCCTTGAATCTCTCTCATTCGGAGGAAATGATCAAGGTGAAAGACACCCTTATTGCTAATTTGAAGAAGACAATTTGCAAGTTAGAAGAGGAAAAGCACGAGAATGCAACTAAAATAATGAAAAGAAGGAAGAAGACTAATATGTGGTGTTTTGTAGGCACTTTTTGTTTTTTTGTTGTATAGTTGGTATTGTCGTAGTTAGTGCAATGATGCAAATTAGGATAGACAAACCAATGTATTTGCCTTAAACTTTGTAATTGTTATAACCATGTAGGACATGGCCACTAATTCGTTTCATTTACATTTTGTTGTATGGATTAAATCGTTTTTTTAGTCTTATGTGTGTTTCATTTACATTTTGTTGTATGGATTAAATCGTTTTTTTAGTCTTATGTGTGTGTTAGTGTATGTAATTGTAACTCTTTTTTTTAGTCTTATGTGTGTGTTAGTGTATGTAATCGTTTTTTTAGTTTTTTTAGTCTTTCATATTTTGCTTTGCTGTAAATACCTTTTGAATTAAAAATTGGGTTCCATGTGTTTGTGCTTGGCACCTCCTACTCGTGTATGTCCTAAAGAATTAATTAATGGGTGTTGATAATTAAATTCATGGAGAGAAACACCATTCATGTAAAGAAAGAGCTTTTCACTTTTCAGTTCCCGTTATTACTAGATACTGATGTTGGAATTTCTATAATTCACAAGCAACATTCCTTTTGCTTTTTCTTGGATTTCTAGCAATTTGAGTTTAGTAAATTAGCTACTGATCATGATTTAGAAGTATTTGGTTTAGTAGTATTTGGGGGTTCTATAAAAAAATAAGTAACTATTCTAAATTTGGTTAAAAACAGTTCTTGTTTCATCACCCCGACAATCACGACAAACAGAAAAACCATTTCGTCTTCATATGTGAAGGAAATAATGTCCAATGCTTACCTACTAGTAAGAAGAGAATGTAAAAGCTGTCTGCATTGTTTATTGAACAATTAACATCATCAGTAGAACAATTATGTTTATAGATCAATCCAATGCTTATCTACTAGCAAGAAAAGAATGTAACAGCAAGCTATTAAGTTTCAAAATACACCAATCAATATGCCAAAGGATTGATCAGTGGTCATGGCTTTGCAATATACCTATAATATCATTACATAATCCAACTTTATTTACATAATCTACCACTATTACATCATCACTACATAATATCATTGTTTGTCCCTTGAACTTTGGACCCCATAAATGTCAGTCCTTGATCTTGTATCTTCAAAACTAGTTGCAGGTGCTGAAGAGTTGTAAGCTGCTGGACTACCCAATATCTAAACCATAGTAATAAAGGATATTTGAGTTAGCACCGTTTATAATAATAAACCTAGAAATTGTTCAAAAAGAAAAACATACTAACATTGCTCTGTTGACTACTCATGCCAATTGGTACCCTAAAACCCATGGAATTCTCCTCTGTGTTAGCTGCCTGCATTACAAATAAACAAGTTATATACAAGGCAAGTTATAAAAAGCTAACAAAAAAAGAGTTAAATAACAACTTACCCCCCTTTTTCCATTTCCTTTATCACTTGATGCCATATTCTTCTTTCCCTTTGCTCTTGTCTCATCTTGCACTACACCAGCTGGTATCTTGAAGCCCATAAAGTTCACATCTGTGCTGCCTGCCTGCATTACAAAAAAGAAAAAAGAAAAAAGTTAAATACAAAGCAAGTTTTAACAAGTTACCAAAAAACAAGTACAATAACAACTTACCCTCTTTTTGCCATTTTCCTTATTACTTGATGCCACATTCTTCCTACCCTTTGCCCTTGCCTCAGTTTGCCCTACACCAGCAGGCATTGTTTGCTTTTTCTTGCATGATCTCTTGTTGTGCCCAACTTGGTGACATTGACCACATTTCAAAGAGTTTTGATTCCTTTTCAATTTATGGGAGTTTTGATGCTCATCAGGATCTCTTTCTTCTGTGCATCCTTTTTGGTCTCCCAGGTTGTCTTCTGTGTATAGGAGGAAGTACTTGGATCTCCAGCAGCTATTGGCCAGAAATCAGGTCCATTGCAGGGTTGAATAAGGTGTGAATATACTTTCAGATATGTCTTCTTCTTAAAATAGTCATCTACATAATCCTCAGCATTATGTCCCTTGTATGATATTGCACGAACAGCATGCTTGCAAGGTATCCCAGTCAAATCCCATTTGTTGCAAGCACATGATTTCTTCACTATATCAACTATATATTTCTTCCTATCATTAGTCACCTCATACCTGTTTCCCCCTCCCCATTTTGGCGTGCAACCCTTGCTTTCCGCCTTACATTTTTGTAGTCTCTCTTGGATTCTTGGACAAATTGGGCCTTGATACTTTAGCATCACATCTCTATTCTTCTGGATTCTAGTCATAAGGTATCTTCTAATGGTTCCAAGCATAGTGATGACAGGCTTTGTTCTTGCATTCACAATCTTAGAATTAAAGGTCTCACAAAGGTTGTTTAGAAGCATGTCACACTTAGGGTAATGGGGGAATGCATGTCTAGCCCACTGGGGTAAGAGATTGCCCCGCAACCAATCATGAGCAGGCTTGCTTACTGCTTCCATCTCCCTCATAAAGGCATCAAATTCTTGGAGTGTTGATGCCCTTGCTGCCCCCCACATCAAGTCCTTCAATTTTTTACCCTTGTGATTCTTTTTGAAGTTTGCAAACAAGTGTCTAACACAAAAACGATGGTATGAACCTTGCATCACACTTTTTTACTGCAGGTACTAATCCTTTTTGCTGGTCTGAAACAAAACACCACCCAGTACCAATATCACCAACCAAATTCTTCCAAAAACCATGTCCAAGTTTCTCCCACTTTCTGCCTCAGCAACTGCATAGGCAATTGGGTACATACCCTCGTTTCCATCTACTCCCACTGCTGCTAAAAGTTGTCCAGCAACTGCACCCTTCAAATGACAGGCATCCAAACCAATTATAGGTCTACAACCAGCCAAAAATCCCTTCTTGCATCCATCTAAGCACACATATAACCTCTTAAACTGTTGTCCAGGTACATGGACATCTACCTTAGCTGTTGTGCCAGGGTTGGTTCTCATTAACTCCTCACAATAATCTCTTACCCTCCTGTATTGTTCAAGGTATGACCCTTCAATCAATACCTTAGCATATTGTTTGGCTCTATAAGCCTTGGAGCGAGATAACTCCACTTCATGATCCTTCATAACCTTACCAATCAACTCATCAAGTTCCATATCAGGATTTATTCTAAAATGATCAATATACTTCTTTGCAACCCATCTTGAAGAAACCGCTCTACTATGAAAAGCTCTACTACATGTGTGAACACTTTCAAATGAATTAATTTGGAAGCTCTCACCATCATCACCCCTGCCTGCAAATAACTTCCAAGGACAACCCTCCACACACCGCACCCTCACTTTCCACCTCTCATTCTTAGTGAACCTTAACCCAAATCCATGCTTTAACCTATAAGCAAAGACAGCCTCCTTTAACTCAATGTTATCCCTGAAATACATACCAACTGTGAAGACTGGATCATCCAAATCTGTGGCCCTAAAGTCGGGGTATATATGATGTGGCTCATCATCAGAATTGTTTGGGGAGTTTAGTTGGTCAGAGGACCCATAATCAGATCCAATAGGTATGTCATCTATTGGATCTATAGAAATGATTGGATATGAAGAGTTAGGGTAATGTTGCTGTGAGGGCTGGCTAGGGTAATGTGGCTGTGAGGGCTGGTTAGGGTAATGTATCTGTGAGGACTGACTGTGTATAGTGACATCATATAGTCTCTCAAAAGGCACGTCATCAGAATCTGAGTCAAGAAACATGTTATCATCATCATTCACATGCTCACACACATCACTCCCATTCATAGCTTGGCACACAACATCCTCTTCAACATGCGCATACCAAAGCTCTTCAACATGAACATGGGCATCATTAAACTCTTCCTCACTTACATCATTACCAACTTCAATCCCATTGTCTGCATATCCACTACAACCAGCACCATCATCATTAAGCCTAATACCTACATCATCATCATCACTCCTATCACTAAAATCCCTAATTACGATGGGTTTATCCATTGATAGTGGGTTAGGGGTCTCATGCTCAACATATACATCTACCTTAGGATTCAATGGTGTAAGACACTTGGACATTTCTATAATGTGACTATCAGTGGATAAATATCTCAATCCATCACTCAAATCACACCCAGGAATTACATAGTAAAACTGCATGTAATTATAAACCCCCAACTCCTTACACATGGTCTCAATCTCTTGAACAGAAAACAAATCAATTTCCATGTTGTCATACACCAACACTGTCCCACCAATATACTTCCTCCTACCCGAGTGACCATCCATAATTCCATTATAATGCAGCACAAGAGTAAAATAATCCAAAGTCATCTGCACTCCGAAAAAGACAAGAAATATAATCAATTAATTAAGTAGTAACCACTGTTAACATTCTTATTTGCAAAGTAAAAAATTGATGTACAAACCAATCTCAAAAAAGGCACACATCAGACAACAACATGTGGGGTCCATTTTATTTGAAGGAATCAATAGGCATGTGACAATGTCCAGCAAAAGACAAACATCAAATTCATTAATGGCAATAAATTATTAAACCTAACACTAAAAAAAATCCAGCATAGACATTCATAAACAGCAAACCCAAACAGCAAACTTTAACAAAAACCACAACACAACATTCTCGGCTTTCTAGGTTCAAAACAGCAAACCCAAACTTCAAAACAGCAAACCACATTCTCGACTCTCTCAGTTTTGAAAGATTTGAGATTGGAGAAGGTACAAGTTCATACCTTGTCAGGTTCCTTTTGGAGTTTCGCTCAGCTCAGATTTTGTGCAGGTTCCTCTCCGTTCTACTCGGGTTCCACTCGTCGATGGAGTTTCCTCGCAAGGCTCGTGGTTCTCGATCTCTCTCACTCGGGCTTGGTTCGCTCATGGAGCTCCTTAGGTTCCTCGCTGCCCAGCTCGTGATACTCTCTCACTCGGTCGACTCAAGCTCATGATCTCTCTCGGCTCGTGATGCTCGGAATTTGCAGAAGTTTGGTTTTGGGAATTTAGGGATTTGGGAATTGGGGATTTTCGAATGAATGAGGGCTGGGTTTTTTTTTTTTTTTTTAACTGTGGTAGTTTTTCTTTTTTGTGTTAATCGGGTTTAACAAATCTGGGTTGGGAATTGGATTTAATTGGGTTCGGGTTAGATTTTTTTGTTTTGAATATTTGATTTAAAAAACCCGAAAATCTGAATTTAAAAAAATAAAAACTAACGGTGTTAAGTTAACATTTAACGGAAAACAATAAATTGAAATGGAATGAAACTTAGATGACTGAATTGAAACGGTCAAAACTTAGAGGACTGAATTGAACTTTGACTAAACATAGAGGGTGCAATATGTAATTTGGTCTAAAATATTTTTAATCTATTGCATAGGTTCTCATACTAGGCTCTATTATTATTGGTTGTTATAGCTGTTGCACCACTATGTTTGCTTCTTTCTCACAAAGCTGGATCATTTATTAATTGTTTCTGTAGCTTTTTCTTTCACTCTTCCTAATGGGTACCAAGCTCTATTTCGACCTTGACTCTCTCTCTCAAAAGCTGTGCAGCCTCAAGGGGTAAAAAAATCCTTTGCAAGAGAAGATGTTATTTTTAGCTTGACAATTTGAATAAAATTCACCCATGGGTGTTACCCATCCCAAAGTTTAAAAAAATCTCGTGTAGAAGAAAATATATATAATGCTTGTAAAGTCGCAGGTGTAACTGATACCACAACCAATATAAAAAAAAAAAATAACTGATACCACAACCCAACAACTACAACAATTGGAAGGGAACGAGATGAAAAAGGAAGGATCGTTGGATGCGAATGAAATTGGTTATCTAATCAATGTCGTATGGGGTTCTTACTGCATGACTATCACATCACGTAATATTCAAAGAGATATATAGTTAGAAAAAAGACTATCACATCACGTAATATTCAAAGAGATCTATAGTTAGAAAGTGGGGTTTTATATTAACGGGGTAAATCGGTCATAGTCGGGCTCATTACAAATAAGTAATCTAAAAAGTCTTTTAATTATGTGTATATCTGATAATACTAGGAGTATATTTTTGGAGGTTAATTAGATAGTTTTGTTTTGTATTAACTGGCTAATTAGGGCTCATTACAAATAAGTAATCTAAGAGCTTGTTTGGCCCCACGATTTGAAGGGCCAAACGCACGATTTTGCATAAAATCACAAATTGCCTTTAATTTGGCTGCGCAATATAATTAGAGTTGCGTTTTAAAAACCACAGAAAAGCCCCAGTTTTAAACTAGTCCACTGACTTGCTTTTTGAAAAACACAGTTATGCGTGAATGCAACATAATTTTTTTAATAAGCACAAAGTCCAAAATGCCCATCAAACAAACCCACAAAAAATTTATTGCAAATCAACTGAGCCTAGATGTACTGTCTATGCATTCTGAGGCTCTTATTCACTCCTAGTTGTAGTTGTAGTACTACTATAGTGATATGATTTTGTTTTTTACTGCTTTACTTCAAGGCTTGTAATCCTAATTAATTGATTAAAGTAACGAAGTCCTATGAGCTAGTTATCAAGAAAGAAAATATATAATATTGGTTGTGAGCGACTTTTTTTTCTAATAAAAAATATTTATTCTTTCTATGAATTTATTAGTATTATATTATTATTAAATATTACAGTAATTTTTAATATTTAATATATTATAAAATGACAACGTAATCTTAACAATAGAATTAAGTCTTTTTGGTAATTTTAACCAAAACACCAATTTTAGACAAATATTATCCAAACGCTTAATTGTGGTTTTAAAAAATGTGTTTTCAAAATGCATATTTTAAAATCACAATTTTTTAAAAAGACACTTTTTGAAACAGCTATCCAAACGGATCTTAAGTATAATGTACTATGTGAATGATAAATAATAAAATACAATATATAATAGAGTTAAAAAATTAATAAAAATTTATCAGTATAAGAGATGTTATTTTCTTATTAAATAGTAATATTTTCGTATTATTAATGGGAAAATATCAATTTTGATAAAAAAAAAACATTAATAACATATTATTGAAAAAAAATTTTCCGTACATATAAATCCATTAGACATATTTTTGACCAAAAGTTAAAAGGCAATTTTTGGGATATAGAATATAATAGAAAACATATTTTGAGATGAAGGTAATGTGAGATAGTGAGATTTTTCTGAAAAGAAGATGATGGGTGTGATAGGTGCATAGTTAGGCTTATTGAAAACAAACATAATTTTGTTTGTATTGGTTAGTTTCTTATGAATAAAATTTTATATTAAAAAAAAAAAACAGAATTTTTAATTTCTGGCTGGATGCAATGAATTTAAGTTTAGAATTATTTTTTATTTGATAATTAGTTAAAACTAATAATTAATATTTGAAGTTGAAGCACGAAGAGAGAGAGAAAGATTTGTAGTACTTTTTTATTTGTTTTGCGTTATATTTTGAGCAGAGTGAAAGACAGTCTTTTTAAAATTGGTATAGAAAGTTGTGCAGAAAGAGGAATAGCCGTTTCCAATGGAAAATTCAAAAACAAGAGCACTAATTTTGTCATTACATTCTATTCTCTCGTCTAGACAAATTGTTAAACTCGCTGTTATATATATATATATATATATATATATATAAATAACATCAAAAACCATCTTCAATAACACTCTTAAACTTAACCCCTCTTAAATGGTTTGATATCCAATGAAATTAGTATTATATGTAATATTAATTGAGTAGTTGAGATTAAAAATTAATTTTTTAATTTTAATCTCAATCATTAATAAAAAATTATTAAAAAATTCAAAAAAAAAAAAAAATTTTAAAATGTGAAAAAAAAAAAATTACATTTATATAATACTTTTTAAATATTATATAGGATATCAATCCTTCTTAATCAATAATGCACCCTTAATTAATACCCCATTAATTACCCACAAAAAACCCAGATATTATTATCAACTTTTTTTTATCTGTTTGAGGACAGTACGTACTAGTGAGTTGAATCCAGTGCCTTACAGTCACAACTTACAACTCACAGGGCCTTAAGATGGATTTGACGAGCAGGACATCTGTCCCTCTAGTCACTTCATACAGTGCCTTCCGTGCCACTCTGCCATTCAAAAAAAGTATCCAATTTAAATTCTAATGTTTTTTTTTGCTTTCAAACTTAAATACTGCTCCAATTTGGTTTGGTTCCCAGCTTTTAATCATTTTTTTTTCTTTTATAAAAATGGTCCAATGAAACCTGTTCCAATAAGCAAGGAATTCGTCAGGTTTCATGTATAAAGTCTAAAGTGAATGTCTCATGACATTAGCCAGAAAGAGAAAGAGAAAGAGAGAGACCTGTTCAGGTGTCTAACTGCATTACTTTTTTTTTTTTTTCTTTTTTAATACTTAAAATAATAAAATTACAAAGATAAAATTTTCACAATAATACAGGTATTGAGAATTAATAAAAACCAAATAGTTCACTGTGAAAATATTGTTTCCTCCCCTTATAAAGGCAGGTCTGCATTTTAATTTTGAAAAGGAATCGCTTCTTCTTCATTCTCCAGTTCAAAATCTTCTCTCTTTCTCTCTGTGATCTGTTTGACTCTTTCTGGTTTCAGATTTGAAGTTTTCTCTCAGAGTATTTCACTATAAACAGCCTCTCTCATTTTGATCATTATGTTATTATACTTATTCGTTTTACATTTTTGTTTTCGTGAGATTTTACTATTTTCCGAGTTCTGTTACTTTGGTTTTCACGAAAATTTAATCAACAGCTAGCGTTTTTAGTTCTAACTCATTAGCATTAGTCATGGTTCGGTTTTGTTCAGATTCTCATTCTCATTCGCTTTTGGTTTCCTCAGCTTGCTTTGTTAATTATGTATTTACTCCTCCTCCTTCATTCCTCTGTGCTAGTCTAACCTTGTGTGCTGGACTTTGGACACCACACCACACGTGATGCTCAGGATTCTCCACGATTCCGCTTGTCAGGTTTTGTATTATTTACCTGTAATATCAACTTTGATAAAAAATAAAACATTAATAGCATATTATTGAAAAGAAATATTTTCCGTATATATAAATAGTATACGTATGGATCGATTAGACATGTCTTTGACCAAAAGTTAAAAGGCAATTTTTGGGAATATATAAAGCAGAATAAGTTAAGTGAGATAATAAGATTTTTCTAAAAAGAAGATGATGGGTGTGATAGGTGTACAGTTAAGTTTATTGAAAAAGTAAAAACCAAAGTCAAAAAGAAGTATTATGTCAAGTCAATCCAAAATCCTGTCAATTGCTGACATCTTAATTATGATTTTCTTGAATGGTAAACAAATTATATGTAGTTTCCTCTTAATTGTTATCCTAAAACTTTTGGAGCTTTAGGTATTTAGAAACCGACCATGATCTTTCATAAACATAAATTTGAATCTACTGAGTTTTTCTGTGTGTTTTCATAATTTCATTTTCCCAGCTTTGCTGTACAATATCATTTATAGTATTCCCTTCTCTGTCTTGTCAAAGTGCTGATGAAGTACACAGTTGTTTTAGAAAAAATATATTATTATGGCCAAACACTGCCAAAGTAAAACAGCCAATCCAACCACAACTGTATATAAAAGGTCATAACTCTTTTCATGCCAATAAAGAAGTTATTTCATAGCCTAGCTTAGTATTTTATTAAGGTATCCAATAATATGATCTAAAGGACTAGTCAATTTATAGGTCCAAGTGCATAAATAGACACGATGAAGATGAAGTCATAGATTCCAGACCCACTGGATGCGTGTGAAACGTACCAATCAATATACATATATAAGGTACACATAAACATCATCACAAACAGAACAATGTATGCTTTTAATATGATTAATTCTATAAACAACAATCTAATTTACACTGTTGAGAAAAGAGAGCATGAAGGACTTTCAACTCATTACAAAAACAATAAACAATGGTTAAGAAGGAAAAATGGCACCTCTTCTCAACCCAAACTACTTTATGTACAAATAGTTTACATCATATCTCCTATGCTAAAAAGAATAGTAATTTCGAACAATATAACTAGGGAACCTATATTGCACCACAAAATATCCATCAATGTTAAGCAAAAACTAGGGTTCAACTTAGACTGTTAGAGCATCAGCTTCAGGAGAAGGTATTTGGTATGTCCGGCATATATGACTTGCCTCTCACAAGCAAGAGGCAAGTCATATATGCCGGACATATATGATCCTTTTTCCAGCTTCAGAGCTGCACAATTTATTGAACTTGGGCTGATGCTGGTGCATTTAAAAGAGCAGTCCCGGATGTATCAAGAAAGCTGATAGACAATGTCTGGAAAGAAGAGGAAGGGAAAAGTTTATGTGAGAGAGAGAGAGAGAGAGGGGGGGACGCCAGTCGATATATTAAGATCCACATGACAAGTATATGATGTGACTAAAACAAAAATACTGGTCAACTTAAATCCTAAACCTTATGCATGACACACAAAAAAACAAGTAGCCTTCAATAAAATTTCCCAATTTACATGAACTTTTGCATAAAGTATATATAAACAAGAGAACTGTAGTCAGTTTAATGGTTAAGTCTCTGGGTTTGTGCCAAAGACCTAGGATCAACTCTGACTATAATCAGGGTAAGGGTTCATGATTAAGGCAAGGGCTACCATTTGTCATGCGGGGATAAAGTTTTCATCTACCGTTGAGAGATTTAAAAGTTATTGACACAAAGTCATGAAGAAAACCTAAATCATTTCTAATGATGATTACAGAAAGATGACATTGCTTTTTTCTAACTATAATGCATCATTTTTCCAAAATATAAGTCATCTTAAATTTTAACAAACTTTTCCAGTTCCTTTTATGATTTACTCACTGAATGGCCCAATAATCACAAAATTTCAAATTGGTCACAATGTCAATATCAGGGTGCAAGCCTGTTAATATAATTGTAAAATTCAGAAAACTGTATTTGGTTTGTTGGCTCTAGAGCTGAGCACCACAGAGAACCTGATTCAAGTACTTGGAATTTTGACATATATGCTACAGGAGGATGGGACTCTAAGCTGAGCACCACAGAGAACCTGATCAGATGGAATTTTGACAAATGCTACAGGAGGATGGGACAAAGTTCAGATGGGACAAAGTTCAGATGTTCACGCGTCTGCTCCTTTAGTCCTTCTCTCTGCCAAACTTAATATTTTGAACATTAGCAGTAAATTTACAATGACCAAATATAGTTGAAACTGAACCAAATGAACCGTATTTATTTTCATCAGGCAAAGAGTTTGGATCGAGATCTTATATAATTGGTGAGAAACAATTATATACTAATACTTTTTAAAATAGAGTTTTCCTTTAATTTGATTAAAAGGAATTTTCTTTTGATTGACAAAAAAATAAATCATCCACATGTGTATTTTAAAGTTATATGATTCATTAAAAATATTATGTGACTAAAAATACACGTAGATGGTCTAATTACTTTGTCATGCAAATGGGTTGAAGGCGGAGATTCTTCTAAACTGGGTTAGAGATAAACTATTTCCTAATTTTTATTTCTACTATTAATTAGAAAAATAAGTTTTGATTTCCACTGTTAAATGAAAAAAATAATTCTTTTTAACGTACCATTGTATAATATAATTTGAACCGAGAAGTAAGATTATAAATTACTTTATAACTCTTTATTTTAATTATTAAAAGTTACTGTTATGTAATTGTTTCTCACAAACTGTATTACTTTTTGTGTTTTTAAAACTTAAAATAATAAAATTACAAAGATAATATTCTAACGACAAACTGAGGCAATGGTAATACTGAGACAATGGTATTGAGAATTAATAAAAACCAAACAGTTAGATATTACTGTGAAAATATTGTTTCCTCCCCTTATAAAGGCAGGTCAGCATTTTAATTTTGAAAGGTATTGCTAGTTCTTCCTTCTACACTTCACAATCTTCTCTCTTTCTCTCTGTGATCTGTTTGACTCTTTCTGGTTTCAGATTTTGAAGTTTTCTCTCAGAATTTTCACTGTAAACAGCCTCTCTCATTTTGATCATTATATTATTATACTTATTCGTTTTACATTTTTGTTTTCGTGAGATTTTACGATTTTCCGAGTTCTATTACTTTGGTTTCCACGAAAATTTAATCAACAGCTAGCGTTTTCAGTTCCAACTCATTAGCATTAGTCATGGTTTCGGTTTTGTTCAGATTCTCATTCTCATTCGCTTTTGGTTTCCTCAGCTTGCTTTGTTAATTATGTATTTACTCCTCCTCTATTCCTCTGTGCTAGTCTAACCTTGTGTGCTGGGCTCTGGACACCACACCACACGTGATGCTCAGGATTCTCCACGATTCCGCTTGTCAGGTTTTGTATTATTTCTTGTAATACCAAATTGTGTAATATTTTTTTAAAATTTACATTCATTTCTTGTCTTATATAGGCTGTGATGGAGAGTCTTGTAGTTACATTGTTGGTATGGGCGAACTTGGCAAAAAGGTAATATCTTGAAGAACTTTTTGTGTATCTATAGTAATGGATTCATTGCAAGAAACTTTGCTATTTTCAACGGTTAAACCGTTGAAACAAGTACTAAAAACCGACGAAAAATGTATTTTTGACGGTTCAGGTGACTGTTGAGACTGTCGAAACAAACTATGTCGAAAATGCTTTTTAAAAGGCTGTAGGGCTGTGGAAAAAAATGCTTCATCTTTTTCAACGGTTAGGAAACGTTGAAAAATAATTTAAAACTGTTGAAACTTAGTTTAAAACTGTTGAAACATATTTAAAAAATGTAGTAGATAATAGTATACTTATTACCTTTATCGACTGCCATTGAACCGTTGTAAATGTTGTCTTTAGATATTTCAACAGTTCATAGAAATAAATAAGTATTTGATTTTTTTTTTTTTTTTTATAAAGAAAATTGGATGAGCTCTTTTACACCAATCAAAACATAAACACAATTATGCAATACCAAATTGAAATCCTTTCTCATATATCAAAAAGGAATATGGATACCAAAGGATTTACATGTCAAATACCAAATTGA
This sequence comes from Fagus sylvatica, assembly GCA_907173295.1. Lineage (NCBI taxonomy): Eukaryota > Viridiplantae > Streptophyta > Magnoliopsida > Fagales > Fagaceae > Fagus > Fagus sylvatica. The sequence continues at coordinate 18,890,034 of OU015761.1, forward strand.
AATCCCTTTTTTTTTTTTTTATGCTCAATTTGTTTCAGCTGAAAACGTTTTCCGTAAAACGTTTTCAGCATTTGTAGGCGTTTGTTGTGACGTAAAATAAAAGTCAACCGGAAAACATTTGTATTTGACCGTAAAAACGAGAAGGAAAAAAAGGAAAACGGTTAACGGAAAAAATTTCCGTAAACCATTTTCCTCCAAAACACGCGAGGAGCTCTTGACCTCACTCTCTGCTCCAAAACACAGCTCTAGACCTCACTCTCTGCTCTCTGCCGTCCCATCGTCCCAAGCCACCCCGCCAGCCACCCCCTGCCCGTTCTTTGCTCTCTTTCTCTCTCTTTGCTCGCTTTCTCCCTCGCCCAACTCGTACCCAGCCAGTCGAGCCACCCCGTCCCACGGATCACAGTCGAGCCTCCCTGTCACACCGATCACAGCCGAGCCTCCCCTTCCTGCACCAATCTGCCCACGGTAAACCCCCACCCCCTCCGATCTCTATCTCTCACGATCGGATCAGATCTGATCTGATCTCTGATTTTTTTTTTTTTTTTTTAATATTTGGGAATTGTTGATTTTTTTTTTTGCTGAGTATGAGTTTTAATTTTGTGGATTGATTGGTTTTGGGTTTTTGTGGGGAAGATTATGCCTGCTGTGATATTGACTGTGCATGTATTTCTCAACTGTTTTGTGACTGAAATCTGAGTTGAGTTGCAACTTGTTAATGTGACTGAAATCTGTAGATGGATATCAGATTATGTATTTATTTTGGTTAATATTGATTGTGCATTTAACAGATTAATATTGACTGAAATTTGAGTTGAGTTGAGTTGCAATTGGTTAATATTGACTGTAAATTTATTTTGGTTAATATTTACTGTGCATTTAACAGATTAATATTGACTGAAATCTGAGTTGAGTTGAGTTGAGTTTCAACTGGATAATATTGACTGTGCATTTATTTTGGTTTTATTCTAGAAAAGAGAAATGATACTTGCAATGTGTAAGCTCTTCTATAAATCAATTCAAAGATCAAGAAAAGTAAGCTTAAGGAATGAACTTTGAAAGGTAACTATGCTTTAAAGATTATTAGGCATTGCATTAGCCTCTTCGATTATTATTCAAGGTAAGAAGTAAATCTAATAAACCCACATTATACAACCTCTTTATTAGGCATCCAAAGTTTAAAACACGGTTAGTAAAACCAAAACCAAAAAGCAACTTAGCAGCAGATTCAGTTGGAAACTAAGTGCCAAAGGTGCAAACTCAAAAAATTATTATAGAATGGTTAATAATAAATACCTGAAGAATGAGTTTTGTTATGCTGATGTAAATCTTAAACTTCATGTTTGTTTCTTTGCCTGTACAAGCTGTATAAACAAAAGATTAGACCATAAGTAGGCTTATTGTCGTAAATTTTATGATTATATATGTTTATCAACAAAAACAAAATTTGTGATTTTCACAATTTAGTGTTGAATGATTATGTGTTTACTACTTTATAGAATACTGCTCTTATCTAGATTGCAAAGCACAACAGAAAAAATTTGATTTAAATAGTTTACACTTGAAATGTTGATTCACGGATTGGTTCGAATGTCTATGGAAACTAACCTAATAGTAAACTAGGTAGAACTCTCAGATTGAGCTAGCTCAGGAAAAGACAGTTTTTATAAACATTACTACTGCTAGTGGAAAATCTTATGTATTTATGCAATTATGCTTTACGTATTTTGATTATGTATTAAAAGATTACATGGAAAGTATGTTAGATGGTTTATAAGTTCATGGGAACTCGGTTATGAACTATAATTTTGGATGGTGTCATTGTTTTTGTCCTCATTTCCTTTATTATGTGTTATTTATCATATGAAAAAGAACTTGATTAAGTTTCCAATTTGTAAATGCAAGATACAATGTTTACACTTCTAAAACTAAATACCTTTTTATTTTAGGTTTTTGAAAAAAAAAAAAGTTCATGCTTACGTCAAATACGTAAAAATTTTCCGATTTTCCAGAATTGTATCCAACAAACACCGGAAAAATTAAATATCCTGGAAATCATTTGCATCCTCAAACATTTTTCTAGACAATGTTTTACGTCGAAATAAACGGAGCTTATAAGCAATTTGATATCAAAACGAAACATTGTCTAAAAGGAATTACATGTCACAAAGTATTCAATAGTTTCAAGTTTCCTAAATGACATCACATAAAATAAATAAAAAGAACTACATCAAAGTCTAGTTGTAATATGATGCCTCCTTTACTTCTATCAAGTAAGAGCAATAAAAAAGAAAGAACCTATAATAAAACAAGCCGCCATACAATATAAATTCTGTAGGAAACATCTGCATGTGGATTCCAACACTGTGTAGTAAAGGGCATCTAAATAAAAGGTGTGTGAATTTTGGTCATGAATGTCTATGCAATGCGAAAATAAACATGTTCAACACTATGAGGATTTATCCATAACAATCATGTGTCATGCTATTCATATTAACAGGAGGCACATCAACAATAGTGCTAGTGATCTATATCTTTCAATGAGAATATTTAGTGCTAGTGATCTATATCTTTCAGTTTTGCACACCTAACCAATATTCCTATCCATGCCAAACCTATGCCTATTGCCAAGCCAACGCCCTAGACTTCCTTGACTTGGCCTCCATAGGTGACCTTTTCTCACTCAGTCGCCTCAAGATATCAAAACCCAGCAACATATATATCCTCCCCTTCCTCCACTCTAGTTGTTGGCCAACCCCTCTTTGTTCCTCTTTCATGCTAGTATCAAATAAATTACTTCAAATGCCAACCTCTCCTATTAAATCAAACCAAATCACACTTTTATTTCTCCGCCTACTTCACAGTACTTCTTTTTTCTGTTGACGAACTCTGTTAAACCAAAATGTATTATTCACATAATTGTCAAATTAAAACTATTCTGTTGTGCTTAAGGAATGAGCAAATACATAATTTGTTAGCTTATAGCAATAAGTATTCTTTTTAAGTATCAATTGGAACCGGATTTTCATGTTATATGCTCTTGTGTGTATGCTTTGTTATTTTTTGTCATGGCGCTTGTCCATTAGCTGTTTCTCTACCAACCTCTCAAACTTGTTGCTATACTCTAAAAAGAGCACATGATACAATTGCAATGTTCTGCTCTCAATTCAAAACGGCACCAGAAACCAAATGAATTGCAACTTGGTAACTAGTCTTAAGGCATCTCCACAGCCATTAGTCAGTATAAGGCAACGAGATCAATAAAATCAGTATTGCCAAAAAAAAAGCAAAGTCAAAATGCGCAAGAAATTTTTGAACGTTCTCCTTCCTATTAATGTAATTCTGTACAAGAAATTTTGTGAGTAAGCCTGTAAAAGCTATAGACAACAATTAGTACCCGAAGATACATGGTAAATTGTTATATATGTCAACAAAAACAAAATTTTGAATTTAGTTAGTGATTGAACCGGATGAAAAATAACAAACGATAACCTAAATAGTAAACTTAGGTAGAACTCTTAATTGAGCTCTAGGTGAGAGTGATTTTCTTCAGAACTACTGCTAGCAATGACTCTCAACCTGATTTACTTGTGCCTCCAAAATCTTTAGATCAAACACTCTCCTTACGTTTTTCCTCTTTCTTTCAGTTGTTACCTTTGAAAAGTCAGCATCATTCTCCTTGAGTTTTTCCTCAGATTCTTTCAATTGCCTCTGAAGGTCAAAATAGTAAGAATGAGGAGATAAGAGTTAGAGCCCATAAACCCATGGGAACGAACGCGATAATGATGTTCAGGCTAGAATACATCAACATAACATTTCCATTCTCGCATTGCATCCCTCGGCATCCTACATTTCATCTTCAGAACTTGAGTAGTAAAATTCTTAAATGCCATCTGTATTAAAAGAGCACTTATACCACGAGTTAAAAGCACATAAAAATAAAACATAACAGTTAGCTATATAAGTATTCTTTTTAAGGGATTTTCATACCAATGCTTCTTGTGTATGCTCATTTATCGCTTGTCCATTAGCTCTCACATGTGTGACCTCAAACAATTGAACTCGACCAAGTTCTTCTCCAGTCTTCTCCTTCTATCATTTAAAAAACAAATTGCAAGCATCATGAGAAAGTATGCAACAATTTTTTTCTTAGAAAAAAAGAAAGAAAGGAATAAATAGCTCCCAAAGGTTTTGAAATTGGTATATGCAAACCTCTTCCTCTTTTCGTTGTTGAAAACTCTTTGATCCAGTAATGTGAATGATAAGATTATGGGAACGACTAATCTTGTTTTTCTCGCACATATCCTACATTTCAAGAACAATACATTACAGTAAAGATCCATGATTAATAAAAAGATGCATGAGTGAGTAAAAATGTCACAAATTATGAATAAAATTAATATTAAATTTCATGTATTAGTACCTTCCAATCTTTATCACTCCATAAATTCACAAGATAATTCCAATCATCCTGCGCTATGTTAGGTGGCAAATTTGCTCGTGCCTCCTCATGATCATCACCGTATGGATCAAACCATTTTTTTTTATAACTCTTTAAGATAATGACATGATTAAAGAACATAAACGAAGATAATGACATGATTAAGAAAGTCTTTCCCCTGTTACTTCCCAAAATTTAAAGGCCCCCTGTTTTGTTATGTTACAACAAAATTATTTAAGAAAACAGTTTGTAGAGAATGACAAGAATTTTTGGGAACATTATATTTTTATTGTTGTAATTTCTCCTAAACTGAGAAAATGAAACAATTGAAATGATGTTCACTAAAAACAGGTTGTTAAAGAAAAAGGTTGAAAAATAAGAAAAAGCAATTTCCGAAAACGCGCTAGAGACGGTGTTTTCATGCTCTCTCTTCTTATATTGTTTAAGGAGAATAGAACCAAACAGGCTCTAACGAGGCATATCGCAAGGTGAAGTCTGTTTCGAAAAAAACACAAGCAATAGCAGGGTTTTTGGCCACTTGGTCTAAATGGTTGAACTTGAGCCACTTTCTCGAAGTTCTCATATTTTAGACCATTTTGGACGCATGTATTTCTATATTTTTCATATGTGAAGCAACATTCAACAGGTTTCTGACTTGTTTGATCAATTTTTTTATTCCCGCGAAGTTACTAGAAAATTTTTAAGACAGGTTTTCATTTGGCGAGGTACACTTGATTCTGTTGTTTTGATTATTCATGAGGCTTTGTTCATTGGCTGGGGAGTGTTAGATTTTTAATAGTGTTTATATCATTGGTTTCTTTTTTGGTTGCAGCCTATATCATTAATTTAGAACTGTAATTTTAAGTGGTTTTTGCCCCTCGGTTGCATTTTTGTATAACTTGTTATGCTTGTGGTTGATATATGATGCTCTAGGGGGTAGTTTATTGGTAACCACCCAAACAGACATTGGATAGGGTTAAGGAACTTGTATGGGAGCCTTCAATTAGTCGTTATGGCGCTAATGAAGGTATTCCTAAACTCAGGGAGACATTGATAAAAAAGGTATCTATCTTAAAGAGTTATACTTCACTTTACATTTACGTAGTCATTATATGGTAAACTTGTATTTCAAAATTTGTTATACTACGTACCAATACATTGTCAAATAACTTTTTTTTCTTTTCATAAGGAACATGTCTCCATTCCTTGACTTGTAAAGGTGCATTTTGTATCTGCCTAACAAGGTCAGTACACTCCGATTTGAATACTTTGGAGTATTTCCCTACAGGTCTTTGATTTGTCCAAGTGATTGGAAACCTTTGCCCCTTAAAAATTTTTAGCAACTTTAGATTTCGTGTAAACCCTCGCCCTGACTTATTTCCTACATTATTAAAAACAATTAAACAAATGCATGTCAACTATAAATAGATGCAAAATAAGAATGGTGATTATAATAATTCGCTATAGAAATAGAATTCTAATAACAAACGATTAAAAGAAAAAGATGTAGTGTTTTAGTTACCAACTCCCGAGACACCATTTTCACTTGTGCCAGACTCTCCACTTGTGATAGCTGCATTTTTTCTAGCTCTTCTAGCCATAGGTAGAATTTCTTCTAATTTTACAAGAAAGGGTAGTTTTGTTAATTAAAATTTGAAAGAGAAATGCAGAAAAAGAGGATTTAAAGAAATAGCAACAAGATCAAGTAGTGCTCCAAAACTGTGTCAGTTTACAGCAATGAAAGCAATAGATTGATTACATTCTATTCAGCACCTAGGCCAGGTTCAAAACATGTTCATTCAAAATGTCTACATGACCAGTAAAGCAGCTAAATGAGCTAACCAGATTATAGAAATAGCCACATCCCAAATTTTGATACATCTAGGCCCTAACACTTGAGCTAAAAGTAACTAGAACTACATTTTAATCATTCAAGAATGTAGGAAATATGAGATGCCTTCAACTAGTTCACAACATGTTCATATAACTCAAAGCCCCCCAAAGAAAAGCAACATCTTGACAAACAACATTAACAACATTTAGTTCAATTTTATTTTCCAGCATTTTCTTAGTAACCAAACAAACAGTGAAAGTTCACTGAAACTACTTGGACAAAATAGTCTCTTTAATTGAAAAGTGAAACTCAAAATTCAAAACCAAAAAAAAATAGCCAAGCTAAACAAATACAAAAATCAACAAAAAACTCTTAGCCAAACTAAAAACTCAAATTCGAGAGAGAGAGAGAGAGAGAGAGAGAGAGAGAGAGAGAGAGAGAGAGTACCAGAGAAATGCGAAGAGACAGATTGGCCAGCGAATGTGAATCCGTGAAAATGTGGCCAACGAATTTGTGAAAATGTGGAACATAAGAGAGAAAGTGTTAGAAAAACTTTTCAAAATAAAATCAAAGGGCTAGGATTGGAGAGTATACCCTTGAGTTTTCATAATTTTTCCAGGTTCTAAAACATGCTTTCAGATTTCCTTTGAGTTTTGAGAGAGTGGTTTTGTAGAGACTATAATATGTAAGTGTCCTTTCTGTTCTAATAAGTCTATTTTCCACATCTATAACTGTTAATAAAAGACTTGTTTTTTTTCACCGGTTCAAAACTGTTAAATAAAAGACCTTAAATTATTTTATCGACGGCCACCAAACTGCTGATAAAGAGTTCATTTTTTAATCTTTATTTTTGACCCCCTTTTTCGATAGTACTGAAGAAAATAATTAAATTTTAAGAGGGAAAAGCCTGCGCGGGTAGGGGGTAATTTTATCAGCGGTTTTTATTGACGGTTAACTCTAATCGTCAATAATTAATGCTATTATCAATGGTTTTAAGTAATCGTCAATAAATACTTTTTGAAAAAAATAAAGTTTCTTGTAGTGATTATTTATGCTTTAGAATAAACATAGGAATCACAATAGTTTTTTGATTTGCTTATTTTATATCATTTGAAATACACTTTATTAGCATAGCATTATTTTGCTTTATATCATTTGATACACTGTTTGTTAGCATGCCATTTTGCCTTGTCATATTTAAATAGGAGTGTTATAGTTTCACCAAACATTTGAACGTTATACTTTCACCAACAGTTTGAACATCTTTTTACAATATATTTTGGATACCTAATGTGAAGATGTTCCCACACATGTTTTGGATACCTACTATGCGGCATTTTGGTTGTTACTTTATGAAAATGTTAGTAAAATTGTTTAGCTCAGTGATAAATTGTTAAAATTCTTGATTACCTAATGCGAAGTTGGTTTTATTATTTTTTTGTAGATTGTCTGGCAACCGTACACGACAGATATTTTAGATGAGTTACCAGACTATTGCAAGGCTGGGACATGGATCTTATCGTGCGGTAGCTTATGCTATGTTGTAATATCGTAGAGTTGCATACGTCCGACCGTGTTCTTCGCCAATTTGGTATGCGATAGGACATTCCGGATCCTGTCGATACAAATGTGGATATGCACACGATGGATCTGAGGGAGGAAGACCAAGGTATCAGTGGATGCAACACTTGGGCAACCGAAATTGACAAGTGGAACCATCGGGCCGTGCATGTCGTGACTCGTCACCCCATTCGAGGGTGTCATGGCATATCATGACCCATATATGAAGTGGTACCGTCGTATCACTCGACGTTATATTTGTAAGAAGTCTGCCCATTATGAATGAGATGGTAAGGTTTTAAAGTTGTTATTACACAGTGTGCTTTTATGCTGTCACATGAACTTGAACACTTGTCCAATAAATGACCTTGTTCCATGAAAGTCATAATTCTTAAGTCTATGTATACTAACATATCCCTTTTATGTGATAGGTTGATCTTTTGGTCAAGCACATTGACAAGTGGGTAGCGGAAACTGAGGAGGCGAAGGAGATTGCCATGGTCCTACAACATGCAAGGGCGATTAATAGAATAGATGTTCTGGTGTGGCATAATATATCTAATAACATCAGGAAATAATCCACCCCATGCACGAAGCACCAAGACGTGGGCGTGGGCGTGGACGTGGATGGGTGGGGGTGGGCGTGGGCATGGTTCTAGATGTCGACCCCTTCTACTAGTACACAGCCGACCTCCATCTACGGGTGACGGTCCATCAGCTGCCCCTTCTACTAGTGCACAGTCCACCCCCACCTATGAGTGTCAATCCCTCTGGTACACCTTCTAGCATTGACAGCCACCCCCACCAACGAGTTTCAGTCCCTCTGGTACACTCCTCTAGCATTGCACAACCGACCCCATCTACGAGCGCATGTCCCTCTGATGATGTTGCATCTAGTACACGCAAACGTCATAAGGTTGCTCCTTCACCCCCCACGACCATTACACACCTGCCCCCCTCTACGAAGGTGTCATCTCGAGTCTACCCCAGCCACCCCTATCTGTCCCAATTCATCCACCACTTCCCACTTCTCCCGACTCTGCCCCTTTGACCACTACACATCTGCCCCCCTTTACTGAGGTGTCATCTCGAGTCTACCCCAGCCACTCCTATCCATCCCAGTTCATCCACACTCCCCACTTCTCCTTGACTCTGCCCTAGCTGCCCCTATCTATCACATGGCCTCATTCCTACCACATAGTGTTATCCCCATTGTGTTACCCCACTACACAGTCCAGCGTTGATATGTTTTACATGCAAGCAGTAGGTTCTTGGCCACATTACTACACACGTTGAGTCAGAATAGCTCAGCATTGCATCTTTATCCCCACACCATCTCTTCACACACCTCATACTGGGGTGGCATCCACTGACCCCACGTTGACATATTCACCTCCTGCCTCATCCTTACCCACCACAGTAGATTGCCATCATTCTCTAGTAGAGGTACCTCAACCAGATGTGGCACAAGATCAGCAGTTAGAGGAGCGTCCTAGGAGGAACCTAGTACGCAATACGAAATGTTGGCGATGTGGGACAGAGTGAATAGCAGCGAAGGCCAATTTCCAGGTAATTTTGAGTAAAAATTCTTATTTATTCTTATTAAAAGGCATAAGGAAAAAGACACCTTGTGGTTATTATATCAATTTAGATAGTATTATGATATCATTGTGGTTATGTAGGCCTTTTTGAGTTATTTTAAATTTTGATTTGTTGCACTGAAGAAGCTAGTATTGCGCGTTAAAATGAAAAGACTAGTATTTACAATAATAGGCTGTTTGTTGCAGGGTGAGAAGGGTGACGTGGTGGCTAGTGATTGGCTCTGCTTTTTGTCTTGAAACAAACCTGTTTGGTTTGCTGTGAGGGAAAGTGGGATTAGGGAGAGAGAGACGAGGGTTTTGGAGAGTGAGAATGGTTTGGTTGAGATTTTGGGAAGTGGGGTTGAGTTTGATGGAGTTGATGTTGATGTTTTGGATATTGACCCGGTTAAAGGTATGTGTTTTGTGTTTCTGACATGCTTTGCTTTGATTTTTGTGTGTTTGGTTGCTTTGAAAATGTAGGAAAGGAATAGAGACTATAGTTATAAAATCTCTTTGTTTTCTTGCTTTGTGTTTGACTTTTTTGTTTAGTTATTCTGGTTAGCAAGAGTACAAGAGATATAAGACTCATGGTTTTTTCATTTGTGGCTCACCAAAGTCTTACACTCAAACTATGTGAGATTTGGATAAAGTTAAGTGCAAGAGGTTACAGATACCAAAGTTCATTTATTTTCTTCAATTCATTTATTTTCTTAAGTTTATTTTCCCTTTAATAATATTGCATTTTTTTTTTCCTAACAAAAACCATCTTTTCTCTAATGCAGATTTGTTAAAGGCATGTAAAATTAAGGTTTTCATCTTTTTGGGTTGATCTTGATAAGATAGTCTTTTTGTAAAAGCCTTCTAAAATTCCCTTAGATTTGTTTTGCTTACTTCATGTAAAGCTTTTGACAATTTTTTACAAGTATTACAATCAGATTAGTTGGCTAAAATTTGATTAGTAGGTGCTTACTATGTGTTATGTTATGTTTTTGGTTGAAGGTCCATTTATTATATTTATGTTTTTTATACAGAATTTTATAGATGTTGAATTTTATGAGTAATTGGTTCAGAATCATATTTTGTGATTTTATGATGCTCAATTTTATGAGAAATTGATACAGAATTTTATTGATGCTGAATTTTGAGTAATTGGTGCTGAATCATATTTTGTGATTTTATATGATGCTCAATATTATGAGAAATTGATGTAGAAATTTTATGAGAAATTGATACAAAATTTTATGAGTAATTGGTGCGGATATTTGTGATTGATGGTCAATTTTTTGAGAAATTAGTGCAGAATTTATGATGGAGAATTTATTGAACATTGTATTAATGATGAAGAATTTTATTGATGTAGAATTTTATAAGAAATTGAAGCAGATATTTTATAATGCAGAATTTTGTTTGCGGATATTTTGTGATTGATGGTCAATTTTTTGAGAAATTAATGCAGAATTTATGATGGAGAATTTATTGAACATTGTATTAATGATGAAGAATTTTATAAGAAATTGAAGCAGATATTTTATAATGCAGAATTTTGTTAATGCAGAATTTTATTAATCTCAGAATTATTGATGCTGCATTTTATTATATATGTAATTATTCAAATAAACAAGAAAATATTGAGGGATATAAATGGCTAGATGATTGATAAATTCTAAAAGAAACCTTACAAAAGGAGAGGGCTAACTAATCTCAATAATAAAACATGACAACTCAGCTATACGAGTTGCATTTAGTAGTCATTATATTTTACAACTCAATAAGGGCAGAGTTGAATACCTAGTTTGTACCTCTACCACTAGTACTGGTTGATGTAGGATTCGCATTAGGACATTTTTGACGATTATGTCCTTCCTCATGATAGATTCCACAACTCAAACAACCACTTTGATGCTTAATCCAATCCATATCATTCCTTAATTCTTGTTTCCTTAGGGTGACCATGTCCTCTTTTTTGTGCGGGGTTAGGCATCAGCCTAGGGCCCTCAACATTACGCTAGTAATCCTTGTCATGAATAGGCATAAACGAATAAGCATAGTAGGCTAGTCGTTTAGTTAATGTAAAAAACGGGTAAATAAATTGCTGCTCATTAACGCTCACACTGCTACAAGTTGCGATTGCATGTGAACAAGGGATCTTATACAATTGCCATTTCTCACAGGTACAATTTTTCTCAAACAAGTTCATAACTTGAATGTGGTTGCCCCTATTTGCAGGGAAAGCATTAACAAGTGTATGAAAAAAAAAATGTATTGGACCATTACAGTAATGGATAGGCTGCGTGCACTTTTTAATACACCATTGAAGCACTTAGACAAATTTGTGATCATTGCCTCATATTGTCGTCCATTATCATGGCCCAGTGCCCAAAGTTCCTTCGAGATCGTATCTAGCTCTATGCGAGTTTCCTCATTGTATCTTTTAATGATCTCCATTGTCATGTCAAATTTACAGATTTGGTTAGCACTTCATGCTCTCATTATCATATTCTTCAATTGTTTGTTTTTAAATCATTTATTGAAGTTGTTGGCTAAGTGACGAAGGCAATATCGGTGATGGCCGTTCTCACCCCACCAATCATCAACAGTTCTCCCATTAATGGCATGCAAAATCCCCCCATAATGGTCTGATATGATGCAAAGATGTTTTCTGCTTGTGACATGCTTTCTAATGCAGTCCAAAAACCATGACCAACTATCACCATTTTCACTTTCAACAACCGCAAATGCGAGTGGATAAACTTTATTGTTCACATCGGTGACCATCGCAATCAACAACTTCCCTTTATATTTACCAAAAAGATGTGTTCCATCGATGCTGATAACTGGCTTACAATATTGGAATCATGTAATGCAAGGTCTAAACGCCTAAAAAACACGGTGAAAAAAATTAGTACCTGCATAGTTGGTATGATAGTTTTTGTATTCCACTTTGTACCTGGATTTTTATCTTGTACTTCCAATAGAAAGTTGGGTAACTCCTCACAAGACTTATCCCAATCCCTATATATATTGTCAATTGCTTTCTGTTTTGCATCCCATATTTTAAAGTAAGAAACATCTTGTCCCATCTCTCCTTCACTTTGCCAGTTAAAAACTTTAATTTGACAGCAGGGTCAATCTTTTCCAAATGGTGAATATGTCTTTCAATAAATTTTGAATTCATCATCTTACCATCATTGGTAACGGTGCTATTTGTACATGTGTGAGGACCATTATATATTGTGATCTCCCAATATTCTTTCTTCTTATGCTTGCATGTCCGGAGGTATCATTCACACTTAGAGCAATAAGTTGCCCATTTCACCATGCTTGACTCACTCACTTTAAAATTTTGGTTCTTGTCTATGGAGTACACCTTAACTGCAAATTGTAGCTCATCTTTGTTATTGAACAACATCCCTTTGCTCAATTCTATCCCCCTTTTCAAAACGGATACACACTGCACCTCATCATTTGATGGAACTATAATGTTGTCCCATGTGTTTGCAATAAACGCTAGTGATAGAGCTTCAATGATATGATAGCTAGGCGTAGAGTGTTCTTGTTCACCATAATCATCCCAAGTGCATTATTGTCATCATCATCATGTTGCCCAACTTGACCATCAACACCACCACCAATGGCTATCTTAATATCTGAATCTTCATACTAATCATCAACATCAAGATGATGTCTTAACTCACTAACAATCTTATCGATGAACTCATCATCAAGATGATCCTCTTGGAGAGTTTGAGCATTCATTATAACTTGTTCATCTAAATGATTTTGTTCAGATGGAACATACTAATGTTGATTGCTGGGACCACATTCCTCTATGAGTGTTTGTCCGTCGAGAGACGGTGTTATGAGGGGTTGGATAAAATCATGTTGTGTTAAAGGCTCCACAACTATATATAACTCAATAACTGCAAGTTGAGGCCAAGCATTGTGTACATCAAACATGAGATTAACATCATCGTCGGATGTTATCAAAACAGGTATGAACTGAGCAATGTTGTAGAGTATTATATGAGGATGCTGATAAGTAATAGTCATGACATGCAAATGATGATCCAATTCCAATGGTCTGCATATTTGCTTATTCAGTTTACTCAACTTTCGAATTTCTATGTTTTAATCGAATAATCTTTGTCTTCGCATGTTCCCCTTGATACTGAATTCCTTCATGACTATTAGTTATTTCTCCATTGTAGTGAACATAGATGATAATTGGAGCCATGGATAAACCTATTTAAATCAATTCAAATTATAACATGTTAGTGACAAATAACACATATTAAGTATGAACACAATAGAATCTCGTGGTACAAGAATTTATTTTAAGATGACTGTGTCTTATATATTTTTATTTTTATTTTCAGAAGATTAATAAATGGTTTCAACATATTATTGGGTGATTCTATTTTTCTTCTTATATATATATAGATATACACTATGATCGTCAGCTATGAACATCAATGTGAGCTTAGTACCGGTGTGTTTGTACTGAAATGAAGTATTGTTTTGGCATCATTCAGCTATTGTCCCCAAGCGTTTTCATATGTTTGCAAAATATCTTGGACAACTTGACATTCATTTGTGGAAGCTCTACAAAATAGAACACAGTCATCTGTAAAAAAAAAAGAGATGTGAAATGCATGGACCACCTCTTGTAATGAAGAGCCCTTGAATTCTTCTGTCTTGAGTAGCTTTCCCGAGCATGGTTGAGAGACCGTCTGCACATAACAAAAATAGATAAGGTGACAGGGGTCACCTTGTCTCAGACCTCCAGATGGAGAAATGACATTAGTAGGGGAACCATTGACCAAGGTCGAATAAGTATACTGAGGTAACACAAGCCATGACTAAATGTACCCAATTCTTGTAAAAGCCCAATTGTAGCATGATCAAATACTCCAATTCTACCCAATCAAATGCGTTACTCATATCAAGCTTGGCTGCCACGTGAGTTGTGATTCCTCTCCTTTTAGTTTTCATATAGTGTAAAAGCTCAAAAGCAATCAGAACATTGTTAGTGATCTGCCTGTTTCTACAAAAGCACTTCGTGACTTGGATATAATATCTGGTAAGACTCTTTTTAGTCTATTGGCAAGCATCTTAGACACAGTTTATTAGCATAGCATGTGGATTGGCTTTATAGGTCTTGTTAATGATGAATTTAATATTAATTTTATTCTATTTTTACATATATTTTTACAGATATCAAAGGTAGAAGCATATAAGACAAGTTTATTTTTCATTAATGAGTCCAAAATATCATTCATTCACTTCACTTGAACTTTAACAAAGTTCAACCAGATAACCCAAACATCTTCCAACCTCACGAAAAACAACAATAACCACAACTCTCTTCAGATTGGAACAAAACCAGAAGCTATGATCTAGAAAAACAAAAAAAGAATTATAACTTCAATTATTTAAAAAAATATATATATCATTTTGACATGGGTTTTTAAAACGACGACAACAATTTGGAATTGATTTTTCCGGCAGAAATCCATAGATTCATTAAGCAGTGTGATTCTGTGAAGATCTTCACCCATAATCTGTTTTTAAGTGTGTCCTTTTATTTTTTAATTTTTTCTTTTCTCTTTTTTATGTCCAAGTGATGTAATGTTATTTTGTAAGTGAATTAAAAGTTTTCTTTTTAATAAAATTTGTTAAAAACATTTTCATGTGCAGGAGGAAAGGTATTAACAATGAAATCTGAAAAAGAAATTGTATTATTTTTATTTTTTCTAAATATGTTATTTTTTATAATTGATTCAACTATCGTTTCATTATAATTTAACTTGAATATTTTTCATAAACAATAAAGCTAAGGTAACAATATTTTCACAACATTGTCTAGGTGGATCCATATAAAAACCAATTATAACTTATCATCTAGACAATATTCTCAAAAATATTTGTTTCAAAAATTTATGTGAACATTTTTTTCTTTATCACATTTTGTATGGTTAATATTTTTGTGCAAATTGCACTTTCTCCACCTTGTCTAATTTCAATATTCTCATATTCTATAAAACTGAGTAACATTCCCACTAATGTATTAGAAATAGGCAAATAACTCTAAAGTTAGAAATATTAGTTAATTTAACATAATTTTGTTTTTCTTGAAAATGTTGCCCCCAAAAATATTCCAGTGTAAAATGACTTGAATGCCCTTAATGAACAATTATATTCACTTGAAAAAAAATATTAATTTTTTTTAGTTAGGTTTGCAATGGAAGTTTAAACAGTGAATTTGCTGGACCTTGGAGGATGAGAAGAGCTTGGGAATTAAAGATGTTTGGTGGGTTACTTGTTGTACAGTGAAAATTAGTCTAAACGTATTTCAAACACCTCAATCCTCATCTCTAACTAAAATTAGTCTAAACCCCAAAAATCCAAATTTCCGAACATGAAATTTTCGAGAACCATGTAAGTTGCTGCCATTTTGAGTATAAAAGGCAGTGGAGGTTGATTTTGAGCATCATAATTTTTTTTTTTTTTTTTTTTTCTTCCTGAAGTTGCATCAAATTTTTCTTTGCTTGATTTACATCAGAAGCTTGACTACATTTCTTAAAAAAAAAATTCTAGATTTTTCTTTCTTTTTAAAGATGTGGTTATGATGAAGGAACTTTTGTGTTGAATTATATTTTCTAAGTTAAATCAGGCTTATATTTTCTTAACTAAAGACCTTGCTTTGCCTATGAACTTTAATTCCTATAATTGGATTTGGACAATCCAAGTTCTTCCAAAAATTAAAATGTTCATTTGGAGATGTGCTCATGACCGTCTTCCTACGAAGAATAGATTCTTCACCCATGTTGAAATGACCCTTAAAACTTTCCTAGATGTGGCTTTACGGAATCCACTATTCACACTTTGAGAAAATGCATTTGCCATTCCCTCCACCAAGCAAAACAAATTCACATACCTCTGGAAAGTTGGTTTAAAAGAAATCTCTACTCATAAAGAAGTTTCCTCACACACTATTGAGATTATTTGTTCTTTCATATAATGTTGATTATATAAAGCAAGAAGAGAGAAGAAAGATATTAGGGTTTCGAGAAAGAATACAAAGGGTTATGTGGTTCAGCTTTGCGACCAACGTCTACAGTGGTAAAGCCTTAAAGGCTACATCTTGAATATATTTATGAGTACAATAGTTTGATGTAGGTTGGTGTGTTTATGTTGTATGCAAAGAGGTTTTATTCATATTAGTAGTATGAGACTAACTCCTTGTACTTTAGCAATGTGGGACAATATATAGGAATTCTATTTATACACCAACACACATTACACCTCCTTGGAGACTTATCTTTATCTACACAATTTGGATCTTATGGGTCTCTCGTAATCAACTCATCTTTCAACATAAAGAATGGTATATCCATCAAACCATTTTTCATCTTTATAACTAGACTAAGGAGTTCTTTTTCCTCCACCATACTCAAACCCCTAGATCGTCTATGTACTGATGTATTTCAATCTGTTGGAACCCCCTTTATAAAATTGAACACAAATAATAGTGGTCAGGGAAATCCTAGAACAGCTGGTGTGGGTGAGCTGATTAGGGATTCACATGGAAAATGGATTTCGGGCTTCAATATGCACTTGGGGAATACCATGAGTACCCAAGTGAAATTGTGGGCTGTGAGACAAGGTCTATCGAAAGCATGGAATTTGGGATACAGACATGTCATGTTGGAAATAGACTCTTTAATGGTGATAAAAATGCTAACAATTAATATGATTTGTTTGTTTTTGTTGTCTACTCTTGTGCTTGATTGTAGGGAATTGCTGACTTGTTCCTGGTGGGTAACCCCGCAACATGTGTACCGTGAAGCTAATACCTACAGAGGAAGATCACAAGCTGAAAGTCTAATTAACTATGAAAATTGTCCATCTTTTGTGTATCAGCCTTTTATTTGGGATAGCAAGAGTGTGACCACTACTAGGCATATATTCAGTATCCAAAATGTTTATTTTGTCTAATGGTTTTATGATGAAACAATGTTTCAATATCCAATATATATTTCCCCTTTTATTAAAAAAGAAAAGAAAAGAAAAAAAAAAGAAGATCATTTTATGTCAAAGGAACAAATATTTTAGAAAAGTTTGTGAAGATCATTAAATTCATAAGAAAATCTGTGTGATTGATTTATATGCACAATGGTTGTTTTCTCTATTATATTGTATTATAATTTTATACGACCAAGTTAAATTATTAGCTTCATGTAGTCAATATATATTCTTGGTTTCGTCACTAATTTGATTCATCTTCTCCTAGTTTATAAAATAAATAAATCTTCTTCCTCTGTTTATTTTATTTTCATTTGTTTTTCTCTCCTTTTGTAACAGTTATTTGATTTGCACATGGAGTTACCGTGAACTTGGATAGAATTTTAGAAGGAGGAGTTAATTTCTAGTTCTTAATAGTTCAACTACAAAATTTAGTTTAAGGGGGTGTTAATGCAACTAGACAAAAGTTTAAAGATTTTGGTGCATTATATCCAAAAAAAAAAAAAAAAAAAAAAGGTACACACATGGAATGAGTACAAAAAATATTAATTTATTCATATGTTTAACATACATGTTTATGGTTAAATAAATGTTTATGTTTACACGTGTCTTAAGTTTAATAGAGACTAAAAAATATTAAGTGTGGATTGATACTTCAATAGTTTGATTTTTCCAACAAAACTTTTAATGAATTGGAAATGCGGTTCTATTTTTAGGTTATAGAAAGAGAAATTGAAAAGTTTAGCTTTATTTGTTCATATTGGGACCCGATTTTTTAACTCAATTTAGTGTGCAAAATTTCATTTCTGTGTGATTCAAAATCCTGGGTCCATTGATATTTGTGTTTAATTGATTTGGTGTGGTGCTTGTTTATATTATTGAAACAACTTACTTTAAATAAATTTTAATACATAATTGATCAATTGTTCAACTTGGTAATTGGGCTTAATTGTGTTTTCAAGTTAACATAAACAATGGGGTCTAAATTAGAATCTTCACTTTCTTTTTACCATTTGCAAGTGAAATTACAAAATCAAAATTATAAGATTTCACTCTTATTTCTTTTTATAAGAAAAATATATATAATTCCTCACAATATGATAGAAACGCAAAAACTATCAATGAACATCTAACAATTATAGCTATGGTATTTACTGTCATTCAATGCTAATAGGACAAGGATTTTGTACATTCACAATGGCATCCTTCCTACCCCATTTAATGGAATGGTTTACATTATAAAGCAAAAATTATTGAATTGTTTATTGCACTACTCAATTTAGCCAATTTTGGTAATCACATTTTTAGATCAAGCTTGTGCTACTTCCCATAGTCATCTGTAATTATTTCTCAACTAATTATATATTATTAAATTATTAGCACAGTCTCCCTTTTGTCCTATGTATTTAAAATAAAAATTATAGACTATTTTTATGGAAAAAAAAAACTTATTTATTTGAAAAAATTCAAAAATGAATTATGTAATGTTGATGAATTATGCTCGATTGAGTACATTGAGTGAGAATATAATATTTAAGCATTTGGTTATGCTAGAATAACCAAATAATGTGTATTCAAGTTTTCATTTATAATTTCATAAAACAAATTTTAGTTCCAAAAATTGAGTACAGAAACAATAATGAAATATGGAATGAGTACAAAAAAATATTAATTATTTTTATGTTTAAGATGCAACTTTATGGTTAAGTGCATGTTTATGTTTAGCAACCATCAATGATCATACTATTGTACCTCTAGTGGAATTTGGATATATTGAATTCACCTTGGACAACCTACACCCCTTGATGGAATCTCATATCAATATAAATTATCCATATTCATCTCTATATCATCAATGATCATATTCATTCCTACCCTTGTTGAATTTGGATTTATTGAATTGATCTTAGACAACCTACCCTCCCTAATGGAATCTCCTATGCATTTAAATTATCCACATTCATCTTTATATTAGTAATCACATTTTCTCATGGGAACCAACTCAAAGCTGGTCCCCTTAGTCATTCATAATTATTTCTTAATTAATTTTATATTATCAAATTATTTTCTCCTTAGCATAGTCCCCATTTCTTTTTATTTTAAAAAAATAAAAATTATAGATTATTTTTATGAAAAGAAAATTATTTATTTGAAAAAAATTAAAAATGAATTATCATTTTTTATTTTTGTTATGAGAATGAGTATTTCATTTCATTTACCCTATTGATAAATTCTACCATTTGGTTTGGTTTAGCTTAAAAAATAGGTTAGGGGGCAAACAATGACACGTGTGCGTTAAAGGAATAATTTTGATAAATTATGCTCGATTGAATACATTGAGAGGGAATATAACAATTCTGCATTTAGTTAAGCTAAAACAACTAAATAATGTGTATTCAAGTTTTAATATATTATTTTATTCCTAAAAGTTTGTTTAGAAAAAAAAAATAATGGAATATGGAATGAGAACAAAAAATATTAATTATTTGTTTCATATGTTTAAAAGTCATGTGTATGTTTAAGTTAAGTTGATGTTTAAAAAGGTGTCTTAAGTTTTGTTTAAAAATGTGTCTTAAGTTTAAGATGATTAAAATAAATATTAAGTGTGAACTGATATTCTTTAGTTTTATTTTTCCATCAAAACTTTTAATTAATTGGAAATTCGATTCAATTTCACGGTTATAAAGAGAGAAATTGAAAAGTCTAGATTTCTTTGTTCATATTAAGACC
This sequence comes from Fagus sylvatica, assembly GCA_907173295.1. Lineage (NCBI taxonomy): Eukaryota > Viridiplantae > Streptophyta > Magnoliopsida > Fagales > Fagaceae > Fagus > Fagus sylvatica. The sequence continues at coordinate 18,910,201 of OU015761.1, forward strand.
CGATTTTTTAACACAATTTCGGTGTACACAATTTTATTTTTATGTGATTCAAAATCGTGGTCCATTGTTATTTGTGTTTGATTTGGTGTGTTGTTATATATTTGAGGGTCACGACCCAAACCTTCATAGGTCTTAGGGTTTAAGAATGAATAAGATGGGCTTAAACATTTCTAACTGTAATGGACATCTTAAAAGTATGGTTATTCTTTGCGAATATTTTTTAATGGAGTCGCCACTTATTTATTAATTATTGGAAAAATAAGAAAACCATTGATCTTTGAAAATGAATTTCATTCATTAATTGAGAAAAAATGTACAATTTACCTCTTTAAATATAAAATTGAAAATTTACATTGAAATAATCCTAAATACAATCTAGGGCAAATATTTGACTTTTACTCCAATTCCATTTGTAAAATTTACAAGGGACAAAGGTTGATTTGTGATCAATGATCTTGATTCGGGGGCTATGTTACAAGATGGGATGGTGTTAGACACCCATCTTACAACCATGGTTGGTCTTTTAAGGTTTCATGACCAAGCATCCATGTCATCAATCAATTGCATCCAAATATGCTAAGACGAACAAGATTCATATCACTACTTGAACAAAAGTGAATCAAATAATTAAGGTTTTAAAAAATCATTTAGGATAAATTACACTAACACCCTTGAGTTTAGTGAAATTACACTTGGCACACTCGATTTTTAAGAAAACACTTTTCTCCCAAAATGATCAAAATAATTGACACTCCACTCCAAAATGATTCACACTCCATCCCAAAATAATTCACATTCCGTTCCAAGTTTTGAGCGAAGTGAGAATTAATTTGAGAATTTTGGAGCGGAGTATCATTTATTAAAAATATGGTGTATCGAATCTAGTTTTACCAAACATCAGGGGTGTCAATCCTTTAAGATAATCCAAAAGGTAAATTACATTGACATCCCCTTCTTTTGAGGAAACTAGACTCGCTACACCCTAGTTTAGGGAAATGACACTCTACTCCCAAATTTGCAAAATAATTAAACTCAGCCCCTTTTTCCCTATTTTTTCTCTTCGTCTTTTTTTCAAGTTTGATCATCAATCACAATGACAGAGATGTTGAAGTACGTTGAAGAGAAACAGATAAAAGGAAAAGACAAGGATGCGTACAACCTCACGAATTTGGCAAGGGAACTCGACCCCTACTTTAGCACCGTGGAAAAGTTTTACATTGTGTTATATGTCTATATGTCAGCGAGACCAAAGAAGAACAAGCTTGACCACACCGATCTTCACGCACTCCTTGGCT
>OU015761.1:18911595-19048292 GCA_907173295.1 Fagus sylvatica
GAGAGGGATTGTGATTGATTCCTATATATGATTGTGATGTGAGTATGTGACATCATTTTTTATGGTCATATACATAAATAAATAAAGTTGAAAAAAGTATCATTATTTTTTTTTTAAATTAGGTTTTAAAAATTATATATACATAAATAAATAAATAAGTTAATCCAGACACATGCACTTCAGGATTAATTCTTTCTATGTGCATAAACGTGCAGGATTGTTGATTTGTTCTAAGTTTATTTTTAATAGTATATTATATTTTGTAGTTCTTACAATTTTTTATTTGGTTCTTCTTAAAATCTGTATTAATTGAACTTTTTTTTTTTCTTTTTAGTAATGATATGTGGAGACAAGAAGCATTTTAGCAAATGTCAGTAAACAAACTTATAGTCACAATTAGAAGAGGGCTTCTATCTTCACATTGTTTCAAGGACCATATTAAATTCAAAGACCTAGTATAAAAGTCCTTCCAAAAGTACTGTGCCATATCAGATTTTCGTAAATAAAAGAATAAAGCAGTAAGCCAATTTATAGTCTTACTAAATATTAAGGTGTGAGTTCTAGTGGGCTCAGCTCGGTATAATCGTTTTTTTTTTTTTTTTAATAAGTAAAACTGCATTAACACACAATGAATGAAAAACATTTTTAAGAAATTTTGCTTTCATTGAGAGTTGAACTCAAGACCTCCCGCTTACTAAACGGGTGCTCTAACCAACTGAGCTATGAAAGCTTGGTTCAATCTTTTGTCGTCGAGGAATGGACTTGAGTTTGAATCCCACCACCAAAAACCATAAAATTGTCTTAATTGACCATAAAGCAAATTCTATAAATTCAAATGCTATCGTAATTCATCAAACAAAAATATCAAAGTAATGAATTAACAGTGAAATTGCTTATTACTAAATAATGTTTGTGTTAATCCCTTTCTTCCTTCTTTAGATTTTTTTTTTTTTTTTTTTTTTTTAGAGTGATTGGCTCACACCACCCTTTTACACCACTATTTCACACCATTTAAATTGTGGAACATCAAGGCAGAAATTTTATTTAGTCCAAGAAATTCATTCATTCAAAATTCTAGAATTTCTATGACAGAAGAATATATAACCAATAAATTGTTTATTTAGTCACAAATATCCTTTTTTCTAATTTTAGTTCGTTTAACAATGTAAGATTAGATAATACACAGAGTTATAAGAATGTTCAACCTCGCCAAATGAGGTCAAGGTTCCTTTGTATATATAATAGGAGATTGCAAGTTTATGATAACAATAATACAAGTGAAGGAGATGGAATACAACTCAACAATATCAAACCGAGTCAAGGAGTTCAATCTCAAAGACTCGGCTGATGTTAGATGACTTGAGGTTTGCATTGTTAACAACAAACTTTATCCTTTTTTTAGCTTCGTACGTGGACCGTAACAAAAGGCCATCTAATAAATTATACATAGAGTGGACGAAATTGATGGAAAACTTGATTGAATTTGTAACAAATTCAACTAGAGAGAGAGAGAAATACGGGAAAAGATCTAAACTTTGTGGTTTATAGACTTCTATATATATATATAGTCCATGAATTCGTTTTTTCTCAAAATTAGAAAGTTTAACAATCAAATAGAGAGATGTCGAGTACAATGTTGAACGATCTTCCATTAGATGTATTAATGGAGATATTTGCAGGATTGCCTGTCAAGACACTCTTGCAATTCAAGTGCGTTTGCAAATCATGGTATGCTATTATCAGAGATCCCATCTTCATCACCAAGCATGTCAACCATAAATCTGCTCTTAGCAACAATGGCTACCTTGCTGTAACACGTCGTGTTGGCACTTTTGGTGGTACGTTTGGTGGTACGTGTTTAATATCTTTGCGCTCTTTAGAATACAATTTTGGTGAAATCCATAAAATAACTATTCCATCTCCTAAGGAATATAGTAAGGCACCTTTCAGAATTGTAGGATCATGTAATGGTGTTTTGTGTCTCAATGTTACAAAAATTGGAGACACAAATTTTTTATTTAATCCTGCCACTAGTGAATTCAAGGCACTCCCAAAACCTGATTATCCAGTACATGATATGACTGAGGATAAAATAGTTCATTTCATTGGTCTTGGATTCGGTCATGATCCCAAATCCAATGAGTACAAATTGGTCCGATTTTCTTATTCTAAAAAGTTGGGATATGACTTTTATTCGGGAATTGATGTGTACTCATTGAGTAGTAATTCTTGGAGAAGAAAAGGCATTGTGCTTGGATCTGTTATCAGTAATTCTTTTTCCAAGGAGCTATTAAATGGTAATCTACATTGGAGCGGTGCAATAGGATATAAGACAAGGTGGGGAATTCGTGATATTATCATATCTTTTTGTATAAGAGATGAAGTGTGTAGGCACATAGAGTTGCCTGAAATTGAATTGGATGAAAAGGATTGGTACCCTTTTGTTAGAAAGGAATCCCTAGCAATTGTGATTAATTCAGGCCTTACAAGAGATGGATCTACATTTACAATATGGGTGATGGAGGAATATGGAATTAAAGAAACTTGGACAAAAATATTGAGAGTTGGACCTATACTTGCTAGGAGATTTGTTGGATTTGGAAGAAATGAAGGCCTTCTTGTGGCATCATCCTCAATGATGTTCCATATACGACCAAAACGTCCTGATCATGAAATTTCTGGTGCTAACGCTATGGGTGATGATTTTATACCCCAAATAGAGGTGGTCAATCACATTGAGAGCCTAGTACCAATTGAAGGAACAAAAGTCCGGGTCAAAAGAGAGCTTAAAAAAACATGGTTTTGGGTGGATTTTATACTTGTCAGCTTTGCTCTTATTTTGTTTGTTTTTATTCTTGTTTCTCCATTCGCAATGGAATATTTCATTCATAGAAGGATTCCAACAAGTGCAAGCAAATAAAGAAGTTGATGGCTGCAAGTTTATAGCAAAAAAAAAAAAAAAGATGTAGAATTCTTTATTTTCATTGTTTTGTTGTGTTCTTAATTTTTCTTTGAATTGTTTTGCACAATTTTTGAATTCTTTCTTTACTTTTCCTTTGTTCTCATATATAATTTTCTATAGTGGGAAGAATTAATAAAATCGGGCAGGAGGGAAGCTCATAGGGAATAATATCTGACGCTATTTCTATCAAGGTCAAAAAGATGGTGCATATTAAGTGCATCTAAAGCATGTGGAAAAATATAAAAGTAAAATTTGTAACAACATAAGTCTGCTCTATTCGGTTGCCAAGAAAAGAGATTGACATCTTGTAATTGTTGTTCCATTTTCCCTCATTTTCTCCAAAACCAAACAGCCACAAGAAAGAAAATCAAACCCAATTCCAAACCTCCAAAAAACTAATCAACCAAAAGAAACATGAAAAATTTAACCCTAAATCTAGTCCAAAGCCATAATCGACTTCATTTGTGTTTTGATCAATCTACTTGAATGTGGCGACACAATGGGAAAACAACAAATAGAAATAAGAATCATCAAACTTAAAAAAAAAAAAAAAAAAAAAGAATCTTCAAAGTTAAAAGCCATATACCTATTTATATGTGTTAGAGTCTCAAATTCACATTGGCTCACCAAAATCCCACCAAAGATTTTTTCCCCAAAACGGTGTTGTTTGCCAAGCAAAGAGCAAAAACTCGCTTTTTATCCATTACTATAAAGAATATTCCTCCTCTCAGTTTTCATTTTTATGTACTCTAAAAAATACCCCTAAAATTTACTAATTTACTAATGGACAAATAAGTAAAATACTAACTCTTATAAATTTGTTTACACATTGTTTATTTTGAGTTTAATTTAGAAACACATTCTAATATTCCCACCAATTCTATCATTTTAGGCTAAAATATGGTAAATCATAAAATCCAAACGCGTTATATTTAGGGTACATCTAAAATTTAAAATGGATTATCCACAATTCCCACTATTTCCACTAGAATAACTGAGAAAATTTGGTATCCATGATCTCATTTGAATATTTAAAAAAATGAAAAATGCAGACACATGCTGATTAGAGCTTTTAAAAAAAAAAATCCTTATTACTAAATAATGGTTGTGTTAATTCCTTTATGTATGAGACTCAGCACTCATCCACACAACATACACTTATCTATATTTGGGGCATAACAATACAATTTAGATAGGAGAAACTGCCTCTACAGCAGAATAAGGTTAAATACACTATTGTTTCCTAATGTTTACCCAAATTGCAGTTTTGGTCCCAAACATTTAAAACGAATAAAAATGGTCTCTAACATTTCAAAATCGTGCATCATTGATCCTTTCGTTAATCTCCGTTAACTTTGTGTATATGTGGCTAACGAATTGATGATGTGCAAATTTTTAATTAAGCTTAATTTTTTTTATTTTTTTTTTCATTTACAACTAGAATATGACATGACATATCCATTTAAAATCAACCCAACTCAGAAAATCAATCCAATCCAAATTGAAATAAACCCAATTCTAATAAACCCAAATTTAAATCAACCCTAAAATTAAACCCAATCTCTCTTCTCCTTCTTCATTGCTCATGCCTCTCTCTCACGGTAATAGAACCACCATCACTCACACTAAAAAACCAAGGTATGCAGGATGGTTCTTTCTAGCGACACATGTCCCTACGGCCACAAGTGCCACTTCTACCATACTCTCACCGAGCAAGAAAGGCTCTTGTTGGCCCCACGTTGATTCATCTATACATGAATAATGGTACTACTAGTTGAAGTTGTGCTGCACTACTACGTTGTTTTGAGAAATTGGGTTTAATTTCTGGTAAGAAACTATATATATGCCTAGGTAATTTGTATATTGAATATTTTGAATAAACATGTACAGATTAGAGACTATATACATACCTAGGTAAGAGACTATATATATGCCTAGGTAATATTTGAAAGATAGGGAGAATAATTTGTATATTGAATATTTTGAATAAACATGTACTAGTAAGAAACTATATATATGCCTAGGTAAGAGACTATATATATGCCTAGGTAATATTTGAAAGATAGGGAGAATAATTTGTATATTGAATATTTTGAATAAACATGTACTAGTAAGAAACTATATATATGCCTAGGTAAGAGACTATATATATGCCTAAACTAGGGTATAATAGAGTAAATACAGAGGAAACCCTAGACTAAGACAATAACGACGGTATATATAAATATACATATGCTAACAGCTCTATGGGATGCCAGCCCTCCATAATACAGGAAGTATCTAATTATCTCACCTTTGACATCAATATATGATTCCAAACAATAAAAGGTCTTGAATCAATAATCATGTAAAAACATTGCAGGATCAATTGGTAGCTGTATTCCATTCATGCTAATACCCAACACATTTAATTAGTATCTAGCCGGGTATCATTGGTGTTGTTTGTACCCTTCTTATAAAATCTCCACTAATTGTTGCATCATTGCCAAACCTTAAATATGTGTATGTTCCCACCACATTGTTCCATGAAGGAAGACAATATGAGAAACGTAATTAAGTTGGTGTTAGAAGCTAGTTGCCTTAGGATTGATCGTCGCCCTGCTCCTAAACCAAACACTCCTACAATTACATTTTAGGTCCCATGTTTCCACCAAATACTATATTATATCTCGTTTCACACAAAAACCTCTTTAACATGAACACAAAGGGGATGATCACAAGACACAACACGATATGTCGTGGAGTCATGGTACTGGAAATTCCCCCCCCCCCCCCCTCTTAGGGGGAAACAATTGGCCATGCATCCCCGGCCCTGGGGTAAGCAGCAAGCCCTTGGGCTTGGGCAACCCCCCACCCAGGGCAACATGGAAAAATAAAAAAATAAAAATTTAATACATCATAAAAGAACCAAAAAAAACAAAGACTATTAGTAAATGAGTGTTGCTTGTGTGGTGCACTTGTGCTGTTGCGTGAACTCACCGAATATTTATAGTGTTATTCTTTTTTCTATTTCTTTTTCTTTTTTCTTTTTGGAATAGTGCTTTTGTTTTTTAATGAGATATACATGATGTTTAATGTTTTTATGAATAGGGCCGGTCTCTATTATGTGATTTACTGATTTATTTGAAAATTTTGTAGATGTGGCTATTGGCCATATGTTTTGTTTATGATGGTAGTGGGGCAAGCCATTGTTTTGTGTTGCCATGTAATGTGTTTCCGTGTTATTTAATGATTGTTTATGACTTTTAATTTATTATTAGTATTAATTTTGTTGTGGTAACTATAAAATATTGTAATCGGGGTTATATTTTTTTAGCATGTAACCTTGATTTTGCATATTTTTTTTTTTTGGACTTTTATGTTTTTTTTTTAATATTTAATAATAAGTAGGCAACCAAAATTGAGACAGACTTGGGCAACTCAAACCTCGGGGCTGGCCTTGAAGCCATGTATCATCAGAACCAGTATCCATTAACAATAATGCAGAGAATTTGTGCCAATGTGCATTTGAGCTATTTAGAGATTGCTCAAAGCATACAGTATCTTTAGGTTGTAGTGTTTGAATTCCTTGCTTTGTTGAGTTGATTGAATTTGCAAAATTCATGAATTTGAAACAAAGAGCACGAGCTTTCGAAAGTTCAGCTATTCTGTAGTTTTTTTCTAATAGGCTTATGTTACGCCATAAAATATTTTTATATATTACATATATAATATGGTCCTCCTGATGTATTAATATGGCAACCATGTGTTTTATTAAAGATTGACATATGAGGAAATACGGGGTTTGTTCTTGTTGTTTGAGTGAGATGGAGTCTATGCTGCACGTTCTATGGTCATCCCCAGCTGCTAATGATATTTGGCTGCAATCTGGGTTGAAGGTGCAAAAATGGGGTCGTTCAATACATAATTTTTTCGATCTGATGGCGTTCATTCAATCTCGACTGTCTGTGGACAAGATCCTTTTTTTTTTCTTTTTTTTTTGTTGTGTGGCGTTCTTTTCATGGGAGCAACGTAACAAAGTGATCCATGAGCACTTAATACAAAATCCGTGTGCAGTGGTATTGCGAGCTAAAAATTTACACAAGGATTATCAAGCAGTTTCTTCTTTCTCTCGGGGTTAGGGAGGTTCTGGTGGGGTCTGATGTGGGGGATAGTATTTTGGTCCAGTTTTCATGGCAACCTCCTTCGGAGGCTTGGTATAAAATCAATTGGGCAGTGCACATCAGCTTGGTCTCACGGAAATGGTGGTCATGTCTTCTGGTTCTTGATTATGAAGGTCAGGTTATGACTTATGGCTGCTAGGGTGGCTCAAATTCAACCTCTTCCTCGTGGTGTTGGGCCAAATATTGGTGCGGTGCTCCAAGCATTGAATTTTGGAGTGGAGATGGGTTTTCTAGATGTTGTTGTTGAGGGGCCTTCTGCACTGTTCTCATTTGATGCACTTCATAGGCAGCTGGAGCTAGAGTCTACTGTTACGGATGTTTGGGTTGGAGATATCCCCAGGGTCTAATAAGGCTATTGTGGCTCGGGCTATAGTGGGGTCCTGTTCTCTAAGAGATAGGGTGTGGATAGAAGAAGCTCCTAATTTGCTTGTGGTTTTGGTTGGTTTATTTCAATAGAATTTCTAATATTTTTATCAAAAAAAGATTGACAAGTAAAAAACATGTGTCACTATATGGAAGCACTAAAACCACTTATCATACTTCCATGCTATATGGATAGTGAGTAGTTATTGGCTCGAATTAACTTCCACAAGTGGGTAATTATTGGCTGAAAATAACTTTCAGCCACTCTTGCCTATAAATAGAGGTTCCTCTCTTCAGAAAAAAAAAATCAAAAAACAAAAAAAAAAAAAAAAAAACAACTCGTACACACACCACGAACCCCCCCAAAGAGAACATGGAGATAATTTGAGATCTTATGATACTAAGAGCTTGAGATTTCAGACCTTAACCCCTATAATAGATCTGTAACTTTGAAGTGAGAGCTTGTCTACTGAATACTTAGCTTACATTCTAGTAAGTTTGTCTTGTATTATTCTTCTAACATTATGAATGTTTATGCATATGTGAAAATATGAAAGTTTATGTTATTACTCCTTCAATTTGCATGCTTATTCTACCAATCTGCCACTGAATGCCCTCGATTTGTTTATTGTATTTGTAAATACCCTCGATTTGCCTACTAATAGACTTAGTAGATGCTTAGCATGCTCCTGGATGCCTCTAAATTGAGATGTGTTCCTAAATACCTTTGATTTTCTCACTAATCTCATTTTGAAATTGTTAACTGTTTACACTTGTTATTACTGCACATTGTTGCACTCCTTGAACATGTTGCCTCAATGCAAGGCATTTTGATGATCCTAAAGTTTGATTTGATTACTGTTGATGAGATTATGGCCATCGAAGCCAATTTACATGAAATTCTAACTTAGATTCCGATCTGTGACTTGGCACTCTACCTTTTTACCTAGTGTCATTTACTTTTTTGCACTTTACTATTTCAGAGCACTCACACTTTTCTTACTTGCACTTTTGCAAAGTCTTTTGGACAAAGACGATTACTGAGCCTACAAGCCTTTTAGATCAAAGTCAAATTGTGGTTCTAAAACTTGCTTAAAGGCACTAGACCCTCTATAAGTGAAAACATATTAAGTTATTTGTTCCCTTCAAACAAATTGGTGACCATTCTTTATAATTTCTAGTTTGGTAGCAAACAACTTAGATTTTAAGGGAAGGGGCTTGCCAAAGGATTGAGTGGAGTATCTTTGGATGAGCTTGTTGCTAAAGCCATTGGTTCCAAAACAAGTGAGCATGTGAATGAGTAGGACCAATAAGGACCAACATACTATTAGTACATTAGAAAGGTTTCTTGTACCCATTGTTCTGCTCTTCGGTTGTGTGTTCAAGGACATGCTAATGGCATAGGTTATATATTAGTGAAAGTCCAAACTATCAGCCAGGTGGTGCATTAACTTTGCAATAAAGGCTCAATCTTTATAATAAAATTTATTTAAAGGTTGTTTTTGGAGTGTTCAGGTTTCTGTTTTGGAGTAACCAAGCTTATAATCACAGTTAAAAGAGGGCTTCTATCTTCACATTGTTGTAACCATATTAAATTCAATACGTAGTATAAAAGTTAAAGTATGAAAAATTATTCAGTAGTCCACGACTACAAATAAATGCGTAGTCCCCCTCTTACATGAATGGTGGATCCTACCATGAATTTAATTAGTGGGAGCCACCATTCATGTGAGAGGGGGATTGCGTATTTATTTGTAGTCTTGAGCTACTAAATAATCACTCCAAAAATATTTTGCCACATCAGATTTTCGTAAATTAAAGAATAAGGCAAGAAGCCAATTTATTGTCTTGCTAAATATTAAGGTAATGAATTAAGAGTGAAATTACTTATTACTAAATAAAGTTTGTTTTAATCCCTTTCTCCTTCTTTTTTGAGGTATGTTTTTATTATTTTTTTTTATTTTTTTAGAGTATTGATTGGCTCACACCACCCTTTTACACCACTATTTCAAATCACTTAAATTGTCAAACAACAGGGCAAAATTTAATTTAGTCCAAGAAATTTATTCATTCAAAATTCTAGAATTTCTATGACAGCAGTATATATAACCAATAAATATTTGTTAATTTAGTCACAAATATCCTTTTTCTAATTTTATTTCGTTTAAAAATGTAAAGATTAGATAATACACAGAGTTATTGAAATGTTCTGGCTTGCCAAATGTGGTCAAGGTTCCTTTGTATATATAATAGGAGATTACAAGTTTAAGATAACTATGAAACAAGTGAATGAGTTGGAATACAACTCAACAATATCAGACAGAGTCAAGGAGTTCTATCTATATTGAGTTACCAACAAGATGAGTACTCCTAAGATATAGCGGTTTCTTGAAGACTGTGAGAGAGAGACGCGGTCTGAGATGGAAAGTGAGCAAAGGAGAGATGGAAAGTGAGCGAAGGAGAGTGAGCCGGAGAGAGACGCGGTCTGAGATAGAGTGAGCAAGAGAGAGACGAGACTAAGGAGATAGAGAGTGAGAGAGAGACTAAAGACAAGTTTCTTCACGTGTTATTTTAAAATTTCAAATAAAATTTTTTTGAAGTTGTCTTTGTGAAAGACGACTTTCACGTTTTTGTTACATCCAAGTGGCAAAAGATAGCCACGTCAGAAAATTAAAAACAAAAAATTTGGTCCGAAAATGTCTTTACGAAAGACGATTTTTACTTTAAAGACGATTTTGAACGAGTCCATATTTCAAATTAACTTCACAAAAGTCATGTTTAGCCACAAAACTTAAAAAAATATATTATTTAGCAAGTTTGGCCTATCTCATTGCCACTATCTATAAATAGCAACCAAACTATAAGACTTCTACAACATTTAACAAGTACTTCAGCCTTAGTTCAGTTACAAACTTTTGCAGCCATGGCTTCCAAAGCATTTTCACTCCTTTTATTCACTGTCCTTCTTGCTTTTCTTTCTCATGTAACGTCAAGAAACCCCCATGACAAAAAAGCATCACCCTTTGATTTTCTCAAACATCTACAGGGATGTCACAAGGGTGACAATGTCACAGGCATCAATGAGCTCAAAGACTACCTTAAAAAATTTGGTTACTTGAACTATAGCCATGCCAAAACTCAAACCCATGCCAATGATGATGATTTCAATGAACTCTTGGAGTCAGCCATTAAAACTTACCAGCGAAATTACCATCTCAAAACCACTGGCACCTTGGATGCCAAAACGGTATCAAACATGATGATGCCTCGTTGTGGGGTGGCAGATATCATCAATGGTACAAATTCGATGAGTCCAGACAAGAAGAGTCATCACCACAACCATGGCTCTTTTCATACCGTCTCTCACTATACTTTCTTCGACGGAAGGCGCAAGTGGCCAGCTTCTAAGTATAGCCTTACCTATGGATTTCTCCCTGGGACCCCATCTCAAGCTAGGAGCCCCGTTGCAAAAGCTTTCCAAACATGGGCTGCTAACACACACTTCACTTTCTCGAGGGCACGAGACGACACAAAGGCGGATCTCAAAGTTAGTTTTAATAGGAGGGATCATGGAGACGGGTCTCCTTTTGATGGACCTGGTGGAACCTTCGCCCATTCTTTTGCTCCAACTGATGGGAGATTCCATTACGATGCAGATGAGAGATGGAGTGTCGGAGCAGTCCCAAATGCATTTGACTTGGAGACTGTTGCTTTGCATGAAATTGGGCACCTTCTTGGACTCGGGCATAGCTCAATTCAGGGGGCTATCATGTTCCCTAGCATCGCTCGAGGAAGCACCAAAGGTTTGCACAAGGACGATATCGATGGAATTAAAGTCTTATATAATGTTTAAGTGTCCAAGAATTTGGAATCTTTAATTACTATGGATTAAAAAAGTAAAATGCATTTGTCATCTACTATGAAATAACTTGCGATGGTGTTAAGAGGATTGAGCCATAATATATATAGTTGGTATATTTTACTGTTGGGTTCAATGTACACTATGTTCACTTGTGTTAATGTTATGTTACATGATAACATTTAATAAAGTGTACCTTTTTTAATGTTTATTACATAATAAAATGTTATTGCATGTATGTGATTTTTGAAAAATCCTTTATTAGATTATATTGTCTTTTTATTCCCTTCATGCTTTCTAAATATCAAAGACGATCAAATTTTAATAATTGTTAAGTTGAAGATCAATTATGAATATATTAAGATTACAAGTTTTGATTGCTCAAGACAAGTTGAATTCAATGAAGTTCGACTGCAGCCTCAACTATAGTTCGATCAGTCGAACTTTCATTGAGTCTACTTTAGGCTCGGCTCCATCTCAATCAGTCAAACTAACGTGGTTCTACAAAAAGAATCAGACGGACATGAATCCTACTTGATTTTAGTGCCCTACCTTTTGGGTATTTAATCCTTATTAGGTTAGCCTTTGTGTGCAATTTTCATGAGAAAAATGTGAGCTTTTTGTGTCTCTCTCTTGAACTCTACATAACACTAAGAGAAAGAGATTGAGTGAACCACCAAGCAAGGGAGTTTTTCATGCTGCGTCCCATTTTCCTTAGGATCAATTGATCAAGCGAAGAACCTCGGAATCAACCACATTCCTATCCATGTTAATGTTAAGAAGTTATTGCACCAAACCTACTTAATAAGCCATTGATGCAATAGTAGTCACAAATAGGATATTCGTGCACATTGAAGAGTTTCAGGTGGAAGAGGATTCCAATGGATGAATTGGAGCACCGTGGGGTCACGGCTCGTAAGTTTCTACTTTAGGATCGCTATATTCTTTGTAGTGTAAAACTTGTAATCTTTAATAGTGAACTTCACTTTTGGTGGTTAGTGACAATAACTCATAGAGTTTTTTTTTTTCTTCTCTCTTTTTAAGGTTTTCTCTTCGTAACCAAATCAAATGCCTCATTTACTTTTTGTTGCCTATTTATTGTGATATTAGTTGTTTAGTTGGTATTTTGCATGCTTAGCTAAATTAGTTCTCCAAAGCATAATTTATTAATTAACTTCATGGAGTAAATTAGCTAAAAATAAAATTAATCAAGATCTAAATATCTCCCAATTAGGGGTGTAATCAGTGAGGTGCGGTGCGGTTTTCTCCGGATTTATGCACCTACACCTTATAGTGCGGTTTTCCTATTACACGCACCTGCACATGCATCTATTAAGATCGGTTTTAGTGCAGTGCGGTTCGGTTTGGTGCAGTGCGGTGTAGGTGTGGTCTTCCGATTTGGGTTGGATTCATTTGGGTCGGATTGGACCAACCCAAATGTCAATTTTAATCCAAAAAATCCACATTTACAACAACTAAAAAATTTGGCTAACTATAGCATACAAATATAAATTATAGTTTCAAAACTCAACCTGAAGATTTAAGAAGAAAAAAATTATAACATACATATCTCATAGAAAGAATTATAATTTCTAATCTCAACTTGCACATATATGTCATCCTTATACAAATATAACACTATCTTAACCTTCACATAATATCACATACATATACCATTAGCATATAAGTACAACATAATAGAAGATGTAATCGGTGAGATGCGGTGCAGTTTTCTCCTGATTTATGCATGCACCTACACCTTTTAGTGCGGTTTTCCTATTACACGCACCTACACCTGCACCTATTAAAATCGGTTTTGGTCCAGTGAGGTGCGGTGTGGTGCGATTCTTGCGGTTATGTCAGTTGTGTCGGTGAAGCTTACACCCCTGTCTGAAGTGGTCTTTATCCTTAACAAACAGCAAACTTTATCCTTTTTTTAGCTTCGTACGTGTACCATAACAAATTATACATTGAGTGGACAAAATTTATGGAAATTTTAGTTGAATTTGTAAGAGAGAAATAAGGGAAACCCAATTAATTGATCCAAACTTTGTCGTTTGTAAACTTCTATATATATAGTCCATTAATTCTTTTCTTTTTTTTTCCTCAAATTAAAAAGCTAAACAATCAAATAGAGAGATGTCGAGTACAATGTTGAACGATCTTCCTTTAGATGTATTAATGGAGATATTTACAAGATTACCCGTCAAAACACTCTTGCAATTCATGTGTGTTTGCAAATCATGGTATGCTATTATCAGAGATCCCATCTTCATCACCAAGCATGTCAACCATCAATCTGCCCTTAGCAACAATGGCTATCTTGCTGTCACACGTCGTGTTAATGGTAAATGTTTAATATCTTTGCGCTCTTATGAAAACAATTTTGGTGAAATCCATAACATAGCTATTCCATCTACTAAGAAATATCGTAAGGCATCTTTCAGAATTGTAGGATCATGTAATGGTGTCCTGTGTCTCAATGTTACACAAATTGGAGACACAAATTTTTTATTTAATCCTACCACTAGTGAATTCAAGGAACTCCCAAAACCTGATTATCCGGTACATGATATGACTGATGACAAAACTGAATTATTCATTGGTCTTGGATTCGGTCACGATCCCAAATCCAATGACTTTAAATTGGTGAGATTTTCTTATTCTAAAAAGTTGGGATATGACTTTTATTCTGGAGTTGATGTGTACTCATTGAATAGTAATTCTTGGAGAAGAAAAGATATTGTGCTTGGACTTGTTGTATTAGATTCTTTTTCCAAGGGGCTAATAAATGGTAATCTACATTGGAGAGGTGCAATAGGATTTGGGAAAAGGTGGGAATTTCGTGATATTATCATATCTTTTTGTATTGGAGATGAAGTGTGTAGGCACATAGAGTTGCCTGAAATGGAATTGGATGGAAAGCATTGGTACCCTTTTGTTAGGAAGGAATCCCTAGCAATTGTGATTAGTTCAGGAGATACAAGAGATGGATCTACATTTACCATGTGGGTGATGAAGGAATATGGAGTTAAAGAATCTTGGACTCAACAATTGAGTGTTGGACCTATACTTGCTCGGAGATTTGTTGGATGTGGCAGAAATGAAGAGTTTCTCTTCGCTTCATCCTCAATTATGTTCCATGTACGAGCAGAACCTCCTCATGAAATTACTGGTGATAACATTATGGGTTATGATTTTATACCCAAAGTAGAGGTGGTCAATCACATTGAGAGCCTAGTACCAATTGAAGGAACAAAAGTTCAAGTCCAAAGAGAGCTTAAAAAATCTTGGTTAGGGGAGGATTTTATTACCCTCTTTGTTCGAATTATTTTGTTAGTTGTTTTTTTGGCTTCTCCTTTCGCAGTGGACTATTTCATTCATAGAAGGATTCCAACAAGTGCAAGCCAATAAAGAAGTTGATGGCTGCAACTTTATATCAAGTTCTCCCTTCTCTCTCTCTGTGACATTTATTTACATAGAGTACCAAAAAGAAAAACCCAAAAAGATGTAGAATTGTTTATTTTCATTGTTTTGCTGTGTTCTTAATTTTTCTTTGAATTGTTTTGCACAATTTTTTTAATTTCTCTCTGCACTTTTCCTTTGTTCTCATATATAATTTTATATAGTGGGAACATAGTAAATAATATCTTATGCTTTTTCTATCAATGTCAAAAAGATTGTGCATATCAAGTGCATCTACAACACGTGGAAAAACTTAAATTAAATTTGTAATAAGGGGTAATTCTACAATACCTATGTGTGTACAGTGCATCTAATAGATAAAATCTCATATTAATAGTACCAATGTCAAACATGGTGATACCTATCTCACAAGTCACACATAATGGTATTACCATCACATTGCTTGGTATCCAAAATTTTATTTATTATTTAAATTTAATATATAAAAAAACAGATAGTACCAACATCACATTGAATAGTACCAACATCACATATGATGGTACTTATATAACATTTGATTGTGCTAATTGAGTGGATACCATGCCCATTAAAAAAAGTATGGATATTGTAGAATTACCCCATTCCAAAACCAAACAGCCTCAAGAAAGAAAATCAAACTGAAATCCAACCCTTCAAAAAACTAATCAATCCTCTATGGAATGTGGCAACACAATTGGAAAAACATCATAAACGAATCATCAAACACGTGTCTATTAATAATAAGAGGGATTGTGTATAGAGGTGACCAAAAAAAAAAAAGATTTGTGGAGGCTAACATGATGAATATTGTCATATTGAAAGTTATTTAATTTTGCTTTGCAATGACTTGTTTTAAAGCAAATTCAATGCTCATTACATTATTCGTGCTTAATTTGTCCACGGCTGCTCCAAATAAGATATGTGGAGACGTTTGGATTAGCTTATTGTTTCAAATATATATTTGATTTATTTCTTAAATGTTGAGAAAATCATTATAATTTCTTAAAAGAAAATGAGGTTTTAAAAATTATATATGCATAAATAAATAAGTTAACCCTAACATACTTCAGGATTGATTCTTTCTAGGGGCATATACGTGCAAGATTGTTCATTTGTTGCAAGTTTAATTTTAATAGTATATTATAATTTTGTAGTTCTTACAATTTTTTGATTTGGTTCTACTTAAAATCTATTAATTGAACTTTTTTTTTTCTTTTTAGTAATGATATGTGGAGACAAGAAGCATTGAACAAATGTTTGTATTTTCATTATGGACTTAAAATATAATTTTTCATTTATCCTTATCTTTTTTTCTCTCTTAAGAAATGGATTTTTCACAATTTAAAAAATTAACCAAAATTCATTCACCAAGAGAAAAAGGAAAAACCAACTTTAATTTTACACAAAATTCACTCTACTAAAAAAGATTGCTCATGTTATACTTGAGATTCCTCATAATTACTTATGAACCCAATTTGACTTAATAAACATCCAATATGGGACTCATAAGTCATAATTACTTCTGGTTAATTATGTGCCATTTACCAATGAAGGTTAACTTTCTTTCGAATCACAGCAGCTAGGGAGCTTGATTAGGATCACCAAGAATCTATGTGTTCGTATTGACTGTCATGTTGTGACCAAAGGGAGAGGATCCCCTCCCATTGAGATTCTCTCATTCCCTCCAATTTTTAATTAGAATTATAACATGTGGCACTTAAAAAAATTCAACGGTCTCAAAACACTAATAAAAACCACACAAAATCAAATAAGTGTCACATGTTATAATTCTAACTAAAAATTGGAGGAAATTGGAAGATGCAATGGGAGGAAATCCTTTCCCTTGTCGAAATATATATCGAAGATAGTATGTTAAGAGGGAAATTATTGTTAGAGATGCCAATTGTTTCATCACTTGTTTGCATGCTCCTGTAATGACTACTGGTGATGAGAGAAAGATTTCTTCAAGTGGAGGGATAGTATAACATTAAATGCATTAAAATTATTGAAAAAATGTGTAGGTACTGCAACATTTAAAAAAAAAAAAAATTTATATATATATATTCTACTTTGGAATTCAAATAAAGGGAACAATACTACTGAATTTCATGCACCTTCCACAGTAGCAACAGAGAAAATTAATTACTTTACATTTTAGTGGTGTCATAAGGACTAATGAAGTTATAATTGGGGGTTTCTTGCAGATGCTTACAAAACCCAATTCCACTCAATATATGCCCAATGTGGAACTCATCACTCATTTATACAACACACACTTATTTAAATTTGGGACATCATAGTATAACTTAGATAGGAGACACTACCTCTACGTCATCGTAATTTAGGATATTGTATGCGTTAGCTTCAAGTGCAATCTTCACTTGAAAGTGTGAATTGAAAATTACAAAATTTGCTCACAAATTGGTGAGGTTTAGTATTTGAGTAAACTGTATAAATAGAAATAAGCTAAGGTCTGATTTATCTATTGTAGCAAAAAAAAAAAAAATACTAAGGTGTCATTTTAGTAACGTTTTCCTTGACTCTTAGGTAATTTTGTGTAGTAAGTAGTATTCATTGTTTTTAATTTTCAATAAAACTACCAACACAACATTTTTACAATAATGATGAGATGTCAAGCTGTAAATAGTAAATAATAAAGTGCATGAATAAGTGGTGGGTCCAGGTGAGAACTAATAAAAACCTACCAACTCAATATTGTTGTGAAATTGTTATGAAAATGTTATGTATGTAGCATTACTTTTTATTTTTTAGAGATAGATAGGATTTGAACTTATAACGTCTACTCTATAATGATTTTTCTTCGTAATTAGGCGAAAATGTCAATTAGTTTTTTATGTAAACAGGATTAGAACTCTTATTTAATGATAAGTGATTTTACCTGTTGAGCTAAAACATTATCTACAATAACAAAATGGGGGTGATTGAAGTGTAGAATATATAAATTTGGATAGATTCTAACCTACCTTACCTCTTATTATCTAGGCAAAGACTTATTAAGGTAACGAAAAGCATTGATTGGCTCACACCACCCTTTTACACCAATATTTCACACTACTTAAATTGTAGACAACAATTTCCATAGAGCATGTTCAAATTTATGGACAATGATATCCATAATTTGTGGATATTAATATCCACATTTGGATGGTTTATAGTGTGAATAATTTTTTTTGGTATCAACTTGTGGAACAATTCAAATTTCAAGGTAAAGCTTGACACCAATGTCTCCTTCTATGTAATAAATTTATAGATACTAGCAACCTAGTCCTGGTGGAACATCAGGCCAGAAATTTTATTTAGTCCAAAAAAAATCATTTATTCAAAATTCTAGAATTTCCATGACAGCTGAATATATAACCAAAAAAAATTGTTCATTTAGCTACAAATATCCTTTTTTTTTTTCTAAATTTAGTTCGTTTAACAATGTAAGGTTAGATAATACACAGAAGTATATATATAATAGGAGATTACAAGTTTATGATAACTATGATACAAGTGAAGCAGTTGGAATACAACTCAACAATATCAAACATAGTCAAGGAGTTCTATCTATATCAAGTTACTAACAAGATGAGTACTCCTAAGATATAGCGGTTTCTGAAGTGGTCTTTATCCTTAACAAACTTTATCCTTTTTTTAGCTTCGTACGTGTACCATAACAAAAGAGCCATCTAACAAATTATACATTGAGTGGACAAAATTTATGGAAAATTTAGTTGAATTTGTAAGAGAGAAATAAGGGAAAACCAATTAATTGATCCAAACTTTGTCGTTTGTAAACTTCTATATATATAGTCCATTAATTCATTTTTTTTTCCTCAAATTAAAAAGCTAAACAATCAAATAGAGAGATGTCGAGTACAAAGTTGAACGATCTTCCTTTAGATGTATTAATGGAGATATTTGCAAGATTACCCGTCAAAACACTCTTGCAATTCATGTGTGTTTGCAAATCATGGTATGCTATTATCAGAGATCCCATCTTCATCACCAAGCATGTCAACCATCAATCTGCCCTTAGCAACAATGGCTATCTTGCTGTCACACGTCGTGTTAATGGTAAATGTTTAATATCTTTGCGCTCTTATGAAAACAATTTTGGTGAAATCCATAACATAGCTATTCCATCTACTAAGGAATATCGTAGGGCATCTTTCAGAATTGTAGGATCATGTAATGGTGTCCTGTGTCTCAATGTTACACAAATTGGAGACACAAATTTTTTATTTAATCCTACCACTAGTGAATTCAAGGAACTCCCAAAACCTGATTATCCAGTACATGATATGACTGCTGACAAAATTGAATTATTCATTGGTCTTGGATTCGGTCTCGATCCCAAATCCAATGACTTTAAATTGGTCAGATTTTCTTATTCTAAAAAGTTGGGATCTGACTTTTATTCTGGAATTGATGTGTACTCATTGAGTGGTAATTCTTGGAGAAGAAAAGATATTGTGCTTGGACTTGTTATATTAAATTCTTTTTCCAAGGGGTTAATAAATGGTAATCTACATTGGAGAGGTGCAATAGGATTTGGGAAAAGGTGGGAATATCGTGATATTATCATATCTTTTTGTATTGGAGATGAAGTGTGTAGATACATAGAGTTGCCTGAAATGGAATTGGATGGAAAGAGTTGGTACCCTTTTGTTAGGAAGGAATCCCTAGCAATTGTGATTAGTTCAGGAGATACAAGAGATGGATCTACATTTACCATATGGGTGATGAAGGAATATGGAGTTAAAGAATCTTGGACTCAACAATTGAGTGTTGGACCTATACTTGCTCAGAGATTTGTTGGATGTGGCAGAAATGAAGAGTTTCTCTTCGCTTCATCCTCAATTATGTTCCATCTACGACCAGAACCTCCTCATAAAATTACTGGTGATAACATTATGGGTTATGATTTTATACCCAAAGTAGAGGTGGTCAATCACATTGAGAGCCTAGTACCAATTGAAGGAACAAAAGTCCAAGTCCAAAGAGAGCTTAAAAAATCTTGGTTTAGGGGGGATTTTATTACCCTTTTTGTTCGAATTATTTGGTTTGTTGTTTTTTTTGTTTCTCCTTTCGTAGTGGAATATTTCATTCCTAGAAGGATTCCTGCAAGTGCAAACCAATAACGAAGTTGATAGTTTATATCAAATTCTCCCTTCTCTCTCTTTGTGACATTTTTTTACATACCAAAAAGAAAAACCCCAATAGATGTAGAATTGTTTATTTTCATTGTTTTGCTGTGTTCTTAATTTTTCTTTGAATTGTTTTGCACAATTTTTTAATTTCTCTCTGTACTTTTCCTTTGTTCTCATATATAATTTTCTATAGGGGACATAGACATAGTAAATAATATCTTATGCTTTTTCTATCAATGTCAAAAAGATTGTGCATATCAAGTGCATCTACAACACGTGGAAAAACTTAAAATTAAATTTGTAATAAGAGTTAATTCTACAATGTCCATGTGGGTACGGTAATTTTAATAGATAAAATCTCATATTGATGGTACCAATGTCAAACATGATGGTACCTATCTTACATATGATAGTATCATCATCACATTGCTTGGTAGTTGGTATCCTAAATTTTATTTATTATTTAAATTTAATATATATATATAATATAAATAAATAAAAATAAAAAATAAAAACAGATAGTACCAATATCACATATGATATACTTATATCATATTTGATGGTACCAATTGAGTGGGTATCATACCCACCAAAAAAAGTATAGATATTGTAGAATGACCCTTGTAATAAGATGAGTTTGCTTTATTCGGTTGCCAAGAAAAGAGATGACATATCTAGTAATTGTTGTTCCATTTTCCCTCATTTTCTCCAATACCAAACAGCCTCAAGAAAGAAAATCAAACTGAAATCCAGCCCTTCGAAAAACTAATCAATCCTCTACGGAATGTGGCAACACAATTGGAAAAACATCAAATACGAATCATCAAACACGTGTCTATTAATAATAAGAGGGATTGTGTATAGAGGTGACCTAAAAAAATGGAGGCTAACATGATGAATATTGTCATATTGAAAGTTATTTAATTTTGCTTTGCAATGACTTGTTTTAAAGCAAATTCAATGCTAATTACATCATTCCTGCTTAATTTGTCCACGGCTGCTCCAAATAAGATATGTGGAGACGTTTGGATTAGCTTATTGTTTCAAATATATATTTGTTTATTTATTAAAAGTTGAGAAAATCATTATAATTTCTTAAAAGAAAATGAGGTTTTAAAAATTATATATCCATTCTCTCAAAAAAAAAAAAAAATTATATATCCATAAATAAATAAGTTAACCCTAACAGTACACTTCAGGATTGATTCTTTCTAGGGAATACGTGCAAGATTGTTCATTTGTTGCAAGTTTAATTTTAATAGTATATTATATTTTTGTAGTTCTTACAATTTTTTGATTTGGTTCTTCTTAAAAGCTATTAATTGAACTTTTTTTTTTCTTTTTAGTAATGATATGTGGAGACAAGAAGCATTGAGCAAATGCTAGTATTTTCATTATGGACTTAAAATATAATTTTTCATTTAACCTTATCTTTTTTTTCTCTTAAGAAATGGATTTTTCACAATTTAAAAAATTAACCAAAATTCATTCACCAAGGGAAAAAGGAAAAAACCAACTTTAATTTTACACAAAATTCACTCTATTAAAAAAGACTGGTCATGTTATACTTGAGATTCCTCATAATTACTTATGAACCCAATTTGACTTAATAAACATCCAATATGGAACTCATAAGTCATAATTACTTCTGGTTAATTATGTGCCATTTACCAATGAAGGTTAACTCTCTAAAACACACCAGCTGGGAGCTTGATTAGGATCACCAAGAATCTATGTGTTCGTATTGACTGTCATGTATTGACCAAATATTTATCAAAGATGGTATGTTAAGAGGGAAATTATTGTTAGAGATGCCAATTGTTTCATCACTTGTTTGCAAATGCTCCTGTAACGACTACTGGTGATGAGAGAAAGATTTCTTCAAGTGGAGGGATAGTGTAACATTAAATGCATTAAAATTAGTGAAAAAATGGGTGCAATTGACCTAACAATTGAACCGGATCTCAATCCTACTTAGTGTATCATTTAAAAAAAAAAATTATATATATTCTACTTTTGAATTCAAATAAAGGGAACAATATTACTGAATTTCATACATCTTGAGCATCTAAGAAAAATACGAATTTGCCTTCCACAACAGCAACAGAGAAAATCACTTTACATTTTAGTGGTGTCATAAGAACTAATGAAGTTACAATTGGGGATTTCTTGTAGTTGTTTACAAAATCCAATTCCACTCAATATATGCCCAATGCGGAACTCATTACTCATTTATACAATACATACTTATCTAAATTTGGGATACCATAGTATAACTTAGATAGGAGACACTAGCTCTACATCATGGTAATTTAGGATATTGTACGCATAGCTTCAAGTGCAATCTTCTTGTAGGAAGATCTGATAAGTAAACAGCACTTGATTGTGTAAAATGCAGTAGATGTGATGATCATACTTTGGGTTACACCCTTGAAAGTGTGAATTGAAAATTACAAAATTTGCTCACTAATTGGTGAGGTTTAGTATTTGAGTAAAGTGTATCAATAGAAGTTAAACTAAGGTCTAATTTATCTATTGTAGCAAAAAAAAAAAAAAAAAAAAAATACTAAGGTGTCATTTTAGTAACGTTTTCCTTGACTCTTAGGGGTCTCCCAATTTTGTGTAGTAAATGGTATTCATTGTTTTTATTTTTCAATAAAACTATTAACACAGCATTTTTACAATAATGAAGAGATGTCAAGCTGTAAATAGTAAATAATAAAGTGTAGTAAGTGGTGGGTTCACGTAAGAACTAATAAATACCTAACAACACTGTATTGTTGTGAAATTGTTATGAAAATATTATGTATGTAGCATTGCTCTTTATTTTTTAGAGATAGATAAGATTTGAACTTATAATTTCTACTCTATGATGATTTCTCTTTGTAATTAGGCGAAAATGTCAATTAGTTTTTTTATGTAAATAAGATTAGAACTCTTATTTAATGATAAGTGATTATACAGGTTGGACTAAAACATTATCTACAATAACAAAATGGGGGTGACTGACACTACAAAAAAATCTGCATATAGAGGCGGTTTTAAAAAGCTCAAAACCGCCTCAATAGACTATCAAACCGCCTCAATAGACATGAATGTTCTATAGAGGCGGTTTTCAAACCGCCTCTAAAAATTTCAAAAGTGCCTTTATAAGTACTGCCTCAATAGACATGAATGCTCTATAGAGGCGGTTTTCAAAAACCGCCTCTATAGAAAAACCTATAGAGGCGGTTTTCAAAACCGCCTCTAAAGATCATATGAACCACCTTTATAAGTAATATGGTCTATAGAGGCGGTTTGAAAACCGCCTTTAATAGGTTTAAAAATCGCCCTAGATTTATCTATTGAGGCGGTTATATAACCGCCTCTATAGATAAAATATTTAAAAATATATTATATATATATATATAATATATATATATTATATATATATTATATATATATATATATATATATATATATATATCTATTTTTGAAAGTTGTCTATTGAGGCGGTTTGAAAACCGCCTCTATAGATCTTCTTCTTTTTTTCTTTTTTCTTTTTTTTTTGCTTTTGCACTGATTTGATTCTCCTCATACACGATACAAAATTCCAAACTAGAACAGAACAAATATCTATAATACCATCATTATATATGTATAACACAAATAAGGTATTATCTAAAGAGTCTTCAAAACAATGGACAAACTAAGACAATATTACAATATTAAAAGTTTCAAATTGTTTGATAATTTCAGTACAACACTTCACTTGAACATAAATGTTTCAAAAAACTAATTAGTACAACTAATCCTCAAAACTAGAATTCTCACGTATTCGTCTCCATGAGTCAGCTTGGCTTTCTTATACTTAGTGTGCAACCTGTAAACGTGTTGTCTCAAGCTGTTGGCAAATTTGGTATTCAGTGATTTATTTACATCTACAGAGTCTCCCTGTAGATCAAACTTGTCCTACAAAGTGAAATATGTATTATAATGTGTGTCAAAATTGTATCAGAGTGTTTTTTGACAACATTAACAATACACCATAAAGGAGAAATCAATAACAACAATGATTTCAATAACTCTTGAACAAATACCTCTACACACTGATACATCGGCTGTTTGATGCCATCAGCAACTTTCTTCCACTTACGAACACCAATATTGGGCATGTTTTGACGCACTTGTACGCCAATCTGATTAACACACTTAGAGGCACCCGCTTTCCAACTCAACAATCCCCACAACATAAAGGTTTACGAAACTCTTGAGGGATGGGGACTGGTAGCTTTCCATCTTTGTCAAAGAGACAAAGGAGATTGAAAAGATCCCCTATACCATGTGTCGGGCCACGGGTACGTGTGTTAGTTGATGCTGTTAAGAGAAAATATTAAGTACCCAAAAATTTTCGCAGTCATCTATGATGAATTGATGATCTTAATTGATAAGTACATAAGTACCCAAAAATTTGTGCTTCATTTGCCCAAGACTAAGGGGACAAATGTGTCTTTTAACATGAAGATACCCCATCAATGTCTATAAACTACACAATGGCTATGCATATAATTGTCACAAATTAATAAAGATAGAGAAAATACCACCTCCCACTTGGCATTCGTACAACTCATATATGAATACACAAAGACGTAATTTTAATTAAAAAAAGAAAAAAGAAACAGATGCTAATGATCTAGAGAATGCATGAACATACGTAATTTTAATTAAAAAAAAAAAACCTACAGCAACTTCATCAATAGAGCCCAGCAACTTCAGCAAAAAAAAAACCCAGAAAACTTACAAACTTTCACAGCAGTATTACAGAAAATCATAGCAGATTTACAAACTTTCACAAAAATATTACAGAAAGAGAGATGGTGCGTGAAAGATTAAAGGAGAGAGAAAGGAAAGAGATAAGATGAGAAATAGTAAAATAATAAATGGAAAATGAACAGTATCATGGTAAAAATGCCTTGGTACTATAGCAAAAATCTATTTTGGCTAATGTGTTGTTAATTTGTTGGGAGACATTTTTAGGGTTTATAAGCTATATTTGAGTTGAAATTGGCTTTTGGCAAACCCATTGGGAAATGCTTTTACTAAAGAATTTAATAAATCAATTTTTTTTTTTTTTAATTTGAAGTGAATGATGGTTCAGTATAGGTCCCACAAATTGTCCAGTGAAAGGACTAATTATAATAAATAAATAATTATGCAAACACTGACACAATTTTTGATTGAAACACTACATAGCATAGTTAAACAATTAAAAATTATATTAATATATAAACAAACATATATTGAAAAAGACGTTTGACTGTTGAAAAAGTAGAAGGTTTGTCTGCAAAAAGCAACATAAGGAAAAATGGGAAAAAGTAAACTTACTTTTTCACTGTTCTGCACTTTGTTTGTGTAAAAGTGTACGGATTGCTCTTGTTCTTGTATACCAACAGAGAAGGTTCAGCAAAGGGGGGCGGCGGCTGTGGAAAAGAAAAGGACGAGAGAGAGAGAGAGAGAGAGAGAGAGAGAGAGAGAGAGATGTTTTAGTTAATACCTATTCAGTTTTTTTTTTTTTTTTACACTTTCTTTTTAAAATTAATTCATACTAAAACTACGTAACATTAGTATTCTTATTTTATTTTTAATAGTCATACTAAAACTATCAGTTAAATTAATTCATAACTTTTTTTTTAATACGTAACATTATTTTATTTTATAACTTTATTTTTAATACGTAACATTATTTTAATACGTAAAATTAATTCATAACTTTATTTTTAATATGTAACATTATTCATACTAAAACTATCAATTAAATTAATTCATAATTTTTTTTTTTTCTAGTTCATAATGGTCTTAAGTAACTATCAGGTACGTTTTTTTTTTTCTTCATACTTAAGTTAGTATTTTTTTTTTTTTTTTAAATTAAAGGTCATACTAATTGTATTAGTTAGCATCCAAATCAGCTTTTTTTTTTTTTTAGTTCATACTTACCTTTTTATTTTAATTTTCATACTTACATAATTAGTAAGCATCCCAAATCATCCCTTTTTTTTTTTTTTTTAATTGCATCTAGGAGTTTTTTAATTACAGTAGTTAGCATCCCAAATCAGCATAACTTTGCTTCCTTATTTACTCTCTATTTTTTTTTTTAATTGCATCTAGGAGTTCTTTAAATATTAAGTGTCACAATATTTTCACATTGTGCAATAAATGATTTAATCCTTGCATTAATTCATTAATAACTAAGTTCTTAAATTGCATCTAGGAGTTCTTTAAATATCAAGTGTAAGATTGAGTTGGACTTGAGTGGAAAAAATCCAAAGGAGTTCTGGAGTTAGTGAATAAGCCATCATCTTTCTTTGTAAGTCCACTTGTGTAATAGCAGTTATCGTAGATATGTGACTTGAGGTGTTCGCATGAGCTCTGGCCCATGACATCCTCAGCAAGAAAGAGAGAAAACAAAGAGGAGCCAGATAGAGACGTGATTTAAATCATCATGCCAAGAAAAAGACAACCACATGAGCGGTAAGACTGGGTTGGATTCAACCATGGTGGCTTGGAACTTTGGATAAATGAAAAAATTGAAACCAAAAAGAACAAAAATGGAAAGAACCTGTTGGTAGATATATATGGTTGCTTCAATTTCATTTACTTCGTGTCACTAGCTATTATGAACTTTGAACTTAATCATGGTCGACCACCCGGCATCAATGCTCTATTGTGGACATTTATAAGGTATGCTTATAGATTCGGGAAAGTCTTTTGGATTTGCTTATTTGGAAATTAATTCTTCAGTGGAAATAGCAATTTCACTTTACAATTAAAATCATTTTATTTTTTAGAAAAAAAAAATAATAAGTATGGTTGGTGGGAATCAATGGATAGTTCCAATCTACTATCAGGATGTGACGCACAATCAATTTTGATTTCAAACTCTACGGTCTCGATCCATTTACCTCTTGCTCGCATCGAATCAACGTCGGTTATTCTTCCCCGTCCGATCTCAACCAAGTCATTTTCTCATAGACTCAGAATTATAAGAGTTAAAAACATTCCTCAACAACCCAAGTCCCCTCGAGGCTTCTAAAAAAATAAAAAATTAAAAAAAATTAAAGTCTCATTCATTTTCCCAATAAAAAATTTTGTAAAGACCTATTTTTCAACCACAAGGCGTGACGCAATATTCGTTTCATCACAACTATAAATAATAGGTGACGAAATGTTTTCGTCACCATAGTCTCATTCTATCTTCTTATTTTTCAAACACATTGGGTGACGAAATCTGTTTTCGTCACCGACTTTCTAACACATAGCGTGACGGAAGATTTCGTTCGTCACGATTGCAAATAATAAGTGATGCTCTATTTTCGTCACCATAGTCTCATTCTTTTTCCCACCAAAATTTCATTTGGCGCCTATTTTTCACACACATAGGGTGACGAATTATGTTGTCGTCACCCACTTTCGTACGCATAGCGTGACGAAATCGTGCTTTCGTCACTACTGAAAATAATAAGTGACGCTCTGTTTATGTCACCATAGTCTCATTCTTTTTCCCACCAAAATTTCATTTGGCGCCTATTTTTCACACACATAGGGTGACGCACTAGGTTTTCGTCACCCACCTTCGTACACATAGAGTGACGACATCGTGCTTTCGTCACTATTGAAAATAATGAGTGACGTTCTGGTTACGTCACCATAGTCTCATTCTTTTTCCCACCAAAATTTCGTTTGGCGCCTATTTTTCACACACATAGGGTGACGAACTATGTTTTCGTCACCCACTTTCAAACACATAGCGTGACGACATATGGGTTGCGTCACTACTGCAAATAATAAGTGACGATCTTCTTTCGTCACCATAGTCCCATTCCTTCTCCCACCCAAATTTTATTTGGCGCCTATTTTTCAAACACATTGGGTGACGGAAAGAGGTTTGCGTCACAACATTTCAAGCACAATGCATGACACAAATTGGATTTCGTCACTACAGACAATAATCGATGACGAATTATATCATCACCCTATATGACAACTTTGAGTGACAATATCGTTCGTCACCATAGATCCTATTTCCATTCCCACCAAAAAAAATTTGTTGGCGCCTATTTTCTAAGCATATTGGGTGACAAAATTGATTTTGCGTCACCAACTAAGACCAATATGTGACAAAAGGTGAATTGCGTCACCTAATGAAGACATATGTGTGACGAAGTGGGTTTCATCACTAAATTCCGTCACCAAATATCCATATTGTTGTAGTGAAGCTCAGACCAGAAGTCCTTGCAGATGATCACTGAACTGAGGCCGTTCCATGGTATACCTAAAAAGTAGTACTTTTACTATTATAGGCACTTTATAGCAAACCATACTGAGAACTGTATTATGTATCACATAATCATTAAGATATACAAATTTACCTACAAAACTAACTATATCAATAATTAGTATCAAGATCTAAATTAATTATGTATACTCTATGCTGCTCATTGCTTCAAACAAAGTTTTTCTGCTGTTCTGCCATGCCCCTATATATTGATATCAGATTCAATGTTACCCACCTAAATAAAAAGCTAGAAATTCACAATATGATTTTAGAAGCAAAGCTACACATTGATGCCTTAATAGCAACCACATTCAAATAATCATATATCCATGTGGTTGTCTCCCGTTTGAGTAATCCTTGTGTCGGTAACCACACAAAATGATTAGATATGAACCAAGCTTCACCTTTAAAAAGCAGCCTTTTTTTAAGAATCAGATTCTGTATGCCCCAAAAGGCCAAAACCATACATATAAAACTAGTCGCTAACCCATGCGATGCACGGGGAAATTCATCAAAAAATACATATAAATGATACATCTCGGAAAAGTTCATCAATAAAAAGTCAAATGTAAAAGTTTTATTTTAGATCAAAAGTATTTTTATAATTTCAAAATTAAATAATTAACACCTACATCAAAACTAAGCACACATAACACCTTTATCCAACAAACGTCTAAATTATTAATAACCAAGCCAATCCAACTACAACCTAAAAGAAAAAAGGAAAGAAAATACCCACATATACCAATAGTCCACTTCAATTATTAGGATTTCACAGATGTTTTAATCATCATATATGAAACATCGAATATAATATGTACTACTTGAACACATAACCAATAAATAGTATTCTGCCTGCTAGATTATCCCTTTTGTAACTCTGACGACCACAGTTGAAATTTTGCTTATTTACATTCTTCCCATTGTCATAAGGGTCTTTGTTCACATTGCCGAATGGCTCTGATCGATCTATCTTGGCTTTGCAAACTAACCAACCATTCTACCAACCTATAAAAAGTAAAAAAGAAAAAACTATGATACAAAATTTCACAACTCAAACCCAATACCAAAGAATGTAGAAGGAAAGCGTTGACCAAGGCTGTAAAAACGGTGATGAATAATCTTTCAACACTAAAGAAAAAGTGGTGAGGAAGAATCAACCGATATGTGATGTGTTCCATTGGTCTGTGATGGAGGTGTAGTGGAGACAACCTCTTCAGACATGGAAACTCACGATGAAGCACCAGAATAATATTTTCAAGGTTCTTGGTCCTCAAGAAGACGCTCTGATACCAAGTAAATTTACTAACATGCTTAATCTTAGCCGTTGTGTATCGTTTGTATTTATAATGATTTACAAACAGATCAGTGCATGAGAAAATATAGAGAGTTCAAAAATACAAAGAGATAAATGCAAAGGATAACAACTAATTCAAAATAACACCTATCCACCGTGATCTTCTAAGTTGATATACAATATCCCTAAATAGGAGGAAATCAAATTCAATTTCCTCCAACAAAGGCTAATGGCCTCTCCATCAAACAAATCGAAGGGAATGCTTATAAATACAATTTCCAAAATGGTGGTGGGTTTGGATAAGTCGCAAAAAATTAAAACTGAAGTAGAGGAATGGTTAAGAAAAAGAGAAGAGACAGAGCCGGAGGGAGAGTAGCGGTTACTTGAGATAGGATGTTAATGTTACAATAAGAAGTTTGAAAAGTAAATGTGGGCAGAGCAAAGGGCAGAAGCCAATGAAGCAAGAAGATATGTTTCAACCTACAATAAGAAACAAACAAAAAAAGAGCAGGGAACAATGTTGTTCAAACATTGAATGTTCTGATTTTATGTATATTAGGCTGTAATTATCCAAGATTAACACATGCTTTCAAATGCCGGTTGTATTGGACTGAACACAATCAAAGGCATATTTCATTTTCTAAAAAAAACATCATTAAATCTACAATATTGCATTCAAATGCTGGCAGACAAATAAGGAAGGATATTTATAATTGGATTGTAACTTATTGGCTATCGATATTCCATGACATATTTCTCTTTTTTTAATGAAAAAATCATTAAGTCTGCAATAGGTGGGTATTAATAGGGGCTGGAAAACAGGTGGATATTAATAAGGGTGAGAAAATTGTAAGCTAACGTGGAATGGCTGAATCTAGTCTCACCTGGACTGCTATGGGAAAAGAAAATCTGACGTGGCATATCTAGGGGAAAAGCTGAGGCTTCATCTATTAGTTTATATAATAGATTATAGATATGTCCTCAGTTTGTTTATTATTCCCCTTGATGTGCTACATCATAATTGCTGTTGGTTGTTTCTAATGACTTGCTGGTGGTGATTGTCGTTGCTGCTGTTGTTGTAGTTGAATGGTTTTTATATGTTTAATATTACTATATGGAATTTGTTTGTTTGTTTATAGTTTGTGCTTAAAGGATTATTATTATTCTAATTTTAATTTGCTTGTTTATGCTTTATTTTTATCTACTTTTCTTATGTAGCAAATTTCACTCAAAGATTGTCTATTATTTTTTTAAAGATATTCTTTGGTAAATTATAGTAATTTTACAAACTTACTCTTTTTATTTTATTTTTAAGTAATTGTTAAATTATTTAAGATGTCATTATGGTCTGATTTTAGTAACTTGAACCTCTCCTTTTTATGGTTCTCTTTACGGCCATGCATTTCTAAACCATGATTTTAACTTTTATAGCAATAGAGTGTGCAGAAAGGAGAGATTATGAGTTATTGCCTGAAAAACAAGCTCTTAAATCTATTCAGAAGAGGGTTGAAATTTGTTCGATTGGCCTCCACCTCTGCTGTTGTTGTAGCCACTTCCACTTTTGCTCCTAGAAGAGCATCCTCCTCTACTGCCACCAGTTCTTCGACTCCGGCCGTGGATGACCTCCAAACCCTCAAAACGAAGGTGTGCATCATTGGAAATGGCCCAGCTGCCCACACCGCTGCCATATATGTGTCCCGTGCGGAATTGAAGCCAATCCTTTTTTAGGGTTGGATGGTAAATGGTGTTGCCCCTGGTGGACAGCTCACCACAACCTCTGAGGTGGAGAACTTCCCATGCTTTCCGAATGGAATTAACGACATTGAGCTTATGGATCGCTACCACAAGCAGTCGCTCTGCTTTGGCACTCAGATTCTAACTGAGACTGTCAATAAGGTGGATTTCTCCACGACCCCTTTCAAGGTCTTCATTGATTCCAAGGCTGTCATTGTTGATTCTGTCATTGTGGAAACTAGTGTTGTTGCCAAGCAATTGGACTTCCCAGGCTCTGGCGAGGGCCCATGAGGGTTTTGGAACTAAGGCATATCGGCTTGTGCTGTGTGTAATGGTGCTGCCCCCATTTTCAGGAACAAGCCCTTGGCAGTCATTGGAGGTGGGGATTCGGCCATGGAGGAGGCTACATTCTTAACCAAGTATGCAACCATGGTGTACATCATTCATAGGAGGGATACATTTAAGACTTCCAAGATTATGTAGCAGAGGGCCTTGACCAACCCTAGGATCCAAGTGCTATGGAACTCGGTGGTCGTGGGGGCCTACAAGGACGAAAACACTAATAATAGGGTCTTGGGGGGGTTGAAGGTGAAGAACATGGTGAGTGAGGAGGTTTCGGATCTTAAGGTATCAGGATTGTTCTTTGCAATAAGGCAAGAACCAGCCACCAAGTTCTTGGATGGTCAATTGGAACTCCATTCTGATGGCTATGTTGTCACAAAGCCAGGGACCACCCAGACAAGTGTGCGTGGAGTTTTTGCTACTAGAGATGTCCAGGATAAAAAGTATAGGCAGGTTGTTACTACTGTCGGCACTGGTTCGTCAACATCCTCTATCTCTCCCCTTCATAATTTAAATTTCACCTTGTGTGACCATGTACTGTTTCATTCTGTTATTCTTTATCTACATGATGAAACTTGTTCTCTAGGCTCTAGGGTTACGAATAAATTAATCTATTCATGATCTTTTTGGCATAGCTTGATCACCATCTCTCATATGCAAATGGATGAATGTTGATTCTTTTGAGATGCTGAGCCCATTCTTGATCAAACCAAGCTGATTAAGTTAGGTTTGGAAACATGGAGTATTCACGAATATGAATATTTTGAACCTGATTTTGTCCTACCCATTTTTGGAACCCATGAATTAAGATCCAATTAATGGGTTGTCACTCCAAGCTTGAGCTGGGCTCTGGCATTTTTTAGAGCTCAGTGACCTTGACATTGAGTGGACATGTATGTATGATTTCTGTGCAAATTTAAATTAAGCTTATGCATAACCTTAATCTCCCAAACTGAATGTATTGCATGATACTTGAATAGGCTAGGATTGTTTGTCTTTTAAAATGTGATTTAAAAAATGAAAAATAAAAAAGCTACATTGATATGGGAAAATGTTTTGTGTTATTCTTTTACCTACAATGGGATGCATAAAATTTGACAGTTTCTATAATTGACTATAAGAATTAAGACAATACAAATAATTGTCAGTGGTATATAAAGTACAACAGGCTGCTGCTTGTTTTCTGTTTCATTCTCGCTCATTGGCCATCATATAGAAATTCGTGTTAGCAATGGTTTTCATTGCAGTATTGGCCATGGCATCTACCATTGTTGCGTTAACTTGTTACTGTCACCAATATTTGGGTTTTCTTGAACAACCAAAGTTATCTTTTAAAATGTAAACAAAAAGACATCCATTTAAGTTATGTTTTATTCACAATATAACATATATTAAGGTCTACTCTATCTAGCTGACCTGGTCTCTTTAATAATGCAGGTTGCATGGCAGCCTTGGAAGCAGAACATTACTTGCAAGAGATTAGATCACAGGAGGGTAAAGGTGATTGACTATCTAGGATGTGCCTGTGATTTAAAAGACGCTCAATTAGGAGCAATATTTATTCAAGGACAAAGAATTGTTTTCAAAACAATGACATTTTAGTATGTCCCTGTTGGATGCATTAATAGATTTCTACATTATACTGCATACACTCAACTATATTTTTTCTTAATTGATTGTCTTGATAATTTGGAAATCATAAGGCTTAGCTTTTACTCTTTTGATGGCTTTGAATCAAGCTGGCTTGTAGCATTTTCTCTTGGCTACATTATTGGTTTCTTGAGATATATTCTGCTTAAGCGTCGGGTTTGATGATCCTTCAACAGATTTTGATGTGTGTTGAACTTCGATCTTGTGGTCCAATATCCTATGGGTTATTTACTCATCACTTTTGTGAGAGGTCATGCTAATTTGAATTATGACATGAATCTTCATTAA
Organism: Fagus sylvatica; assembly: GCA_907173295.1. Classification (NCBI taxonomy): domain Eukaryota; kingdom Viridiplantae; phylum Streptophyta; class Magnoliopsida; order Fagales; family Fagaceae; genus Fagus; species Fagus sylvatica. Next base: position 18,945,165 of record OU015761.1, read on the forward strand.
CCTATTCTCTGCGCAAAAACAATGTTGAACACTTCGTCCAACAACACCCCACCCCAATGGCCGAGGCAAAGATTTTGCCCTATCCCCACACCATTACCTCTTCGAGGCGGGGAAAACCTATGCAGTATGGGGTGGATCGGGGCAGGTTGGAGTGAAATTGCCGTCCCTATGCATTAGATTTATGCCAATTTCAGGTTTTTTTTTTTTTAAATGAATTCTTCTAGTATTTTGTAGTCATACTACTATTTGTTTCTCTTTTGATATTGAGCTAGTGTCACTATCTGCTTTTTTAGTTTGTTTGGAGAGAAAAGAGGGAGGAAAAGAGTAGGGAAGAGAAAAGTATAAATTGATTAATTAATTCAACTTGAACTTGGTTATTTGTGTTTGTTGTTTTTTATTGTTAAACTCAAGGTTTTTTTTTTTTTTTGGTAGAATTAAAAAAAAAAATTGAAATAGTAAATTTTTTATAGATGAAATAGTTATTGATTTCTAATCATCTTGATTTTGTAAGCATGGACAATATAAAGAGTCAATGTGATCTATGATCAACAATTTACATTTTTTAACTCTTTTTTATTTATTTTTTATTTTTTATAATTAGTAAGTTAAGGGAGTGAGGATTTGAACCCTGAATATTTTTGTTGGAAAGACTAAGAAGTGTCAATTGAGTTACAAGGCAGCTACTTGGTTTCTATTTCCATACAGGGTTAAATATATTAAGTATAGTTTGGTGTTTAGACAAGCTCAAACTATTTAAGCTTGAGAACTTGCCAAAAGTATCCTATTATGTTAAGTATAGTTTGGTGTTTAGACAAGCTCAAAGCCTCAAACTATTTGAGCTTGAGAACTTGCCAAAAGTATCCTGTTCGTGAGCCTGTAGAAATTAAAAAACAAATACTTGAGTTTTTTTAATTCAAACCTATTAAATTGTGGTGGTACTAATATATTAATCGAGACATCAAATATTTAAGGGGGTAACTCCTATTTTAAAGGCTAAATCTTTAAAATATTTAATAATTATATACATTATAAAATGATTTTTAAAATTTTGGGGTCAAGTTGTAGTACTATTAGTTGAGACTGTAGAAAACTTAAATCTAATGACAATGAAATATAAAAGAGTTTGAGAAAGAGAGGAAGAGAATAGAGGCTAGGGTTTTTCAAGTAGTTCGACTATGTGAGCCTACTTCCACAGGATGTAACCAATGGGCTACATCTTTATTATATTCTCTCTGTATGATATTTTGGATGATTACAATATGTTGTGAGATGTCCTATTTATACATAGGACTACTAACACAACTCTCCTATCTAACCTATATGGGATTCCTTAACATTCCCCCTCAAACTCAAGGTGTAATTTTAATGAAACCTTTGAGTTTGTTTACAAAAGAATAGCTCAAATATTTTGGCTCAACTCGGCTTGGCTCGTATCTCGGCTCGATGGCTTGAATCTTGGCTCAGAGGCTTGGTGGCTCGAATTTTGGCTGGGGGACTGAGTGCTTGGCTTGGACGAATCATGGCTCAATGGCTCGAATCACGACTCAGTGGCTCAGAAGCTCGGATCTTGAAATGGTCTTGGCTTGAGATCTCAGCTTAGTGGCTCAATGGCTTGGCTCGATCTCGGCTCATGAAAATAGAATAAAAAAATTATCCCACTTTTTTTTTTTTTTTGAATTTTCAAATTTTGAAATTCGAAATTCGAAATTTTTTTTTTATTTTTTTTTTTACTGGTCTCTCCCAGTTTTTTTTTTTTTTTTTTTTAATATTACAAACAAAAATAAATAATAAAGATAATGCAAACAAAAAAAATAGAAATAAAAAATAAAACAACATGAAATGACTACTTTTTTTTTTTTAATTTTCAAATTTTGAATTTATTTTTTTTAATTCAAAAAGAACGGATCGGGTCAGGCGGGCTGTGGGTCGAACCGTGGATCAGAAATCGGGTTAGGGTTAACGTGGCTTGCTCGGTTGATGATAGGTGGCGAAGGCGGCTGTTCTGGCGCGTGTAGATCGCCTCAGCACGTGGATCGGATGCCCCGGAAGTTGACCGGCGCGTGGAGGTGCATCCCACGTCGGATCAACTCATTTTTCACGGGGTTCAGTAGATCGGCCGCTAATATACCTATTTGTGGTATCATTTTTGTTGATTGGTGATTGGATGTGGAAGATCTAGAGCTTGGTGGTTCCGGCGGTGCTGGAGGCGCGTGAGAGATTTTCTGAAACTGTGGGAGGCGCATGAAGGTGCGTGCGGATGCGGAGTATGATCGGGAAAACTGGGTTTTTCTGAGCTTGAGACCAGAGACTGATCTGTGTAATCAGTTTGGCGAAAAAATTGAAATATTGTGATGAGAAGGGATTGGTTTGATGTGGTATGGAAGCGAAAAGATCGGGATGGCTCGTGAAAGCTTTAGGGCTCTTATACCATGTAGAAAACCTAAATCTAATGACAATGAAATATAAAAGAGTTTGAGAAAGAGAAGGAAGAGAATGGAGGCTAGGGTTTTTCAAGTGGTTCGGCTATGTGAGCCTACGTCCACAGAATGTAGCTAATGGGTTACATCTTTATTATATTCTCTCTGTATGATATTTTGGATGATTACAATGTGTTGTGAGATGTCCTATTTATACATAGGACTACTAACACAATTCTCCTATCTAACCTATGTGGGATTCCTTAACAAGGGGGAGTGTTAGAATATTGGTTAAATAATTAAATTCACCATATCCTAATAGCTTAAGCTTTTGGGATAATCGGTAATTTCTCATGGTATCAGAGCAGGTGATCCCAAATTCAAACCCTAACTCCACTCTACCTCCCATTTAAAAAATTAAAAATCCCACGTGTTGGACCCTATTCATTAAGGGGGAGTCTAAACTCACACGTGAGGGAGAGTGTTAGAATATTGATTAAATGATTAAATTCACCATATCCTAATAGCTTAAGCTTTTGGGATAATCGGTAATTTCTAAGAGAGAGCTAAAATGTCTGAGGGGGCTAACTCCTATTTTTAAAGGTTAAAATCTTTAAAATTTTAGATAATTATATATATATAAGGAATTAAAAAAAAATTAAAAAATAAAATAAAATTGGAACGAGACATGATTATTTATTTTCTGTAACCATAGCTAAAAGTGATGGGATTGGCTACAACGATCTATGCAACTGCTTCTATGACAGCCTTTTAGTGTTGGGCCCAATTTGTCTCCCTCTCTGATTCTATTATGTGCAATGTATGTGCGTGACTGAGTTAGAGAAATATTTAGTAGGATAAACAACACGACATTCATAATAAATTGTCATTCTTAAAAACTTTTAACACTCAACGATAACACATAACTTCATGCAAATAGTCATATGGTCTTTTTGCACCTTGGAAAAGGCAGTTTCTAACACTCCAAAGAGGAATGCATCAAACATATACATTGTACTACTTTTCTTTTCTTTCTTTTTTCAAACATAGCAAAACAAGAAATAAAGAAACAAAAGTAGAACAAACAACAAATAGATGAACCCTGTTCATTTCAATAACCATGGGGATGACAACCCTCCGATCAAATGATCTCAGGAAAAAGAAACTTGATCCTCAGTACCACAAACTATAATTACAAGCCACATTCCCCATTGCTGCACATTATGAATGATCTTCATCTTCTTTTGAGTTCATAACCTTGCGTGATAGAAAACAACATATTGAAGATAAAAGCATCAATCATTATGATCGTTGACATCAAAGTATCATCATGGAAAAATAACTTTCCTTTTAAATATAATAAAATTATTTTTGTGTGTTTACGAGTCCATATGGATACAATTATATATATGTAGGGTTGATAAATTTTTGTGAGATTTATGAGGACTGTACTGTTACGAAAAATTGGAAATGTTTATAATACTAATACATTTATACTATGATAAGTATCCTTTGGAGAGTGAAAAAGGTTGCTCGTGTTTATGCTTCAATGCTTTAAAAAAATTAAATCACATGGTGTGGGAAATTAGGATTATAATTTGTTGAATAGATACTTACCCTTACTCTAAGGAACTATTGCACAGTGGTATCATAGTTTGTCCGTCCAAAGCCAATGTACGCACGGTGGTATTCAGGTCAACCTTCCAGTGCCATTCATCTTCTTTTGTTGCTTGTACTCTTTCTAGCTTTGGCGTACTTAAGATTCCATGACAGAAAATCTTCATCTTAGGGCATTTGCTGACAATTACTTCTTCCAAAGATGGGAACTCGAAGGAATAACTTCTCGAGCAAAAGCTTGTGAGGTTTGGCAAGCAATCGAGTTTTAAGTATGTCAAATGGCTGAAAGTAATCACCTCATTCCCTTCACTTCCCTCCCCTGCTACAACTTCTGTTATGCTTTCGCATTCACTTACACTCATTTTCTTGAGTTGCACCAGACTTTTGGCAGTTGAGGGCAAAACTAAATTAATCAATCCATGACACTTCAATATTTCTAGATTCGTCAAATTTTGGAAAGACACTGAGGCTGGTACTAAAATTCTCAATTTGCCACATAGCGTCACATATAAATCTTCCAGATAATGAAAAATTGGGCTCGGTTGAGTGTCTTCTTTCCACAAATGTGTCAACATAGGTAGTTGAATCAGCATTAGGCCTCTTAGATTTTTGAGTACCCTAGCATGTTTTTCCTGACCAAAAAGTTCTTCATATGGGAATATTTCTTCCCAATATCTTTCTTTCACATAAAGTTTCTCCAGATTGTGTAATCTTTTAAGAAAAGTAATCCAATTAGAAATAGCTAGATAGCCCACTACCCCAAGATATTTTAATTTGCAAAAGCACTCTTCCAAAAACTGGCCACGCATCATCTCCTTCATTTTGTAATTTCCACCCAATACCAAATCCTCCAAGTTGGGGAATGTAGCCTATAAAAACTCAAAGCATTAAACAAAATAAAATAAGAGTTAGTATTCAACTCAGCTCTACAAAATGGATTATATCCGTGAAGTCCCTTACTTAATAACGGGAAATATGGTCCCACCTTATTACCAAAATATATCTAGATGAACTATTAAAAAGAAAAACAAGAAAACAATCATAGAAAGTATAGATCAAAGAACAATGTCATAAGTAATTCCCATAGAACAAAATAAAATGTCTACAAAAAATGATGTGGCAACATGCTCTGTGCATCAAATTCAAGATAGTGTAACTGTGTAAGAGTCATTTATAAGAAAAGCATTTTCCAAAACCATGTTAATCATTTATTGGATCAATTTTTTTTTTCAAGTTGTCACAATTTATCATCTGTGGTACTCCTATATTAACGGACAAGTAGACAAATAAACAGGGGTACACATATTTTCATGCAAGCACATAGATTTATAAGCTTTACTAATAAATCCAATTTGGAACCTGGTTTTTTAGAGGGGTCAATACTACTTCGATTAGGGTTATAATTTCTGGTAAACCTAAATATTTTAAAAGAGTAGTTAAATTAGCCTCTTACCTCATCAACCAAAAAGAGTGGTTGTTGAATAGAGGTCTCAACTTGGCTCTCTTCAACTCTTTCTTGAAAACTCAAAGATTTTGAAATAAATAACTCAATTTGATCACATCCAGACACCTCCAAATGTTTCAATAATGGCCATTCAGAAGTATGCACCCCTTGGTAAAACCATTTGAGTTTCGACAATTTACGAAGTATTAGGAGAGTTACTTTAGGGAACACAAGTCGTGCTGCTACTTCTACACCATCTTCCTGTGCAACAATTTCCCTCACCCCACAATCGATTACATGAAGATCCTTCAATTGCATGAGACATCTTGCCACAGAGGCTAGAAACAAACTTTTCAAACTCTTACAATCCCAAACATATATTACTTGTAGATTTGGAAAGCTGAAAATTCCTTGGGGATCCTTATTCCATACTTGCTTCATTTTCGGTAGACGACGCAAATTCAATACTTTCAACGGAATGGTTGTTACAGCTTGTGTTTCTCTAACATCTTGTCCTTGCAATTCAAATATTTCTTGTAGTGAACCACAACCATATACATAGAGTTTCTCTAGACACTGGAATCTTGTCAACGTATTAGATTGAAAGATGCTCATAAGATTTTCACAAAATTCAACTCTCAACAATTGAAGTTTGAAAAATGAATCTTCAGCTAATTGATTGTGCCATATGATTTTCAAGTTCTCCATGTTGTAGATTCCCAATGTTTCCAAACTAGGGAATGAAACCTGCAAGTCCATCCTGTGTGTTAATGACATACCTAATCATAATAATTCACATAATTGAGGATAAGATATATTCGCAGAAAAATTGGGGGATAATTAAAACAGATTTACCTCTTCATTGAAGAGAGGTTGCATGGTAGTGAGAGAGTTCTCCTCTGAATTCATTTCCTTAACTTCTTTACTCACAGTTATACCTGAACTGACAGGCTTTAATATGAATGACTTCAATTTAGGGCATTGTTCTATCCGCAAATATTTCAAGGATGGAAATTTGTTATTACTTCCTACGCAGAATCTTTTGAGGACTGGAAGATCTTTTAGTTTTAGGATATTCAGTCGAGGGAACAATACAATTGGAATTATTTCTTCTTCTTCTCCTAAATCTTCTGTAAGTAGTACCTCTTCCATAACCTTACAATCCTTAATGGAAAGATATTTGAGCTGCTCCATAACTCTCGCTGTAGAGGTTGACAATAGATATTTTAAACTACCAGAGCCTTCCACCTTCAAGGACCTCAAATTTTGAAATCTTGTCTTTGTTTGTATGTTTGTTAATTTGAAAGACGATCTTGCCCGATGTTGGTTTTGCAGTAACTCTTCTGAGTCTATATAGGACAATTCCAACATTTCCAAGTTGGGGAACACAACCTGTAACAACAATAAATTCGCTCATTCAATAACCTAGATAATGCATAAGCTAGGGTAAATATATTATTGTTATTTCATTTAAGGAAATAACATGGCATGCAATGAGAGGAAAGAGTCAACAAAAGATACATTCATTCCAAAACCACATTATGATCGGGGAGAGAGAGGGGGTCTTTGCAATCAACATTGCTTACATAAAATGTATGAATTTTATGTCTAGTTTTAAAACTAATTGTGAGCAAACGAACTTGGACATGTAGCTAAACATTATGCCCATATATGAAGTTGCACTGGATACTCAGCGGTATGTGGTATAAAATGCCATCATGCACATAAAAATCTGAAACTTTTCTTAAAACATAAAGTAAGGAATAGTGATTTTTTTTATTGATTAGATTATAAATATGCCTCACATCTTATTTTCATCAATTAATTATTTTTTAGGTTCTTAATAATATTAAAACTATTTGTGCTATTAGCTTTTATCACAAGAAGATTTTATTAAAATTAATAAGGCTATTCATAAAGCTAATATGTGAGAGTGAGACCATACCCAATAGATGAGAAGTTGTTTGCAAAGTTTGCAAACAATTAATTAACATCCAAATTCAATAGTCATTTAAAGTCTCATTAAAAAATTTAATTAAATAATCGGGGTGTTAAAAATTAAGTATGACCTTATTTTCTTCAATTAATAACTTTCAAGTCCTAAAAGCGCGATATTTAAATAGCCTAATAAATTAGGACATAGTTAATTTTCCTTCATCTATAACATAGTTAAATTAGGACATAGTACAATATCACATCTATGAGGATTGTTAGCGCGGGAGAAAGGTCATGTGGTACATCCCATTCAATTAACAATTGATAAAGGACTATCAACAATGTAATGGTTTAATTTTTCTAGACTTGTATTGCTACTGAAGAACAATTACTTGGTGGCAAACTTGGAAGGTGCAAAGATGCTTCCCTTTTCACATAACAGTGGATAATTTCATGATAAAACCATTTATGTGAGGGAAGAAGTATTACATAAATATTAATTACTTTGGTATAACTATCCCAAATTGAAATTAAAATTGGTTGTTTTCCACGTACAAATTGGATGATCAATCTCGTAATTGACAAACTAATAAAAAATTCCAATTGAATAACATGCTCGGCACATCTATGTGGGTGTGTGCAGGATCATTATCTAGGAAATTAAACTTTAATGTACCTGGTCTAGTAGGATTGGCATGTGAAAATCCAGGTCGCAGTCGGGAATGATTTCTCCAGCATCATTTATGACTGACTTTTGTGTGCTTAAGAAGCTCATGAGCTTTGGAAGACGATGTAGTACTAAGTGACGCAATTGAGGTAACAAGATCATATCTCTGTCTTCAACTCCAGCTTCTTCTTTTAGGACTATTGCACCCATGATGCTGCATTCTCTTATCTCCAATTCTTGAAGTTGTGAAAGGCCCTTAGCTATGGATGATGAGAAGACAAATTTTAGCTTCTCACAATGTTCCACTTTCACAATTCTTAAGTTACGAAAGGATGCCAAGGGAAGTTGGCCATGACATATTTCTTCCAAGTTGTTCATGTTTTTAAGAGAAAATATCTCCAAGGCAGGAAAGACAATATAATCAATAACCAACCCCCTTAAGTCGATGATATACTTAATCTCGACATTGTTTTGGACATGGAGATGCTTCAATTGTTGGAAGCCTTTCGTATCTAATTCATATATGATACTTTTAACACCCTTTAACTCATCCAAACACAAATCTTCTATTCCATTCAACAACAGTTTGATACCACTCTCCAATTGAAAGCTTGTGTTCAGCTTGAGTTTTAGTGCTCTTGAGTTTTCAAGACTACCAGACCAATCCCACACATCTCCTATAAATATTTTGTATCTTTTCAACTTCTCAAAAATCAGATCTTTTGGAAGTATGTTGGCATCTGGAATATGTACTTCTAAAGTGGTCAACTGTGACAAATGCTTTAGCTCTGCAAGGCTAGCTCTTTCGTTGTTGAGTCGTTCAACCTCCCATTGAGTGAAGCTATTGCCAACATATAGCTCTTCTAATCCTATCAAGCATGATAGGACATTGGGTGGAATCACTTCAAGTTTGGTACAATTGCTCAAATCCAACATCTGTAAACGAGTCAAAAGCCCTATTTCTCTCGGCAACTGTTTAAATTCAGACTTAAAAAGGCTAAGAAGTTCTAAATTTTTCAGCTTTCCAATCCTAGTTATGTCTCCCAACACACAATGATCCAGAAACAATGCTTGCAGGTTTTTGAGGAGATCAAGTGAGGAAGGAAGTGATGAAAGTCGCATGTAAGTCAAATCTAAAACTTTTAGCTTTCTCATTCCTTCAAAAAAAGTGTCTGAAATTTTAAAAGAACAATTCCGATCTCTGGCATACACAACCAAGTATCTTAGTTCTGGACATTCCAACCTGTCAGGAAGTTCATGAATATCCCTCTGAAGTACAGAGATTGATTTACACATTTTTATATCATCCTCCTCTGGCCATTCTACTGGACCCTCATCTCTCATCATTAACACATTTGGAGTCTCGTACGCAATTAAGAGAGCGACATCACGAGCAAGGTCATGCATATAAAAATACTGACTAGTATGAGGAGTATCCAACAATAAGCCAGAGTCTTTGAGGCCACGAACCAGAGTATATATTCTATTTCTTGATTCTTCCAATGTACTGATGCCATGAAATAAATGTAGCCCAAAACATTTTTTTAACAAGTCCATATATAAAATGCTAGAACCAACTTGAAATTGAGCACAAAGCAAAAAGAAGGACCGGAGCTCTGGACTTTCAAGATGATTGTAACTCAACTTTATTGCTGAATATATGACTTCTTGCATTCTTTTCTGGTTTCGAGGGGAGGGCCTCCGTAGTTGTTGTAAGGCATCCTCCCATTCAAACAATGACTTGTTTTTTAATGCCTTTGCAACTGTTACAAGTGCGAGAGGTAGACCTGCACATGCTTTGGATATCTCGATTGCTTTGGATTGCAAATTTGAATCTTTGAGAGAATCACCTGAAAACTTCTCAAATAAACTCCATGCTTCTTCTTTGGGTAAAACTTGAAGCTCAAAAACCTTGTCAGTGCCCATCCAAGTTGATAATATATCTCTATCCCTGGATGTTACCACTACTTTGCATCCCTTAGAAGGAACTCCAATTTCATCCAAATCAAGTTTCTCCCATATATCATCAAGGATAACAAGTATCTTCTTATTTTTGTCTTTTGTTAACCTCTCCCTTAGAAGATCTGCTCTTCCGCTTAAACTTTCCTTCTCAAACTTTAGATCTAGTTTTTCTGCGATTTCTACTTGAAGTTTTTTCAAGTCTGGGCTTTGCTTCACAATTGCTATAGCCACCTCATCGAATAACTTTTCTTCTTTGACTTTCTTAGCAACTTCTCTCACCAACGTACTCTTTCCCACCCCCGCCATCCCCCACACCCCAATCATGTTGATATTACCATCTCCCAAAGCCTCCTTAAGTCCCACCACAGTTAACATTCTTGACTCAAAATCCATATAGGAAACATTCTGCAACTTCTCTACCTGTTCGTGGTGAAACGAATAACCTAGCCACTGTCCAATTGGCTTAACCAGTTTCTCGAAGAGCAGCTGTCCAAATGGTTCAACCATGTTCTTGATGAGCCACTGTCCAATGGACTCGACAATTTTATAATTAACCGCAGTAGCAATTACAATCCCAGTAACAATCAAACCAACAATGCCCATTCCTGTTTCAATATCTTTCTCGCCTTTTCCTTTTGGGTGGGTGGTGTGTGTGAAAGTAGCTACAAACTCAAAACCAAGAAAAAGAAAACTAGAAATTGCAATGAGAATAAATCATAGGCAGCAACAGATATGGACCGATCTATGGGAGTGAAAGGATGGTATGTATGTATCTCCACCAAGGAACATATATGGATCGATCGACCACACCAATCACGATTTAGAGGTCGACTTTCACACCTGAATTAATTTCTTCACCAGCCCATCCAGTCATTCCTAGTTCTGAATATTTAAAGTGTGTAAAATTAGAAAATAGGAATTGGTAAATGGTAAGAATAAATATAAAAAATTCAAATATAATGGAAGACAAAAATAAAAAAGATATATTGAATCTAAAAAAGATAGGAAAAAAAATGTCTTTTATTTAAACAAAAATACAACACTCATAAACTCATACAAGTAAGGATGGCGGAGGAACGTGTTTAATGGATATATTGAATATAAAAATACCGGTTGAAATTGGAAAAAGAGTTCGGGACAGATTTGGGCTAAAAAATTAATTATTAACATTATTTATAGTAATATTAATAAAACCTTAGGTTTTTTTACTTTTTTTTAATTCTAATGATCTACCAACCCTTTCTAATGTGTAACCCTAGTATTATAAAAATCTATTGATATACTTGATTGGAATGTTATTTTGCATTTTCAGTATATTAGATAGTTTTTTATGGACTTAAAAGAGACAATATGCAATTAAATTTTGGCTAAATTGCATAATCACCCCCTGAGGTTTGGGTCATTTGCAAACTGATCTCTTAGGATTTCAATTTTGCAATATAACCATCTAGGGTTTTTTAATTGATGAAATTGACCACTCTAAGTACATTTTTTTTTGTCAATTTTGCTAATAAAATTTGTCACATGCATTGCACTTGAGTTTATAATAATAAATTTTTTAGCATAAAGTGGTCACATGTAATGCACGTGACAAATTTCTACTAACAAAATCGATAAAAAATGTACTTAAAGGGTCAATGTATAGAATTGAATAAAAATAAGTGACAAAACTTAAAGCCAACCACAAATTGAAAGCATACCTAAAGAAGCTTAAATTAAGCTAAACCCCAGCAACCAACATAAAGAAACATAAAAGCGCAAACTAGAGAATTTGTAGAGAACAAATGCAAATAATAATTGATTTAGTATTAGGATATTTTTATCCTAATAAAATTTGTGATAGGTGAGTTCTTGTAGGTTCAATTGACATACAATAATTGAGTACTCTTTTTTTTTCTTAAAGTACATCTGGTACGGTGGAAAAGTGAGAGAATAAATAAATAAATAAATAAAGAGAAGATGGAAGATGAATGAATATGTTTTTCATATTTGCAACCAAAGAAGTAGAAAAAAAGGTGAGACGATTATTTCGATTCTACCATTCCAAAATGGAAGGAGAATGGGGGAGAGAGAATGGCTCACATATGTGATTTGACAAATTGTTTATAATAACAATTCAAATAATGATATACCGAGAATTTTATGTAAGATTCTTTGTTTTCTCTTCATGTTTCTATCTACCGAAAAAGTATTCAATACTTTGGAAGTAATGTTCTTACAGTTCACATGAATATAAAATAAGTGTCATCATGAATTTAATTAGTGGATCTACTATTGAGTGAGAAGAAAAAATATTACTTCCTTAATATTGAATAATCACTCATATTCTACCAAACAATTTTAAGGAAAATACTCTCTCTCTCTCTCTCTCTCTCTCTCTCTCTCTCTCTCTCTCTCTCTCTCTCTCTCTCATGTGCATTTCCCTAATTGGAATGTTATTTTGCATTTTTAGTATATTAGATAGTTTTTTATGGACTTAATAGAGACAAATTGCAATTAAATTTTGCATGAATTGAATGATTATTGATGATATGCTCATTGCAACAAAGAACCTAGTATAGATAAACAGCTTAAAGACTCAGCTTAGTGGTGAGTTTGAGATGAAAGATTTGGGTGCAGCAAAAAAAAAAAAATTGGGAATGGAAATTCACAGAGATCAAAAAGCGAAAAAGTTGTTTCTGTCACAGAAAAGTTACATTGAGAAAGTACTTGACCACTGTAGACACCACATTTTGTACCCCTTACAACTTGAGTCCCCGGTCCCAATGATGAAAATACTAATCTCTATCAATATGATCAAAAAGCCCATATTTGAGAGCCCAATGAACCAAAAAGCCCAAATTGTCAAATTCTGACCAAAGTAGCGTACGCCACTTTAATACAGGTGTACGCCACTTAAATATAGACTTATGCCACTTAAATACAGGCGTACGCCACCACTGGGGGAAACCCTAATTTTTAAAAGGTTTTAGCTACAATTAAGGTTGCCTTCTGCAACCCTAATTACCCTATTCTCCAAGAAACTCTAACTTTACCTCTTTTCCAAGAAACCTTAGTAGCCTCCTACTAAATATAAGGACGTCTTCGCCTTACATTCAAAAGACACCGGAGAGCCCCCAAAATACATAGAGAGAGAAATTAGAACTCTAAGAGTTTTCTAGAGTTTAGGAATGGCGAAGCTCTATGCAAGAGAGCATAGGTAGAAGTAGAATTTGGTAGCGACAAAGCCCTAGGCATTTAGAAAGGAGAAGGTTATTCTCTAGTTCTTCATACTAGAAGGCTAACCTTTCTTCTCATAAGCTTCAGATTATCAACCTTAGTTCAACTAAGCTTTCTTTTATTTTTCAACACAAAGATCAACAAGAGATTTGATCGAGGGACCAGTAAAATACTACTATACTAGCTTAAAGGAGAAGGTATGGATCTTCTGAATGAACTATATTCTCCTCCTTAAATTTATTTCTTTATTCGTTTTAGTTTATGTTATTATTCAGTTTATTAATTCATAGTGTCCTTCAATTTTAGTAATTTTATTTCATGTTTGTTATTCTTCTATTTTACTACCTTTGATATATTAATGAATTATCTTTCCTCTTAGGCATATTTCACATGATGTATTCTTGGCCATATTTTACATAATTTTGACTTTCTCATGAAAATTTTTTACTCTTATATTTTGGGAATTTATTCTCAAATATTTGGTGATTAATGTACTTGGAGCCAGGTAAGAATCTTTTTCTCTCATCTTATATTGTAATTGCCTTCCAATGCTTTGGTTGTATAGTCTCTAGGTTTAATTTGCTTTTGTGTGTTTAGGTTTGATTTCCCTATTAAATATTTCTTTAGACATAGCTCAATAATATGAAGAAAGCCAACCATTGGCTGGGCGGGCTTAGGTGCCTAACACCTTCCCAAGCACTTACCCTAACTCCGAACTCAAATCAAGACCAGTAAACCTTAATTTTTATATGGAGTTATAAATGGTTCCAAGACCTAAACTAGGTGGTGACTCCCTTCTTTGCCCTAACCTCAATGAGGATTTAGTGGCCCTCACCAATCCTAAGAGGTGCCTCGCAGGCAGCTCACAAACGCTTTGGTATGCATCGATTTAAGCCAGTGAGTACTCCGTTAGCAGTACATTTTAAGCTTTCAACATTTCTGTCACCATAGTTTAAGGAGGAGAAGGAGCACATGTCTCGTGTTTCGTATGCTAGTACAGTTGGTAGCATGATGTATGCTATGATTTGCACTCGTCTAGATATTTCACAAGCGGTTAGTGTGTTTAGCAGCTATATGGCTAATCTAGGTAAAGAACATTGGCAAGCTATAAAATGGATTCTTCGATATTTAAGAGGTACTGCAGATGTTGGCTTGGTATATGACAATGCTTCTACTGATAGTAGTAGTGTTGTTGGATTTGTAGATTCTAATTATGTTGGTGATTTGGATAAGAGGAGATTTCTAATAGGTTATGTCTTCACATTATCTGGTTGTACCATTAATTGGAAGGTGTTACATTCGCCGGTTGCTTTGTCTACTACAGAGGCAAAGTATATATAGCGACAAAGGCAGTGAAGAAAGCCATTTGGTTAAAGGGTTTAGTTGGTGATCTTGGTTTGCAGCAGGGTGACACTCTTGTGTTTTGTGATAGCCAGAGCACCATACATTTGACTAAAAATCAAATGTATCATAAGAGACCCAAACATATTGATGTCAGGTATCATTTCATTAGTGAGAATTTATCTCAAGGTATCATTGCAGTCTGAAAGGTTTCTACAGCAGATAATCTAGCGGATCTAAGCTGGTTCCTTTGAACAAGTTGAAGCATTGCTTGGACTTGATCGGTGTTTGCAATTTGTGATTGCCCTTAGGGGCTTTAGTGGAGGCGCTAGAGGAGTTTCGTTCGTGAGGTTTGATCGAATTCAAGGTGAAGATTTGTTACGTGTTTGGCATGAATCCACACGGATTGGGACTTTTTTTGTATCTTTATTTTCGTCTTTTACTTGAGATAAAAGGTCTAAGAGCTTTTCTAGTTCCATCCCTGCTTGGTAGACATGCTAAGTGTCTCGAGAAGATTAATAATTTTGGTGCTAATCCTAAAGGTTTCCAATACCTTAGGAAGATTAGTCTTATGAGGAAACAGAAAATGGGAGGAAAGCTCAAAAAATTAATTAGATATACGTGCAAAATTTAAAGAAAATTCAGTCAAAATTGTATCTTTATTTATTATTTTATAAAGCTAATCTTTTTTTATGGTGAAAAGGAAATGTATTAAAACAAATAAGAGTTTACAACACACGGGGGTACGAAACCCCCCAAATGTCTGCCATAAACTGGCTTACAACAAAATGAGGAGGGGAAACATAAAATGAAAAAGTGTCCAACATAGTGTTTTCCGCCTTAGCCAAAAGGTCCACACAAAAATTACTTTCGTGGTGAGCATGGTGAAGAGAAGCCTCCTCAAAGAATAGTATCAGGTACTTGCAATTAGGGGTGGGCAAGGGTCCGGCGGGTTGGGTTTGGACGGATTTTTCTATCCTACCCGATTGAGTTAGGTTTGTAAAGCTCCAACCCGTTGACCATCCATTAAGGTAGTCAGATCGGGCGGTTCAGTTGATCGGTTTTGGCGAGCGGGTCGGTTGGGTTTCACGGGTTTTTGCCGTTACAACAACAAACCAATAGAAAATCACCCCAACAAAGCAACAACAAACATCACTGCAACAAAAAACTCACCATAACAAAAAATCAACAAAACACAACAACAACAAATCAGCAAATACACCAATAATGGACAGAACCGACAAAGGTGAAGCTGATGTCGCAGCAAAACCGACAAGATCTAGCCAAAATCCAACAAGATCTCACCAAATCCGGCGAGATCTCGTCAAATCCGGCAAAATCTCACCAGATCCGACGAGTTCTCGCTAGATCTGACGAGATCTCACCAAATCCGGTGAGGTCTCACTTGATCTGGCGGTGGAGCTCGACGCAATCGGACCACGGTGTGGCAGTGGAGCTCAACGTGATCTTCCTTCGCCGACAATGGAAATTCAAATCTCATGTTTTCTTTGTGTGAAACTGAAAAGAAAATGAGAGAGGGAGAGGGAGATTGAGGTCGGGAGGAGTGAGGGAGGGGAAGTGTGGAATGAAAAATATGAGAGAAGAGAGAGAGTCAGTGAGATATTTGAGAGATGAGAGAGTTTTTTTTATTTTATAAATATTAATGGTCAATTGGTCGGGCGGGTCGGGAATCCATCTGACAAAATATGAATAATCCAATATCTGTCCGAAAATCTGAAAAATAATAAAATCCAACGGACGGACAGACGATCAGTTCGGGTGGTTTTGTCGAGCAGGTCAGGTTTGACGGTTTTTTGCCCACCCCTACTTGCAATTAGTAATCAAAGCACTGTAAGGGTGTGACTCAGAGTTAACAACATTTTCAGGCTTGAGAAGGTCCACAACTACTTTAGCATCAATCTCTATTATGAGTTTGGGTATATTAAGATCATGAGCAAGTACTAAACCATCTCTAAGACCCCACAATTCGGCAGCTAAGGAGTTGGTAATCCCTAGGTTATGAGAAACACACCAAATCCAATTTCCATTGCTATCCGTCAATAGTCCTCATGCGCTTGCTTGCACAGGCTTATCCAAAACTGAACCATCAGTATTCAACTTGGCATAGCCATGAGGGGGAGGTCTCCAACCTATCAGAATAGTGCTCTTTGGGGTTTATCTCCCTTTTGAGGCAGAAAGAAGAAAAACTCAATGGCTAAGGATTTGGCTCTTTTAAGTACATCATGAACCACAATATTGGCTCCCTCCATGGCAATTTTGTTACGAGAAGTCCAGATACTCCAACAAAGAATGGGAAAGACATCCTTCCAGTGGATAGAATGATGAAAAGTAGTTTCAAAATTTGAGAAGGACCATTTCTTCACCCAATCCTTCACCGGAATACTCGAGAAGAAGTTTGGGGGAAGGATGGAGCCAATTAAACCAAAGGGGCCACACCAAGGAACAATCACGCAAAATTTGAAGACGATTTTCTGGCTTGGTTTTGCATAAGGGACACAAGTTGTCCAAGGTTATCTTCCTTTTGAAAAGGAAAACTTTTATAGATAATCGACCATGACATGTTAACCACAGAAAGAATAGGACTCTAGGGATGAAATTAATTTGCCAAATCCATTTCCATTTATTAGGACGTGCCTTAAGGACCTCGAGCTCCCAAGCAATTCAGTAAGTAGAAGAAGAATTAAATTGACCATTGTTCGTTGGCTTCCAAAATATACCATCTTTAAGATTTGGTACAATGGGGTGAGAAATTTCTGTGAAAAGTTTGGAGATATGGGTAGGAAGTTGAAAGGAAGGAAATTCAAAGACCCAATTACCCTGGAGATCCCAAAGGTCACAAAGTTTGAGGTTAAATTCATGTGGTAGTAGCAGACCAGAGATCATCTCGTGTAAAGGCTCGAAGCCTAGCCAATTGTCATGTCATAAATTAATGGATTTTCCATTTCGGATTAGCCATCCTTTGCCCCTGTCGTAAATTTCTTATGTATGGCAAAGGCTCTTCCAAAAAGAGGAACTCCTACTAGGAGATATATGGTTGGAGGGGTATTTTCTCCTTATAATATTTGCCCAAACCTCCTTTGATCCCATTTGAAGAGCCCAAGCTCTTTTGGCCAGAAGGGCTTTGTAGCGGAGTTTGCAATTTTTAATATCCAACCCTCCCTTGTCTTTCGGTCTTGAAACCGTATTTCAATATCCAACCCTCCCTTGTCTTTCGGTCTTGAAACTGTATTTCAATTGAGAGGATTTTTTTTTTCTTTTTCTTTTTTTTTCAATAGTATCTCCCCAAAGGAAGTTTCTATTAAGTTTATCCAACTCATTGCACACTTTCCTTGGGAGCATGGTGTTTTGCATAGTATGGATTGGAATTGTCGTTGTGACTGATTGAATAAGAGTGCATCTCCCAGCTAGGGATAGGGTTCTAGCTTTCCATCCCGCCAACTTATCCCGAATCTTCTCTATGAAGAAATCAAAGGCTCGCTTGTCTCTTCCATTAACTAAAATCAAGACTCCAAGGTATTTTTCCAAAAGATGTAGCGATCTTTAAGCCTAGTTCATTCTCGAGGAAACCAAAACGAGTTTGGTCCATATATTGAGCGATGAAATTTTTTGATTTGACGAGGTTAACCTTTTGACCCGATTCTTTGCAAAAAGTCTCCAAGTCTCTATTGATTGCAAGGTGGTTCTTCTTGGTTGCCTTAACAAAAAGGTCCAAGTCATCTGCAAAGAATAAATGAGTGAAGGAAGGGCTGCCTTGTGAGGTTTTTACACATGTCCAATGTCCTTTGACTGACTCCGCATGAATAAGACAAGCAAGATATTCCATACAAAGAATAAAAATGTATAGTGACAAAGCATCTCCTTGTCGGATACCTTAAGAAGGATAAAATTCTTGAAGTCGCTCCTCGCTAACTAAAACTGAGAGTGTTGATAATGAAATGCAAGACATAATAAGATCGATCCAGGAAGTAGGAAAATTGAAGAATTGGAGGATTTGGTGGATGAAGCACCACTCAAGTCTATCATAAGCCTTCTCAAGGAGTGAATAATTTCTTGGGCCACAATAACATTATCACTATCTATCCGGCTTGAAATGAAGCTAGCTTGTAAAAGCTAGATGAACCAAGTTATTGAGCAAAGGCTTGAGGCGAAGAACAAGGATCTTGGTGAGAGTCTTGTAGAGAGTATTGCATAAACCAATGGGACGAAACTGATTAATAGATTCAAGTTTTGCAACTTGAGGAATGAGACAAATCAGTGTAGCATTTGCCTTATGTACATTGTCTAAAAAGGGTAAAACAACATTTTTTAAGTAAAAATTATAATATATTTAATCAACTTAACAAAACTTGTAAATAAAGTCAACTTCGTTTAGAAAATTATTAAACCCAACTTTAACATGAAAGTTGAACGTGGACTTAAGTTGGAGTTTGGCTTTGAGATCCATAACAAAGTAAAGAAACAAAACTTAACTACTTTAGTGCTCAACCCAACTTTATAGCTCTGTTTATGTTGGGTAATTTTGTCAAGTCATTCAAAAGGTTGGGAAAAAAGCGTTTTCTTTTTTATTTTGGAAGTAACTGTTGGGAATAAAACCTTATTCCTAAAACCTGTGGGATGCGAAAATATTAAACAAGCACAAAACAACAATTTACGTGGAAAAACCTTTCTACTTGAAGGAAAAACCCATGGGACAAACTCCAAATAAATCCACTATTATAAAATTCAATTACAACAGTTCTTCTCAACTTTATACCTAACTTGAGATTCTCACCAAATACAATAATAATCTCTCTATGAATTAACACTCAACAATTCTCTAGAGGAAACCCTAAATCCTTTTGTGTATGTCTCACGGTTAAAGAAAAATCTCTCTAATTTTTCTTTGCTCTCACACACACACACTCATTGCTTCTTCGCAATTCTCAATTACGGATTGCTCTCTCAATATTGCAGCATTGTCTTTCACACAATTCTGTATTGCAGCTCACCCTTCTACAAAACCAACATAGTATTCCTTATATACTAATGTTGCTGCCTCTAGCTTCATCTAATTCTAGTAGAATAGGACTTTTCTATTTTATAGGAATCATGTCTCCTATTTTTATCCAAGATACTCAAGTTATTTTAATTCTTATTGTAGAAGGATTCCCACACTTGCTCACTCCAATTCCTATTAGAGTACGTAAACCATATTGCTTAACTACCACGCTTAATAAGCCATGTTCTAATGTGGGCTGGACCATGGGTTATAGTATAACCCCAACAATTTCCCCCTCCAGTCCACCACTGAGGGGGATCTTCAATCTAACTCATCAATTAGAGTCCATGCCAGCCAGGCTAGCGTGAAGCTCAAGCTTTTTCATCATCTTCACCAAAAGTGAGAAAACCTCATCAATGTCAATTCCTTTCATTCTCAAAGAATTAATTTCATCTTGGATATCCTTAATCCAATTCTCTAGCTCCCCTTCATCAAAAACCCACATATTCTTGGAACTTTCCTTTCAACATTCTTCAATAGATCTCTTCCCATAAGGCTCAACCATCTCTAGTGCAGGAGCTCGCTCCCCCTACTCAAGATCCTTAGAATCTTTCACTTCATCGTCAACACATATCGCTCCTCCATCTGTAGCACTACAGCACTATCAAGTTGAGAGAATTTTACTCTTTTAGGAGTAACACAATTAACCTTGACTCTCAACTGTGGAGTCTTCTCAATAGTTCCAACTGCATTGAACTTCTTCTTACAGGCCTTCACACGAGTCTTGTACAAACCAAAGCAAATGTGCCCTCTTGCAACAACCATAGGTCCTTTGGTAAGTTTCCATCTTCCATTGCCTAGGTGGTTATAGTAACCCGCTCGATCCATAACTAGTGTTAAGATCAAATTAAAGCAAAAATCTGGAACATGTCACACGTTCTTCAACATCACTGTGAAACCAACATTAGTTTTAATGCACACATCACCAATTCCCACAATCTTTGAGTAACTGGTATTGCCCATCTTCACAGTACCAAAGTTTTCTGCTTTGTACGTGGTGAACAACTCTTTTGTACGAACAACATGGTGGGTAGCCGCCAAATCAACAACCCACTCATTATTATTGTTATCAACATGCTCACACTTTTGATCTTGAATTGAGAGCACTACAACTTCCTCATCATCCACAACAGTTGTAGTATCTTTCTCATCATCATTCTTCTGATCTTTATCTCCAGTTTGTTCTTTTCTCCAATGCCTACAATTCATTCTTATGTGGCCCTTTTTTCCACAATGGAAACATTCTCTAGTCTCCGTATACTAAAATTTATCTCTTGACTTTGACCTATCATTGAACATAGCTCGATCATTACGCCATTTATTTTTACTTCTACCTGTGTTCTCTATTACAAAAGCTTGACCTTATGCATTGTCTATGCCTGCATCTCTCCTGTGAACTTCCTCGCTCAAAATCAAATCTCAAATATCAACATATTTGAGTTTGCCTTTCCCTACAGAATTGCTCACTACCATTCTCATGGCTTCCCAACTGTTTGGCAAAGAAACCAAAACAATCAATGCGCGGATCTCATCATCAAATTCAATCTCCAAGGAGAACAATTGATTTGTGATAGTATTGAACTCATTCAGATGCTTCGCCACAGCTGCACCTTTCGCCATCTTTAAATTGAACAATTTCTTCATCAAATGCACGTTGTTGTTAGCCGATGATTTTTCATACATGCCAGACAAAGTCTTCATCAAACCTACTATTCATCAAACCTACTATGGTCGTCTCCTTCACAACATTGTGCGCAACTGATCTTGACAGAGTTTATCTAATAACTCCCAGCACCTGTCTATCAAGAAGAGTCCATTCTACATCTTCTATCTTATTAGGTTTCTTCCCCAGAAGAGGTGGGTGTAATTTCTACCCATAGAGATAATCTTCAATTTGCATCTTCCAATAACCAAAGTTTGTGCCATCAAACTTCTCGATGCCTGAGGTCTTTCCGTCTTCTCCGGTCATCACTCTCACTCGAACCTAAGCTTTGATACCACTTGTTGGGAATAAAACCTTATTCCTAAAACCTGTGGGATGCGAAAACATTGAACAAGCACAAGACAACAATTTATGTGGAAAACCCTTTCTACTTGAAGGGAAAAACCACGGGACAAACTCCGAATAAATCCACTATTGTAAAATTCAATTACAATAGTTCTTCTCAAGTTTATGCCTAACTTGAGGTTCTCACAAAATACGATAATAATCTCTCTATGAATTAACACTCAACAATTCTCTAGAGGAAACCCCAAATCCCTTTGTGTATGTCTCATGGCTAAAGAAAAATCTTCCTTATTTTTCTTTGCTCTCACACACAGACTCACTGGTTCTTCCCAATTCTCTATTGCAAATTGCTCTCTTAATATTGCTCTCTCTCAATATTGCGGCACTATCTTTCACGCAATTCTCTATTGCGGCTCACCCTTTTACAAAACCAACATAGTATTCCTTATATACTAATGTTGCCGCCTCTAGCTTCATCTAATTCTAGTAGAATAGGACTTTTCTATTCTATAGGAATCAGGTCTCCTATTTGTATCCTAGATACTCAAGTTATTTTAATTCTTGTTGTAGAAGGATTCTCACACTTGCTCACTCCACACGTAAGCCGTATTGCTTAACTACCATGCTTAATAAGCTATGTTCTAATGTGGGTTGGACCATGGGTTATAGTATAACCCCAACAATCTCCCCCACTAGTCCATTACTGAGGGGCATCGTCAATCTAACTCATCAATTAGAGTCCATGCCAGCCGGGCTGGCGTGAAGCTCAAGCTTTTTCATCATCTTCACCAAAAGTGAGAAAACCTCATCAAGGTCGATTCCTTTCATTCTCAAACAATTAATTTTATCCTGGATATCCTTAATCTAATTCTCTGGCTCCCCCTCATCAGAAACCCATATATTCTTGGAACTTTCTTTTCGAGATTCTTCAATAGACCTCTTCTCATGAGGCTTAACCATCTCTAGTATAGGAGCTTGCTCCCCCTGCTCAAGATTCTTAGCATCTTTCACTTCATCGTCATCACATATCGCTCCTCCATCTGTAGCACTATCAGGTAGAGAGAATTTTACTCTCTTAGGAGTGACACAATTAACCTTGACTCTCAACTGTGGAGTCTTCTCAATCGTTCCAACCGCATTGAGCTTCTTCTTATAGGCCTTCACACGAGTCCCGTACAAAATCGCAGCAAATGCGCCCTCTTGCAACAACCATAGATCCTTCAATAAGTTTCCATTTTCCATTGCCTAGGTGGTTACAGTAACCCGCTCGATCCATAACTGGTGTTGAGATCAAATTAAAGCATAAATCTGGAACATGTCACACGTTCTTAAACGTCACTGTGAAACCAACATCTATACTATAAACTAAAAGCTGGAGTTGAGAGAATTTTTTTTGCCTCCTCCAAAGACTGCCATGTCAGATTTGCTTCTCCCATACCATTTTACATCATTCTTCTTTCTATTTATTTCATTCTCATTTAATTCTCTCTCTCACACATGTTCTCACATGTTAATTCTCTCTCTCTCCCCTTGGCTGTTTTGACTTTTGACGTTCTCTCTTCCCTCGGCTGTTTCTCTCCACCATCTCTTTGTCTACCTCTCTATCTCCCTCATCTCTTCAACTGCACCACTTCTTCATCTCCCTTATTGATTGCACCCCTAATCTCTTATTTAAATCCTGTTGTAGGTTCTAAACCATGGGTTGTTTTGTGGTTTTGGTTTTCTGATTGCCTTTTGATTTGTGTTTTTTTATTATTATAGATGATTTGGATTGAAATCCTAAACCAATTTCCGAATGAGAATGGTGCAGATTTTGTGCAAATCGGAATTGAAGAGTCCCTTTGAGGTGAGTGTTCTCTTTTCTTTTTCCCTCATCTTCTTTGTTTTCATGTTGCAATTTTGATGGATTGTCTACAGTTTTATATAGACCATCAATCTTCTTCAACGAAGTAGATAATTATATATTGCTCTTTTTTTTTTTTTTTTGCTTGCTGGAAATTGTGGGAAAAGAAAAGGAAACAAGATTGGGTCTTGGGATTTACCCAAGATTTACCCAATTTTGGATTACAATGTATTATTACTCTCCTCTTTTTCTTTTTTTTTTCTCTGTTTGGGGTGCCCTGCGATTGTGGCAGTGTTAGTGATTGTGGGAAGAGACATGGGTAGAGGTGCAGGTGAAGATGCATAGTCAATGGTAGTAGAAGACATTGTAGTTGAGGTGTTTGATGAAAGGTTTGTGAGAAACAAAGAAAGGTAATGACATTAGTCTTTTAATGTCTCTGATACCATGAAAGGTTATGTAATTGCAGAGATTTAGAATTGTATTGCCTTGCCAAACTCTGGACAAGGTGTGGTGTATTTATACTCACAATATCATCTTTTAAAACTTTAGTACCATAAACAACATCATCAATTAATCCCATGACAAATTATATATCCCGCGCATCGCGCGGGTCTGCGACTAGTTAGTTTTAATGCACACATCACCAATTCCCACAATCTTTGAGTAACTAGTATTGCCCATCTTCACAGTACTAAAGTTTTCTGCTTTGTACGTGGTGAACAACTCTTTTGTACAAACAACATGGTGGATAGCCCCCAAATCAACAACCCATTCATTATTATTGTTATCAACATGCTCACACTTTTGCTCTGGAACCGAGAGCACTACAACTTCCTCATCATCCACAACAGTTGTAGTATCTTTCTCATCATCATGCTTCTAATATTTATCTCCAGTTTGTTCTTTTCTCTAATGCCTACAATTCATTCTTATGTGGCCCTTTTTTCCACAATGGAAACATTCTCTAGTCTCCGTATACTAAGATTTATCTCTTGACTTTGACCTGTCATTGAACGTAGCTCGATCATTACGCCATTTATTTTTACTTCTACCTGTGTTCTCTGTTACAAAAGCTTGACCTTCTGCATTGTCTATGCTTGCATCTCTCCTGCGAACTTCCTCGCTCAAAATCAAATCTCGAATATCAACATATTTAAGTTTGCCTTTCCATACAGAATTGCTCATTGCCATTCTCATGGCTTCCCAACTGTTTGGCAAAGAAGCCAAAACAATCAATGCATGGATCTCATCATCAAATTCAATCTCCACAGAGAACAATTGACTTGTGATAGTATTGAACTCATTCAGATGCTTCGCCACAATTGCACCTTTCACCATTTTTAAATTGAACAATTTCTTCATAAAATGCACCTTGTTGTTAGCCGATGGTTTTTCATACATGCCAAACAAAGTAGTCATCAAACCCACTGTGGTCATCTCCTTCACAACACTGTGTGCAACTGATCTTGCAGAGTTTATCTAATAACTCCCAGCACCTGTCTATCAAGAAAAGTCCATTCTGCATCTTCCATCTTATCAGGTTTCTTCCCCAGAAAAGGTAGGTGTAATTTCTACCCATAGAGATAATCTTCAATTTGCATCTTCCAATAACCAAAGTTTGTGCCATCAAACTTCTCGACTCCTGAGGTCTTTCCGTCTTCTCCAGTCATCGCTCTCACTCGAACCTAAGCTTTAATACCACTTGTTAGGAATAAAACCTTATTCCTAAAACCTGTGGAATGCAAAAATATTAAACAAGCACAAGACAACAATTTACGTGGAAAACCCTTTCTACTTGAAGGGAAAAACCAAGGGACAAACTCCGAATAAATCCACTATTGTAAAATTCAATTACAATAGTTCTTCTCAAGTTTATGTCTAACTTGAGCTCTATGAATTAATACTCAACAATTCTCTAGAGGAAACCCCAAATCCCTTTGTGTATGTCTCACAGCTAAAAAAAAATCTCCCTAATTTTTCTTTGCTCTCACACACGGACTCACTGGTTCTTCCCAATTCTCAATTGCAGATTGCTCTCTCAATATTGCTCTCTCTCAATATTGAGGCACTGTCTTCCACGCAATTCTCTATTGCAGCTCACCCTTTTACAAAACCAGCATAGTATTCCTTATATACTAATGCTGCCGCCTCAAGCTTCATCTAATTCTAGTAGAATAGGACTTTTCTATTCTATAGGAATCAGGTCTCCTATTTGTATCCTACATACTCAAGTTATTCTAATTCTTGTTGTAGAAGGATTCTCACACTTGCTCACTCCAATTCCTATTTAGAGTACATAAACCATATTGCTTAACTACCACACTTAATAAGCCATGTTCTAATATGGGCTGGACTATGGGTTATAGTATAACCCCAACAGTATAACACACCTTAACTTGAAATACTTGTTTTTCTTTACAATGAGAGGGGCTCAGATTCTTCCTATGGAGAGAGGATGATGACACTAAACCACAAGAATGTTGATGGTTGAAACACATTTGTTAGTGTTTCACTTTCACCTCAAAATTAACTTAACCATGTTGGTAGGAGAGCTTTTTCCAAGATTTTAAAGATCTTTAACTACTTTCTTTTTTGAAAAGACTAAAATTATTAAAAGCTGTTTTTGTATTATTTTAATATTTAAATTTCACTACTTTTAAATAACCAACTATTTAAATATTATTAAAAAAATTATTATTTTTTTCTCACCATTTTTATTTTTATTATATCTTCCATAGTTTTCCCAATTTCAGCATCTTGTCTATCAACAAATTCACAAATCACAAATTTTTAATACAACAAAAAAAAAAAGTTGTTTATCTACATCTTGTCTCAACCCTCATTCAATCTCAAAGACAAACAAATCATGTGATTTTTTTGTAAGAAAAACCAAAATTTTCTCACATATCTTCGAAAAGCTCTCTGTTTAACTTAGAAAAGCCAAGAAAAATCACTCCCAAAAATCTCAAATCACCCAATTATCTCACCGCTCAACCACATCCAGCTTCGTTTTGGCAACAACGTGGTGAGAGAGAGAGAGAGAGAGAGAGAGAGAGAGAGAGAGACGTGGGTCTATGGGAAAAATCATGAAACACGAAATGTGAGACTATAGTGCCTCGCTCAGCACTGTACATTTCATATTATTTGTCTAAACCGTATTGAGTCTGATGTAAATAAAAAAGTGAACTTTTAATCTTAGCCTTCGTAGAAAAAGTAACAACAGTGTCAGAATGGCAAAATGGTAAAAGGATATAAAAGTGAAAAGATTTTGTGAGTAAAACATAGGTATTGTAGTCATGCTTGGGATCTCATTCCCTTTGGGACTATGATAACAGTACAAAATACAACAAGATAATCATATCAAACAAAAGATTAATACGAAAAAAGGAAATATTGCAATGAAGTACCTCTCTTCACTGGTCAACAGAGCACAGAAGCAGGTTGTTTTCCAGTGCCTCCACTCGGCCTGCAAAGAAGTTGAGCAAGGATAGTAACTATATGTTGAACAAGAGAGTAAACGTGAAAAATTGATAAACATTAATTCCTTTTCTTTTTTTCCCTATTTTCTTTACCTTTGTTTTCTTGTACTGAGAAGTAGAGCAAATTAAAATCAGTTTAGAAAGGCCATAGCAGCAACTGCAATAAGAATCAGAAACCAAAATCACTAATCAAAAAAGAAATCAATTAAGAACAAAATCCCCAACCCAAGGTACAGTAGCACACTTGATCGAAAACTACACTTCATAAAGCTAAAGTCATTGATTCTCCTTGGGCCTCTCACTTATGTTTAAAACACAATTCAAATCGAACAAAATTATAATAAACTGAAGGAAGTTTACCTCTCTCCTTCGCACAAAACGTAGCAAGCTGTTTTTCTACTCCCTGGCCTTGACTTGGTAGATCATGGATAGTTCCTATGCTGAATGAGTATAAAGAAAAAAGTTGGCACTATTTTTTTTTTTTTTTTGGTAGGTAAGAAAAACCCAACTGAGAGGCTAATAACACGATAACTGCAACAAAAATCGAAGTGGAAACTTGGAAGTATATATGTAGCTTTTTTTTTTTTTTGGTTTTTTTTTTTTTTTTTTTTTTTGAGAAGTGGAGTTCAGTGGAAACAAACTGAGAGGATGACAGAATGAAAACTGCAACCAATATTAATTCAAAGTACAAATGAAAGCAAGGAAATCGAAGGACGTATTCTCTTTCAGAAGCGAAATTCAATGGACACCGTGCGCAAAACAAGGATATGGAATGCACTGATAACCAAATGAGAGTGAAAAATGAGTTATATTGATTATTGAACTTGGAACACACATGCACAAAATGACAAGGACAATAAGTTCTTTTATTATTTTTTTCTTTTTTGAGTAAATAAGAACAATAAGTTGACTGTCAATAATAGTGTGCAGAAGAAGAGAATTAATAAAAGACCAAATTTCAAAAAGAGTCCTGAGGTTTGGGCCAACTGTAAAAAGATCTTTTTACTTTTAAATTCGTGTAAATGACCCAAGGTATAAAAAATTATAAAATTGATAATTATCTCTCACTTCCGTCAATTAATTGATTTATACGTGACCATTTATTATAAAAAAATAAAATTTTCATTTTAAATTTTAACTTAATTAAAATTTTAAGGAAATGTTTCTTTCACACCTTGTGTGAAATAGTAACTTTCACACCACCACTAAAGACAAACATCTTATTCCCGGTTTATTATTCCAATTTCCACTATTCCTATAACCAAAAACACTCATTTTTCTCATTTTTTCTGAAACTTTCTTTCTCCTCCCAAATATTCTGCTCTGCTTTCTGCTCCTGAATTTTTTGCTCCTCCTCTCCCCGATCTGTCCTCATGAAGCCATGGATCTCTCTCCCCCGAAGGTTTTTCCTTTATTGAAGTTTGAAGTTTGAAAAAGTTGGGGTTTGAAAGTGTTGATTTGAGATCTGATTTGGGTTTAAAGATTTGGATTTTATTTGGGTTTGAGAATAACAAAGTTTTGATGTTTGAAGTTGGGGTTTGATTGTATTTGTGAGGGTTTGGATGATTTTGTTAGGGTTTGGAAATAATAAAAGTTGAAGGTTTTGTTGGGTTTAATATTTTTTTGAGAGTTTGATTGATTTTGGTTGAGATTGAAAATAATAAAGTTTGATTTTTTTTTTTTTTTTTGAAGTGATTTTGGTTGGTGGAGATAAAAAAAATAATAAAATTGTTACAAAGATGCCAAGAAACATGTTTAATAGATGCCAAGAAACATTACCAATTCGTATGAACATGTTTAAATGTTCATACAATTTTCTGGAAAATGTGGACAAAAACATGAAATTATGGACAAAAAACATGAAAATATGGACAAAAACATGAAATACACTTTCTGGGTTCACTTGAATGTTCATGAATGTTCATAAGTAGACTCGAAATATTTGTCCATAATTTCATGTTTTTGTCCATAATTTCATGTTTTTGTCCACATTTTCCAGAAAATTATATGAACATTTCTGGGTTCACTTAAATGTTCATAAGTAGACTCAAAATTTTTGTCCATAATTTCATATTTTTGTCCATAATTTCATGTTTTTGTCCACATTTTCCAGAAAATTATATGAACATTTCTGGGTTCACTTAAATGTTCATAAGTAAACTCGAAAATTTTGTCCATAATTTCATGTTTTTGTCCATAATTTCATGTTTTTGTCCATAATTTCATGTTTTTGTCCACATTTTCCAGAAAATTGTATGAACATTTCTGGGTTCACTTACTCGAAATTTTTGTCCATACTTTCATGTTTTTGTCCATAATTTCATGTTTTTGTCCACATTTTTCAGAAAATTGTATGACCCAGAAAATACTTTCTGGAAATTTGAATGGGTCTTAGAGATGTTTTGAACTTTAAAACACAAATTTGCCTCATGGAAACCTGGAATCACGTTCAACTCCTTCGCTAATGCACAAAAACATGAAATTGAGAGCAGTAAAGAAACCTCACAGCGCCGAACCGTTCCCGAAGCTCTGAGTCCCCATCTCTAATAAAACTGAAAGCAGTAAAGAAATTGAGAAAACTAATCTTTGGTGAAGAAGCTTAGAGCTTATTTCTTTTCTCATTAAAATAAATGATTACAAAGATTAAATATTTATATAGCTTAATCTTACTTAAAGAATCTACAAGTTGATTACAAAGAAGATGCAGAAAATAGAATTAACAAACTCTATTATTAGATAACTAATTCCACTTACTAATGCCCAATCAACAAGTTACATGTGTGATGCAGAAAAACAGAAAACAAAGAAGCTTCATCATGGTTCCAGCCACACATATTGAAGAAACTGAAGAGATAAAGTTTCGGTCAAGGCAGAAACTCTAGAGAGTTCTCTGCCTTGACCGAAACTCTAGAGAGCAGAAAAACAGAAAACAAAGAAGCTTCATCATGGTTCCAGCCACACATATTGAAGAAACTGAAGAGATAAAGTTTCGGTCAAGGCAGAAACTCTAGAGAGTTCTCTGCCTTGACCGAAACTCTAGAGAGCAGAAAAACAGAAAACAAAGAAGCTTCATCATGGTTCCAGCCACACATATTGAAGAAACTGAAGAGATAAAGTTTCGGTCAAGGCAGAAACTCTAGAGAGTTCTCTGCCTTGACCGAAACTCTAGAGAGCAGAAAAACAGAAAACAAAGAAGCTTCATCATGGTTCCAGCCACACATATTGAAGAAACTGAAGAGATAAAGTTTCGGTCAAGGCAGAAACTCTAGAGAGTTCTCTGCCTTTGACCGAAACTCTAGAGAGCAGAAAAACAGTTCTTGACAGAAACTCTAGAGAGTTCTCTGCCTTGACCGAAACTCTAGAGAGCAGAAACTCTAGAGAGTTCTCTGACTTGTTACGTGTCTTCCACAAGAGATAAAAAACTCTAGAGAGTTCTATCTCATAGCTGGTCACAGCTGGACTTGAACCTCACGTGTATACATAAAGCACACGTGCTCTTTGACTAAACCAATCCCACATTATTTGTCTTGAGCAGCTGAATGTGTAGCTTCTGCAGAGAAACACTTGAGCAGCTGAATGTATTCTGCAGAGAGAGACTTGAGCAGCTGAATGTGTGTACTGTTAATAATCTACTTGGATTAATTGGAGGGAAAAACCTTGGGATTAATTGGAGGGAACCTTGAGATTAATTGGAGGGAAAAACCTTGGGATTAATTGGAGGAAAACCTTGGGCAGACCACCAGATAGCACATAGCATAGGCCTCTTCTCACACGTTAACAATTCTCTAACGTGTGAACCATTCAAGCCAATGGATTAAATCCAACGGTTCACATGATTGAGCAGTGATGGATTTTTAATTAAAAAAGATGAAAGGTACGTATGTGACAGAGTAGGAGTAGCTTGTGTGATAGATGTGATGAGACAAAAGAGTCAGTTTCTTTTCTTTTGATATTCACTTGATTTGAGAAGCAGACCAACGAAATAGGGTCTAAAATGTCTAATTTTTTTAAAAGAATGAGCTATCAGTGTAATTTACACTATAAATTTTTAGTTTAGTTTCTATTCCTATTGAAAAAAATAAAAATTAAAAACAAATAGTGTGGCAATTTTAATTGAAAGAACTAAATAAAAATAATTAAAAATAAATAAAAATATTGGAAATGGAAATATCCATTGGTCAATGGCTTATTAAAAAGTAACAATTGGTTTTGATAGTTATGATAGAATTTAAACCTATGGCGTCCGCTCATGATGGTTGCTCTTACCATCAGGCCAAGACATCAATTGGTTTTTGGTGTAGACGAGATTTGAACCCAGTTCTCTTACTCGACGACAAGAGACTTTACCAGTTGAGCTAACTGGAACCCACAACAATTGGTTAATAGAGTGATAAGTACTGATAACGTGTACGTTGGGGTTTGTAGGATGAGGAAAAAACAAAAAAAAAATGGCAGGGATTGCAGGAAGAGTCAGATACATGATTTTTTTTTTATTCATTATTTTCTTAATTAATTAATATATATATACACACTTTTTTGTGGGTATGGTATCCACTTAATTGGTATCATCAAATGTGATATAAGTACTATCATATGTGATGGTAGTACTATCCAATGTGATATTGATATTATTTGTTTATATATATATATATATATATATATATATATATATAATATATTAAATTTAAATAATAAATAAAATTTAGGATACCAAGCAATGTGATGATAGCCTAGTAGGTACCATCATATGTGAGGTAGGTACCTTAATGTGAGATTTTATCTATTAGAGGTACGGTACCCATATGGGTATTGTAGAATTATATATATATATATATATATAGACATTAAAATTCAAAATTGATGTCAAAATTCGTCCAAATATTTGTGAGGTCGGCAAATTCTCTATATTATGAGGTTGGCTAATTCTCCATAAAATTTGTAATTTAAAAAAAACAAAAAAAACAAATAGTGTCTACGTTAAGGCAATTTTAATTGAAAGAACTAAATAGAAAATATTTAAAAAATAAATACAAATATTGAGGATGGTTATAAACTTTTAAGAGCAATAGTACTTAAAATAATAAGAGACAGAATATATATATATATATATATATATATATATATATATATCTTATGTATACTTAAAGTTTATAAAGAATGTGTATTTGTGTGTGTGACTTTGGATGATGGAAGGGGTAACTGCTCGAGATGTAGCATTGTGGCTCACCATATCTGTTTTTAAACAAACACTAAAAGTGAAAGTCTGAGATAGTTGATCACCACATCACGTACAAGTGATCCACAAGGGAAAGTGGATGGCTAGGATGGTTCCAATCAACACACGAGCCATGCCTTTTATCACATCATAATGTAGGAGATGGTTTGATTAGGATTGTAAACAAAGAGATATGTTTTTAACAAACATCACAGTCTCAATTTTGAACTTTTAGTACTCGGCTCGGCTCAATATGTTTTTAACCATTAGCATGAATGTATGAGTTAGTTGATCCAAATATCGTAAGCATAATTTTTAAAATAATATCTACCTTCACATGAACAATCTTTTTTTTATACAACAACTTGTTCTCTCTCTCTCTCTCTCTCTCTCTCTCTCTCTCTCTCTCTCTCTCTCTCTCTCTCTCTCTCTCTCAATATGCTACATCTCTACTACAAATGTTTGGGGTCGACTATAGATCTTTAGCCCAAAAATGTTTGGGGTTAAGTCAACTATGGATCCTTATTCCAATTTTTTTGAGTTGTGAGACATATTTTAGATAGTGAGATGAAATGAGAATTGTGTGGAGCCTTTTTTTAAAGAGTAATGAGAGAGTGAGAGTGAGATAAGATAAAATGAGATTTGAGAGAATGAGAGAGAGAGAACATGTCGGAGCCTACCACTTTATATATATTTTTTGCTAAATCCTATTACTTTATATATTTGCACTTTTATTCTCTCACACCACAATATCAACAATTTCTTCACATCACCACTGTGTTCAGGGACGTAATTAGGATTTTAATTGATGGGATCATTTTTTTTTTTAATGAAAATCCAAAGTAACATTCATTATGTATTAACAAAGCAATTATCTAATTAAATGAAAGTCGATATTTTTAAAATTATTGAAATCATCTATTATTGATTTGTATTAAATGTCGCAACAAATAAAAGTTATGTTTATTATGTCATTATATGTACAATAATATTCTTAAAAAAAAAAATCTAACTATTATTGCTATTGCTAAGTAAAAAAAATGAAAAACCCAAAGCCAAAAAAAAAAAAAAAAATTCTTAAGTTTTAAGCTATTTAGTTTAAAAATAATGATTCCAACAAAGGTTGTCAATACTCATACCATAGATCATTTCTATATTATTAGAGAAATGAAATATTTCAATACCAGTTGATACTAATATACCGTTTTGGGATTAATGTTATTTTTTAATACATATATATTAGCTAAATATTAAAGTTACGGACACAACACGTTCACAATAATGTTAAGGTATTAAATTGTGAATGGTAAATAATAAACTGGTGTAATTGGTGGGTCTAAATGAGAACTAATAAAAACCTACCAACTCAGTATTGATGTGAAATTGTTGTGAAAATATTGTGTTTATAGCATTGTTGTGTAAATACCAATTGGCCCAATTAATACCCATATTTTCACTCAAATCCGTAGCCCACCTGCCAAAGAGATTTTTTGTCCTATTCTTTAACTATCTTTAATTCTCCTCCACTCATTTTCTTATTCTTTTATCATTGTTATTATCTTCTCTTTTTTTTTCTTCTTATTTCTTTCTTTATCTTATCTTCTTAGTCCTGCTTCTTTCTTTTTCTTCTTCTTCTTTTTTCTTTTTTTTCCTTTCCTCCTTCGACTGCACCATGATTTCTGCATTTCAGACAACAATTTCTTCACATCTCCTTTCTCTCATTTTTTTTCTCCTCTTACTGATTGTGTTCACCTTATTCCCAATCTATGAAAATCTAATTACACAAACAATGATGGGAATGTTTGAAGATGTGGACTCTTGATCATAAACTATGAACAATTCCTGGAAATTGGGTTGAACATTTAAGTTTGCTCAGAAAATGTGGACAATAATGTCCACAATTTTCTGGAAATTTGTTAAACAGTTAACTCTTACCCAGAAAATGTAAAGAACTTGAGGACAATAATGTCTACAATTAACATATTCATCACCAAACAACAACCCATGCTCTTCAACCTGTGAATGGTGGTCTATACCCCAAAATATGGAACCCAAAACTCAACTCCGATTTTTTTATAAATGGTAGCAAGGCTTTTTGAAGCTAATGGTATTATGTGTTTTTTGGTTCAAAGAATGGTGGTAGATGAGAATAAGTAGCAAAGTGTAAAAAATCCAACCTTAGAAATGGGGGGGTTCTTCTCGGCTTCCTTGTGTTTTTTTTTTTTGCCTTTGTAGCTTGCTGTTTCTAATAATTTTAGTGCCCATGGCTTGATGATGAAGAAGACTAGCTAGACGAAGGAAAAAGAAAAAAGAAATGGTAATCCCCTCCTTCTCACTTCTTTCTCTTTTTTTTTACAATGTTTGGCAACACATTTAAGCCCATTCTTGCATGGTTTGGCTGATTTTTAGTTGTGGGACCCGTGGGACCCTATAGCAAACGTGGACCAATGAGATTCTTCCACATCCATGGTGTGAAAACACTGTTTCACACCATGGTGTGAAAGTAGCAGCGTCCATTAATAAAAGACCAAATTTCAAAAAGAGTCCTGAGGTTTGGGCCAACTGTAAAAAGATCTTTTCAAAGATCTTTTTACTTTTAAATTCGTGTAAATGACCCCAAGGTATAAAAAATTATAAAATTGATAACTATCTCTCACTTCCGTCAATTATGATTGATTTATACGTGACCATTTATTATAAAAAATAAAATTTTCATTTTAAATTTTAACTTAATAAAAAATTTAAAATTAAATAAAAAAACACATTTGGTAAAAATAATATTCATTTTAATTTTTTTTAAAAGATAAAAATATTGTTTTATTAAAACGAAGGAAAATTAAAGGAATAAATTTTTGAATATTATTACAATTGAATCTTTTTATTGCTAGCTAAGATACCACAAGCGTTACAATGGTCACCAATCAAAGAAAAAAATACAAAAACAAATTAGGGCAAAGAACATTAAATTTCCATTTCCATAAAACAACTACACCAAAGAAGCAGATGAAACCAACCTTACCCATTCTTGTGTAGCCACGGGAAATTCCTCTTAATTAGTCTACAAAAAACCACAATTTTTTTTTTCGATAAAAGAAGGCATAACCATAAAACAGAGACCAAAAAAAAAAAAAAAGGTTCAAACTCAACCAACATCAAGACCTAACTTAGTCAACAAAATGAAAATAACACACAAAAATAAAGAAATAAATAAAAGGCAGATATCGAAACCTGAACTTGGTTTTTATAAACTAAAAATATTCATATAATTCAAATTAAAATCTATTCAATATTAACAAAATACCAACGAACTAAAATCATTTCATCGATTTCGATTTTTCACAATTTTGTTTGAAGATTTTCAAAAATTGGGATCATAACGTTTGCAACAATGCATCATCAATATTGCCTTTTGAATTATTTGTAACAAAATTAATGTTAGAGATTTATAATGTTCTGCTAAAGCTTTAAAAGTTTTCTTTTGTTTTCTTTTAGAGGTAATGGGTAGATTAGCAATTGTTTTGAGTTTATAGAGTATAGACCCATTTGTAACTTTTTAGGGAGAAAAAGGTCAAATATATATATTTTGGACCAAAATTATATATATATATATATATATATATTATTTATAAAAATAAAAATGGTTACATAGGCCCGTCCTTGGATATGTAGTTTCTAATCTTCTACTACATATTGTTCCACAAATATTTGTGCTTATATAACACCCCCCCCCCCCCCCCAAAAAAAAAAAAAAAAAGAAAAAAAAGAATGTCAGGAAAAAAACTTATCCGACAAAGTTTCGGTAATGGTGATGAAGGTTTCGGTGCCCAAACGTTAAAATTGATTGGATTTGTCTGGGTTTTTCTGTATAAACTTAGCATTATCAACAGGGGTGTAGCCAAGATTTTCTAATTGGGGGGGCTAGAGTCAGTGGCAGAGCTATAATTTTTTTTGGGGGGAAGCCAAGAAGATATATAAAAAAAATTAAATTAAATCCAAAAAATAACATATCATATCTATGTTGTTAGTTCTCCACGAAAATTCGTAATTTTCCTTTATTCTAAAAAAAAATAGGGTCTATATTGTTAATTCTCCAAATGAAAAAAAAAAAAAAAATAAAGAAGACTTCTATTAAAGAGATTTACTTATTAGTTATAAGAACATATATCTTAAATATTGTTTTAATTTAATGAGCTATGTATGACATAAAAATAATAAAAAATATTCTTAAATTTTATAGATAAGTTGATATTTTTTATAAAAAAATATAAGGAGGAGCAAAATTGTAAAAGCTAGGGGGAGCTATGTATTAATATGGGGTTTTTAAACCAAATTTCATACAAACATTTTCATACTAATTTTCAACTTTAGTGTACATAATTTAAATATGGTTTTTTTTTTTTTTTTTGTGACATAATATTTAATTTTTTTTAAAACCCTATAGTGTGTCTGCGTTCGCCCCTAACTAGAAAAAACCCACCCGTAACCTTTGTTGAGCACCATAAGGTTCCTCTCAATCAATGGGAGAGGAGGGATCTGAATCGAGTTGCAATGGTCAGTAATGACATTGGATGGTTCAGAGCATCAAAGGTTAGTAGAGAGGAGAGAGAGAGAGATCTAAGCTGCGATGGCGGCGTCACCCATTGGGTGGTTTAGAGCTCGAGCACCGATGTCAAGAGAGACATGTATTTTTTTTCCTTTTCGGTTGGGTATAGTTTTATTTTTTTGCTTAAATGTATTGTTGGTCTCTAAAGTTTACTCAATGAGCAGTATTGTTCTTGAAATTTAAAATGAGCAATATTGGTCATTGAAGTTTGATAAATAAACGCTATCGGTCTCTCCATTCAATTATGTTAGCTATTTTGCATAGATGGCTAATGGAAGGATGATGTGGCATATTTTAAAAAAACCTATAGAGGCGGTTTTGAAAATCGCCTCTATAGGTCATCTATAAACGCCTCTGTAAGTAAAATGGTCTATAGAGGCGGTTTTCAAACCGCCTCTAATAGGTTTTGAAAATCATCTTAGATTTATCTATTGAGGCGGTCTATAGATAAATTTTTTTTAAAAGAAAAAAATCCATTTTTGAAAGTGGTCTATTGAGGCGGTTTGAAGACCGCCTCTATAGATCTTTTTTTTTTTTTTCTTTAATTTGCTTTTGCACCGATTTGATTCTTCCAAACTAGAACATAGCAAATGTCTATAATACCATCATCATATATGTATAACACAAATAAGCTATTAAAAGTCTAATACCATCATCATATATGTATAATACAAATAAGGTATTGTCTAAAGAGTCTTCAAAACAATGGACAAACTAAGACAATATTACAATATTAAAAGTTTCAAATTGTTTGATAATTTCAGTACAACACTTCACTTGAACATAAATGAATCTACCTAAAAATGGATTGCCATTTGAAGCAAAGCGCTCATTTAAATCATTAACCGTGTATTGAGATG
Organism: Fagus sylvatica; assembly: GCA_907173295.1. Taxonomy (NCBI): domain Eukaryota; kingdom Viridiplantae; phylum Streptophyta; class Magnoliopsida; order Fagales; family Fagaceae; genus Fagus; species Fagus sylvatica. The sequence goes on from OU015761.1 coordinate 18,982,834, forward strand.
TTAACTTTTGAACTCTTGTCTACTTACCAAAAATAAAACTCTTGAAATTTGGTCTCATTGTAAAGACTTGTCCCTTTGAATTCAGCCCATATATGATAACAAGATAGCACTTAAAAACTAGAATGCTAGAACTGAGAATTTGTATGGCTAATTCGAGGTAGCCAGGCCTCCAAGGGAAGAAAGGTAGTGCCTTAACCTACAAAGGCCAAGATGGCCTAAAAAGTTGGCTAATAACTGCCAGCTAGGCAGTAGCTAACTAATAGCCCTCTAAAGATATGAGAAACCAAACTCCAGATTATTCATGAGAAATTAGAGAAATAGTTATTTAATATGATTGTTTATGCATTGGTGGTAAAGGGCAAGGAATACTACAAAGAGTGAACTAAAACTTCTGCCCAAACAATAGCCCATCAATCCAGGTCTGAGAATCACATATGATCTCAAATCATGCTTTCATTATATATCAAGTCCAAAATCAACTATCACAAGCTTATGGAATAGAGTTAAAATATATATATATATATATATATATATATATATATATATATATATATATATATATTTCAACTGATAGGGTAGCACACACTAATAGATAAGATGGACAGGGAATATTTTCCTTAATTTCTAAGTTACACATGCACCTAATTGGTCTTGATCCTATAAACTCACCCTCCATGACATTATTATTGGAGGATGTGTCATTTGAGCTATAACTCATTAGCAAGATAGTCAGGAAAATGCAAGTGTTAGTATTTTACCTTTAGAGAAGTAGAAACATAGGATTGGTCACGTTTACCCATTAGAAGGTAACTGTCTCATGGATGGGTATTTTCGTCTTTACCCATTTTTCGAATTACTAACTTACCCCCTTAACTCTAGTTACTTGCTGTCCATACTTTTTGAACTTTTTGTTCTTGGACAAGTAATTTTTGCTGGAATACATTGTACATCCAATTGTTTTCTATAATTCACTTTTGCTTTTTATTGTTCATCATTTCACATCATTGTTCACTTTTGCTTTTGCTTTTTATAATTCACTTTTGCTACTGCTACACATGCTTTAATGCATGCATAGCTGATATCACCAATCTTCATAAGCATCATTGTTCATCATTTCACATAAAAAATGGTGCACAAAATGTTGCGGAAATAGTACAATAAAAAAACAACCAATACAAAAAAGAGCCCAGACAAGGACAAGAGAAATGATATGACCCATGAGGCCATGACCCATCTGATCCCACCACAAACACAAACCCCAAAAAGGAAGGACAATGATATGACTTTTGAACAGAAACCAAAAATAAAACAAAATAAATGACACGCCACATACACAAAAATCGAAGTGTTAATTGACCCACTACTTTCTTTCCTTCTTTTTTTTTTGGGTGAAAAAAAAAAAAAAAAAAAAAAAACTTAAAGTCCTGATTAACTTAAACCCAAATTTCACATTATATGAGACACATCTAGACAATCGAAGTGTTAATTGACCCACTACTTTCTTTCTTTCTTTCTTTTTTTTTGGGTGAAAAAAAAAAAAAAACTTAAAGGCGTTCATTGTTCCGATTAACTTAAACCCGAATTTCACATAATTTCACATAATATGAAACACATCTAGACAATAATGAGATATACCAATTGACCCACTACTTACCAAAGGAAAGAAAATACAGCATATGAGTGCATATGACCCATTAATATCTTTTCTTTTTTTTTGCTAAACAACCCATCAATATCAAGGGAAATTCTTAAGTCTTCAGTGTACCGCCCTGTTAAAGGTGTCAAAAATTAAAATATTTATGTGTATTTTGATAAAATGTTTGTTAAGTGTTGTACAATATATATAGTTTTTAGTAAAGTTAACTTTATCACAAATATCACTAATTCTACTCGAATTCACACATTTTATTTTTGCAATAATAAACACACATTATAAATATGGACACTGTTATAAAATAAAGGAAATAATATGATAATGAGAATATATCTTTAAGTGGTCATCCACATGATGTATATAACTAATTGTATATGTAATGGTTTTGTTTGTCTTTTATAGAGGAGATTACATATGTTTATATAGCCTTAAAAGTGTGGAGTTACTTCTCAAGTATTAAGGCTATAACCTCAATCTTTAATTGATAAAACCTAACGTCACCATTAATATTTCATAACACTCCCCCTTGGATGACCATTTACCAAGAATATGCCTCATTAAAACCTTGCCACGTAAAAACCCAATGGGATCAAAACCAATGGCGAAGGAAAAAGAGTACAGTATTCTTGTGTCTCTTTGAGTGCCTTAGGATTGCCTCATTAAAACCTTGCAAAGGAAAACCCTGTGGGAAAAAACCTTAGCGAAGGAAAAAGAGTACAATCAGCACATATCCTTCAGAAAATTTTACTCCCCCTCATGAATGCATAGAGTTTCAATTGTTCAAAATTAGAAGATCCTTAAGTCGACGCATGCCAATGCTGTGAACTATCTTCTTGAATGTTGTAGTTGGTAATGACTTAGTGAATATATCTGCCAAATTTTCACTTGATCGTATCTGCTTAACATCAATGTCACCGCTCTTCTGGAGCTCATGTGTATAAAAGAATTTTGGTGAAATATGCTTGGTTCTATCACCTTTAATATAGCCTCCTCTGATTTGAGTGATACAAGCAGCATTGTCTTCATATAGTATTGTCGGGTTATCTTTGATTGAGGATAATCCACACTTTTCTCGAATATGTTGAATTACCGATCTTAGCCAAACGCATTCACGACTTGCTTCATGAATTGCGATAATCTCTGAATGATTTGAGGAGGTGGCAGATATAGTTTGCTTAACAGATCTCCATGAAATAGCAGTGTTGCCACAAGTAAACAAATACCCTGTTTGTGATCGGCCTTTGTGTGGATCAGAAAGATAACCAGCATCCGCATATCCAACTAACTGTGGATTTGATTTATTTGGATAAAATAATCTCCATGTCAGTCGTTCCACGGAGGTAACGCAATACATGCTTAACCCCATTCCAATGTCTCAAAGTTGGTGCGGAACTATACCTTGCCAGTAAATTGACCGAAAAAGCTATGTCAGGTCGTGTGCAATTTGCAAGGTACATCAAAGCACCAATTGCACTGAGGTATGGTACTTCAGGACCAAGAGTTTCTTCACCAACTTCTTGAGGGCGAAAAGGATCTTTCTTGACATCAAGTGATCGAACAACCATTGGAGTGCTCAAAGGATGAGCTTTATCCATGTGAAAGTGCTTCAGGACTTTCTCTGTGTATGTTGACTGATGAATAAGAATACCATCTGGAAGGTGTTCAATTTGTAAGCCAAGACAAAATTTTGTTTTACCGAGATCCTTCATCTCAAACTCATTCTTTAAGTAATCAGCGGTTTTTGTGAGCTCTTCAGGAGTTCCCACAAGATTTAAATCGTCAACATACACCGCAACAATAGCAAATCCGGATTCTGATTTTTTAATAAAAACGCATGGACAAATAGGATTATTCTCAAATCCTTCTTTCAATAGATACTCACTGAGTCGATTGTACCACATGCGACCGGATTGCTTTAAGCCATATAAAGATCTTTGTAGCTTGATAGAATACATGTTTCGGGATTTTGAATTATATGCTTCAGGCATTTTATATCCTTCAGGGATTTTCATGTATATATCATTATCCAATGACCCATACAGATATGCTGTAACAACATCCATTAAACGCATATCTAAATTTTCTGTAACTACCAAGCTAATCAAAAATCTAAATGTAATTGCATCCATTACAGGAGAATATGTTTCTTCATAATCAATGCCAGGTCTTCTGCGAGAAACCTTGTGCCACAAGTCGCGCTTTGTACCTTATGATTTCATTTTTCTCATTACGCTTTCGTACAAATACCCACTTATATCCAACAGGCATTACACCTTCAGGTGTTTGGACTATAGGTCCAAATACTTCACGTTTTAATAGTGAGTTTAGTTCTGCCTGAATTGCTTCTTTCCACTTTGGCCAATCATTTCTACGTCGACATTGTTCGACAGTTTGTGGTTCAATTTCATGATCATTACTTCTGGTAATGTCAAGAGCAACTTTAAATGAAAATATGTTGTCGACAACAATTTTATTTCTATCCCATATTTCTCCTGTACTTACATAATGTATTGAGATCTCATCATTTTCAGGTACCTGCTCCTCTTCTGGGGATAACTCTTCAGGAGTTCCCTCTTCAGGAGGTTCATTTTCAGGAGATTTGTGTGCACAATTTTTGGATAGATTAATTATGTTTGTTGCCTGTTTCATGGGTATAGCCTCTTCAGGGGCTGCAACTTGTTTTTCTTGTATTTTCCTCTTCCGGGGAATTTTGTCTTTAGCACCGACAGGTCTTCCACGCTTTAGGCGTGTCTTAGATTCATTTGCTGCTATATTAATCAATTGTCCTTCAGGGACTTCAATCCGTGCTGGATTGTTAGCAGCTGGGATGTGAGATTTCACTATTTTCTTACTGTCAGTGAATACATCCGGTAATTGATTTGCAATACCTTGCAAATGAATAATCCTCTGAACTTCCAGTTCACTTTGATTTGTACGAGGATCAAGATGAGATAGCGTTGAAACATTTCAGCTTATCTTCGTCGTGCTTTTGGCACTGACTTTTCCCCCTTTAATGGTGGGAAGACTTTTTCTCGTCGTGCTTCTGGCAACGACTTTTCTCCCCCTAATGGTGGGACTATTGTTTCATTGAAGTGACAAACTTCAAAGCGTGTTTTTAAAATATCACCGATTAAAGGTTCAAAATATCTAATGATGGATGAAAAATAAAACCAACATAAATTTCAAGTCTACCACCAATCATGGACCCATTTTAGTGCATTGTAAGAGTTCAATAGGAATACATATAGTATAACAAAAATTGTGAAAGTGAAAAATATTTGGTTGTTGGCCAAGTACAATGATGTATCATGTAATAATGTGAACTAATAATGCAACATGTAATATAGCATGTTTCCAACTAAATTAGGTTTTTTTTTTTTTTTCATAAGCAAAAATCAGGCAATCGTTTGAAGTCATTGAATAAATAATTAAGCTAAATCATATTGAGTATAGTATGTGCAACAAGATGTTTGACACCTATTTTGATTGACATGCAATAGTCATCAAATGTTTTAGATTTAAAATCACATGTATTATCATAATTGGGTAGTCAGGAAACTGTACCTGCAATTCGATTATTTGAGCAAGAAGTCTAGCAAATGCAATATTCCTAGTAGAAAGTAGGCAAACATGTGACTATCTTGTCGATGCATCTATTAAAATCATATAATACCTTAATGACCTTGAAGATAGTTGTATAGGTTCACAAATATCACTTTGAATTCTTTCTAAGAAAGATGGAGATTCAACAACAATATTTGAAGAGAATTGTTTGGTGATTAATTTACCTTGAGAATAGACACAACACGAATAGTCACCTAGTAAAAGAATCTTCGGGTTCTTTAAGAAATGTCCATAAGAGTTCTCAACGTTTTGACTCATCATTATTCATCATGGATGTCCCAGACAATTATGCCAGAGTATAAAGATCTTTGGGTCATAGCACTTCCGGTGCATTGTAATATTTGTTTTAATTGTTATCATAGTGGTATAGTATAACCCAGAAGAGAAAATATGCAGTTTTTCTAATATGAGCTTCTGGCTTGAAACCATTGTTCTTAACTGCCTTCATTATTGGTTTCAATATGATATCCATTATGGTATCCTTAAAGCTAAATAAAGGACAATAATATCCACTCCATTGGGAGTATAAAAATAACCAATGGGTTATTCTGGACAAAAGTCAAGATAACATATAGGTTTTCTATTTAAGATATTAAAATAACCCACGAGATATTCTAATTGGTATGAATTTCCATCACCAATCAAATGATCTTTTTCTAGATCAAAGAAATAAAATCCAGATGGGTAATTTTGATTCAGAATAACCTTTCTTCTGGAATTGGGGCTTTCAATTCCTTTCCCTTTTTCTTTTATAGGTTGGTATAGGTCTACTATATGTTTAGCCGTACGACAGGTACGTAACCAATTCCCTTTCATACCACACCTATGACATTTTTCTTCATGGGTTTTTGGGGGTTTATTCTAGAAACCTTTTCCATTTCCATGTTATTTGTTTCATTGTAATTCCACTTTCGGTGGTAGGGTGTGGTATTCTTTCTTGGAATATTTTGAGTACGTCCCCCTTGATTCCTACCACGTTCATACCCACGACCATTATTTCCTCTATAATTATCAAATGAGGTTCCATTTACTTCAGGGAATGGTGTAGAACTGGTCAAGTGAGACTCATGGTTTTTCAGCAAAAACTCATTATTTTATTTAGCCACTAGAAGACAATATATTCGTTCATAATATTTTTTTGAACTTATGCCCTCGATATTGCTACTGCAGGAGCACATTCGAGGTATGAAATATATTGTATGTTTTTCTTTTTCAACATGTCTTCTTTAGTGACATTTTCCTCACATAGTTTTAATTGTGAGTTTATTTTAAAAAGTACAGAAATGCACTCATTTATACTTTTAAGATTTTGCAGCTTTAGGTGCATTCATTCATAACAAGCCTTTGAGAGGATTATGGTTTTCTGGTATTCGTATGTATATATCCCTCAGATTATTCCATAAGATTAGGGGATCATTTATTGTAAGGTACTCAATTTTTTTTTTTTCATGGAGATGATGTCGAATAAAAAGCGATCCTGTTGGGATGCATCGTTTCCATCTTTATTAATATCTCCATTATTCATTGCAAAAGTAATGGATCTCAACATCAAAGATCCAAGATAAATAATTCTTTCCTGATATATCAAGGGTGTAAGATTTGACAACGTCTATGACAAAGATAATAACATTAGCATTAAATGAACAAGCATTTTTTTTTTTTTTTGAATAAATGAATAAGCATTTATATCATGCAATTAATCAATACGATATTCAATCTAAATTATTTAAATGTAAACTATAATCAAATAGTATACATAAAACTAACGTATATTTGTATACAAAGTTTAGAACATGTGTCAGATATGATTCTAATTGGTTAAAATAAAAGAACAATTGTAATGGAATTGCCTTAATTTAATACTAACCGTATTTAATGATATTACTAGATATAATATGTCTAGCATAAAGCCCATAGGAGTTTTAATCCATTAACTAAATACTAAGGTTTTAAGCATTAATCAATGTGATGATAAATAAATAAGATAATACTATTACAAATTCATTAAGAAAAACTTACTGTGGATTGAAGTGTCACACAAATCACTTTTTATTGTGATAGATAAAGTAAAGACAAATTCCTTTTAGAATTTGGCTAGAGTCTCGTGCTGATAACGTGTTATAAAATAAAGGAAATAATATGATAATGAGAATATATCTTTAAGTGGTCATCCACATGATGTATATAACTAATTGTATATGTAATGGTTTTGTTCGTCTTTTATAGAGGAGATTACATATGTTTATATAGCCTTAAAAGTGTGGAGTTACTTCTCAAGTATTAAGGCTATAACCTCAATCTTTAATTGATAAAACCTAACGTCACCATTAATATTTCATAACAGGTGACGAATCAATAGCCTCTACCCCGAATGTCACATTAGGGATTCATGCATTTAATTTATGTTACCAGAAACTGTCATGGCCAAAGAATCTGATCCAGAGTGGGGAAAAAAGACTAGTCTTGCACCAATAGAAAAAGAGCAGTCTTGAACATCTCAAAATCAGATTTAAGGTGTTTACCTTAGATATGGAATAAATTTTCGATAAACAACTTTCTCTAATATTTTTACACAATCTCCTGTTTAAACGTCTTGATACATTTCCTTTAACACTTTATAATATTTTCACTTTAGGTTCCTCACTCCTCTGTAGAACGTTCTCTATTGACACTTCATAATATTTTCACAATATCATAATTTTATAACACATTGGCAAGAATTAATCACAAACATAGATAGTTCCTTTTTCTTTCAGATCAGAAGTGATCAACATATTTAATACAAAATTATATTGCAAATTTTAAACCAGTCTATCCAACCATCTCAAATTCTAGAAAGATTATTGATGTTCCTAATCCTTATACAGATGTAACAAGGGGATCTTCTCTAAGTGGATATTCATTTAGTCAAGAGAGAGTCTACAATCAGATACAACATCTGTATAACCAACAAAATATTTAAAGTACACTAAGGAAAAATAGTTTAATCAAAACATAAATTGCTTAAATGAACTAATTGAGCTGTATGTGTAATAGAGATGTTAATGAACTAAATAAGGAAAGGCATACTATACAATGTCATATTACATACATATATTCACTAACTGATCATAACAACATTAGGAGAGCATGATTCCGGAGCAATTGAACAACTAGCAAGCTTTCTTGACTACCAGAACAAGGGTTTTCAACCAACATATTTCGGGTATATCCACACTGTGCCAAAGATTTAAGAGAGAGAAAGTGAAAATTAAATGTGGACATTACTCTCTTCTAGGATTGGACAGAAGAAATGTTAAAACAGTCACAACATAACAGGATATTTCAAATATATAGGAATTAAATAGGTGTCAGTAATGTAGGACAAATTTCGAGAAGTCTGTGAATGTGTTTTGTGATGAGATTTAAGGTTGAAGGAAAGAGAAGTTCAATAGGCTGTTCTTTACCTGCAAACAGTCACCTGTGAACAGTATCTATGTGTGATAAATAAGAAAGTGAAGAGAGAGAGCATATAGGGCCAATGTACCTCAAAAGTCAAAACTCAAATCACTCAATTTTTCATTAATCAATGTTTGAATTCTCTATTTTTTTTTTTTTTATTTTTATAGATAAATAAGACGTTTTATTATATATTGAAGGAAATCAGCCTCCCCCGTGTACTAGGGATGCCACAAGATTTATCAAAAGTTACATAAATTTAGAAATTCCTACCAGGAAGAAAATGAGTGACCACTTAATGTAGCCATCCAGTCATACATAGAACGTTATAAAAACAATTTTAGCTCCAAAAACTGTCTGGTTTCTTTCCCACAAAATAGTCCACATAGCACACGAGGGAATGGTTCCCCATAGATCAGCAAAGCGATGTCTACCATAACCCCTTTCCAACAAGCCAGCAAATCCACTACCCTCATGGGCATAAGCCACACATACATAAAATACCAAAGACCATAGATCGTGAGCATAAGCACAATGAAGAAGCAAATGGTCTGTAGTCTTCCCACTGTTCTTGCACATACAACACCACTCGACAATAAAATATGATGATTCCAAAGATTATCCACAGTATGAATTTTTCAAAGTCTGAATGCTTTGATTACAGTGAAGCATATTTAAATAGATTCATCGACTCTTACTTAATCAACTAGGACTAGAACTCCTAGATTGACTAGTAAACTAAAGACCTAAAAAAAATCCAAACTAAAACTAACTTGAACTCAAAGAAAATACACTGAAAACCCTAAGAATTTTTTAAACTTAATGACTAAAATATCCTTCATTCATAGTAATTACAAAAATGATGAATCTGCCCTCGATTAAAAAAAAAAAAAAAAAGAATCTCATAAAATAAATAATCAAATATAACACTATTTTAACCCTTGACTCCTAACAACATACCATCAGAACCATATTACTCTTGCTTCAATTGGACATGGCATATGGACCCCATGAAACAAATCTTAAAATCAATGAAATTGCAAAAGTAGCTCACACAAAAGCAACAATTCAATATTGCATGGTTTAATCACTCATCAGTGAGAATTGTAAGTAATTTACACAGTACACCAATAAATCAAGTTGGCTCATCTAATCACTGGAATAGGTCAGAAAATTGCAGCCCTTCAAGGCAGCAAAACCCCCAAGGACAACTATCTTCCAATCACAAACAATAACAGAATTCTAAAAGACCACTGTTTTTTCTTCTTTCTTCGAAATTCGCCTAAAAGATTATTCATATTTACAAACCTGTCTAGAAAATAAATGCTACAAGTTGTACAAAAACTACACATCAAAAGGATAACATGATGGGCCAATGAGCTCTAACTCAAGTGGCATTTCCTCTCCCCTTAAGAATGGGATAGGGGGTGAGGTGGAAGATTCAAGAATCAAGACCCACGGGTGCATGTGTAACTCACCAATGAAAAATAACATAATGGAAAAACATACACACACACGCACATGGAGTGACGATAGGTAGAGTCAATATTCAGAAAACTTGCCAGGAATCTGATCTAAGAAACCAAGGCTCTGACATACTTCTAGAGCCTGTTTATACTCTGCAACAACTTCAAAAAGCTTTAAAATCTCATCTCCATTAAATGAAGATGACAATTCGTAAGTAGCTAGAAGCTGCAGAAAAGCCAAAACCTCCAGAGAATTCGTAGTACTGGCTGTTAATTTCACTTTCCACTCAACTGCCAGCTTAATTGCTTCTTCTTTAATTTGTGGATGTATCTGAGGTGAGACTCTCTTAAGATGCTCTAGCATTAAAATGTAATTCTTCATGACACCTGCTTCAAAACCCGTGTCTCCCTTCTCCCAAATATGAGGAAAAGAGCCTTGCATCACATTCAAGACCAGCTTTGCTGGATTTAATGACATTTGAAGAGAAGATAATATTTCGTTGCCCATCACATCAGGCCCGTTCAGTTGCTCATTCAGGAACTGCAAACTCCCATATGTGGTGGCACTTAATTGAAGTTTTGAAGAAGGAGAAGAAGAAGAATGAGTTACATTTTTGGCTGGTAGATCTTCAGACAGCTCCATTTTAACTTGGGAATGAAGGGTGCTGGCCACTGGACAGGTGTAATGAAGGGTAATCAGTGGGCAATTTATAAGAATTTTCTGTATTAAATGTATAGCATACTTATGTCATTAATTTTTCTTTCAAGCAAAGCAAATCAGAAACTCAAGGTGGAATTTATATTTGAGATTGCCAAATTCTTCAAAGACCAAATTCTAGCCTTGGATTCACTAGAGATCATGTTGGCACAATGGAACAGCATATCGGGATTATGTCTATGCTGATCAATAGTGGCAAGAAGACCACGGATTATGTCTATGATGCCAAAAGCTGCAGAAAACCCAACACGGGTTTAAGTCTGGGACTCAGCCTCTCCAAACAAATTATTGGGGTAATGTTGCCTACCAATCACCTTTCCTAGACCCCGCAAAAGTGGGAGCTTTGTGCACTGGGTACGACCTTTTTTTGTAGTGTTAATGCTCAAGAGAAAAAGCAATTCCATACAATCAAATTTGGACTAGCCTGGTATCAACATGGATGCCATTATGCAAATCCATGTAATGTAGCAGCACTTTGATCAAATTTCCCATTTGGGTTTTTTTCTTTTTTCTCTCTTTTTCATTCAATGTCTTAAATAAAAAATATATATATATATCAAAACCAAAAAGTCTACCATCTTTTTAGTTAATAAAAAATTAAACTAAAACTAAACTCATAATCCCATAAGAGCAACTAGAGTAGATCCTTAAATTTCCTCAGGTCCCAAACAAACAAACATCTTTGAGTTTAAATCATACTAATACAATTACTTTTCCTTCACTTTCTTAGCAACCAAACAGCTCAATAATTTTTTTTTTTTTTAAATATACATAAAACAAAAAATAAAATAAAAATTACATTTTTAACAATAAACTCTTTCAGATCTAAAGCCCCAACACTTCAAAATTACTATAAAATCTATGCAATTACAGAATTTAAGAAATTATTGCAAAAAAAAAAAGTGGTAAAATAGGGTTGGGATAAGGTGTGGGCAGGTGTACCGTTCGGAGAGCTGGAGTCCGACCTGAAAGCCAATGGCTTCGATCCGACGAGCAGCGAGTTCGGGCTTATTGGTGTAGAAGCGATCGCAGTACGAGGATACCATTTCGGTTAGTAGACTATCCACGCAGCTCTCTGAGACCTCTCTTCCCATTTTTTTCTCTTTTTCTCTTTACCTCTCTCTCTAGATTTGCTCTTTGTTTTGTAAAGTTTGGAATGGTGTTTTTTAGTTACTCTTCTGGCCCAATAATAATAAAAGCCCAAAATTGGACTCATAAGGACATTTGGATCATGTCCAGCCCAATTAATGTGAGATATATATTTTAAGTTTAATTATCATATTGGTTCTCAACTTATTACCATTGTATTAAAATGGTTTTCGATGTTTCAAATGTGTCAATTTGGTTATCAACAATGGAAGCTATTTGCATATTTTTGATAAATAAAAGGGACATTATAACAGAATATAGCAAAAATAACCGAATATTTTTATGGTATATTAATATATAATGATAGATTTTGAGTATTATAACTTGAAATTGACAAAATATATTAAATAAAAAATCAGTTAATTTTGTGGAAATTTAACATAAAATTAGACGATGAAGCTTATTTGCATATTTTCAATAAATAAAAATAGACATGACTAGATTTTATAGATAAATGAGAAATTGAAATAGACTAAAGTAATCAAAGAGGGAAAGTTTAATTTCCCTAAAGATTATAAATAAAAAACTAGAAGAAGAAGAAGAACAACTCATCCCTTTATTCTATTATATTGTGTGTGAAGTGTGATTCCCTTTCTCCATCAGCATTCTTTCTTTTCCCTCCCCTATATCAACTCAAGGCCCAAACTTTACATACCCCGCAAGCAAAGCAAAACACAAACTCATGGACTTAACCAATCCTCTGCTTATTCTTTTCTTCTTCATCCTCTCCACCATGTACTTCTCTACTACACACAACCATTTCTTCACAGAATCACCAACCCTCCATAATCGGCTACCTCAACCTCACTCCAGCGTCCCTCCAATTTGAATAGCCTACTGGAAAGTTGGAAAGTCTAGAAATTCAGGTAAACATCTCCATCCTTTTCATTTGGTTGATTGATTTTGTATTCCTTGATTGTTTTGGCTGTTTATGACATAATCTTAGGTGGGTTCTTGAGCTGTAGAAAAAATATCAACTTTTTCACTTGTGGGGTATTGGGGAGTTTTCATTGTTGAAGCTTGGTGTTTTTGGGCTGTTGGGTCTTGTTAATTTGAGATTTGAGCTGTAGAAAAAATATAGGGTATATCAAATTCTTTTCCATAATTTTTATTTTACTCTGTTAGAAGGGTAACACCACATCATTTGGCAATTTTCTTTATTGGGTACTTGCTATAATTCGAATTTAATGTACAATTCCCCTTTTTTCTTAGTTTTTCTTTTCAGTTTTCACTATCTTAGTTTCTTGTGTTAGGTTGGTTTTTTTTTTTATTATTGGTCCTGTTAATTTTATCTTTTACTGTATGTAAGTATATCTTGAATCATCTAAATTTGGATGCATTTTTTTAATTCAATATTTGCTGTGAAGTGTGTAACTGTGTCTGTTTTTTCACTTCATTTTTCATTTTGGGGTTTGCTGTGACTTGAGCCACATTGTTTAAGGAAATCAGGTACTTAGTGAGTGTTCTGTTTTTATTTATATATGTCCTCAGTTTGTTTATTATTCCCCTTGATGTGCTACATCATAATGGCTGTTGGTTGTTTATAATGACTTGCTGGTGGTGATTGTCGCTGCTGCTGTTGTTGTAGTTGAATGGTTTTTATATGTTTAATATTACTATATGGAATTTGTTTGTTTGTTTATACTTAGTGCTTAAAGGATTATCATTGTTCTAATTTTAATATGCTTGTTTATGCTTTATTTTTATCTACTTTTCTTATGTAGCAAAATTTCATTTACAGATTGTCTATTAATTTTTTTTAAAGATATTCTTTCTTAAATTATACTAATTTTACAAACTTACTCTTTTTATTTGTATTTTTAAGTAATTGTTAAATTATTTAAGATGTTATTATGTTCCGATTTTAGAAACTTGAACCTCTCCTTTTTCTGGTTCTCTTTACAGCCATGCATTTCAAAACCATGATTTTAACTTTTATAGCAATAGAGTGTGCAAAAGGAGAGATTATGAGTTATTGCCCAAAAAACAAGCTCTTAAATCTGCTCAGAAGAGGGTTGAAATTTGTTTGATTGGCCTCCACCTCTGCTGTTGTTGTAGCTGCTTCCACTTCTGCTCCTAGAAGAGCATCCTCCTCTACTACCGCCATTTCTTCAACTCCGGCCGTGGATGATCTCCAAACCCTCAAAACAAAGGTGTGCATCATTGGAAGTGGCCCAGCTGCCCACACTGCTGCCATATATGCGTCCCGTGCGGAGTTGAAGCCAATCCTCTTTGAGGGTTGGATGGCGAATGGTGTTGCCCCTAGTGGACAGCTCACCACAACCTCTGAGGTGGAGAACTTCCCAGGCTTTTCGGATGGAATTAACGGCATTGAGCTTATGGATCGCTGCCGCAAGCAATCGCTCCGCTTTGGCACTCAGATTCTAACTGAGACTGTCAACAAGGTGGATTTCTCCACAACCCCTTTCAAGGTCTTCACTAATTCCAAGGCTGTCATTACTGATTCTGTCATTGTGGCAACTAGTGTTGTTGCCAAGTGATTAGACTTCCCGAGCGCTGGCGAGGGCCTAGGAGGGTTTTGGAACTGAGGCATATCGGCTTGTGCTGTGTGCGACGGTGCTTCCCCCATTTTCAGGAACAAGCCCTTAGCAGTCATTGGAGGTGGGGATTCAACCATGGAGGAGGCTACATTCTTAACCAAGTATGCAACCATGGTGTACATCATTCATAGGAGGGATACATTTAAGGCTTCCAAGATTATGCAGTAGAGGGCCTTGACTAACCCTAAGATCCAAGTGCTATGGAACTCGGTGGTCGTGGGGGCCTACAAGGATGAAATCACTAATAATAGGGTCTTGGGAGGGTTGAAGGTGAAGAACATGGTGAGTGGAGAGGTTTCGGATCTCAAGATATCAGGATTGTTCTTTGCAATAGGGCACGAGCCAGCCACCAAGTTCTTGGATGGTCAGCTGGAACTCCATTATGATGGCTATGTTGTCACAAAGCCAGGGACAACACGTTTACAGGTTGCACACTAAGTATAAGAAAGCCAAGCTGACTCATGAAGTGTAGAATATATAATATTTGGATAGATTCTAACCTATCTTGCCTCTTATTATCTAGGCAAAGACTTATTAAGGAAAGGAAGAGCATTGAATTGCTCACACCACATTTTTACA
The DNA here is from genome assembly GCA_907173295.1 of Fagus sylvatica. Lineage (NCBI taxonomy): Eukaryota > Viridiplantae > Streptophyta > Magnoliopsida > Fagales > Fagaceae > Fagus > Fagus sylvatica. The sequence goes on from OU015761.1 coordinate 18,998,023, forward strand.
CCAATATTTCACATCACTTAAATTGTAGACAACAATGTCCATAAAGCAAGTTCAAATTTATGGACAATGATGTCCATAATTTTTGGATATTAATATCCACATTTGGATGGTTTATGGTGTGAACTTTTTTTTTCATTTTTTTTTAGTAGTAGTAGTAGTAATAGTATGTATCAACTTGTGGAACAATTCAAATTTCAACGTAAAGCTTGAAACCAATGTGTTACCTGCAAGGAATGGAAATCATTTGTGTGAACTTCATAATTGTTATTGGGATTTTCATTAATTTGTTCTTTGTTATTGATGAGTCATGGGAGTACATATCAAGGGATTGTTGGGCTAAGAATGTGCCTAAAGTCATGTGGGTTGCTTATCAAGTGGTTAGGACTTTTAGGAATATTTGTATAAGTTGTTGAGTCTAACCATGTATTGGTTCCTTGTTTTCAGTTAGTGGAGTCCTATTTTATTGCTTTGGAAATTAGATAAAGTTGTATAAATTTTCCTCTAATTCTGTAAATGAAAGTATCTGATTAATCATAAAAATATTTGTAGTCTTTAAAACTCTTGGGAGGTTGGGTTTCCTCGAAAAACCTATATCTAGAGGTCAGGATTTCCTCAGTTAAATCTATCTGAAGTCAGGATTTCCTCAATTAAATCCATATATTTTCTTTTAATTCCTGATTTTGCACCAATTCTATTTTCCTCCTTTATCCAAAAATTGTGAACGTATAACAATGTCTCCTTCTATGTAATAAATTTATAGATACTAGCAACCTAGTCCTGGTGGAACATCAGGCCAGAAATTTTATTTAGTCCAAAAAAATTCATTTATTCAAAATTCTAGAATTTCTATGACAGCTGAATATATATAACCAAAAAAAATAAAAATTGTTTATTTAGTTACAAATATCCTTTTTATTTTTTCTAAATTTAGTTCGTCTAACAATGTAAGGTTAGATAATACACAGTAGTATATATATAATAGGAGATTACAAGTTGATGATAACTATGATACAAGTGAAGGAGTTGGAATACAACAGAGGTATATATATAATAGGAGATTACAAGTTTATGATAACTATGATACAAGTGAAGGAGTTGGAATACAACTCAACAATATCAAACATAGTCAAGGAGTTCTACCCATATCAAATTATCAACCGGAAAACTTGGTTGAATTTGTAACAAATTCAACTAGAGAGAGAGAGAAATACGGGAAAAGCAATTAATTGATCTAAACTTTGTGGTTTGGACTTCTATATATATTATAGTCCATGAATCCTTTTATTCTCAAATTAAAAGGTTAAACAATCAAATAGAGAGATGTCGACTACAATGTTGAACGATATTCCTTCAGATGTATTAATGGCGATATTTGCTGGATTGCCTGTCAAGACACTCTTGCAATTCATGTGCGTTTGCAAATCATGGTATGCTATTATCAGAGATCCCATCTTCATCACCAAGCATGTCAACCATCAATCTACTCTTAGCAACAATGGCTATCTTGCTGTTACACGTCGTGTTGGCACTTTTGGTGGTACGTGTTTAGTATCTTTGCGCTCTTATGAAAACAAATTTCGTGAAATCCTTAAAATAACTATTCCATCTACTAAGGAATATCGTAAAGCACCTTTTAGAATTGTAGGTTCATGTAATGGTGTCTTGTGTCTCAATACTACTCAAATTGGAGATACAAATTTTTTATTTAATCCTGCCACTAGTGAATTTAAGGAGCTCCCAAAACCAGATTATCCTATACATGTGACTGATGATGAAATTGACTTAATTGGTCTTGGATTCGGTCACGATCCAAAATCCAATGACTACAAATTGGTCAGATTTTCATATTCTAAAAAATTGAGATATGAGTTTTATTCTGTAGTTGATGTGTACTCATTGAGTAGTAATTCTTGGAGAAGAAAAGACGACCTTGTGCTTGGAAGTGTTGTGACTAATTCTTTTTCCAAGGGGTTAATAAATGGTAATCTACATTGGGGTGGTGCAATAGGATTTGGGAAAACGTTGAAAATTCATAATACCATCATAGCTTTCGGTATCGGTGATGAAGTGTGTAGGCACATAGAGTTGCCTAAAATTGATTTGGATAGAAAGGATTGGTCCACTTTTGTTAGAAAGGAATCCCTAGCAATTGTGATAAGTTCAAAAGATGATACAATAGAAGGATCTACATTTACCATATGGGTGATGAAGGAATATGGAGTTAAAAAATCTTGGACTCAACAATTGAGTGTTGGGCCTATACTTGCTCACAGATTTGTTGGATGTGGCAGAAATGAAGAGCTTCTCTTCTCATCGTCCGCAGCAATGTTCCATCTACAACAAGAACCTCCTCATGAAATTACTATTGATAGCTTTGTGAGTCATGATGATTTTATACCCGCAGTAGAGGTGGTCAATCACATTGAGAGCCTAGTTCCAATTGAAGGAACAAAAGTCCGGGTCAAAAGAGAGCTTAAAAAATCTTGGTTTGGGGAGAATTTTATTCCCATCTTTCTTTTTCTTTTTTCGTTAGTTTGTTTTTTGGTTTCTCCTTACGCTGTGAATTATTTTTATGAAGGTCATATATGAAGCATTCCAACAAATGCAAGTGAATAAAGATGCAAGTTTATATCAAGCTCTCCCTTTTCTTATTTAGTACCTACCTTTAATCTTGTGTTTCATTTTTTTTAGTTCATTATTCGTAATGAAATTGTTTCTTTTTCATGTCTATATTTTTACTTTAAAATTTATTTGACGGATTCTATAGCATAGTATTGTTTGGATTCCACGAATAAGCTTTATATAACCCAATAGTGTCAACTATATTGGCAGTGGTGTTCTTTACCTCGATCTTACTATAATCTTAATTGGAGGAAAAAAAAAAAAGAGGAGTATACATCCCATACTAGCTAGTTACAGCATTAAGAAGCAAGTGAAATTGTGAATATCTATTTGTAGTATTTTTTTTTTCTGGTATGTGTATTTTTTTATTAAGTGATACAATAGAATTTGAATCTATAACGTCCACTTTATTATGATTGCTCAAGAAAAAAAAATACTAATTAGTTTTTGGATAAGGTTTGGCTACAAACTGGTTTGTAACTAATTTGCTACAACTCACTATGTAACAGAAGTCACATGACTCATTAAATAGATCACATGATTCGTGAAATGGATTGTAGTAAGCTGGCTACAAACTAATTTGTAGCCAAACTCTTAACGATCCAATATTCTCTGTGAAAACTTGGGCAATCTTTCTCATTTACGTAGAAGTCTTTAAATAAAGGTTTGTACTTATTGAACTAATACAAGATATCTTAGAGTTGAGATAAGATAAATGCAAATTATTTGAAAAGCAAATGCAACTGGATGTAACAGATAAGTTAGAGTTGAGATAAGATAAGATAAAAGTAAAAAGGGTATACATTGACACCCCGAGGTATGACAAAATTACAGTTTCTATACCCGATTCAAGAAATGACACTTTCCTCCCAAAATGACCAAATAAATTGACACTTTGCCACCGAGGTATTTTGGTGGTTTTAAGGGCATTTTGGTCATTTTGGGGTATTTTGGTTGTTTTGGTGGTTTTAGGGGTATTTTGGTAATTTGATAGGTTTCAAGCTTATTTTTGTCATTTTGGATGTTTCAATGGTATTGTGGTCATTTTAGGGGTATTTTGGTCACTTTGGTGATTTTCTGGGGTATTTTGGTTATTTTAGGGGTTCTGGGGATATTTTGGTCATTTTGGAGCTTTTAGGAGTATTTGGGTCATTTTTGGGGTTATTTTGATCATTTTGGATGTTTTGGGTATATATTGATCATTTTAGAGGTTCTGAGAATATTTTGGTCATTATAAGGTTCTAAGGGTATTTTGGTCATTTTGGAGGTTTCAGGAGTATTGGGTCATTTTTGGGGTTTTAGGGTTATTCTGGTCATTTTTAAGGTTTAGGGGGTATTTTGGTCATTATAGGGTTCTAGGGGCATTTTGTTCATTTTTTATGTTTTAGGAGTATTTTGGTCATTTTTTGGATTTCCGGGTTATTCTAGTCATTTTAGATGTTTTGGGTGTATACTACTGTATACTTAAAATGCTGCCATTACCTTTGACTTAAAATTCTCATATGTATTAGTTGGTTGGGAAGGTAGTGTACATGATTCACGTGTCTTGAATGACGCACTCAATAGGCCAAAGGGATTACAAATTCCAGAAGATATTCTAGGACTAAAAAGTGATTTTCTTTTTATTATAGATAGTAATGTTCGAAGTGATTTTTAATTTTTAATTTTTCCCTTCTTCATTGTAGGTAGATATTATCTTGGTAATGCTAGTTATGGAGTTAGGAAAGGAGCTATCTCTCCTTATCGTTCTGTTCATTACCATTTGAAAGAGTTTAGTGATAATCCTCCAAGAAATAGTAAAGAATTATTCAATCTTCGCCACTCTTCTTTACGCACTACCATTGAGCAATCTTCTGGAGTTTTGAAGAAACGTTTTCGTGTCTTAGATGCAGAACCTTTTTAGTCATTCCCAACACAAATGGATCTAGTCTTAGCATGTTGTATCATTTACAACCACATAATTGGGGTTGACCCTTTAGACTCAATTGGGAACGATGTGGCTCTTGACACACAATTTGAAAATGGAAGTACAAGTAGAAGAGTCCAACAATCACAAAGAGAAATCCAAGGAGAAAATAGAGAATGGGTCAAAATATGAGATGACATCTGTCGTTCCATGTGGGATGATTATGTTATTATGGAGTGAATACAATATCTTTGAATTAGTTGGTTGTGTAATAGATCTTTTTATTATACGAGACTTACTTGTTTCCCTATATGTTTATGAATATTATGTAATTGTTGACATTCTTAAATTTTATGAATTCTATGTAATACAGTATCCCGGGGTGTTTAAATTGTTCCAATTCTCAAGGTTTTAGTTTTCTTTGGTTACTTTCATATTGGTGTTTAAGAATGTTCCCATGTACAGATGAAAATATTTTATGGTAGTTCTTGGCTCTGTACAACAACTAGATTATTGGTACTGTAATTTTTGAAAAGGGAAAAATCTAGATTGTCACAATGGTTTAGAGTCCTCAAGCTAATTTTGTAGGACTGCAGGGCTGAATTGATTACTAATTTGTTGGGAAGAATTCCTTGCTTGCTCAAGTATAAAGAGCATCCTTTATATCAAGAAAGTTACAGGCTTCCTTTTTTAAGAGCAAAGAAAACCTGAGAGCTAGATTTCCTACCTGCATTTGGGAAATGACTTTTTGAGAAATTGGATTATTGTTATTTATTAGGGATTATAATAACATTTTCTTAAATTTTATGAATTTTATGTAATACAATATCCCTGTTGTTTGATATGTAAACTCAAATCATATTTATTTGGGTTAGTGACTCTTTTATTGGGATGTTGGTTGTAAGTGAACTAATCAGATTTCTTTTGATATGTTTGATTGTATTTGTTTATATGAGCTTTTGTTTATATGCTTGATTATCTGCTTGATTGTATTTGTTATGAGCTTTTTTATTTTATTTTTTATGACCTTTTGTTTATATGCTTGATTGTACTTGTTACTTGAGATACTTGCTGAGGAGGCTCTTCAAGGAAATAAGCCATCCAACATATTTAAACCTTCATCGTATAGAAAGGTAGTCGAAGCAATCAATGAGAAATTTGGGGTTGATTGTAGTCAAAAGAATGTGGAGAATCGCTTTAAGACACTCAAAGGCAATTGGAATGCTATCACAGAACTCCGCCAGAAAAGTGGTTTTGGATAGAATGATGATTTGAAAATGATCACTTGTGATAGGAATGTGTACGACGAAGCAATTGCGGTAAGAAATCTATTTTTATCATTATAGATTTTTACAAATAATTGCATTATTAAATATGATCTCATATTTTTATTTTTTTTTGGTCATCTTCTCTTTTCCCTTCTTAATACAGGCACGTCCCAGCCATGCAAATTTTCTAAACAAGAAAATTGAGATGTATGATGAGTTGGCTTTGGTTGTGGGTAAAGACATGGCCACAAGATCTTTTTCCAAGGGAGTTACTGATGTAGACGGGTGTGCCTCAAATGCAAATGATCTTGACAATGATCTTGAAGAGGTATCCTTAAAGAAGCAAGCTGATTCCTCAACTCAAACAAGATCCCACAGAAAAAGGAGTCATGCTAGTATGATTGATGACTGTATTTTCAAAGATTTGTCATCACAGCTGGAAAAGATTGCTAGTGCAATCCAAGAGGCTTCCTCACATCACATAAATTTTTTTAGTAACATTTATGAAGAAGTCATGAAAATTGAAGGGTTTGAGGAATCCATGCTTGCATCTGCATTTGATCATTTGAATGAGAATGAAGTATTAGCTATGTCATTCTATTGAAAAGTGACAGGCTTCGCAAGCAATGGTTGGACAACTTCTTCTACCGAAATGGTTGAAGTTGTTTAGAAAATTGAATCTAAAGACATTTTTAATTATGTAGGTGCTTTTTGGACAATGTATTTTGAATGTATGAAAGACACTTTTAACTTTTTGGATAATGTAGGTGCCTATTTATGATTGTCTATTTTAAGTATATTTGGAATTTTGAGAAGTATGGTTATTTTGAATTATGAAAAATATGGTTAATTTTTGAATTTTTTGAATTATGAGAAGTATGATTAATTTTTTGAATTATGAGAATCATGATTGATTTTTTGAATTATGAGAAGTATGAAATTATAATGTTTGTGGATTATGAAAATAACGTATATACCAAACACCATAAAACGTTTTTTAAAAAATGTGTTTTGGAAAATGTTTTTTTTCTGCGTACCAAACACATGAAAATGAGTCAGTTTTCTAGAAAATGTTATTTGGAAAATGAGTTGTTTTCCAAATAACGTTTTACGGTGAAACAAACAGAGCCTTGGTCTTTTTTTTTTTTGGTTTGGGGGTATTACAGTCATATTGTACATTTTGGAGGTATCAAGGGTATTTTGGTCATATTTGGGGTTTTAAGGGTATTTTGGTCATTTTTTACTTTTTCAGTGTATATTGGTCATTTTTAGGTTTTAGGGGTATTTTGGTCATTTTTTAAGTATATTGGTCAGCTTTAGGTTTTGAGGGTATTATAGTCATTTTCAGACATTTTGGGAGTATATTGGTCATTGTAGAAGTTTTGTTGATATTTTGATCAATTATGAGGTTTAAGGGGATTTTGGTGATTTTGGAGATTTTTATGGGTGTTCTAGTTATTTTATGGTATTTGAGGGTATTTTAGTCATTATGCAATGACAATTTTCTAATTACAGTTTTTTTTTTTTTTTAAAAAAATTGTCACATTCACATAAAAGTGAAATGTAAGATTCCTTTAATGTAAAGATGTAATCACATCACACCAATTTAGGATGATGTGAATCCACTTTAATCTTATATTACGAATATATAAATGAACCAAACACCGTGGTGTGGAACATTATGCTAATGTCATTACGATCACGGGTACATCACGACGAACCAAACGCCCCCTAGTGTCTCCAATCATTTAGAAGCGCCAAAAATTTAAACTGAGTAATTAATGTTTAAACAAATATTCAAGCTGAGATGAAGATAACATGAAATTAAAACAAACATTAAATAACCACAAAATAATTACTTTAACATTACATAACCCCATGTCTCATTCCTCCAATTTCTTACGCTTGAGAAGGACGAAGAATCCCATTGAATATGTGTAGCCATCAGCAGCAGCACTAATGAGGGGACGTCCATCAATTATCTTGGCATATCGATTAAAAAGTGGATCCATGTTTTCACTACCAAAGTGTTTACTAAAGATGCCCTCTAAACCAGCTCTACACTCCATTGCGGTAAGCGTAGGATACTTTTGTGGTTGACCATCCAATCTCACTATCTCAAAACACCCATTTTCTTGTATTAGTGTCCGCAGCTCCTCCATTGACGGGCTGTAGATGGGCAAGTTGAAAGAGTCGATTCTGTCTTTGCTTATTATTCCCTACAAAAGATTACACCATTGCAAATGATTGTTTAATGGCCATGGACGTTACATTTTTTTTCTCTTTTCCTAGAGTGACCAGAGTTCATTGCATACATTTCAAAGAAACTATTATGCAAGCTTTTCTTGTACTAGAATTTAATATCAATAGAGCTATTTTATATATATATATATATATATATATTTTATTTTTATTTTTATTTTTATAAATATACATTCTCATGGGTCATATTTAAGGTAAATCATTTCATTTTTAAAATTTATTTTTATTTCGCTTTATACATAATTGCTGAGAAAAAAATTATTATTAAAATTTATCTTTTCTTATGAAAGTTGAGATTATTGAGTGATTCTATATTATTAAGTGAAACTGCAAAAGTACATTTGATAAATCAGTTTCTATTGTTCTATGTTTTAAAATTTAATTTATTGTAGTTGTATTATAATTTTATATTGTAGTTTGTAGATAGTGTTTCTTTTGTTTATAATTTCTTTATTTATAAATGTCTTCTTGAACATATGATTCTAGATATGAAAAATCTTCTTTAAAAAAAAGAAAAAAGAAAAATGGAAGAATGGGAAAATTAAGTAATATTAAAAAGAATCTCTTGAAAAATTTGTTACTAGCTATAAACAAATTATAATCAAAACTTAATTAGTAATTTTATTTATCAAAATACAATGAGAATGGATTTTAAAGAATAAAAATATTAAATATTTTTTTTCTTACGATAAGTGGAGAAAGGAAAAATCTCTTCATTAGGAAAATCAAGTAATGTCACTGAATTACAAGATTCTTAGCTATACTATTTAAATATAAGAAAATACTCACTTAAAGTTATTGTCTAAGGTATTAAACTATATTGAGATGGCCCTCAAAAACTCTCTTATACAGTTATTAAAATTTACATATTTTAGAATTTACCTCATTTTTCTAACAATGTTCATGAAGTTCTATTCAAATCAATAAGTCTAGTGAATAGTTTTACAACTACTGAAATGTCATATTGTAATTTGTGTATAATAAAACGGTATGAGTGATGATCTCATGTAAAAGTTGTTAGAAAGTATCTCAAATTCCTAATTTGAATTAGTATAGGTTTTCTTGGAGTGGAAGGAAAGTGTTCAAATTCTATGTTTGTGTTTGTGAGGTTTGTGAGTTTGAGAGAGTTGTTATAATACTTATCGTTGATAGTGGATTTTGGTTGGCATTGCTTGTGGATGTAGGCCTGAGGTTGCCGAACCACATTAAATATTATTGTTTTGTGTGGATGTTTTATTTTGCTGTTCATGTGGATACGCTTCCGCTAATCCCAAATCACAGTAAAAATAATGTTACATTAATCACAATTTACCATCTTATCAAATTGAAAAAAAAATATAAAAAAAAATGTGTGTTTAGCAAGTTAGTATGGAGTACATAACAGACAGTTTTACTTACCTCTTTAGCCATATCTAGAAGGCTAGATTCCAGGTATTCGAAGTGTGGCCCCATTGAGGATTGTGCAAGAATTGTCCCATCGTTACGTCCCAGGAATTAGAATTGTCATTAACCCTCCAGGAGCAAGCTCCTCTGCCCGAGCACATAAAAACGACCCAATATCTTTGGCATATTGAGCGGAATAAGCCTGACCAACTTCATTTGGTGCATTTGAATAATATATCCTCCCCTTATTACATGAAGTTGAATTCAATTGATCCCCAAGCTCAGCTGGTGCCTTAGAAAGCCATTGAAGTGCATATGCAGAATAAATAAAATTAATAGAGGCCTTTGGAAACAATCTGGTGTGAAATGATCCCGGTACTCCTACAGCAAAATATTGCCTCTCGGGTGGAAGATTGGCAAAGAGAAGATTGAAATCATTTGAAACATGGTCATTGAAGAACACTTGAAAGTCTGGGAGACTTGCATGGCCTTTACTTTGGCACTTTTGTGCCACAACTTCTATTATGTTATTCACAGCAATGTATGTATTAGGTCCAACCGAACAACCTAAATCAGCAATCCGGAATATGGTTGATTCACGACAGATGTGTTCAATGTCTAGGTTTTCAGCAATTGTTCCAACCAATAGGGCTTTGACATTATCAGCTGCCCTTCCCTACAATAGCACCAAAAAAAAAAAAATGAAATAAATGTAATCTAAGAAAAATATTGTTTTGTTCCCTCAAGTTTGTATTAAGTTTGTTTTTCGTCCTAAAATTGTCGTCTTAAGTCTTAAACTTCATCTGTTAGAATATAAACCCATCAAGCCTTCGGCCATTTCCTTTTCTTGTACTAGTATTATTAGTATTACTTGTACATCACTTATAAACTACCTATTTAAGATCAGTCATTTGTATAGTTTTACTCAATTTCAATATATACATATTTCCAGTTTATATGGTATACCTAGGCTCTAAGAAAAAAAATTAGGCATCTTTTTTTCAGTTATACGCCACGACCCCGTTCGCTTCACAAACCATACTTTTAAAAAATACAACTTTTTGAACAAATTTTTTTTTTATTTTTCAGATACAGTTTTTCAAACAACCATATTTAAAAAGAAAATTGAAAAATAAACCATACCGAAAAAACACTGGCAGTATCTGTCGCCATCTAATCAATAGAAAAACCGCAATAAAGACAAATTTTAGAGAATGTACGTACATGCATCATGAAGTTTGTGGAGTATGTACCTGTGGATTGGAATTTTTGGCGTAGCTGAATTGGCCATCTCCACCAGTCATAGGATATGATTCTTCCATCTCTCTCTCTCTCTCTCTCTCTCTCTCTCTCTCTCTCTCTCTCTCTCTCTCTGAGACACACACCACTTACAAAAGAACGTTTGCCTATTAAGCTGAGTTTCACCCCCAAAGTTTTGCTATGGACAAGAGGTAATTTGGTTTAAGCAACTTTTATTGTGTTTTATATCTCATTATGGAGAGAAGAAAATTATGCTTTGTTGTATGAATTGACGTTAATAACTTTGCTTTATCAGTCCCACAATTTTAGGAGCACAAATGGATAAGTAGCCAAATTAACTTTTCTTCTCTGGCGATTTCTTGCCAAAAAAAGAAATGTAATTGCTATAATTTCCAAATTAACTATATTTGGTTTAATGTGAGATGTAATTGTTAAGTTGACTCTCAATTGCTTAGTTGGTATTTTTAATTGACATGTATTATTTTATTGGGCCACGTCTTACACATTGCAGGAATTGTATATTTAAAAATTGTAACCGATATACTCCCAAAGAGGACACCGTACACTTCTTCATTTAGTATTATATATAGACTCAGCAAAAAATAAATAAATAAATAATATGGTATTATATATAGTGTCAGCCCTGGGTAAGCCCCACAAGTCCCTTGGGCTTGGGCAACCCCCCAAGGGGGCAATCAATGAAATATATATATATATATATATATAAATTAAATCCCAAAACAAAATTACAAATAAAATCCCAAACAATTATTTTATTTTATTTTTATGGAAATGTTGTGCATTTTAATGAGATATGTGTGATATGTTTCAGTATTTGTGTGAATGAGATTAATCTCCACTATGTGATTTACTAATTTGTTTGAAAAATTTGTCTGCACGTGAATGTGGCCAATGGCAATATGTTTTTATTTGTTGGGGCAACGGGGCAAGCCATTGTTTTGTGTTGTCGTGCAGTGTGTTCCAGTGTTTATATAATGATTTTTTTATGACTTTTAATTTATTATTAGTATTAATTGTGTTGTGGTTTGTAGGACTGTGATATATATATATATAAGGAATTTTTTTAGTTAAAAAACTATTAGACATATAATAATATTAAATAGATATTAGTTTGGATTTTTTTTTTTTATTGAATTTGCTTCAAAAAATTCAAAGATAAGTTGTTTTCTTTGATTTGGATTGTGCTAATTATAAAGTACTGTAACCGGGGTTACATTTTGCTTCTTCCTTTTTTATGTAATTTAAGCTGAAAAACACAATGTAACATTGATTTTGCATTAAAAAAAAAAATTGGACTTTTATATTTTTCTTTTTAATATTTATTAGTAAATGAGCAACCAAAATTGGGACAGGTTTGGACAATCCAAACCTCGGGCCAACCCTGATTATATACGCGCAACCATGACTCATTTCCATTCAAGGATTTCGATTTATATTTTAGTTCAAACATAAGACATGCTCTATATATTCACTCAATCTTCTGTATTAAACATGCAGAGCATCTAGAAGCCAAGTCACCTACAAACAACTAATCGTGTACTCATGGTCTTCTACGGTCAATTTGGAAACTTGTATCTTTTTATGTGAAAGACAATGGATTAAATGATTTCTTTAAAAAAAATTATTTTTTGAAATGGTCAATAATATGGGAAGGAAGGAATACAAGAAATTCTTAAATTTATTTGATGGTTTAAATACTAATTTGATGGTTTAAATACAACATCAAACCATTTTATATGGAAGGAAGGAATACAAGGAATATATATATAAGATAATTTTTTTGAGCAAATAGCCAAATATATATAAAGATATGACCTTACCAATTTTAATGAGACGCTCCTTATCATAATTTCTTTCTATTTGAATATCGTATTTATTATACAACCCATAAATTTATGTATTTAGCTTTTCTTAAAAAATAATAAAAAGAAAAACTATGATTGGATAATATTTCATAAAGTTTCTAGGAACTGTGAGTGTGTGAAACTAGACGTTATAGGTTAGCTGCTAGTGGTGACATTCCCCCTCCCTTAGGAGAGGCTCAAGCTTAAGGTCAAATCCCGTCAAGTTTCATTTAATAAAAAATGAAGTTTATATTAGCATCGAATATATTTAAACTAGGAATAGTATTGAATATATTGGCTAAAAAAAAATATTTATGCTTTTCACTTTGTATACTCTTTCGAAAAATGTAGGGGGGGGAGGCGACCAACACCCGCTATGGTATAACTTATAAGAAAATGGACGATGGCCATAAATTTTGAAAGTGTGGTACCCTGTTATAGATTATAGGGTGAATTACAAATCACCCCTTGTGGTTTGGCCTTATCAAAATTTAGTTTATCAACTTTTTGTTGTTACATTTAATCTCTATAATGTTTGGCTAAAATGAAATTGTTAAAGCTTCCTCAAGTGGATGATAATCTTGACTTATGGCTGTCATATCTATGCAAAAAGCGCTCAAAATATGCCAAGAAGCTGGTTTTCAAAGTGTGATGGTGGAATTTTCTCATCCCCAGTTGAAGGCTCTTATCCTGTCCAAAACAGCTTGTTTAATCGAGATTGATGACCACATATCTTGCATCCGAAACTTCAGTTCTTTGTTTTGTTCTTTAGACTTTCATGTTATTCCGAAGTTCATGTAACAAAGCGGCCAAGGTTTTTGGCTAGATATGCTTAAGGAGACCACAGAACCTTCTGTTTGGTTGGAAGAGGATCTTGGCGGTTCTTCCTTCCTATTGTTATTGCAGGAGTTATCTTAATAATATTATTATCGTTTTTTTTTTTTTTTTTTAAAAGCTTTCCTTCAAAATAAGTTGCATGTGTGGTAAATGACTCCTTCAACGATTATATTTTAATACAAATTTTAGGGAATCAAAATAGAGCAATTGAAAAGTTTGTGAGATTAAATTGTGATTAAAGTCTAACCATAAGGGAGTAAATTACTACCCTATTAGGAATTGATGGGTAAATTTGTTCACAAATTTTTTAAACGAAACCCTAAATGATTTCACTTTTATTTTTATCCAAACTTTTAAGGAGTCAAATATAGCAATTGAAGTATTGTGTACTAAATCGTTATAAAGCCAAGGGGGAGTAATTTGTGATTTTCCCTAGATTAATGAACAGTAGTAATTTCAATATTCTCTTATCTTTATCCATTCTTCTCATTTCTGGTTTCTTTTTCCACTTATGGAACAATTAATTTATTACATCCACAGTAGTATATATATAATAGGAGATTACAAGTTGATGATAACTATGATACAAGTGAAGGAGTTGGAATACAACAGAGGTATATATATAATAGGAGATACAAGTTTATGATAACTATGATACAAGTGAAGGAGTTGGAATACAACAGAAGTATATATATAATAGGAGATTACAAGTTGATGATAACTATGATACAAGTGAAGGAGTTGGAATACAACTCAACAATATCAAACATAGTCAAGGAGTTCTACCTATATCAAAATTATCAACCGGAAAACTTGGTTGAATTTGTAACAAATTCAACTAGAGAGAGAGAGAAATACGGGAAAAGCAATTAATTGATCTAAACTTTGTGGTTTGGACTTCTATATATATATATATAGTCCATGAATCCATTTTATTTCAAATTAAAAGGTTAAACAATCAAATAGAGAGATGTCGACTACAATGTTGAACGATATTCCTTCAGATGTATTAATGGCGATATTTGCTGGATTGCCTGTCAAGACACTCTTGCAATTCATGTGCGTTTGCAAATCATGGTATGCTATTATCAGAGATCCCATCTTCATCACCAAGCATGTCAACCATCAATCTACTCTTAGCAACAATGGCTATCTTGCTGTCACACGTCGTGTTGGCACTTTTGGTGGTACGTGTTTAGTATCTTTGCGCTCTTATGAAAACAAATTTCGTGAAATCCTTAAAATAACTATTCCATCTACTAAGGAATATCGTAAAGCACCTTTCAGAATTGTAGGTTCATGTAATGGTGTCTTGTGTCTCAATACTACTCAAATTGGAGATACAAATTTTTTATTTAATCCTGCCACTAGTGAATTTAAGGAGCTCCCAAAACCAGATTATCCTATACATGTGATTGATGATGAAATTGACTTAATTGGTCTTGGATTCGGTCACGATCCAAAATCCAATGACTACAAATTGGTCAGATTTTCATATTCTAAAAAATTGAGATATGAGTTTTATTCTGTAGTTGATGTGTACTCATTGAGTAGTAATTCTTGGAGAAGAAAAGACGACCTTGTGCTTGGAAGTGTTGTGACTAATTCTTTTTCCAAGGGGTTAATAAATGGTAATCTACATTGGGGTGGTGCAATAGGATTTGGTAAAAGGTTGAAAATTCATAATAGCATCATAGCTTTTGGTATCGGTGATGAAGTGTGTAGGCACATAGAATTGCCTAAAATTGATTTGGATAGAAAGGATTGGTCCACTTTTGTTAGAAAGGAATCCCTAGCAATTGTGATATGTTCAGAAGATGATACAATAGAAGGATCTACATTTACCATATGGGTGATGAAGGAATATGGAGTTAAAAAATCTTGGACTCAACAATTGAGTGTTGGACCTATACATGCTCACAGATTTGTTGGATGTGGCAGAAATGAAGAGCTTCTCTTCTCATCATCCGCAGCAATGTTCCATCTACAACAAGAACCTCCTCATGAAATTACTATTGATAGCTTTGTGGGTGATGATTTTATACCCGCAGTAGAGGTGGTCAATCACATTGAGAGCCTAGTTCCAATTGAAGGAACAAAAGTCCGGGTCAAAAGAGAGCTTAAAAAATCTTGGTTTGGGGAGGATTTTATTCCCTCCTTTCTTTTTCTTTTTCTTTTTCCGTTAGTTTGTTTTTCGGTTTTTCCTTTCGCTGTGAATTATTTTTATGAAGGTCATATATAAAGCATTCCAACAAATGCAAGTGAATAAAGATGCAAGTTTATATCAAGCTCTCCCTTTTCTTATTTAGTACCTACCTTTAATCTTGTGTTTCATCTTTTTTAGTTCATTATTCGTAATGAAATTGTTTCTTTTTCGTGTCTATATTTTTACTTTAAAATTTATTTGACGGATTCTATAGCATAGTCAGAGACGGAGCCATGTGGGGACCAAAGGGGGCCTTGGCCCCTGCTGGCTCTAAAAAAAAATAGCTAGAACAAGTTAATTGGCCTCACTCATATAATTTTTTGGCCCCTACTAATATTATTTTTGGACCCTTTCAACAAGAAATTAGCCCATAACAAAATAATTAAAATTATCCAACAGCCCAAATCAAAACCCAAAAAAAACATAACTCAGTAACCAAAATTATCCCAAAAACAAATCAGCCCAACAACAAATAACTCAGTAATTTTATTTTTATTTTCAAATTACAACAAATCACAACCTTTAAAACAATGTTTTAATTTATTAAATTCAAAAAAAAAAAAAAAGAGATCTGAGACTGAAAGCCTGAATACCGTAGAGGAAAGAGAGAGAGGGGGCTGTGGTTCAGACTGAAGGAACGCCGGAGCCCGGAGCTCGCCTCACCGCCCTCAGTCCCTCACGCAACTGTAGTTCAGACTGAAGAAACTGAAGAAGAAAAAAAAATTGAAATAAGAAGAAGACTGAAATGCAGAGATGAGAGGAAAGAAAAAAGAAAAATGAGATTAGGAAGAGTTGTTGGTCTCAAATGCAGATCTGGTGGCGCAGTTACGCAGTAGAAAGAGGAAAAGGAAAAAAAAACATAAGAAAAGAAGGAGAAGATAGAAGAGGACGTGTGGAAGAAAAAGAAGGATAAGAGAATAAAATAAATGATAAAAGAAGTAGAGAATGAGTGGTTGAGATTAAAGAGAGTTAAAGAATATAAAAATAAGAAAGATAAAAAATTGTTGTGCAGTTGGGCTAAGACTACAGGCTCTGCTTAAGTGGAGATGTGGGTTAAAATGAAAATAAATAGGTATTTATTGGTCTAATCACTAATGAGTATGGGAAGAAAATATAAATCTAATAAATATTTTACTATTAAATTTTTTAAATTTATTATGGACTAATACCAAAATATTTTATTTTTTAAATGAAAGTGAAATGACTTCGGTATTGACAATTTTGGTTAGAAATCATTATTTTAAAACTTAATAGCTTAAAAACTTTAGTTTCTTTTGTGGATCTGTTCTCACATGTTTTATTTATTTATTTATTTTTAATTTTCTTTTTCACTTAGCAATAGCAATAATAATTATTCTTTTATATATATATATATTGTACATGTAATGAGATATAAAAATAACTTTTATTTAATGCGACATTTAATACACAATCAGTTATAGATGATTTCAATAATTAAAAAATAAAAAAAATAATAATAACGACTTTCATTTTATTAGATAATTTGTATTACAATGTATTAAAAAATAGTTATTACATGTCTTTTCATTTGTTGGTATTTTGTTAATACAAAATAGATGATACTTTAGTTTTTCATTTAAAAAAAAAAAATGAGTTCATACTTCGGCCCCCGTCCAATAGAAATCCTAGCTACGTCCCTGAGCATAGTATTGTTTGGATTCCACGAATAAGGCAGTGGTGTTCTTTACCTCGATCTTACTATAATCTTAATTGGAGGGGAAAAAAAAGAAAAAGAAAAAAGAGGAGTATACATCCCATACTTGCTAGTTACATCATTAAGAAGCAATTGAAATTGTGAATATCCATTTGTAGTATTTTTTTTTTCTGGTATGTGTATCTTTTTTATAAGTTAAACAATAGAATTTGAATCTATAACGTGCACTTTATTATGATAGCTCTATACAATTAGGAAAAAATACTAATTAGTTTTTAGTATATACAATATTTGAACATTTATTCGATGATCAATTGAGCTAAAACATTATCTACAATAACTAATTGGAGACTGTGGAGTGTAGAATATATAAAATTTAGACTCTAACCTATCTTACCTCTTATTATCTATGCCAAGACATATTTATATTTGTATAATTCCACTTAGAGTATCTCCAAGACTCTCTCTATTTTATCTCTACATTATCTCTATTTCAGCAACTCTTTATTTATTTGAAGAGCAATACTCTCCAACACTACTCTCTATTTTATCTTTATTAAAATAATATTTTTATTATTTTATTTTAACTTTTTTTTTCTCTCTCCTCATTTCTTGCCTCCCCCCTCAATCCACCGAGATCAACGCAAACCACCACCCCAGACTGCCACCGATCAGTCACCCACGCCACCGATCAGTCAGTCACCGAGATCGACGAGCAAACCCACGATGAGCAAATCCAAAACACCCAAGACCCACGCCGAGGGCGAGACCCACGAAGCCCACGCCGCAGGCCGAGACCCACGAAGCATAGATCGGCGCAAATCACTTGAGATCGGCCCAAGCCGAGACCCATGAAGCAGAGATTGACGACGGGAACGGCGGCGATGGCAGGGTTGCATTTGGAGAGAATGGAGAAGAGAGGGAGAGTAGAGGAAAAAAAATTGAAGAGAGAGAAAATATCGGGCAAAATGAAAGACAAAGGAAAAAAAAAAATAGCTTAAATAGGCGGGTAAAAAAATAATAAAAAATTCGGTTACAAAGTGTACAGTAGCTTTTCATTTGTGAAGAGCTACTATACACTTTGTGTTTTTTTTTTGCGTTTGAAAAGTAAAATAGACTAGTGTTGGAGCACTTTATGTCTATTTTTACTCTTCAATTATGGAAATAGACTGAGCTTTAGATTGGTTTTGGAGATGCTCTTATTTATGAAACTATATTAAAAGAAGATTTAGATTTATTGGTTTCTAAAGTCGTGTTAATAAAAAATAAAAACCTCTTTCCTATAATCAGATTTCAGACGTGTAGAATTTTCTGAATTGGTACTCAATAATCATATTATTTGATTTTTTAGCCTTAGGTTTGATTAAGAATTTAAGATACCGGGCCACGCATGAACCCTTTCATTTTGCCTGAGGTTGTTAGACTGTGACAACTTTTATCTAAAATTAAGAAGAACAATGAAAGTGAGGGAAAAAAATCATGATTTGTGCACATAGAAAAACTATGTCACTCTAAGTTTATGAAGCATTTAACAGTGATCTCATCAATGGACACCGACGGAAGAATGAGATTCAAAACATCATATATATAACATTAAGGATGAAAATCCAAAATTTTAAATAGAAAAAATTACACTTAAAAATTTATAATTTAGGGGTGTAACAAATTAATTAAACCATAGAGTTTTGAAAATGTATCAAATTAAACCTTGGCACTAATTGACATATATAATGTTAATATTGGGTTAAACCATAGAAAGAGAGAGTGTGCGTATCCCCGCGTTTTACTATTATTGTGGAAAAAAAAAAAAAAAAAAAAAGGAAATGAATCCTCAGATCAAGCCCAAGAACCAAAAGAAAGAGAGAGAGTGTGTGTCGCCGCCTGCTATGACCGAATGAATTTAAACAATTAGAGATTCCTTAAACAAATTATGAAGAGTCAAAATTGACAACAATATATAAGGCAATCCAACAAAAGAGTATGAATCTATGATTATTATCAAACAATTTTCACAACAAACATAAACATACCCAGGTCACAAAACACTCTCAATTCAAAACCCCATTAAACCAAAAAAAAAGAAAAGAAAAAAGGAGTATATCCCTCTCCCCCTTAGTGTCTTTCCATTTCCGTCGTTCAGGAACAATTGAACAAACACTTCACCTAATTATTTTGAATCCCGGCCCGGTTTTCCCCCACTAACCAATTACGTTACGACCACTGAACAAACTTGGTTGACGAACATGGTTTATGCGCCGAACATGGTTTATCTGCCGCTAATGTAGCGGCTTGTCGAGCATTTGACAAACTCACACCATCCATTTCAAATGGGATTTGTCTCGCGGACACACGAGTCCAACCCGGCAGCATTCATGAGTCACTCGTTCAACTATCCCTCGGAAGACACGGTCGAGAATCTTTCATAGCATGCATTCCCAACCATGTCGCATCTGATTCGATAAGCTACGTGTCTGGTGCACAGAGAACTGCCTTCAGTCCCCAAACTTACTCGTGGCAACCTTTTGGCCACCCAATGACCTATAACGCTAGTCACTACTCCCACTGGGGCTAAGTAAATCATGACAGTATGAGAGAATTTTATTTAATTAAAAAAAAAAAAGTACACACAGTCGAGTGGCTTTTCCATGATTTTTTTTTCTAGGGTGGCTGCTAAAAAACTTAAATTGCTACTAAAAAAAACTTAATTGAAACAAGGCATTAGTTGTAGCGAGAAATTTAAGGACTGAGCAATGGAATGTTTTTGTTCCCAACTATTGAGAGTTTGAGAGAGAAAATGAGTCAAAAGCTTATATATATAACACAAAATAAGTATACCTATATTTCTTTTTTTCTTTTTTTTGGTTAAAAGTATACCTATATTTCGTTACATTCTATGGACTCTGTCTTTAACTAAGAGAGTGGGAATGTTCAAGGGAGATTTGTTGAAAAGGGATAAAAATAAAAAAAAATTAAAAAACGGTGTTGTTGTTGATGTATTTGTTGTTATTTGGGGGTTTTTTCCAGGGGTTTAGTGGGTTGGATATATTGGGATCTCAAGTCATGGATGTTCAATATTTTATTTGTAGGTGTTCAATATTTTATTTGAGGGTCTTCAATTTGGATTAAGATGACTTAAATGATGGGCTTAATTTGGACTAAACTAAGTTTTTTTTTTCTAAAAAACTTATAAAGGTGAAATTTATATATATGTCTTCTCCAATCAAAGACACTGTATGGTTTAACCCCAATGTTAACACTATGTATATCAATTGGTGTCCGGTTTCAATAATCTTTCTAAAACTTCAAGTTTAATTTGCTACTTTTAAAACTCTGATGTTATATTTGTTTCACTCCTCAAACTATAGGCTATAAAATATAATTTTTCCTTCTAAATATTAGAGAACAAAAAAATTAAAACAACAACATCTAATGATCATTTTACCCCATACTTCACAACATCTGAGTAGTAATTCTTGGAGAAGAAAAAACAACCTTGTGCTTGGAAGTGTTGTGACTAATTCTTTTTCCGAGGGGTTAATAAATGGTAATCTACATTGGGGTGGTGCAAAGTGCAATAGGATTTGGGAAAAGGTGGAAAACTCATAATACTATCATAGCTTTTGGTATCGGTGATGAAGTGTGTAGGCACATAGAGTTGCCTAAAATTGATTTGGATAGAAAGAATTGGTCAACTTTTGTTAGAAAGGAATCCTTAGCAATTGTGATTAGTTCAGGAGATGATACAATAGGTGGATCTACATTTACCATATGGGTGATGAAGGAATATGGATCCATACTTGAGTGTTGGACCTATACTTGGACTCAACAATTGAGTGTTGGACCTATACTTGCTCGGAGACTTGTTGGATGTGGCAGAAATGAAGAGCTTCTCTTCTCATCATCCTCAGCAATGTACCATCTACAACAAGAACCTCCTCATGAAATTACTGGTGATAACATTATGGGTTATGATTTTATACCCGCAGTAGAGGTGGTCAATCACATTGAGAGCCTAGTTCCAATTGAAGGAACAAAAGTCCGGGTCAAAAGAGAGCTTAAAAAATCTTGGTTTGGGGAGAATTTTATTCCCTTCTTTCTTTTTCTTTTTTCGTTAGTTTGTTTTTTGGTTTCTCCTTTCGCTGTGAATTATTTTTATGAAGGTCATATATGAAGCATTCCAACAAATGCAAGTGAATAAAGATGCAAGTTTATATCAAGCTCTCCCTTTTCTTATTTAGTACGTACCTTTAATCTTGTGTTTCATTTTTTTTTTTTAGTTCATTATTCGTAATGAAATTGTTTCTTTTTCATGTCTATATTTTTACTTTAAAATTTATTTGACGGATTCTATAGCATAGTATTGTTTGGATACCACGAATAAGCTTTATATAGCCCAATAGTGTCAACTATATTGGCGGTGGTGTTCTTTACCTCGAAATTACTATAATCTTAATTGGAGGAAAAAAAAAAAGAGGAATATTCATCCCATACTATTAGTTACAGCATTAAGAAGCAAGTGAAATTGTGAATGTCTATTTGTAGTATTTTTTTTTTTTCTGGTATGTGTATTTTTTTATTAAGTGATACAATAGAATTTGAATCTATAACGTCCACTTTATTTTGATTGCTCTTTACAATTAGGAAAAAATACTGTAGTGGGTACGTTTTGATGCTACAATTAATTTCTTAAAGTAGAAAGAAGTACTTTTGTCAGACTTTCCAAAAAAAGATCATTTTCATTAATGATTGATTTTGACTTTATATTACATCGTGTCTATATTCTGCACCATCTTTCCAATGTGGGACAATTAAAAAAATAAATTAAAGAAAGTACAATCTTCTATTTTGTCCCTATTATTCTTTGTGGAGTCGTCTCTACTTCTGCTATGGGCTTGGGCCGAATTCAATTTGTCTCTTTCTTTGCAAATGAGGGAGTTGGACCACGCTTTTCATGGGCCTGTTTTATATTCTGATTTCACCACCTCCAATTGCCCCTCAAATTCTACTCGTGTTGAAGAGAGAGATTTGACCGAAATAGTGGGGAAATACATATTGCCGTTCAACTGACTGAACAAAAAATGATCGGAAGTGGTACGATCGATTATTCAACCAGGAAAATATTATTCAGTCCATTATTACAGAATTCGGATGGGGACAGATCATTCGGCTTTATGGGATAGAATTCGGTCATTAGTTCTACGTTTGGCTTGAACCAGGATCCTGAGGCGATTAAAGATAAGCCCCTTCAGTTTATTGTTGTACCCATCGGATGAGATAATGAGTTGGTGATGCTTTAATTCAAATTTAACTTTAAAAATAGCTGTCTGCCCCAATTAATACACCGTTTGGCGTTCCCAAAGATGTCTCATCATTAAAGATTTATCGCAAATTGAGGGAAAAATTACTCCTTCACTTCAGGTTTTTTACCAGCTCATAACCGGCTGGGCCTCGGTTGCCTGTGGTCCCACTAGTTGTATATAAGAAGGGGGAGACCCCACTTTATGTCTTTACCTTTACTCCTATTCACTACCTCAGTTCGTAAATTCTTTGGCTGACCTGCCTCTCGTTTCTTCTGTTTATTTCAACCCTACTCCAAGTATAAGTGAAACTATGCCTATACAAAGGCGAACCATCAACATAGGATCGGTGCTCGGGACGCTGCCCCATTTATTTCTAGGGTCGGAATCGCATGTTCGAGTTTTGACGTGGTTGGGGAAAAAATGGAAAAATGACACCAGATTTACCGTGGTTCACCAATGGGGCCTACGTCCACCTAGTCTTTTCTTACTCATTATTGGCCATCTTTTACAATAGAATGGGGAGGCCTTTATATAGGCTACCTGGGAAATAGGGAGAGAGCTATACAAATAATTGGGCCTAACTAAATGGGTTAGGCCTAAAAATACAATGGATTGGGCTTTTGGGTCTTAATATAATATGACATCCCACAATAGCCTCCCAGTTTTCGCTTGTCAAATGTAGAGAAGGAAGTGGAGACTGGATCTGGTCGGATGTGAGGTGAGGCCTTGCAAGTTGAGCTTAGGTCCTTGGGACCAAAAGTGGGCCTTGAGGCCGAGCTTGGGTCCTGGAGACTAAGTGAGGCATTGGAGGCCGAGATCGGGTCCTAAAAACTGAATGAGGCCATGGAGGCCGAGATCGAGTCCTGGAGACCGAATGAAGCCATGGAGGCCGAAGGCGGATTATAGAGACCAAACAAGGCCTTTAAGGCCCAAAAAGCAAGACGTGTGAGTCAATTTGTCAGCTTCTTACTTTTATATAGGAGAAATACGCAATTTTTCATAAATCATACACAATTTTTTGTTTGAGGCCATTGGAGCCATATTCAATACGCTCTCATTTAGCGTTTTGCTTATTTCATATTCATACTTATTTCATGCTCATTCTTTTGTTTCAATTTTGTTAGCTAAGCAGTTGTTCATAGCCTATGCTTGGGTAGAATCACACCTATCACTTGCCAGTCATCCTGGTCCTCAGCACTTGGTAACCTGAGAGGTTGACCGAAGCCTGAGTCAAGATAGATTTTGAGCTTTCGCCTGCCAGTCATCCTGGTCCTCAGCACTTGGTAACTTCAGAGGTTGACCGAAGCCTGAGTCAAGTTAGATTTTCTATACTTGCCAGTCATCCTGGTCCTTAGCGCTTGGTAACCTCAGAGATTGACCGAAGCCTAAGTTAAGTTAGATTTAGAGTTTCCGCTTGCCAGTCATCCTAAACCTCAACACTTGGTATCCTCAGAGGTTGAACCGAAGCCTGAGTCAAGCTAGATTTTGAGTTTTCGCTTGCCAGTCATCCTGAACCTCAACACTTGGTAACCTCAAAGGTTGAACCGAAGCCTAAGTCAAGCTAGATTTTTAACTTGCCAGTCATCCTAGACCTTAGCACTTGGGAACCCTTGGGATGACCGAAGCCTATGTCAAGTTTGATTTTTAACTTGCCAGTCATCCTAAACCCTAGTGCTTAGGAACCCTTAGGTTAACCGAAGCTTAAGTCAAGTTTCTTTTTTAACTTGCCAGTCATCCTGGACCCTAGTACTTGGAAACCTCTTGGGTTGACTGAAGCCTAAGTCAAGTTGATTTTTTAACTCACCAGTCATCCTGGACCCTAGTGCTTGGGAACCCTTAGGTTGACCAAAGCCTAAGTCAAGTAAATTTTTTAACTTGCCAGTCATCCTGGACCCTAGTGCTTGAGAACCTTTAGGTTGACCAAAGCCTAAGTCAAGTTTCTTTTTTAACTTGCCAGTCATCCTGGACCCTAGTACTTAGGAACCTTTTGGGTTGACCGAAGCCTAAGTTAAGTTGATTTTTTAACGCGCCAGTCATCCTGGACCCTAGTGCTTGGGAACCCTTAGGTTGACCGAAACCTAAGTCAAGTTTCTTTTTTAACTTGCCAATCATCCTGAATTCTAGTACTTGGGAACCTCTTGGGTTGACCGAAGCCTAAGTCAAGTTGATTTTTTAACTTGCCAGTCATCCTAGACCCTAGTGCTTGGGAACCCTTAGGTTGACCGAAGCCTAAGTCAAGTTGATTTTTTAATTTGCCAGTCATCCTGGACCCTAGTGCTTGGGAACCCTTAATTAGGTTGACCGAAGCCTAAGTCAAGTTGATTTTTTAACCTGCCAGTCATCCTGGACCCTAGTGCTTGGGAACCCTTAGGTTAACCAAAGCCTAAGTCAAGTTGATTTTTTAACTTGCCAGTCATCCTGGACCCTAGTGCTTGGGAACTCTTAGGTTGACCGAAGACTTAAGTCAAGTAGATTTTTTAACTTGCCAGTCATCCTGGACCCTAGTGCTTGGGAACCCTTAGGTTGACTGAAGCCTAAGTCAAGTAGATTTTTTAACTTGCCAGTCATCCTGGACCCTAGTGCTTGGGAACCCTTAGGTTGACCGAAGCCTAAGTCAAGTTGATTTTTAACTTGCCAGTCATCCTGGACCCTAGTGCTTGGGAACCCTTAGGTTGACCGAAGCCTAAGTCAAGTAGATTTTTTAACTTGCTAGTCATCCTGGACCCTAGTGCTTGGGAACCCTTAAGTTGACCGAAGCCTAAGTCAAGTTTCTTCAAGCTTTAAATCCTTCAAATTTTGAGTCCATTCGCAACTGTGTTGGCTCTACGAAGAATTTTCAAGAAAATAAGACCACCCCAATGAAAGATGCAGTTAGATAGACAAATGAATCACTACATTCATCAATAAAGTGTTGCATTAACTAACACATAGTCGTTGAATCCAAGCAAGTCTCCAGGCAAATACATGTGCATTCTAGGAGGCATGTTAGTTCATGTAATATGGTCCATGTTCCATGTATAAACTATTATGCTATATACAAAAAATGCATCAAAGCGTGCAAAGTAGAACTCCAAAGAAGTAGCAAATATCATGACGGGACAAATCAAAATATCAATCTAAACAAATGTCTTAAAGATCAAGAGATCCAAATTTATACTTTGCAAGTAGAGTCTGACAGTCGTAATATCAATTTAAAACCTCTACATTATCACAAATAATGGCAAAAGCATATTAATGCTACAACACAACTTGTTAACAATTTCTGACTCCATATTAAAATATATTATAAGCATCGAGACTTCAGTATACAAGATTAGACTTAATCGTTCTACCATAGAAGGCACGCATCTAAAGACAAAACCAAGTTTAGAATGTGCATAAACAATTTTATTAGAATTTATCATTTTCTGCATGTAATCTCATAGATTCGTCGTGCTAAATAAACACTTTGCATGGAATGCATGTCAATGCAAACACACATAATAATAGCTATTTGCAAAAAATATTTGCATTGGGAGTTTTGCTTAAACAGCACGTCCGTGTGTAATGAGCATGTAAGTGTTAACATATTTGAGCGAATATAACTAGGAGTTATAAAAATCATGTGTATTCTCATCATCTATTATGTCATAATAATGATCGTTTTTATAAAAATAATTGGGTGGTTAATCATTGAGAATTAACCACCTCCCACCGCAAACAAAAAAAATGAAAATAATTTCATTTTAATTTTCAAAGCCTTAGCAAGATTGTCATTTAAATTCCACGATATTTATATTTCAACCCTAAATATAAACATTAAGACTATGCTCTCATGCCCGTGAGCGTAAAGCCATGTTGTAGATCATGCATTTAGGATGAAATTTTATGAAACAATTATAACAAATCACTAATTAATGAATTTGCATAAAAAACAACTAAAGTTAAGAAAACTTAGCTTCGAGGCGAGGCCATAAAGGCCTTGAGGATGAATTTGGACCGTAGAAAGCCCCGTTCCGTCTCACCAAATTTTTCCTTTTTTTTTTTTTTCGTGCCACATGGCATGATGATATGGCGCGCTGACTAGCGATAAGGGATGACACGGCTGCACAGCGAGGAGACACGTGGCTCAGGCGTGTGCCAGGAGAGTGGTAGCATGTGCCTCACACACGCTGCTGCGTGCCCGTACGTGCTGGAGCGTAGAGAATTTCGCCGGAGCCTCGACGGCACGTGGAGGCGCGTGAAGACTCCGATGGCCGCAATTCCAATGCCAAACGGCAAATCGGCCGGAGAGAACTCTGATGGTGGTGCGGCTTTCTGAATCGAAGCTCGGAAGACTCAGTTCTGGAGTTTGCAAGCCGCGGCAGCACGTGAACAGAGATGCCAGAGTTCCCATCGACATGTGGAGGCGTGTTCCACCTCCGATCACTATTTTTCCACCGTACAACGATAGATCGGGAGACGATCTATCCGTTGGTGGTGGTCTTTGATCTGAGTAGATGCCTGGAACAACGATTTAAGAGATCGTGGTGGCTCGGCCGCGCGTGGTGGCACGTGGGCAGCTAAGCTGAGAACTCCAATGGCGCGTGAGAGCGCATGGAGCCTCCAATGATGATGATCTTTCAGGGTTTTGTAGATCAAGCGACGATCTATCCAATGGTTGAGGTGGTTGCTCAATTGGATGCTTGGAAGCTCGAGTTTCGAGGCTCATTGTGCTTGGCGGAGCTTGGAAGCTCGGAAATAGCCCCCGTTCATGCCAAAACTCCGGGAAATGCGGTCCCACAGACGGCGCCAATTGTAGTAGGTACGTTTTGATGCTACAATTAATTTCTTAAAGTAAAAAGAAGTACTTTTGTCAGACTTTCCAAAAAGAGATCCTTTTCATTAATGATTGATTTTGACTTTATATTACATCGTGTCTGTATTCTGCACCATCTTTCCAATGTGGGACAATTAAAAAGATAAATTAAAGAAAGTACAATCTTCTATTTTGTCCTTATTATTTTTTGTGGAGTCGTCTCTACTTCTGCTATGGGCTTGGGTCGAATTCAATTTGTCTCTTTCTTCGCAAATGAGGGAGTTGGACCACGCTTTTCATGGGCATGTTTTATATTCTGATTTCACCACCTCCAAATACTAATTAGTTTTTGGATAAGGTTTGGCTACAAACTAGTTTGTGCAAACAAAACTAAAAAAAAATATGTATAGCAGGCAATAAATTCATTCTGATTTGTGCAACTCACTGTAACCACCCCCGCCAAAAATAAAAACAGATACTGATTAACCAAAAGAAGCTGCCCTGAATAGCTCAACTTAGTTGCCTTACAAACAAAACTAAAACAAATATGTATAGCAGACAATAAAATTAATCAAAATTCATAGTAAGATCTTCTACAAATGGACAACTCAAATACTGCACAAACCCAAGTTGGTTTTTGGGGCAGAATTGGGTTTTTGACAGCCCATAATCCATGGAATGTCAAACTCATCTAGTGCATAAACCCACTGTAAAATGAAAAGAACCAAGGACCTACCTCAATTGGATCCGTAAGGAACTCAATTTGATAGCCTAATAATCCATTTTGCCGTTGTATGAATCCATGAGAGAACTGAGGCAATTGATCAATTCAAGAGTGGTTAAAAGAGAACTGAGGCAATTGATTATGGTGAGATAGAGAGGGATTTTAGTAGGAATAGTAGGAATATCGGCTGCAAGGGATTTGAGGAAGAAGACCTGAGGCAATTGATATTGGGTATTTTGATTATGGTGAGATAGAGAGGGATTTGAGAAGGAAGACCAGCTACCGTGAGAGAGAGAGCGTCTTTGCGGCTGAGAGAGAGAGAGGTGTGTGAGAGAGAGAGAGCGTATTTGCGGGTGAGAGAGAAGCAGACCGTGAAAGAGAGAGAGAGAGAAAGGTGTGTAAACTGAAGGCTGGTATCGGGTAGAGATGTGTTATCCGGAGAGAAGCAGACTGTGAAATTGTTATAACGATGTGTAAAAAAATTATAATGACGTGGAAAATTGTAAGGAGAGAAAAGATGATGTGGTCAATTTTTATAAAGTCAAATTAAAGAAATAAAAGTCAACAAAGCTTTGAGTTTACATATTGTATAGATAAGGTGTAGAAAAATCATCCCTAAAGTATCTGCGATTAGATTTGCACCCAGAATAGTCCACGGCCTCGATAGAAAAAGGAACAATCACTAACCCAAAGGATAATGTTCCATTTCATAAGCTCTTCAGCTATAATAACTTTCCATTATTTACAAGTATCTCAAGAACTTGGGTAGCTCCAACAAAGACCCTCCTAATTCCACCAGATATATACAAATGCTGAATGAAAGGAACTGGTACTAGACTACTAGTATCATTCAAAAATTGCCCTCCTCAAATATGTGACAAGCCCATACGTTGCCGACAGTGCTGATAGCAAAGGAACTCTTAACTTATTTTTTTTTTGAAGTTAACCGACTATCTTTAATTCTTTACAAATAAATAAATATTAGTTATCTCCTTCTCCTAGCCGAAGAAGAAAACCTCTAACCACCAACTATCTTTATAAATAAATTAAAAAGATAAATATTATCTCCTTCTCCTAGCCAAAGAAGAAAACCTATTCTCTTTTATAAATAAGCGTGCACCATTCTAATTCCTCGTTCATTACTTCATCGTTCTTGCTATTACTTTCTGTTCATCGGTTTTGGTATTACTGTCTGTTCATCGTTGTTGGTATTAGCCGTAGCACAAATAAGATATAATGGCTCCTGTTTCCTTTTCTTTTCCTCCTCGTCCGGTGGTGATACGGGAAGTTTGGCAACACAACCTTGAAGAGGAATTCCATCTCATCAAGATCGCAGCCATGACCCATCATATGGTGTCCATAGATACTGAGTTCCCAGGAGTCGTATACCGTCCTGCTAATGTCGACAAACGGTGTCTTGGGAAACTCCCTCCCGTTATGAACTATCAAATCATGAAAGAGAACGTTAATGCGACCAAAATAATCCAGTTGGGTCTTGCTCTTTGTGATGACCATGGCAATTTACCCAATTTTGGTTCGATGTCTCAGTATGTGTGGCAGTTTAACTTCAGCGATTTTGATGTCTATACTGATCTCCAGAACACGGACTCAATCGATTTACTCAAACGCCAAGGAATTGATTTCGACAGGAACTTGGAGGAGGGTATTGATTCTGCCCACTTTGCCGCATTGATGGCGAAATCCGGGTTATTATTCAACCCCAACGGTTCTGATTTTGCTTGGGTTACCTTTCACGGTAGCTATGACTTGGCCCACTTGATGAAGATCCTGACCCGAGATAAACAACTCCCCAACGATCTCCCAAAGTTTATGTGCAGGGTTTGTATCGTCTTTGGACGCAAAGTTTTTGACATGAAGAACATGATGAAATTCTGCGATGGGCTATATGGGGGTTTAGAGAATTTGTCCAATACACTCGGGGTGCAACGTGTTGCTGGGAAGTGTCACCTGACTATGCAAACCTTTAGGAGGTTGTTGGACATCTACTTCAAACAAAAGAGCGAGAGTGGACTCAGACATAATGGGCATTTACTGGCAAGGTTTCAGTGTGTTCTTCACGGCTTGGAACCGAATAATTACTTTGATCAATTCAATGGTCGCAGCTTGATCGCAGCTTGAAGCTAAATTCGTTTGGGGGATGAACTCTCTGTGTAGAAATAGACAATATATGTAATTGATTTTTTCTTTTCTTTTGTTTGGTTTATGATATAAATAAAAGGTTATAATTTTTTTAGTTTATATTTGTTGAATTAATCTTACTTGCTGGTTCTTGATTTTATTCTGGGTGCAAATTGTGAAATTTGATCCTGACTCATTACTGCTAAAATACATACAAGTCACAATTAGTAGTAGTTTGTGATTTTAGTTTTTGAAAAGCAAATCATTCCGTGGACCTTGGTTGTAAATATGAGACTATGACAATGAGGGTTTTGCCGCCTTGGTTGTAAATTGTAATTGTCTGTTTTGTGGACCTTTTTTGCAGTGTTTACTTTGACTATGGACATGACCAAACGCCTACCTTTTATTAATTTACAAATTGTGGGTATAAATTGATTATATGCTTATAACAGTTTTCAAACAAACACTTTCTCTTACTATAATCTTAATTGGAGGAAAAAAAAAAAGGAGTATTCATCCCATTCTATTAGTTACAGCATTAAGAAGCAAGTGAAATTGTGCATATCTATTTGTAGTATTTTTTTTCTGGTATGTGTATTTTTTTATTAAGTGATACAATAGAATTTGACACGTAATGGATTGTAATATTTGTAGCCAAACTCTTCCCAATATTCTATGTGAAAACTTGGACAATCTTTTTCATTTATGTAGAAGTCTTTAAATAAAGATTTGTACTTATTGAATTAATACAAGATAAGTTAAAGTTGAGATAAAATAAGATAAATGCAAATTATTTAAAAAACAAATGCAACTGGATGTTACATCCAGTTGTTCAAGCGCTCACATCAACCTAAAGGCCAAGTTTGGTCTTGAATTCATCAAAAGTGACTGTAATTCAAGCTTTAACCACCTTTCAGCTAGTCTATATCGCCAAGTCTGATTTAGGGACTTTGCCATGCTATATACAGTATTTGAACATTTATTCCATGATCAATTGAGCTAAAACATTATGTACAATAACTAAATCGAGACTGGAGTGTAGAATATATAAAATTTAGACTCTAACCTATCTTACCTCTTATTATCTACGCCAAGACTTATTTATATCGGTATAACTCCACTTATTTATGAAACTATATTAAAAGAAGATTTATTGGTTTCTAAAGTCGTGTTAATAAAAAATAAAAACCTCTTTCCTATAATCAAATTTCAGACGTGTAGAATTTTCTCAATTGGTACTCAATAATCATATTATTTGATTTTTAAGCCTTAGGTTTGATTAAGATTTTAAGATACCGGGCCACGCATGAACCCTTTCATTTTGCCTATGAGGTTGTTAGACTGTGACAACTTTTATCTAAAATTAAGAAGAACAATAAAAGTGAGGGAAAAAAATCATGATTTGTGCACATAGAAAAACTATGTCACTCTAAGTTTATGAAACATTTAACGGTAATTTCATCAATGGACACTAACGGAAGAATGAGATTCAAAACATCATATAACATTAAAGCTGAAAATCCAAAATTTTAAATAGGAAAAATTACACTTAAAAATTTATAATTTAGGGGTGTAACAAATTAATTAAACCATAGAGTTTTGAAAATGTATCAAATTAAACCTTGGCACTAATTGACATATATAATGTTAATATTGGGTTAAACCATAGAAAGAGAGAGAGTGTGTGTATCCCCGCGTTTTACTATTATTTGGAAAAAAAAAAAAAAAAAAAAAAAGGAATGAATCCTCAGATCAAGCCCAAGAACCAAAAGAAAGAGAGAGATGTCGCCGCCTGCTATGGCCGAATGAATTTAAACAATTAGAGATTCCTTAAACAAATTATGAAGAGTCAAAATTGACAACAATATATAAGGCAATCCAACAAAAGAGTATGAATCTATGATTATTATCAAACAATTTTCACAACAAACATAAACATACCCAAGTCACAAAACACTCTCAAGTCTCAATTCAAAACCCCATTACACACCCAAAAAAAAAAAATACAATATTTATCAATAAGGATAAGCAACAATCATGCAATCCAAGATTCCTAACACTCAACTTGGAAACTAGTAACTTACTAGTCGCAAACCCGTGCGATGCACGGAAAAGCCACTAAAACTGAGATCTAAATAAATATTAGGTTATTTTTATTGTTCTATTGAATGTCTCTAAAAATAATAATAATAAATAAATTAATTGAGAGATTACTTTACTCATCATATCAACAAAAAAAAATAATAATAATAATATAATCTAAATAGATGAAGTAAATACTCATGAGCTTGGCAAGTGAACCCAGAAAAATTTGTTTGTAATTAAAGAGCATTAGTTGTAAAAATAGTATATTTACAGACAAAAAAATGCCCAATCTGAAATTTTGTTGGAAAAATTATGTATCAACAATTTCAATTTATATTTAGATGTAATATATTAAGTAGAGACATAGAAGCAAAACTCTTGTGCTCAACCTGCTTACATTTATGTGGTCTTTTGAGAGTTGAGAAGACAAGGCATGGAACTCAACATACCATCACCATGTTAAAGTTTCTAAAATCTAAAGACTTATAAATAGTATTTAATAATCACATTCAATATTAGATGGTCAAAAGAATTTTGTGCAACGAAGAACATGTATAAAAGAATTACAACAAAATCGACAACATGTGGTCTTGAATCTCTTGTTGTATAATCAGATATCGAGTGTCTGTCACCTAGAGGGATTGATTGCCCATAGACCCATAGTGAACGTGTGAGTGTGGGATAGCAGCACCTGAGCTCGAGAGAGAACGACAAAAGGATCATTTGTAGGTGGCTGAAAGCTTTTAGGTAGCGACAGCCACATTCATAGCACTTGCGAACATCCACCTACATAATGATTCTAGGGATTAGTAAATAGTTAATACATATGTGTGTATCAATCCTCATGACACATAAAAGATAAAGGGCACAAAGAGAAATAGTTTTAATTCTCCATTAAGAGTACTGGATTTGTAAGATCAAATGGACCATAAACCAATCAAAATTCTGACCAAATTTTAAACTTTTCCATAAATTTCCCGTACTTTCTCATCAACCAAACACATAAAAAAAAATTAATACTCACACAAAGAGAGAGAATCCTCACTTTTATGTGTTGCATTCTACTAAAAGCAAAGAAATCAACCAAAAAAAATAGACCTAATTCAGATTAAAAAAGTATCAAAATTAGGTAACATGTAAGCACATCATGCCACTCAAAGAATTTTTCTAACTACTCTATCTTAATCCCACATGTTAAAATCATTGGCAATTAGGTCTTGAACCTACGACTTTACCCTCCCCCTAGAACTTATAAGGGGATGCGGTGTTAGTTGAGTTACAACCTATTGTCACCATTTTGTGGCAAAATTATCCATTACATGCATCATAACCCCACTATCCCTAGTCAATGGTATCTTCCTGAAATTTAATGAAAAGGCTCTAAAACAAACAATAGGAATAATTGCTAAGCTTTGAAAGAAATTGTACCTTGCCACAATGAGCACCCTAGTTAGAGGCAGGTGAAACATCTAAGAATCCAGTAAACATAACAGCACCCTACTTAGACATTCTACCTGGTTACAAATTTCACGGTCAGATGCATGCACCATCCTCAACAAAGGAATAAAACTTCTCCATATAAATGATTGCAAAGCATTATTATTGGCCCCTGCATTAGAAATTTACTCAACTCTTAAAGAGCACTGGGAATGTTAATTGTTCTTCTGTTTTGGAGTCGCTTGATTTTTGTAACTCTAAGCTTTAAGTTGTGTAGCTCTTGTATACTTCCCATGAATTAGGACTTCACCCTTTTTTATATTTCATTAAGAAAATAAGTAAGGAGATTTTATTAGACTGGAGATACTTATACAAGATTCTCCTAAAGAATTACATAGGCTCAAAATAACATAAATTAGTATGGCTCAATATGCATATCAAGGCCAGGGGGCATCTACCTGTTTTAAGAATACCTGCTTCATGAAAAACCTTTTTATTTTTATTTTTAATATGCCGTATAAATTTGACCCTATTAATTTGTTGGTTTCAGATATGCGGCCCCTGCTACAAAAAACCTTTAATACATTTACTTTGTTAATGTCTCCAGACAAACCATATACGAAAGACCAACATTCAATTTTACATAAGTTTCCAGCCACAATACAACAATCAGTTTATGCTGTAAATAGCCCTCTAGATTTCCTTTAAACAGATAAATTACAATTTATATCAATCTAAGTATCTAACATCATTGATTCAAAAAAGTATCTAACATCATGGAAAAAAAAATACAGAACATAGAAAATATCAAATATAGAAAAAGAAAAACATGTCAAACTATGAACTAATTAGTTTGCTGAAAATCAAAAACATGTCAAACCATGAAGTCTAGAAACACATATTTAACAGCAGACATTCATATCAAACAATTGCATCAGGAAAAAAAAATTAAAAGAAGTTTTACAGAGGCAGAGACTAACTTAGGTAACAGTTCCAAAAATCCTTCTATATGCCCTAAAGCAACCAAAAACATAGCTTTTATACTATATGCATAGCAAAACTTGTAGAATCGACTTAAAAATTTCCTAAAATTAATAAATTATTTCCCTGTAATGTTGTGGCAAGCAAACAGAACATAAACAACTTCATGTAAAAGGTATTTGTTTGAATAACAATAACTGCAACCTAATAATTTCAAATAAAAGAAAACCCCATTTCCAAGATTGTACTTCACATGATAACTCATCACCAAATCACTTTAGAAGGTGACAAAGTGCTCCCACCAAAGATGTAATGATCAGAACACAACTTCTCATCCTCCTTTGAAGCATTTCTTCAAACACTTTGAGCAGAAGTGCAGTTAGAAAACAAAAAACAAAAAACTCATGCAGCATATTTGCAAATATGTGAGTTTGTGTTCAAGAATTATTTCAATATAGGCAATGATAAAAAATCAGTATAGGTTAAACTCAATCCAACCATCCGCAGAAAACACAGCTACGACCCTAAAATTCACTTTACAATTTCAAATTGCAACATTCTAAAACCCTAATCACAACAATTATATGATTTAACTAACAAAAATTAGGGGTTTTGACTTTTAAGAGTAGGTGAAGACTATAGATGGGGTTTGTTTTCCAGGGCCTAATAAATATCATCGGTGTAGATTCAGGTTCACCCTCACCTTTTTCAGCCAAGGCCCTAATGTGCCTTATCGTCGTCACCACGTGCCGACCGAAAAGGTGGCCATTCCTGTCGTCCTAAAGGTACCGCACCTGGGTTCTTGTGCGCGAGAGTCCTTGATGATGCGCCGCACGTTGTCATCAGAGACTGGGTCCTCTGCATTCTTGGATCTGGGCTGTGTCTATGGTCACTGTGGAGGAGTGTGATGGGATTTTGGGTTCTGTTGAGGATGTTTTTCGAGTAGGGAGGAGTTGGAGTGAGAGAGGTGGTGAGAGAAAGAGAGAGAAAAACTGAGAAAGTGTGAGGGCTCGGGGTTTCGACCATAGTGTCATTGGGGGATTTAAAATCCAAAATAAAATTTTACAAATTAATAAATAATAATAATGTGTAAAATTATGAGGCTTGAAAAGGCTGATGTGTCAAAATGATGCGAGGTCAACTAAAAGAATAAAAAGTAAAAAAAGTTTCGGTTTTACATTATATAGATTATAAATAAATACTAGTCGCAAACCCGGCGATGCGCGAAAACGTCTTAATTTTGTGTGTAAAATATAAAAAAATTATTTATAATGTAGACCCGTGAACACCTGTAGCATCAACTTCTTGAATAGTTTCAATTATCATCAAATTTATGCAATAAATATATATATATATATATATATATATATATATATATATATATATATTATATATAAAAGAACTCATACCACAAAACAAAACAAATCCAATTTGACCATAACACAAAACACACAACTCCAATCAGAAAACCAAAGGGAAAAAAAAATACCAACCACCATAAAACTACAATACAAGATTCAGAACCCACAAATCCAATAAAAAAATAAAAATAAAAATAAAAGCTACAAACTTAGTAATAACACATACCACAAAATCCACAAATCAAATCAAAGAGCAAAAGGGGAAAACAATTGCATATTTCATACACAAACCACCATAGAAGCATAAGGGCAAAAAAAAATTTGAACGCAGCATTACCAATTGTTGGGACAATAGATAGTAGAGAGTTTAAATAGGAGATTGAGGGTGCAATCAATTGGGGAGATGAAGAAGTGAGGGAAAGATCCATGGGAGATGAAGAGGCAAGGGGGAAAACCCATGGGAGATGAAGAGGTCAATTGGGAAAATGAAGAGGTGAGGGAAAAACCCATGGGAGATGAAGAGGTGAGGGAGTTGAAGAGGCGAGGGGGAGAGAGAGTGGGAGATGAAGAGATGAAAGATGAGATGTGAGAGAGAGAGAGAGAGAGAAAGTGAAAAAGAGTGTAGGATGACATGGACATCTGTAGGTACTGGGATTATAACTTGGCGGTGTTTGGAGGAGAGAAAAAAATTTCTCTCTGCTTCAGCTTTTAATTTATATTATAAATTATAGATTGTATTTTTGTGTTTATTAGGGAGTAGATGTTTACTAATTTAATTTTCCTTCTAGACCTTATTGACAAATCCCATTAGAAGAATTAACCTAAGTAGCAAAGAAAGGCATCCACGTACCAATTCTATTACCACTGGATTGTTTTACGTAATGCGAGGTTTACACAACCTTGTAATAACAAAATGCCTTCCTTGTACATAATTAAGGAAGTAAGGAACAAATTAATATTTGTTGAACTCTGCATATGTATATATAGTCCAATCTCTCTGCTATAGCTAACCCATTGAGACCAAGATGACCACATTAAAATTGAAGCTTCTTATAGAGAAAAACTCTAGTAAGGTGGTGTTTGCAGAGGCCAGAAAGGAATTCGTGGACTTCCTCTTTGGTCATTTACAGGTACCTCTTGGTTCCATAATGGGACTTCTTTCACAATATGACATGGTTGATTCAGCAGGAGGGTCTTTGAGTAGAGTCTATGAAAGTATAAAAAACCTTGACCCCAGCTTTCTTGAACCAAATGTAAACAAGGAATCAGATTTCTTGAGGCCTAAACCAACCTTCTCATCAAACACTGATACCCCTGAGTTGTTGCTCAACTTTGTACCACCAAACACACCCATACCCATACCCACAGCTGTAATTGTACCAGCAACCAGTAAAACAGTCACCGTTGGGTCTACTTCTGATATAACTCAACAGAAGCCTCATACAGAGAAGAAGGAGACAGGGTATGTAAGAGGTGTGGTGACATATATGGTGATGGATGATCTGATGGTGAAACCCATGTCAAGCATTTCTGGCATTTCACTTCTAAACGATTTAAGCATCAAAGATATTAGTTCCC
The DNA here is from genome assembly GCA_907173295.1 of Fagus sylvatica. Lineage (NCBI taxonomy): Eukaryota > Viridiplantae > Streptophyta > Magnoliopsida > Fagales > Fagaceae > Fagus > Fagus sylvatica. The sequence goes on from OU015761.1 coordinate 19,035,689, forward strand.
TCCAGGAGAAGATGGTCGAGGTTGACTTAAAGAAGGTCATTTTAATTAATTAATACCTGTTCTTGCTTTCTACCTTTCTTAATGATATTTGTCAAATTGTTGTTAATTTGAATTTGAGTTTTTGCTAATATGTGCTGTGTTTTAGGGCTTGGAGCTGGTAAGGGCTTCATTCTACTCTACCACAGTCCTTACAGATGTTTTCATTGGGAATAAGGTAATTGGAGGAGCATTTTTTTTTTTTTTTATAAAAAAAATATGATCAATGAGTAAATTTAATTTATCATTCTTATGAGTTAGGATTGGACTTCCCAATCAAATTCGTCGTAACACTCATAACGATCAACTTTACGAAGATCCTATTGTATTTCGGACGCTCGAAACATGGGACCTGATAAACCTCAATTAATTACTTCGTCTTTCCCAATAATACCTACGCTCTTAACTCGTTCTAAAAAAATCAGATTTCTTGTAATAAGTTTTTCATATTTAGTAACTCCTATTAAAAAATAATCGCAGAAATCCAAACATTTATCTATTCAACCATAAGGTAGATCGGCTGCTACTTCTCCGATACATAAATAATTATGCATCATTTTCATACCCGTAGCAGCTTCGAAAGGAGCACATACAGACCACCATTTCTCCTGCTGCTGTAGTACTTACCACAAAAGCATCTCCTTTATTAGCTTAGGGTAGCAAAGAAAATCTCACTTTTCTTTTCACTAGTGGCTCAGAGTAGACAAGGCCTTGAACTTATTAAGCATTTTTTTAGAGAAGAATTATTATTTTCAATATGAAAATATTTATTTTCATTTTAAAAATATTTTAAATAATTGTCGCTACTACTATCCCTAACTAAAAAAATATTATTAGGTAATTATAATTTGAATCAAAGTTATAAATACTGTTCTGTACCCGTCGTACTGGTTTTTTATAGCAACCACTAATTCAATATACTTAATCTCCTTGAAACATATCGATTCAAATAACGAGTTGTTATAACATGTACAAACTATTTTGGTATGTTTCGACTATTTCCACTAGTATAAAATCATATATTTTTTGTAATTTTTTAAACAATGATGTGAATGTTTTCTTTATATAATGATGAGTTAGAGAGAGGGAGAGAGAAGTAAACTCTTAAAATAGTATACTAATATTGACTGTTATCAAAATATTTTGTTTACTTATCCAAACAAAAACGGCCTCCTTAATTTGTATGGAAGTAATACCAACAACTACAAACACCATTAGCTCTATTTAACTTTCAAAGCCAATTATAACATGAATAGGGATCTCCAATTGTTCATTTTGCTTTTCAAAAATGAGGGGGTAAGTGTAAGTGCCAAGCTATGTATGTAATTATGGCATTTAAAGTTACGTGAAAATGAAAATCTCTGGCAATGGCTTGCTAGCATGATGACACCCCACCGTAATCTCACTCAAGTTCGACGTGAAATTGATAAGTGATCAAAGTTCTATTTTGTCTATAACTTTGTTAGGGACATAACTCATTTCACAATTGAAATGATGATGTAAGTAATTAACCATTACTTTTGTTAGAGATATATTGGCCTACATTAGGTTTAGGCCTCATGGGCTAATACATTTCTAAAACTTTCATATAGGCAATACCGTTTTTATTTCTTACTACTCATTCCTTGTCACACCAACTTGTTGTGAAATAAATTGTGGGGAAAATTATATTTTAAACCTTATAGTTTAGGGGTGTTAACAAATTAAATCCTATAATTTACAAAGTAACAAATTAAACCTCGAAGTTTCAAAATGTAGCAAATTAAACCTTGAAGTTTTAAAAGTAACAAATTAAACCTCAATTCATATAAGTAAAACAATGGTTTAATTTATTACTTTTTAAAACATCATGGTTTCATTTGTTACTTTTGAAACTATAGGATTTAATTTGTTATACCCCTAAACTATAGGGTTTAAAATATAATTTTCCCTAAATTGTGTTATAAGATATATTCTTAAGCTTCAAATTTTTCAGCGAGGTCGTTCATTTCAAGACATATGGGATTCCTTTGATGGCTTCTTCACCTCTAACTTAGTATTTGAAACCACTGCTTTGGCCAACTTGCGAATTGACTGGAAGGTGACTCCAGAGGCCCATGTCTTCAAGGCAGACTTGCCTGGACTCAAGAAGGAGGAGGTGAAAGTTGAGGTTGGAGAAGGCAAGATTCTTCAGATTAGTGGAGAAAGGAGCAAAGAGCAACTTGAGAAGAATGACAAGTGGTACCGCATTGAAAGAAGCGGCGGAAAGTTTCTTCGTAGATTCCGGTTACCGTATGATGCAATTATTGGTCAGATTAAGGCTAGTATGGAGGATGGAGTACTCACTGTGATTGTTCCTATAGAGGAGGAGAAGATGAAACGAGATCTCAAGGCCATTCAGATCTCAAGGCCATTAATATCTTTGGCTAAGCGAGATGTCCTCCAACCTTAAAGCATTTGTTTGAAGTTTATTATCTATGTGCAAAAGTTCAGTTTGTTTGTGTGTTTGTGTTCATAAAAGCTTGAAAATGTTTCATGTCCCTAATAATTTGCAATACTTTTTTTAATCACATGAATAAAATATAAAATGAATTTCTTAATTACCAAGTTTAGCTTATCAATTTTTAAAACACAAAATAAAAAATAATTAAGAAATTTGTCTTTTATGTTATTTATGTGACACTAATTATATTTATTGTCAAGTTAATTTGTAAGTTTTTAAAGTAAAATTGATAAAAGTTTTAACATTTTCCTATACTATATTCCAAATTCCAATACCTCATACGTAATGTTGATTGCTTTGTATTCTGAGATGGTTCTCGCTCAAGGTCTACTTTGTGCTCGCGCATGAGCATTTAAGAATCAAAACTGTTGAAGAAAAAGTCTTCAAGATTTGATGCAAATATAAACACAAGCTCGCTATCAAAATATAAATGCATCTATAATGTGGAATTTAAATAATTATTTTCAGCATTAATACAGATCCAAAGATTCCAAACTCGGTGGTTCAAATGTTCCAAGTAGAGGAACAGTGGAGACTGTTGGTAGATGAAATTATGAAACCCTTTAAAAGGATGGATGCTGATGAAAGTAAAAAATGGGTTACAAAATCATTAGTAGAATTCTATTAATAGAATTTAGTAGAATTGATTTATAAATTAAACTCTGTTTCGATCAAGGATAAAACTTAGGTATAGTTCCTTATGTCAAGTACATTAGGTTCCTAATTAAATTCAAATACATTGAATTTAAATATTCTTGGAAAAGATTAACATTGTTTGTGTTTCATTGGTTAATGCAACTATGTGTTTGAATTCAATTGGGGAACCTAATTTACCTAACCTAAGAAACTATACCTAAGTTTTACCCTTTGATCAAACTCAAGAAAAGAGATGAATATTACCTCATTGTAAAGTGTAGAATATAAGAGAGTAATGAAATCAATTGTGGCATTAGTGTTGTAATTTTAGACCCTTGTTTTTGTTCTAACAGCAAGCCCATGTCTTTACCACTTCCCTAAACCCAAGCCGCCCTACAAGTCTACAACAACCTTTACCCGAATCATTAGTCATTACAAATGATGTCAAAGTGAAAAAAAAAAAAAAAAAAAAAATCTACCTCAAAAGACGACATAAACTCTTTTTTTGGTGCTTTGCAAAAGAAGAACCTTATTGACAAATATGGGGAGAGGTATTAACTTTTTTTCTTTTCATTTTTGAGTTGATAAAAATACACACGCACAGACTTTACTAATTTTTGTATTAGTGGGGAATCGACTCCCTTTAGAGATGGGGATCAAAGGATTGAGGTTGCACCACTATATCTCTTTGCTAACTAACCCATACAGGCCAAGATGACCACGTTAAGCTTGAAGCTTCTTATAGACAAAAACTCTAATAAAGTGGTGTTTGGAGAGGCTGGAAAGGAATTCGTGGACTTCCTCTTCGGACACCTACAAGTACCTCTTGGTTCAATAATGGGACTTCTTTCCCACCATGACAATATGGTTGGGTCAGGGTCTTTGAGTAGAGTCTATGAAAGTATCCAAAACCTTGACTCCAGCTTTCTTCAACCAAACAAAAACAAGGATTCTGAACTCTTGAGGCCTAAACCAGCCTTCTCATCAAACACCCATGCCCCTTAGTTGTTGCTGAACTTTGTACCACCACGCACTACAACCATACCCACACTCACACCCGTAATTGTAGACAAAACCACACTCTTTTCTATTCGACAGAAGCCTCCGACTAAGAAGAAGGGAGCAGGGTATGTTAGAGATTTAGTGACATATGTAGGAGGTCAAAATAGCTCCTCCCATTTATTTCTAGGATCGGAACCGCAAGTTCGGGCTTTGGTGTGATTGGGGACAAAATGGGAAAATGACGCAAGATTTACCGTGGTTCGGCCAATGGGGCCTACGTCCACCTAGTCTTTTCTTACTCATCATTCGCCCCTTACAATAGAATGGGGAGGGCCTTTATATAGGCTATATGGGAAATAGGGAGAGAGGCATACAAATAATTGGGCCTAACTTAAATGGGTTAGGCCTAAAAATACAATGGATTGGGCTTTTAGGCCCTAATATAATATGACACCCCACAATAGCCCCCCAGTCTTCGCTTGTCGAATGTAGAGAGGGAAGTGGAGACTGGATCTGATCGGATGTGAGGTGAGGCCTTGCAAGTTGAGCTTAGATCCTTGGGACCAAAAGTGGCCCTTGAAGCTAATCTTGGGTCCTGGAGACCGAGAGAGGCACTAGAGGCCGAGATCGGGTCCTAAAGACCGAATGAGGCACTAGAGGCCGAGATCGGGTTATAGAGACCGAACAAGGCCTTTAAGGCCCAAAAAACAAGACATGTGAGTTAATCAATTTTTTTTTTTTTTTGCTTCTTACTTTTATGCAGGAGAAATACATGATTTTTCATAAATCATACACAAGCTTTTGTTCGAGGCCGTTGGAGCTATATTCAATACCTTTGGTTTCTCATTTAGCGTTTCGCTTGTTTCGTATTCGTACATATTTCATGCTCATTCTTTGTTTCAATTTTGTTAGCTAAGTGGCTGTTCATAGCCTATGCTTGGGTAGAACCGCATCTATCACTTGTCAGTCATCCTGGTCCTCAACACTTGGTAACTTAAGAGGTTGACCGAAGCCTGAGTCAAGATAAATTTTGAGTTTCCTCTTGCCAGTCATCCTGGACCTCAGCACTTGGTAACCTCAGAGGTTGAACCGAAGCCTGAGTCAAGCTAGATTTGGAGTTTTTGCTTGCCAGTCATCCTGGACCTCAGCACTTGGTAACCTCAGAGGTTGAACCGAAGCCTGAGTCAAGCTAGATTTGGAGTTTTTGCTTGTCAGTCATCCTGGACCTCAGCACTTGGTAACCTCAGAGGTTAAACCGAAGCCTAAGTCAAGCTAGATTTGGAGTTTTTGCTTGCCAGTCATCCTGGACCTCAGTACTTGGTAACCTCAGAGGTTGAACCGAAGCCTGAGTCAAGCTAGATTTTGAGTTTTTGCTTGCCAGTCATCCTGGACCTCAGTACTTAGGAACCCTTAGGTTGATCGAAGTCTAAGTCAAATTGGATTTTTAACTTGCCAGTCCCCCTGGACCTCAGTGCTTGGGAACCGTTTAGGTTGACCAAAGTCTAAGTCAAGCTTTTATTTTTAACTTGTCAGTCCCCCTGGACCTCAGTACTTGGGAGCCCTTAGGTTGACTGAAGTCTAAGTCAAGTTGTCTTCTTTTTTAGCTTGCCAGTCCCCCTGGACCTCAGTGCTTGGGAACCGTTTAGGTTGACCGAAGCCTAAGTCAAGCTTTTGGATTTTTAACTTGCCAGTCCCCTTGGACCTCAGTACTTGGGAACCCTTAGGTTGACCGAAGTCTAAGTCAAGTTGTCTTCTTTTTTAGCTTGCCAGTCCCCCTGGACCTCAGTGCTTGGGAACCGTTTAGGTTGACCGAAGCCTAAGTCAAGCTTTTATTTTTAACTTGCCAGTCCCCCTGGACCTCAGTACTTGGGAACCCTTAGGTTGACCGAAGTCTAAGTCAAGTTGTCTTCTTTTTTAGCTTGCCAGTCCCCCTGGACCTCAGTGCTTGGGAACCGTTTAGGTTGACCGAAGCCTAAGTCAAGCTTTTTATTTTTAACTTGCCAGTCACCCTGGACCTCAGTGCTTGGGAACCGTTTAGGTTGTTGACCGAAGCCTAAGTCAAGTTTCTTCAAGCTTTAAATCATTTCAAACTTCAAATCTTTCAAATTCTGAGTGCATTCGCAACTGTGTTGGCCCTGCGAAGCATTTTCAAGAAAATAGGACCACTCCAATGAAAGATGCAGTTAGATAGACAAATGAATCACTGCATTCATCAATAAAGTGCTGCATTGACTAACACATAGTCATTGATTCCAAGCAAGTTTCCAGGCAAATACATGTGCATTCTAGGAGGCATGTTAAGTCATGTGATATGGTCCATGTTCCATATATAAACTATTATGCTATATGCACAAAAAAATGCATCAAAGCCTGCAAAGTAGGACTCCAAAGAAGTAGCAAATATCATGACAGGACAAATCAAAACATTGATCTGAACAAATGTCTTAAAGTTCAGGAGATCCAAATTTGTACTTTGCAAGTAGAGTCTGATAGTCGTAATATCAATTTAAAACCTTTAGGTTTTCGTAATTAATGACAAGAGCATATTGATGCTACAACACAACTTGTTAACAATTTCTAGCTCCATATTAAAATATGTTATAAGCATCGAGACTTCGGTGGAAAAGATTAGACTTAATCGTTCCACCATAAAGGGCACGTCATCTAAAGACAAAGTCAAGTCTAGAATGTGCATAAACAATTCGAGTAGAATTTATTATTTTTTGCATGTAATCTCATAGATTCGACGTGCTAAATAAGCACTTTGCATGGAATGCATGTCAATGCAAACACACATAATAATAGTTATTTGCAAAAAATATTTGCATGAGGAGTTTTGCATAAATGACACGTCCGTGTGTAATGAGCATGTAAGTGTTAACATATTTGAGCAAATATAACTATGCGTTATAAAAATCATATGTATTCTCATCATTTATTTTGTCATAATAATGATCATGTTTATATAAGAATAATTGGGTGGTTAATCATTGAGAATTAACCACCTCCCACCGCAAACAAAAAAAATGAAAATAATTTCATTTTAATTTTCAAAGCCCTAGCAAGATTGTGGTTTAAATTCCACGATATTTATATTTCATCCCAAAATATAAATATTAAGACTATGCTCTCATGCTCGTGAACGTAAAGCCATAATGTAAATCATGCATTTAGGATGACATTTTATGAAACAATTATAGCAAATCACTAATTAAGGAAATTGCATAAAAAGCAAGTTAAGAAAACTTAGCTTCGAGGCGAGGCCATAAAGGCCTTGAGGATGAATTTGGACCGTAGAGGAGCCCCGTTCCGTCTCACCAAATTTTTACTTTTTTTTTTTTTTTTTTTTTCCTTTTGCCACGTGGCATGCTGACGTGGCGTGCTGACGTGGCGATAAGAACTGACGCGGTGGCACAGCGAGGCGACACGTGGCACGAGCGTGTGCCAGGAGCATGGCCGCGTGTGCCTCGCACATGCTTCTGCATGCTGGCGCGTGGAGAAGGTGGCCGGAGCCTCACCGGCGCGTGGGGGCGCGTGCGGCCTCCGATGGAGGCGTTTCCACCGCCAAATGGTAGATCGTCCTCCAAGGAGTCCGGACGTGGTGCCAGTTTCTTGAATCGGAGCTGGGAAGCCCCCGTTCTGGGCTTCGAAAGATGCGGCGGCGCTGGAGCGCGTGAACATTGTCTTCGACACTTTCTCCGGCACGTGGAGGCGCGTTATTTCTTCGATGGAGGTTTTTCCACCGTACAATGATAGAACTGGAGACGATCTATCCGTTGGTGGTGGTCTTGGTCCGAGTAGATGCCTGGAACGACGATTTCGGAGATCGTGGCGGCTCGGCCGCGCGTGGTGGCGCGTGGGCAACTAAGCCGAGAACTCCAGTGGCGCGTGAGAGCGCGTGGAGCCTCCAATGACGACGATCTTTCAGGGTTTTGTAGATCGAGCGACGATCTATCCAATGGTTGAGGTGGTTGCTCGATTGGATGCTTGGAAGCTCGAGTTCTGAGGCTCACAGTGCTTGGCGGAGCTTGGAAGCTCGGAAATAGCCCCCGTTCATGCCATAATTCCGGGAAAATGCGGTTCCCACAGACGGCGCCAATGTAGGAGGTCAAAATAGCTCCTCCCATTTATTTCTAGGATCGGAACCGCAAGTTCGGGCTTTGGCGTGGTTGGGGACAAAATGGGAAAATGACGCAAGATTTACCGTGGTTCGGCCAATGGGGCCTACGTCCACCTAGTCTTTTCTTACTCATCATTCGCCCCTTACAATAGAATGGGGAGGGCCTTTATATAGGCTACATGGGAAATAGGGAGAGAGGCATACAAATAATTGGGCCTAACTTAAATGGGTTAGGCCTAAAAATACAATGGATTGGGCTTTTAGGCCCTAATATAATATGACACCCCACAACATATATGGTGATGGATGATTTGATGGTGAAGCCCATGTTTGAAGTTGATCCATGAGGAAGAAGTTTGTTTTGTTTGCGTGTCTATGTTTGTAAAACTAGAAAATGTAAGACTTAATTTTTTCAAATAATCGAGTGCCATTTGATGAGACTTAGTCATATAAGTCTCAGCCTCTCAGGTTAATATCCAACCCCAGCATCTGGTTAGTATTTTGGAAATACTCATACATTCACAAGAACACATAATGTCTTTGCATAGCGAAAAACAGAAATTGTAGCCTTTGGGTGAATTTTAAGTTTCTGTAGGCTAGGTCTCATACTACCAACCTCTCAATCTGCTAAAGGTTTTCAAAGGCACCATATGCCAATGCCTATTGAACTTAATAAGACTAACCAGCTTGGCAGCTTGCAATAATGGAATCTTAAAAGGAATGAAAAAGGTGCCACGTGTTGAGAAAACTAGATGTGCTCAAACTTATTATGCAGCTTATGGTAAAAACCTAACATACATATTACCCCAAGTGGCAAGTGAGTTAGAGTACGGCAAACATGTTTTTGGAGAAATTGGGATTGCTCTGGCAAGCTCTTCTAAGTCATTCCTATTTGATGAGAAAGTATCTCATAACTCATAAGCCCACTCCAGCACTCTATGTGGGTCTCACGCTTGTGCCACTTTCAGTCATTAACAATTACTAATTGCAGACCCACGTGATGCGCATAATAAGTAATTACTTTGTCATATTGTAATTGGCTTAATGCATATTGTTGTTGCATATATGTAATTCTTTATTTTTTGTATGAATATTTTTTAGGAGTGTTGGAAAATGTAATGTAAATAACGATTTAAAATTACTTGAGCCATTTAAGGCATTAAAATTAAGATTCCTGTACTATAATGTCAATGGAATGACACAATTTGCGACACCTAACAATAAGAATACGAAAAGTAAAAAATAAAAATAAAAATCCTTTCATTATCTTGTCATTTTTCTCCACACCAACTTTTTGACTATCTTATACATTTTAAGATCAGTTGGGAATTTTTTGCAAGTAATGACAAATTCTTCTAGGATAAAGTTCATCGTAATCCCAATGACCAATTCTGTTTTATTGAAGGCTTGTATATGCCCATAAAAAAGCAAGTCCAAGTCATTTGTGAATTCTTATATAAGCAACTCTAGGCTATTTATTTATTGTTGAGCATAAATATATTAGTATTGGTTAAAGAGGTATGTTACTTTTCATGTATCACAATTTTGATTCCGACATTGTGTAATACAACTAAAAACTAAAAAATGACCTCAATAGTTTTTTTTTTTTTGAAAAGTTTATCCAACAATTAATTGCTTCCAAGAAATTGCTTTGGTTCAAATGGATTGTATCTAATATATATGGCAACTCATCATACAAAATTACACTTCTAAATTCATAAACAACAATCAATGAAAGGAATGGAATAAGTAACAGTGGGAATCTCAAATCACAGGGTTGTAGACCAATGAGAGAAAAAAGAAAAACATACCAATTTACATAGCAGCACAATATAATAAAGTAATTAAGTTTTATGTTGGCGAGAGTGAGTATGGGATTATATCAATTTTAATATTCTATTAAGAACACAATAAAAATGGATGCATGTTTCTACTTATCCCAAATGGTTGTGATGTTGGAAAGTACAACATACAAAAATTGTAAGCGCATAAAAAAAAGACCGAATGTGTATTGTTTGCTCCTAATGCATTAAACTTTTAAGAGGTTATGTGGATTTCTAAAATAATTTTTTCATTGGTGAAATCAGCCAACAACTATAGGAAAAAATAAACATAAGTGAATTAATAAATATAGTAGAAGGTACATGAAGTTTATTGGTGATTTACATCCCTTATTTTTTGTATCAAAAACACCCAAAAAAGACACTTGGAACAAACTTTGGAAATAATAAAAATTGCATTACATATGGAAGTTCAAACCGAAATATTCCAAAAAAAAAAAAAAACAAACATAATTACATATATAAGTACATGGAGACAAACGTTTTCTAGCAATTAAAAAAATCCAGCTAAAAGAGAAAAGTGCGAATGTCATTCGAAGCAATTTGGTGGAGAAGCATGCGTGTTGTTGAATCCATGTTATTCATCTTAATTCTTCTTCATCAAAAGAATGAACCTAGAATGAAGCTACAAACTGATAAGAAGGTTAGACGTAAGTTTAGCACTAATTTTGATAAGGAAATTACAAACATAAAAAATACAGACCAACCGCAAGAAAGTCTCCTCAAGGAAGAATAGAATATAACCATGAAGTTGAAGACTTTATGTTCATTTTTTAAGCCATGTTTAGGTTAAATATTTAAGGCAAAATTCATTAAATCGTTAAGTGCTCTTCCATAAAATAAAAATATCTATAAAAAAGGAAGGGCCACAAAAATGTATTGGTCAAATAAAAATCAATGCTAACAAATAGGAATGTAATGTTTGAAAATAAATATTATGCGTTTCTAGAAAATTTAAAAAGGTTATTAAGTGTGGACATCAAAGTGCTCATTTTTTTTTTTTAATTGAATTAAGGTGTTCTTACAAATGTCAAACATACACAAAATTGTAAACATGAATTAATGAATTACACAATGACAGAATCAAAATTGTGAAACATGAATAGAAGTTGTATAGTATACCAAGCCCTAGGCACCGAGAGGCCAATAATTATCACATTATCTATAACCAACCAAATACAAATTAGCCAAAAACCATGAAAAGTGCAATGAAAAACATGTAGAAGATCTCGGAAAAAATAAAACTAAAACCTCACCTCGAAGGAATTTTCCAAATCAAATCGTCCTTTGACAACTTTTATGGAGGTGGGGAGACAACATGAATTAGATTGTCATATATATATACAAAATTTAATAAATGCAAGGGGCGGCATTGGAAAGGTGAAAAGGTATATAGTAGAGTGGAATTAATGGTGAATGAATAAAGATGGCTAAAAAATGAGGCAATGTGAGAGAGGAGAGGAAGAGTCAGAAGTGAGAGAGTTAGAAGGAATGGGAAAAGGCGTGAAATAGAATTAAATTGATGAGGAGAGGAAGAGTCAATAGGAGAGAGAAAAAAATTGGAATAAATTTATGAGGAGGTGTATGAGAGAGAGAGAGTAAAGATGAATGAATTTATGAGGACATTGAGGAGGAGAGGAAGAGACAAAGAGTGAGGGACACAAAATAGGAATGACTTTATGACTATTAGTTATTGTATTGATTATAGAATCAATTGGAAAAAATGAGGAGATAAATAATTGGAAGGGAGGAAAAAAAAAACGTGCATGGGAGAGAGAGAAAAGAGGGGAAGTTAAAAAAAAAATTAATTGAATTAAATGAGGAGATAAATATTGGAAGAGATGAAAAAAACGTGAGGAGAGAGAAAAAGAGTTAATAGGGATTTTAAGGAGAGAAAACAAAAATTGTGGAAGGAAAGAAGGAAGGAAGGAAAGAGACAAAGAGTGAGTTGGAATAGTGTGGGAGCAGAAAAGCTGACATGGCACGCTTTGGAGAAGCCAAAAAAATTTCTCTCAGCTTCAGGTTTTAATTTATACTAGTCACAAACCCGTACGATACGCGAAAACATCTTAATTTTGTGTGTAAATATATAAGAAATTTATTTATAATGTAGACCCGTGAACACCTATAACATGGACTTCTTGAATAGTTTCTATTATCATCAAATTTATGCAATGAAACACACACACACACACACATATATATATATAAAAGAACTCATACCACAAAACAAAACAAATCCAATTTGACCATAACACAAAACACACAACTCCAATAAAAAAACCAAGGGGAAAAAAATACCAATCACCACAAAACTACAACCCAAGGTTCAAAACCCACAAATCCAATAACAAAATAAAAATAAAAACGACAAACCTAATAATAACACATACCACAAAATCCACAAATCGAATCAACGAGCAAAAGGGGAAAAAATTGTATCTTTCATACACAAACCACCACAAAAGCATAGGGCAAAAAAAAATT
>OU015761.1:19048392-19213074 GCA_907173295.1 Fagus sylvatica
GAACCATCAACATAGGATCGGTGCTCGGGACGCTGCCCCATTTATTTCTAGGGTCGGAATCGCATGTTCGAGTTTTGACGTGGTTGGGGAAAAAATGGAAAAATGACACTAGATTTACCGTGGTTCACCAATGGGGCCTACGTCCACCTAGTCTTTTCTTACTCATTATTGGCCATTTTACAATAGAATGGGGAGGCCTTTATATAGGCTACCTGGGAAATAGGGAGAGAGCTATACAAATAATTGGGCCTAACTAAATGGGTTAGGCCTAAAAATACAATGGATTAGGCTTTTGGGCCCTAATATAATATGACATCCCACAATAGCCTCCCAGTTTTCGCTTGTCAAATGTAGAGAAGGAAGTGGAGACTGGATCTGGTCGGATGTGAGGTGAGGCCTTGCAAGTTGAGCTTAGGTCCTTGGGACCAAAAGTGGGCCTTGAGGCCGAGCTTGGGTCCTGGAGACTAAGTGGGGCACTGGAGGCCGAGATCGGGTCCTAAAAACCGAATGAGGCCATGGAGGCTGAGATCGAGTCCTGGAGACCAAATGAAGCCATGGAGGTTGAAGGCGGATTATAGAGACCAAACAAGGCCTTTAAGGCCCAAAAAGCAAGACGTGTGAGTCAATTTGTCAGCTTCTTACTTTTATATAGGAGAAATACGCAATTTTTCATAAATCATACACAATTTTTTGTTTGAGGCCATTAGAGCCATATTCAATACGCTCTCATTTAGCGTTTTGCTTATTTCATATTCATACTTATTTCATGCTCATTCTTTTGTTTCAATTTTGTTAGCTAAGCAGTTGTTCATAGCCTATGCTTGGGTAGAATCACACCTATCACTTGCCAGTCATCCTGGTCCTCAGCACTTGGTAACCTGAGAGGTTGACCGAAGCCTGAGTCAAGATAGATTTTGAGCTTTCGCCTGCCAGTCATCCTGGTCCTCAGCACTTGGTAACTTCAGAGGTTGACCGAAGCCTGAGTCAAGTTAGATTTTCTATACTTGCCAGTCATCCTGGTCCTTAGCGCTTGGTAACCTCAGAGATTGACCGAAGCCTAAGTTAAGTTAGATTTAGAGTTTCCGCTTGCCAGTCATCCTAAACCTCAACACTTGGTATCCTCAGAGGTTGAACCGAAGCCTGAGTCAAGCTAGATTTTGAGTTTTCGCTTGCCAGTCATCCTGGACCTCAACACTTGGTAACCTCAAAGGTTGAACCGAAGCCTAAGTCAAGCTAGATTTTTAACTTGCCAGTCATCCTAGACCTTAGCACTTGGGAACCCTTGGGATGACCGAAGCCTATGTCAAGTTTGATTTTTAACTTGCCAGTCATCCTAAACCCTAGTGCTTAGGAACCCTTAGGTTAACCGAAGCTTAAGTCAAGTTTCTTTTTTAACTTGCCAGTCATCTGGACCCTAGTACTTGGAAACCTCTTGGGTTGACTGAAGCCTAAGCAGTTGATTTTTTAACTCACCAGTCATCCTGGACCCTAGTTGGGAACCCTAGGTTGACCAAAGCCTAAGTCAAGTAAATTTTTTAATCTTGCAGTCATCCTGGACCCTAGTGCTTGAGAACCTTTAGGTTGACCAAAGCCTAAGTCAGTTTCTTTTTTAACTTGCCAGTCATCCTGGACCCTAGTACTTAGGAACCTTTTGGGTTGACCGAAGCCTAAGTTAAGTTGATTTTTTAAGCGCCAGTCATCCTGGACCCTATGCTTTGGGTTAACCCTTAGGTTGACCGAAACCTAAGTCAAGTTTCTTTTTTAACTTGCCAATCATCCTTGAATTCTAGTACTTGGGAACCTCTTGGGTTGACCGAAGCCTAAGTCAAGTTGATTTTTTAACTTGCCAAGTCATCCTAGACCCTAGTGCTTGGGAACCCTTAGGTTGACCGAAGCCTAAGTCAAGTTGATTTTTTAATTTGCCAGTCATCCTGGACCCTAGTGCTTGGGAACCCTTAATTAGGTTGACCGAAGCCTAAGTCAAGTTGATTTTTTAACCTGCCAGTCATCCTGGACCCTAGTGCTGTCAAGGAACCCTTAGTTAACCCCAAAGCCTAAGTCAAGTTGATTTTAACTTGCCTTCATCCTGGCCAGTCAGGTTGGACCCTAGTGCTTGGGAACTTAGGTTGACCCAGTAGTGTCTTGCAGCAGGGTAAACCCTCTTCCTGAAGCCTAGTGCTTGAACCCTTTTGACCTGCCAAGGCTTAAAGTTGACCGAAGGAACCCTTAGGTTGACCGAAGCCTAAGTCAAGTAGATTTTTTAACTTGCTAGTCATCCTGGACCAAGTCAAGTGCTTGGGAACTCCTTAAGTTGACCGAAGCCTAAGTCAAGTTTCTTCAAGTTTCTTCAAGCTTTAAATCCTTCAAATTTTGAGTCCATTCGCAACTGTGTTGGCTCTACGAAGAATTTTCAAGAAAATAAGACCACCCCAATGAAAGATGCAGTTAGATAGACAAATGAATCACTACATTCATCAATAAAGTGTTGCATTAACTAACACATAGTCGTTGAATCCAAGCAAGTCTCCAGGCAAATACATGTGCATTCTAGGAGGCATGTTAGTTCATGTAATATGGTCCATGTTCCATGTATAAACTATTATGCTATATACAAAAAATGCATCAAAGCGTGCAAAGTAGAACTCCAAAGAAGTAGCAAATATCATGACGGGACAAATCAAAATATCGATCTAAACAAATGTCTTAAAGATCAAGAGATCCAAATTTATACTTTGCAAGTAGAGTCTGACAGTCGTAATATCAATTTAAAACCTCTACATTATCACAAATAATGGCAAAAGCATATTAATGCTACAACACAACTTGTTAACAATTTCTGACTCCATATTAAAATATATTATAAGCATCGAGACTTCGGTAGACAAGATTAGACTTAATCGTTCTACCATAGAAGGCACGCATCTAAAGACAAAACCAAGTTTAGAATGTGCATAAACAATTTTATTAGAATTTATCATTTTCTGCATGTAATCTCATAGATTCGTCGTGCTAAATAAACACTTTGCATGGAATGCATGTCAATGCAAACACACATAATAATAGCTATTTGCAAAAAATATTTGCATTGGGAGTTTTGCTTAAACAGCACGTCCGTGTGTAATGAGCATGTAAGTGTTAACATATTTGAGCGAATATAACTAGGAGTTATAAAAATCATGTGTATTCTCATCATCTATTATGTCATAATAATGATCGTTTTTATAAAAATAATTGGGTGGTTAATCATTGAGAATTAACCACCTCCCACCGCAAACAAAAAAAAATGAAAATAATTTCATTTTAATTTTCAAAGCCTTAGCAAGATTGTCATTTAAATTCCACGATATTTATATTTCAACCCTAAATATAAACATTAAGACTATGCTCTCATGCCCGTGAGCGTAAAGCCATGTTGTAGATCATGCATTTAGGATGAAATTTTATGAAACAATTATAGCAAATCACTAATTAATGAATTTGCATAAAAAACAACTAAAGTTAAGAAAACTTAGCTTCGAGGCGAGGCCATAAAGGCCTTGAGGATGAATTTGGACCGTAGAAAGCCCCGTTCCGTCTCACCAAATTTTTACTCTTTTTTTTTTCGTGCCACATGGCATGATGATATGGCGCGCTGACTAGCGATAAGGACTAGCGATGACACGGCTGCACAGCGGGATGACACGTGGCTCGCACAGCGAGGCGACACGTGGCTCAGGCGTGGTAGCAGGAGAGTGGTAGCATGTGCTGCACACGCTGCTGCGTGCCCGTACGTAGCTGGAATTAGAGAATTTCGGAGGAGCCTCGACGGCACGTGGAGGCGCGTGAAGACTCCGATGGCCGCAATTCCAATGCCAAACGGCAAATCGGCCGGAGAGAACTCTGATGGTGGTGCGGCTTTCTGAATCGAATTGGAGCTCGGAAGACTCAGTTCTGGAGTTTGCAAGCCGCGGCAGCACGTGAACAGAGATGCCAGAGTTCCCATCGACATGTGGAGGCGTGTTCCACCTCCGATCACTATTTTTCCACCGTACAACGATAGATCGGGAGACGATCTATCCGTTGGTGGTGGTCTTGATCTGAGTAGATGCCTGAACAGTAGATGCCTGGAACAACGATCGTGGTGGCTCGGATCGCGCGTGGCTCGGCCGCGCGTGGTGGCACGTGGGTAGCTAAGCTGAGAACTCCAATGGCGCGTGAGAGCGCATGGAGCCTCCAATGATGATGATCTTTCAGGGTTTTGTAGATCAAGCGACGATCTATCCAATGGTTGAGGTGGTTGCTCAATTGGATGCTTGGAAGCTCGAGTTTCGAGGCTCATTGTGCTTGGCGGAGCTTGGAAGCTCGGAAATAGCCCCCGTTCATGCCAAAACTCCGGGAAATGCGGTCCCACAGACGGCGCCAATTGTAGTAGGTACGTTTTGATGCTACAATTAATTTCTTAAAGTAAAAAGAAGTACTTTTGTCAGACTTTCCAAAAAGAGATCCTTTTCATTAATGATTGATTTTGACTTTATATTACATCGTGTCTGTATTCTGCACCATCTTTCCAATGTGGGACAATTAAAAAGATAAATTAAAGAAAGTACAATCTTCTATTTTGTCCTTATTATTTTTTGTGGAGTCGTCTCTACTTCTGCTATGGGCTTGGGTCGAATTCAATTTGTCTCTTTCTTCGCAAATGAGGGAGTTGGACCACGCTTTTCATGGGCATGTTTTATATTCTGATTTCACCACCTCCAAATACTAATTAGTTTTTGGATAAGGTTTGGCTACAAACTAGTTTGTGCAAACAAAACTAAAAAAAAATATGTATAGCAGGCAATAAATTCATTCTGATTTGTGCAACTCACTGTAACCACCCCCGCCAAAAAAAAAACAGATACTGATTAACCAAAAGAAGCTGCCCTGAATAGCTCAACTTAGTTGCCTTACAAACAAAACTAAAACAAATATGTATAGCAGACAATAAAATTAATCAAAATTCATAGTAAGATCTTCTACAAATGGACAACTCAAATACTGCACAAACCCAAGTTGGTTTTTGGGGCAGAATTGGGTTTTTGACAGCCCATAATCCATGGAATGTCAAACTCATCTAGTGCATAAACCCACTGTAAAATGAAAAGAACCAAGGACCTACCTCAATTGGATCCGTAAGGAACTCAATTTGATAGCCTAATAATCCATTTTGCCGTTGTATGAATCCATGAGAGAACTGAGGCAATTGATCAATTCAAGAGTGGTTAAAAGAGAACTGAGGCAATTGATTATGGTGAGATAGAGAGGGATTTTCAGTAGGAATATCGGCTGCAAGGGATTTGAGGAAGAAGACCTGAGGCAATTGATATTGGGTATTTTGATTATGGTGAGATAGAGAGGGATTTGAGAAGGAAGACCAGCTACCGTGAGAGAGAGAGCGTCTTTGCGGCTGAGAGAGAGAGAGGTGTGTGAAAGAGAGAGCGTATTTGCGGGTGAGAGAGAAGCAGACCGTGAAAGAGAGAGAGAGAAAGGTGTGTAAACTGAAGGCTGGTATCGGGTAGAGATGTGTTATCCGGAGAGAAGCAGACTGTGAAATTGTTATAACGATGTGTAAAAAAATTATAATGACGTGGAAAATTGTAAGGAGAGAAAAGATGATGTGGTCAATTTTTATAAAGTCAAATTAAAGAAATAAAAGTCAACAAAGCTTTGAGTTTACATATTGTATAGATAAGGTGTAGAAAAATCATCCCTAAAGTATCTGCGATTAGATTTGCACCCAGAATAGTCCACGGCCTCGATAGAAAAAGGAACAATCACTAACCCAAAGGATAATGTTCCATTTCATAAGCTCTTCAGCTATAATAACTTTCCATTATTTACAAGTATCTCAAGAACTTGGGTAACTCCAACAAAGACCCTCCTAATTCCACCAGATATATACAAATGCTGAATGAAAGGAACTGGTACTAGACTACTAGTATCATTGAAAAATTGCCCTCCTCAAATATGTGACAAGCCCATACGTTGCCGACAGTGCTGATAGCAAAGGAACTCTTAACTTATTTTTTTTTTGAAGTTAACCGACTATCTTTAATTCTTTACAAATAAATAAATATTAGTTATCTCCTTCTCCTAGCCGAAGAAGAAAACCTCTAACCACCAACTATCTTTATAAATAAATTAAAAAGATAAATATTAGTGATCTCCTTCTCCTAGCCAAAGAAGAAAACCTATTCTCTTTTATAAATAAGCGTGCACCATTCTAATTCCTCGTTCATTACTTCATCGTTCTTGCTATTACTTTCTGTTCATCGGTTTTGGTATTACTGTCTGTTCATCGTTGTTGGTATTAGCCGTAGCACAAATAAGATATAATGGCTCCTGTTTCCTTTTCTTTTCCTCCTCGTCCGGTGGTGATACGGGAAGTTTGGCAACACAACCTTGAAGAGGAATTCCATCTCATCAAGATCGCAGCCATGACCCATCATATGGTGTCCATAGATACTGAGTTCCCAGGAGTCGTATACCGTCCTGCTAATGTCGACAAACGGTGTCTTGGGAAACTCCCTCCCGTTATGAACTATCAAATCATGAAAGAGAACGTTAATGCGACCAAAATAATCCAGTTGGGTCTTGCTCTTTGTGATGACCATGGCAATTTACCCAATTTTGGTTCGATGTCTCAGTATGTGTGGCAGTTTAACTTCAGCGATTTTGATGTCTATACTGATCTCCAGAACACGGACTCAATCGATTTACTCAAACGCCAAGGAATTGATTTCGACAGGAACTTGGAGGAGGGTATTGATTCTGCCCACTTTGCCGCATTGATGGCGAAATCCGGGTTATTATTCAACCCCAACGGTTCTGATTTTGCTTGGGTTACCTTTCACGGTAGCTATGACTTGGCCCACTTGATGAAGATCCTGACCCGAGATAAACAACTCCCCAACGATCTCCCAAAGTTTATGTGCAGGGTTTGTATCGTCTTTGGACGCAAAGTTTTTGACATGAAGAACATGATGAAATTCTGCGATGGGCTATATGGGGGTTTAGAGAATTTGTCCAATACACTCGGGGTGCAACGTGTTGCTGGGAAGTGTCACCTGACTATGCAAACCTTTAGGAGGTTGTTGGACATCTACTTCAAACAAAAGAGCGAGAGTGGACTCAGACATAATGGGCATTTACTGGCAAGGTTTCAGTGTGTTCTTCACGGCTTGGAACCGAATAATTACTTTGATCAATTCAATGGTCGCAGCTTGATCGCAGCTTGAAGCTAAATTCGTTTGGGGGATGAACTCTCTGTGTAGAAATAGACAATATATGTAATTGATTTTTTCTTTTCTTTTGTTTGGTTTATGATATAAATAAAAGGTTATAATTTTTTTAGTTTATATTTGTTGAATTAATCTTACTTGCTGGTTCTTGATTTTATTCTGGGTGCAAATTGTGAAATTTGATCCTGACTCATTACTGCTAAAATACATACAAGTCACAATTAGTAGTAGTTTGTGATTTTAGTTTTTGAAAAGCAAATCATTCCGTGGACCTTGGTTGTAAATATGAGACTATGACAATGAGGGTTTTGCCGCCTTGGTTGTAAATTGTAATTGTCTGTTTTGTGGACCTTTTTTGCAGTGTTTACTTTGACTATGGACATGACCAAACGCCTACCTTTTATTAATTTACAAATTGTGGGTATAAATTGATTATATGCTTATAACAGTTTTCAAACAAACACTTTCTCTTACTATAATCTTAATTGGAGGAAAAAAAAAAAAGGAGTATTCATCCCATTCTATTAGTTACAGCATTAAGAAGCAAGTGAAATTGTGCATATCTATTTGTAGTATTTTTTTTTCTGGTATGTGTATTTTTTTATTAAGTGATACAATAGAATTTGACACGTAATGGATTGTAATATTTGTAGCCAAACTCTTCCCAATATTCTATGTGAAAACTTGGACAATCTTTTTCATTTATGTAGAAGTCTTTAAATAAAGATTTGTACTTATTGAATTAATACAAGATAAGTTAAAGTTGAGATAAAATAAGATAAATGCAAATTATTTAAAAAACAAATGCAACTGGATGTTACATCCAGTTGTTCAAGCGCTCACATCAACCTAAAGGCCAAGTTTGGTCTTGAATTCATCAAAAGTGACTGTAATTCAAGCTTTAACCACCTTTCAGCTAGTCTATATCGCCAAGTCTGATTTAGGGACTTTGCCATGCTATATACAGTATTTGAACATTTATTCCATGATCAATTGAGCTAAAACATTATGTACAATAACTAAATCGAGACTGGAGTGTAGAATATATAAAATTTAGACTCTAACCTATCTTACCTCTTATTATCTACGCCAAGACTTATTTATATCGGTATAACTCCACTTATTTATGAAACTATATTAAAAGAAGATTTATTGGTTTCTAAAGTCGTGTTAATAAAAAATAAAAACCTCTTTCCTATAATCAAATTTCAGACGTGTAGAATTTTCTCAATTGGTATCAATAATCATATTATTTGATTTTTAAGCCTTAGGTTTGATTAAGATTTTAAGATACCGGGCCACGCATGAACCCTTTCATTTTGCCTATGAGGTTGTTAGACTGTGACAACTTTTATCTAAAATTAAGAAGAACAATAAAAGTGAGGGAAAAAAATCATGATTTGTGCACATAGAAAAACTATGTCACTCTAAGTTTATGAAACATTTAACGGTAATTTCATCAATGGACACTAACGGAAGAATGAGATTCAAAACATCATATAACATTAAAGCTGAAAATCCAAAATTTTAAATAGGAAAAATTACACTTAAAAATTTATAATTTAGGGGTGTAACAAATTAATTAAACCATAGAGTTTTGAAAATGTATCAAATTAAACCTTGGCACTAATTGACATATATAATGTTAATATTGGGTTAAACCATAGAAAGAGAGAGAGTGTGTGTATCCCCGCGTTTTACTATTATTTGGAAAAAAAAAAAAAAAAAAGGAATGAATCCTCAGATCAAGCCCAAGAACCAAAAGAAAGAGAGAGAGTGTGTGTCGCCGCCTGCTATGACCGAATGAATTTAAACAATTAGAGATTCCTTAAACAAATTATGAAGAGTCAAAATTGACAACAATATATAAGGCAATCCAACAAAAGAGTATGAATCTATGATTATTATCAAACAATTTTCACAACAAACATAAAGATACCCAGGTCACAAAACACTCTCAAGTCTCAATTCAAAACCCCATTACACACCCAAAAAAAATACAATATTTATCAATAAGGATAAGCAACAATCATGCAATCCAAGATTCCTAACACTCAGCTTCGAAACTAGTAACTTATTTTAGTTGGGCTGATAATATTAAGTAAATCATGACAGTATAAGAGAATTTTATTTAATAAAAAACAAAAGTACACACAGTCTAGTGGCTTTTCTACGATATTTTTCTAGGGTGGTTGTTAAAAAACTTAAATTGCTACTAAAAATACTTAATTTAAACAAGGCATTGGTTGTAGAGAGAAATTTAAGAACTGAGTAGTGGAATGTTTTTGTTCCCAACTATTGAGAGTTTGAGAGAGAAAATGAGTCAAAAGCTTATATATATAACACAAAATAAGTATACCAATATTTCATTACGTTCTATAGACTCTGTCTTTAATTGAGAGGAGTGGGAACTTGGAATGTTCAAGGGAGATTTGTTGAAAGGGGATAAAAAAAAAAATGGTGTTGTTGTTGATGTATTTGTTGTTATTTGGGGTTTTTGGATATATTGGGATCTCAAGTCATGGATGTTCAATATTTTATTTATAGGTGTTCAATATTTTATTTGAGGGTGTTCAATTTGGATTAAGATGACTTAGCCTGTGTTTGGATCCTCTACTTAAAAGTGATTTCACAGATTTTTATGCATAGAATGCATTCTGCAAAAAATCTGAGATATTTAGTTGGGATTTTGGAAAATGCAAAATGCATTATTGACAGAATGCATTTTGCAAATTCTCATTTCTAGAGCAGAAGTCAGAATCCAAAATATTTTGGATTCTGATTCTAACTTATATTTTTAATTTTTGCTAAAGTAAATGGGACCCACTTATAACAGTTTATTACTCAAATAACTCTTTTTTCCTTACTTAATTTTTCTCTTTCTTTCTTTTATTTTCCTTCCCTCTCTTTTGTTCCCTACTTTTTCTCTTTTTTTTATGTGTTCCCTATTTTTTCTCTTTCTTTATTTTATCTTTGAAAAAGTATTATCATTTTCTCATTTTATATCAAAGAACTAAGGATGATTTGGAATGATCGTTAGTAATTTTTTTTTCTTTGTTTAATGTAAACTTGTTATGATGTGCTTTTTCCAGCATTTTATTTGTAATGTTTGGATTTTATGTCACATTATGTTTTTTATTTTTACAAAAAAAAAAAAAAAAAAAAAAAAAAAAAACTGAGAAATGGGGAGGGGTGTGAACTGTGAGGAGGAAATGAGAGAAAAAAAAATGAGATGGGTGAGGGGATGTATGTGTGTGGTGGGGGAGAAGAAAAAAGAAAGGCAGGGGGTACATGGGTGGTGGGGAAAAAAAAAAAGGAAATAAAAAAGAAAAAAGAAATGGAGAGTGGGGTATACGTGTATGGTGGGAAAAAAGGGAGAGTGGAAAAAGAAAGAAGAAATTAAAATTGAAAGGGAAAAAACTAAATTAGTTTTATTTGTATGTTTACTTTATTTGGTGCAAAGTGTAGATTGTGAAAATTTATTTAAAGGATGTCTATGATATTTTTTTATCATAAATGATTTGTGTATATCTCTATTGCACATACAATATACATTTCTCTATATTTTTTTATTACATTGTTCAAATTTTATAAAAATGTGTGCAAGAAGATGTGCACAAATCATGACCTATTTTTTATTTATTAGTAGACATTAATTTAAATCACAACGTAATATTTTATTTCTTTATTACATTGTTAATTTTGTATTGATAGTAAATGTATTTTTAAGCCTTGTATTGAGATATTTAAAAAAAAATGTTAATTACATAATGTATACTAATAATATATTATTTAATACGAAGAATGCATTCTTTAAAATACCAACCAAACATAATTCCTTTCAGCATAATCACTTCTTATAAATAATTTCAATATTTTACCAAACGCACTATTTTCAACAGAATACATTGTAGAGAATGTATTCTCGAGAATGCATTCTAGAATGCATTCTCTATAATACATTCCCAAAATAGAGGATCCAAACACAGGCTTAAAGGATAGGCTTAATTTGGACTAAGCTAAGTTTTTTTTTTTTAATCATAAAGGTGAAATTTATATATATGTCTTCTCCGATCAAAGACACCGTATAGTTTAACCCCAATGTTAACACTATGTATATCAATTGGTGTCATGTTTCAATAATCTTTCTAAAACTTTAAATTTAATTTGCTACTTTTAAAACTCTGATGTTATATTTATTACACTCCTCAAACTATAGGCTATAAAATATAATTTTCCCATCTAAATATTAGAGAACAAAAAAATTAAAACAACATCTTATGATCATTTTACCCGGTACTTCACAACTTCACACACCAAAAGTCTTTTACCAAATAACATTTTTTCCTAAAAAAAAAGAAAAAAACATATCGAGATCTCATCCGATACTTAAAAATTGCAATACCTTTTAGTGGTTCATATGAAAAATTAAAAAATTAATTTTTAATTCTCAATCGAATAAAAAAAATTATAATAAATTAAAAATAAAAATAAAAAAGTAAAATAAGTTGTGAGAGAAGAAAAGGGGATTGCAGTCCCATGCTGGATCTCAATCTAAAAAAACACAGCAACATACAAAAATGACTGAGCTCTCACTGTACACTCTTTACACTATACACTATATATATCAATCCATATATATATACTACAGCTGCAGTCCTCGTAAATTTCGCTTCCGTCAGCACTACTACTAGCATTAGAGTCTAAAGGTGGAGTGAGTGGGACTGTGGGAGTGAATGAGTAGTTTATACATACTGTTTATTTAGTTATAGAATGGCGTGAAAATAATTACTCACTCTAGTCTTTTTCTCACTTTCCTGCTCACTTTTTCCGTCACTTTCTCGGGAAAATTTTCACTCAAACGGAGAATCTAGGCGTTTTCCGAGGCTGAATCAGGCGTTTCAGGTCAGTGGTTTTCCTTTTAGCTCATACCCAGATCGTTTCTCATTCGTTTTCTTGGAGTTTATTGAGTTGCTTTGTGTATTGTTGCTGAGCTACTTTGATTGTTGTTTTCTAGCTTTTTAATTTTCTCTCCAATGGTTTTGGGGCGTTTTATTGTGTTTTTGTTTAGTATTGGGGTTTGATCGAAGTGGGTTTTGGATGATATTGAGTGGGTTGGAGTTTTGGGTTGATATGAGCTGTGTTTTAGCTCTGTTTGGTTGCTGAGAAAATGTGGGAAACAGAAAGAAAATTAGGATTTTGTGTGGTGAATTAGACCATAAAGGGAATTCTCTCTCTTTTTAGGTCTTACCCAGATCATTTCTCGCTTGTTTTAATGTTTTTTACATGGGTTTGGATTATTTTATTGTGTGTATATATGTATTTTTTATTTGTTGAGTCTGATCCCTATGGGTATTGGATAGATGGGTTTGTTTGGTATTAAGTAGCTCTGATTTATGGTTAATTGTTGATGTTGATTGAATTCTTTTCAAGGAATTGTCAACTGTTGAATTGGGTCTAAGAGAAGGGGTACTAAATGAAGCTCATAATTGTTAGTTGTTCTAAATGATATATAGGTTGATATTTAGTAGGTTAGTGATGACGGCTTTGCTTCTTTACGGAGAAAATGTATGAAAGGGAAAGCGATTATAAATTTCAGTGCTAAACTATAAGCCCTGTCTGGTTAATGTTGCATTCTAAAAGCTTATATTTGAAAAGTATGAATTTGTGGATTCTCAGAGGCTCTAAAAGGCCTCTGTGTGTGTGTGTGTGTGTGTGTGTGGTTGCTGTTCTATTTTAATCTTGGACAAAGTATGAAAATGAAAATGCAGAACGGTTTGATTATTTGTCAACAAAATCCACACTTCCTTCTTTTATTTTTCCTTTTCCTTTGATGATGTTTGGTTGTTCAAGAGATGATAGAATGGAATTGAAACTTTTGTTTATCATTGTTTTTGTTGCATTGACACCTTCCGTTCCCCTATTTTACAGAGCTTTTACAGACTTCGAGTATTGACAAACTATTGCTCTGGGATATAATTTTTAAATAAAGGTCTTAACTTTGTAAAATTGTGCCAATGTTAGTTGGAACATTTCTCATAGATTTACCAGAGGTTCTTTTTATTGTCCTTTCAATCAATGTTAGTTGGAACATTTCTCATATATATGCATTTTTGTTTGCATGCAGACATGTATAAGAACCAACTGCAAGAGTTGGCTCAGAGAAGCTGCTTTAACCTGCCATCTTATTCATGCATTCGGGAAGGACCAGATCACGCCCCACGATTCAAAGCTACTGTCAACTTTAATGGAGACACTTTTGAAAGCCCTACCTTCTGCTCAACACTAAGACAGGCAGAGCATGCTGCTGCTGAGGTAGCTCTGAACACACTTGCAAAAAGAGGCCCTTCTAGAGCTTTGGCTGCAAGAGTTCTGGTGAGCATTTTAAGTAAACCCGTATCACCTCAATTACTGTTTATCTTTCTTCTTCTTTGGGTTCACGATTGGTTTATTTAATTCATTAGTTTTAGGAGAATAGGGATCATACATTTGAACTCATGGGTGAGAAAAATTGCACAAAATTTTCCAAAAATGCAACCATTGATTTTGGTTTTTTTTAAAAAAAACAATGATGTCTTTTTTTATTTCTCATTAAATCTGTGCATGGCACCTATTTGTTACACCTTAGATTCTTACCATTTGAAAATTCAACCACTTTGAATTTCCGTATATTGCTTATGTGAAATGTAAGAGCCAACTGTCCGGGCTCAGGTGAGGACTTTATTTCTCATTCATTCTGTGCATGGCACCTATTTGTTACACAGTGCTGTCCTGAATCAAGACTGTTCTTGGGTTCAATTTAGTTTTTACCTTTTGAATATACCTTCTCTTTCTCCTAGACCAAAACTAAGGTCGAGACTGTTCTTGGGTTCAATTTAGTTGTTACCTTTTGAATATACCTTCTCTTTCTCCTAGACCAAAACTAAGGCTAAATTGACTCCCACACCTCTTCCCACTCTATCTCTGCGACCAGAAATCTCATCATAACTGCTTTTCCATTTCCTAAATTTCCTAGCACCCCGTTTTCATATGTTCTTCTCCTGCTTTCTAGATTTTTTAATATGTTTGTTTCTTGGAGAGTACTGCAATTGATAGTTAATGGAACGATCCCACAAACTTAAGTCAATATAGTAGCAGGAAAAGAAGTACAAGAGAACCAATTCATGCTAAAAGATAATTTTGGTTATTCTTTCTTATGGTGAACTGTATACCATATAGCCTGCTTTTCATGTGCTCTTTCATGAGTTTCCTAGATAAATTTTCTGTTAAGTCTCTTTAACTTACCACAATATGCTGTCTTAAAATTGAAGATCACATGATTTTGTTTTGGGGGCTGCTTTTGCAGGATGAAACAGGAGTTTATAAGAATTTGCTTCAGGAGACTGCACACAGAGCTGGGTTAAAACTTCCTGTTTATACCACTGTTCGATCTGGACCAGGCCATGTCCCTGTTTTCTCATGTACAGTTGAGCTTGCAGGAATGAGATTTACAGGTGAACCAGCTAGGACCAAGAAACAAGCTCAGAAAAATGCTGCCATGGCTGCTTGGTCTGCCTTGAAAAAATGTGAACATCTACTCTTTCTCTATTTTATCTTTCTTCATAGTGTTCATACAAAAACTGTTGGGCTGTGCTACCCATGTGCTTTTGGGTATATCTTCCATGCTTTTCAGGGCTTCCTAATTGCTTGCATATCTAATTACTTTACATTGCGTGTGTAGTGTCTCAGAGTCGCTCATCTTCCCCTACTTCTTCCTCTCCTTCACTGGAATCTAAAGGCAATGAAGAACAGGAACAAGTCATCATTGCTCGTGTCCTTGCAAGTTTACGACCATCAGATTCAAATAAGTCCACAGAAAATTATCACCGACATGGTAGGCAAAGATCCACTCCCGTCCTATGGCAATCAACCCCACCAACTCCAACCTTATACCCTATGCGATGCCAGAACTGGGCATACTCTAGTTTTTCCCCTGAGATGGCAATGTACCAGATCTGGCAGCAAGAACAATTACTACAGCAGCGAAACCGCTTGTTAGCACTTACAGTTCCAGCAGCTACTCCATCAGCTCCTCAGCTTTATCCATTTATGCAATCTATGCTCCAGCCAGACCACTGTCTATACTTTCCAGGAAGGGAGCTAGAGTCGGTCCCCATGGGACCGAAAATTACAATCGCTGCCTCTGGCCCATCACTTTGCTTCTCAAACCATTTGGTTCCTAGTTCAATCAGGGGCAGGTCCACCGTGACTATTCAAGAGATACAGGAGGAAAAACCAGAAGAATCACCCAAGTATTCTCCATCTGGAGTTCCGGATCCCCCTTCTGTTGGCAACAATAGTACTGAACTGCAAGCCCTGGAAACAGTTCAGGAGGATGACAGACAAAACCTTGGTACGTTAGACAACAAAATTAGAAAACCTCAGCTAGAAGGGAACCAAACAGGAAAATTTGAATGGGCTTGTCGTAGGAGCATGGTTTCCGGATCTAATCCAATTGAGTTTCAGTTACAAAACCCACGTATTGACTCTTCTCGGCCTAATCTCAGACCCCAATACAGAAATTCTGTACCACCTTCATCTGCAGCTGCTCCGGTGAGGATCAGAACTGTGGGCCCCACTTCATCGATGGGGGTCCGACCACAATATATGGCCTCACCTGGGGCTGCTCCACCAAGAATGAGAACTGGGTTTCCTTCATGTTCTCCCAGACCACCTGTAAGATTTGACTTTGGAGGAGTGCCTCCGGCTTTCATGGCACCAGCTGTTCGAATCAGATCAGTGGTACCAGTTTGTTCAGCTCCACCAGTGAGAAAGATGCCAAGTTCCAGTAACGATGGAGTGTCATCAAACAGGGAAAAGAAAGATTTAGAACCGGAAGACGTGTCAAGAGCAGGTTCAGAGTTTGGGAAGCTTAGGATATGAATGGAGTATAGATACTACAAGCATCTTTTTCTTTTCTTTTTGAATTTGCATTATGCAAATTATGGGGTTTTTGAGAGGCCATTGATGCTTCTTCATAGTAAATCAGAATAAATGAGTAGTTCTTTGATAATAATCTCTATGTAAATGTGAGTTTTATATTGCTTAGCTTTATCAATAGTGACACATTTAGTCGCATTTTTCTATATGTATACTAAATAGCATTGATGTATTGGTTTAAAATGATCTGCATTTTCATTACCAAAGGATGTTCTGCTTGGTACTATCGACAAGATTTATTGATACATTTTGAGTGGGAAAGAAAGGATCATTTGACCTAAAGATCATTGGCAATACTATCATCAAGGTTTCTTTTTCAATGTGTCAAAAATTTATATGAAATCTTGGTACAGACTTCTTTGCAAAAGAAAATTTGAGTACTAGCACTAGGCACTTTCTTGTTTCTGCTGTGTCTAATATAAACTCAACCAGGCATCAGCACGGTATCTCAGGATTTTGTAATGCTGTGTACCACTTCCAAATGCAGAACTTGGACTTATAACAATTATGGTCTCTCATGGAAAAGTCATTGCAAAACAAGTTTAGATGAAAAAAGAAAAATTGAACTTAATAAAGTTTTCTTAATAATTTTAATGTATCAATTTTAGACTATCCATATAATTGAAGTAATCTCTCGTGTATGTTCATGAGATATATTTACAGAAATTGAGGAGAAAACAATAAAAAATAAAAGGCTCATCTGTTGGTAATGTCCTCCTCACCAGTAGTCATTACAGGAGCATTTGCCATCAATAAAATGATGGAAACGATTGGCATCTCTTACAATAATTTCCCTCTTAACAATCTTTGATATATATTTGGTCACAACATGACAGTCAATACAAACACGCAGATTCTTGGTGATCCTAATCAAGCTCCCAGCTGGTGTGTTTAAAAGACCAAATGCAATTGCTAATCTCTCACTGTGGCCCCAAAGCAACTTAACCTTCATTGGCTCGTCTACATCACGGAGAACACAACTGGTATTTGGCACATAACCAGAAGCCTCCACCTCTAGCCTCAAGTTTTCCAAAAAACGATGAATAAGTGCCCAATTTGGACAAGAATCATCTCCAGCAAAAAATGTGTAGACCTGGTTTCCTAATTCAATTAAACTATAACCGGGTGTTTTCTTCAGGCCCCGAGTCCTCATTAGGCCTCGAATGTAATTTACAGCATCCCATCTCCTTGCTTCAGCATATATATTTGATAGCACAACATAAATTCCAGGATTCATGGAATTTAGATGAAGTAATCTATCTGCAGTTTGTATACCCATATCAATGTTTTTATGAGTTCGACATCCACTCAGCAAAGCTTCAAGCACAGCACTGCCTGGTTCAAAAGGCATTTGTTTGATCATTGCCCTGGCTTCCTCAAGACGGCCTGCCCGGCCAAGAAGATCCACAATACAAGCATAGTGTTTCCCACTAGGCCTAATGTTATGGTCTCTTTCCATTCTATGAAACAAAGCAATGCCCTCTTTAACAAGCCCCGAGTGACTACAAGCAGTTAGAACAGCAACAAATGCGGTTTGATTTGGCTTGACTCCCTCCTCTATCATTTTTCTATAGACACCAACAGCTTGATGCCCATGACCATGCATCCCATAACCTGTTATCATTGAGTTCCATAAAATAACATCTCTAGTGATGAACCTAGTGCCAAATACCCTCTCTGCAGAATTTATCTTTCCACACTTGGCATACATATCGATCAGGGCTGTCATGTTAACCGCATCAAATTGCAAAGCCACGGCGAATTAAATGCGCATGGACACTTCTTCCTTTCTTCAAAGAGCCCATGTGGGCACAAGAATGGATTAAACTAACAAGAGTGACAGAATTGGCTGCAACTCCATCTTCTTGCATCTGACTAAATAACTTCAGGGCATTTTCGGCATGTCCATTCTGTGCTAACCCTACTAGCATGGCAGTCCAAGTAATCACATTCCTATTTTTCATTCTGTCAAAAACAAAGGATGCCTGCTTCAAGGCACCACATTTAGAATACAAATCAATAATTGCAGTAGACAATATTAGATTTGAATTCAGACCTTTTCTATATATACAACCATGGAGTATTTTTCCACCATCCAAATCAGCTGTTTGAGCACAACCCTGAAGAAGGCTAACCATGGTTCCGGAATCAAACCCACAACCACTTAATATCAACCTATGAAAGAGGTCAACAGCATCTCGCACCAAACCATTTTGAACAAAACCCGAGATCATAGCATTCCATGAAACCAAATTTCTTGTGGGCATGCTAACAAAAACCAATTGAGCACTTTCAACATCACCCATCTTACAATACATATCAACCAATGAGGTAAGCACCAAAACATCATAACCCATTCCCAATCCAAGTACACACCCATGAACACATTTTCCATGTTTCAAATTTCTTGTTTCTATACAAGCTTGAATTAAGCTTGCCATAGTTACCTGACTTGGCCTAATCCCCAAATGATGCATATCAAAAAACAAACCAAAAGCCTCATTAAAATGGCATGCCTGCACATACCCACCTATCATCGAATTCCAACAAACCACATCCCTTTCAGGCATTGCGTCAAAGACTCTTCGCGCTTCATCAATACTACCAAATTTCACCAAGAAACTAATCATCGAGCTCCCCAAGAACCGATCTTTCTCAACCCCTTTTTCAACTGCTCTCCTTATTACTTCCCTACCCGTTTCATAATCTAACAATCCCACACACGCCTTGAGCGCATAATTACACGTATAACTATCAATGTCCAAATTACAAGACCCCATCGTCTTAAACAACTCAAGGGTCTCACCGAACCACTCATTTCTCAAATACCCACCAACCATGGCATTACATAGAATGGTTTTTGGTTGGGAAAATTGATCAAACACGTGACGGGCATCGCCCAAACCACCCAAATCACAATAAGCCTTAACAAGTTTTGTAGCCAAAAATTGATCTTTGGATACAGAATTGGTGATAATCTGAGAGTGGATGGATTTAACATGGAAAAGGCCATCTGGGTATTCCTGCAAAAGCCACAAGAATCTAGAAACAATGGAAGGTGGTTGATTGGATTGGACATCAGTGAAGGAAGTAGTGAAAGTAGGTAAGGTTGAGGAGTGAATGAGTCTGAAGGGTGTTTTGGGATTGAAATTTCTGGTGTGAAAATGAAGAGAAGGCATGAATGCATTTTGAAACTTCAGGTCAAATCACTATTTTTCAAACTTGTTTGAAATGGGAGGGACTTAAAGAAGAGTGAGAGCATTGGCCAATTAGAATAAAACGCACGCCTTTGCAACCCAAAGCAATGCGTTTTGCTCCAACCAACCCAACCGATGTTTTTTTTGTGTGGCATGGTAAGTTAAAATCTCGATTGGAATCCTAACATTTTTTATAGGATTGTTAACAATCCCATCCTATATTTTTGACATATTTATAGCCAAATGTTTGGACATTTGACCTCAACTTAAAAAATAAAAATCAGCTCTTGGAAGACTTTTTGTAACAAATCTTTAATTTCTCTAATATAAATCCTTAAATCTAATTGGCATCTGTAAATTAGTTATTAAGAACATCTCCAACACTGCTCTTTATTTTATCTTCACATGTGGAGAGTTTTCCACATGTGGAGAGTAATTTTTTTAACTTCACTCCAGCACTACTCTCTATTTTATCTTTATTTTTATTAAAATAATATTTTTATTATTTTATTTTAACTTTTTTCTCTCTCCTCATTTCTCTTTTCTCTCTCCTCATTTCTCTTTTCTTCTTCGTTGTGCTCTCCCAAGACCCATGGCAAACCCAAGACCCACGGCAAACCCACAGCAAACCCAAGACCCACCACCTCGCCGAGATCCAAAACCCAAGACCCACGACAAACCCACGGCTCCACCACCACGCCGAGACCAAAACGCAAACCACCACACCCACGGCTCAATCACACGGCTCCACCACCACATCCAACCCAAATCGGCAACCCCACAACCACACCCATGGCTCAATCACACCTAGCCCAGATCGGCAACCCCACAAACCCAGATTGGCAACCCGAGACAGAGGGAGAGCACAGCGAAGAGGGAAAAAAATGAAGGAGAGAGAAAAATTTTTAAAAAAAATAATGGGTGAAGAATGAATAATAAGTCTTCATTTGTGAATTTTTACTGTAGCACTATAAGGGATGGAGAGCGGGATGAAGGGCAGTGCTGGAGTCGGTTTTTGCACTTTAGCTCTTCATTTGTAGAGATAGACAGTAGTACTGGAGCTGCTCTAAGACAAGAAACTTTATCCTCACTTCATTTATTATATTCAAAACACATAAAAGAAACCAAAACAATACAATATATTAATTAATTAATTAAATACTTTTAAAATTAAAACTCATGTTATAGTTAAAAACTTACATATATATTATGATAAAGACTTTAATCTCTATAATTTACTCGATTTATTGTAAATTATCGGAGAGGGTCCATCTTTACACTATACAAAGGCAATACAACCCACCTGAGGCTTCAAGGACTAATAGGTCTAGATTATTCACCTTGGTTAAGATGTGACATCATGGACCCATAGGGTTAGGTCGGTGGGTTTTTTTTTTTTTTTTATATATATAATAATATAGTTTAAAAAATGAAATATGTACCATACCCAAGTTTAGAAAGAACGACCAATCCGATCGAGATACACTTGACCGAGCACCTTAGGTACTCAGTAAGCCGAGTGCAAATCGTCCAAGTAAGAAATGCCTAAGGTGTTCTAAAAATGTGTTGTCCTTAGTTGGTCAACTTTCGAGGCGTTTCCTTCTCTCTCTTTTTTTTCTTCCAGTTGACTTGTCCAAGAAGTGCATCTGTTTACACATAAAAATAATTTTATTATATAGTGTTATATATATAATATTGACCACCATAATATATTAAATTGATAGTCATATTATATGTATAATTTATATAGAAATAAAATTATTTGTAACTTCTATTTACATATGTCATTATTTACAATTTTCATGGAGGAAGTTAATGGTAGGATGTAACCACCAATAGCTTCCATGATGTGGATAACATGTGTCATGATCTCCAAGCTATTAGGAGTAGTTATTTTCCTAAAAATAAACCACCCAAAGTAATTATTGATAGATAGTTATTTTATGAAAATAACCACCATTTTGACTATTAATAAGAAGGTTTATTCTTTAAAGACTATCTCTACAACTCAACTTCCACAACTCATGTGCAAGAGATCCATTGTGATCTAAAATGTGTTCTAAGTGTGTTCAAAGTGTGTTCAAGTGTGTTCTTCAAATGTGTTCAAAGTGTGTTCATTAGTTGTTCTTATTGTACTTGTACTTTGTAACCTTTAATGCAAAATATCTATATATTTATCTTTTTGGATCTACAATTCTACTTCATCCTTCATATTTTGTTTGGTGTCATACGAAAAAAGTCATTTATTATTAAGGCATAATTCGGATCAAGCACACCCTTTTGAAGTTCGAAGTTAAATTAACAATTCTAATTCAAGATTTGTAACAAATGTTGAATAAGTTTGATTTTATATCAAACAGCATCACCTCCACATTAATTGCTCTTACACCTACCAACCTCATATTTATTGTGGAATGACCCCTCCATCTCCTCCTAATTTTCCATGAACCTCTAATTATCCTCTCAGCCGTTTAAGAGGGATGGGCAGATGTCAAACTTTTACACTTCATCCTTGTCCCATGCTCACCTCCCTAGAAAAGTGGAATGGTGATTAGAGAAAAACCCTTATATATATCCCATAAAGGAGAAGAGAATATAGACAGAGAAAAGAGAAAGCAACATATATTTTTTTTTTTGATAGCAACATATAGATAGAGATTAAAAGCAGAGGACTTCAACATATTTTGTAAACTTTAATTTGGACCCTCATTTGTAGCTCCCTTACTAAATAAATCAATTGTATAGTTCCTCTTCATCCACTACAATTATCATTCTTATTTTCTATTAAAGAATATTTTAACACCTATGTTGATAATTCTTTAACAAGTTATTGTTATCAGTGATCTTTTTGCTTATTTTTATTATTGAAAATGAAATTTTACAATTCTCAATTTAATCCAAAAAACCCTTCAAGCGATCCTATGCAGGATCTCGGTTTTAACAACCATGTTGTGTGACAGTTTCTTGATTGGTTAGGATAAATAGGATTAGGAAATTGAGGGCCATACTAAAAAAATTGCACACACCTCAATTTATTTGACTTTTCTTTTCTTTTCTTTTAATATTCAAATTATTGTGTTAGTTTTTCTTTTTTCAAATGATTGTGTGTTTAACACTTTATCTTTTTATTTAGGATGGAAAGTTCAAAATTTGAAACTTTGAGATATTGATTTTAAGCATCCGTATATGGAAGGATAGATGGCTCCCAACACATACTACTTTCATGGTCCAATCTCCAGTAAATTCTCTTCAGGAAAATGCCACAGTGGATTCCCTTATTTTACAACCAGCCAGGCAATGGAATTTTCCCCTCATTGATCAATTATTTGAAGCTTTCGAGGCGGCAACAATTAAGACTATACCGTTGAGCAGTAGATCTAGCAATGATGTTCTTATCTGGGCAGCAACACAAAATGGGAAGTATTCAGTGAAAACTGAAAAGTGCTTATCACCTTCTCATGGAAGCCAAAATGGGTTCAGGAATTTGGCGAATCCTCCAATGATAGACAATCATGACTTCTCTGGAAAGGTATGTGGGAGGTCTATATGCCACAAAAGATCAGATTGTTCAATTGGAAGGCTTGCAAAGATATTCTTCCCACAAGTCTAAACCTGTATAGGAAGAAAATCTCTTCTTCCTTGACATGTAAGCTATGCGATGAAGACCCGGAATCAATGATGCACGTACTAGTACATTGCCAATTTGCTCAAGAAGTTTGGAGACACAGTCCCCTTGCTTCTGTTCTTAACTGGCCTCCATCTCACATTTTTGCTGATTTTATCCACCATGGTCTTCAAATTCTAAACTCCCCAGATACTGAATTGTTTTTCACCATTGCTTGGAGATTGTGGACTGCACGAAATGATAGAATATGGGATAATCATCAAATACCAAGCTAAAGAAGTGTACTGCCAAGCGGGATGCTATGTCCAAGAATTTCTAAATCAAAAGGAAAGTGATCAAGAGCAGCAGTTGCGCCCTGCCCATTATTGGAATTCCTCCCTTGCAATGGAGATTTTAAAATTAATGTTGTTGTGCAATGGAGGAAACAATCCAAATAATGGGAGTGTTCGGCATTGTTATTCGAGATTCTTCTGGTCATGTCAAGGCTGCTTTAGGTGATCTTTGCTCTACAATAGGTGATGTTACTCAACTTTTTGCTTCAACCATCCTTAAATCCCTTTGGCTTGCTTCATATATGCGACTGCAAAAAGTCTTGGTTAAGGGGATTGCAAAGACTTAATGGATGATTTGAACTCCTCTACTCCTTGCTTATCTCCTTATGGAACTTTGGTAGAGGAACTGAAACAGTTTGTTCCCATTTTCTCAAGTATATAGTTCAAGTTTATTCCTCAATCTTGTAATGTGACTGGATCTTGTTTAACTAAGAATGTTTTAAGCTTTAATAGTTGAAAGATCTGGTTAGGGGAGTGTCTCGACTTTCTCACTTCTTATGTACAGAATGATTCACTTCATTCTTAAATAAAATGCTATCGTTTTTTCTTTAAAAAAAAAAAATCACACCTAAACAATTCATTGTAGCCTTATTTATTTTTTCTTTTACTTGGCAATACATTATAAAAATATTGGACATATTATATAACATAAAATTGAGCAATCTGATGCTAAGTAGTTGCAAAGATTTGTTTGTGTGTTTTTTTTTACTGTTCTAATGAGAATAACATAAGTTTAAATCTACTCCCTCATTCTTCTTAAAATAAAAAATAAAACCAAATCGAAAAAAAATCGAAAAAAAGAAAAAAAAGAAAAAAGAGAGGCATATTGGGCTCATGATGGGCTGGACTAGTTTTTGAGAATTGCAAAAATAAGACCTAAAGCCTCCAACCCAGCCCAACCTTTTGGCAGCCTTATATTAATACACGAAAAACTCTGCTCGCCTTAAACCCTAGACTTAGACCCTTCCGTCCTTCTTTCTCTTTCACTCTCTCTCTCCCTTTCTCGCTCCCACAAACGCAGCTCACAGAAAAAGGAGGTACACATTTAGGGTTTCTTCTTAGAGTCTCTCTCTCTCTCTTGTATATTTGCTTTTGTAACTGTGTCTCTGTGTATGTATTTGTTTCTTTATGTGATTTTTGTGTGTGTGCAGAATTTATGAAAGCTGAAGTTTGATTTGTGTACTTGTTTCTGTTTATATGGATCATTGCTTTAATGGGTCAAGCTTAAAACAGTATTGAAAACCATAAAGTTTGGATTTTTAGCTTGGTGTATATAAATGGTTGTATTTATGTTGAATGGTTTATGCATGTTTATGATTGTGTTGGGTGTTTAGGGGGAACTGGTTTATTTCTGTGAAATAAAGATCGGTTTTTTGGGAATTAAACTGGGGGTTGAGTTTGAGTGAGTTTGGTGCTGATTTTTGTGTATTGGTTTTTTTTTTTTTTCTTCAGGAAGTTGAGAGAGATGCTTGTGTTGTTCGAAACGCCGGCGGGGTTTGCCCTTTTCAAAGTTTTGAATGAAGGGAAGCTCAGCAAAGTTGAGGTATGTATGTCCAATATGAAATGTTGAGATTGGTTTTAAAATAATGGAGGAATTGCCTCAAGAAAATAGTTGTATTATTTTTGTTGGGCTGAGTTAAGTACTTTTGTGTGTGTGTGGTAAGGCCAATGCATCGGCCAGCCAGTGTGGTGGCGAACACACTGCATTGTATGTTGGCTTACAAGATTTGTGTTGCAAGGAATGTGGTGAACATGCTGTGTTGTATGTTGATTTATATGATTTGTGTTGCAGGACTTGTCGAAGGATTTTGCCAGTGCAGAGGCAGCAAGACAGGTAAGCTCTTTCTGTATATCTCTTGTTCTATCTGGTAAACTAGAAAAATTACTTGTTACAAGGAATTTTTTGTTAAATAATGCTTCTCTTGTGCAAAACAAAGCCTGTTGGTAATTATTTTTCTCAAATTTGTGCTCTGGATTAAATAAAATGTTTTGAATTGTGAGAAACTAATTTCTAGTTTTGGGTATCAAACTTTAGGTGGTGAAGCTGAAAGCATTTTCCAAGTTTGAGAATACGTCAGAAGCTTTGGAAGCAGCAACTTTGTTGATTGATGGTAAACCCAGCAAGGGACTTCGCAAATTCTTGCGTGTTCACTGCGATGGTGAAACATTAGCCGTGGCTGATTCAAAGCTTGGGAATATCATTAAAGAAAAACTGGTATGTTGAAAGCTTTTGTTGACAGCCATATGTGTACTGTATTTTAGTTTCACTTTGTTTAAGTTGGAGTGATTATTTTCTTGCAGAAAATTGAATGTGTCCACAACCAGAATGTTATGGAGTTGATGAGAGGTGTCAGGACTCAACTGACTGAGCTCATATCTGGTCTAGGCGTTCAAGATCTGGCACCAATGAGCTTGGGTTTATCTCATAGCTTATCTAGATACAAGCTCAAGTTCAGTGCTGATAAGGTGTGTTTCTTTAAATGCCTGATAAGTTGTGGTTGGTTTCATCTCTGATATTTATATTGCTCTCTTTCTAGGTGGACACAATGATTATTCAGGCCATTGGTTTGCTTGACGATCTTGACAAAGAGCTGAATACATATGCAATGAGGGTTCGAGAATGGTTTGGTTGGCATTTTCCTGAGCTCACTAAGATTGTCCAGGACAATATCGTTTATGCGAAGACAGTGAAGCTTATGGGTGACCGTGTTAACGCTGCAAAGCTTGACTTTTCCGAGGTAGAGTTACTCATTTACTTTGGAAGTATTTATGAAGTCCATACAGTTTTACCTTCTGTACCATGTACTTCAAGATTTCTAGAAATCCAAAACCAACCCACTCATGTGATGTTTTCTTTTCTATTGAATCTTGTCTCACACCTATGCCATATGTCTGTTAGTGGCTTCATCTGAACAGTCATACTGCCAAAGAATTCCCTAAAATTGTATTATTATCATACTTAAGTGAGAAAACATCGTGATTGAAATGCTTTATTTCCTCTCACTGCGGAAAAGCATGGATTGACCATAAGGGGAGTGATGATTATACTTTTTTATTTGATAAAGCATGAAGGTGATACTCACTAAAGTTTCTCTTGTTTTGATTGCTGAAAATATCATAGATATTGGAAGAGGAGGTAGAGGCAGAATTGAAGGAGGCATCTATGATATCCATGGGAACTGAAATCAGTGACCTTGATTTGGTTAATATCAAAGAACTCTGTGATCAGG
Organism: Fagus sylvatica; assembly: GCA_907173295.1. NCBI lineage: Eukaryota > Viridiplantae > Streptophyta > Magnoliopsida > Fagales > Fagaceae > Fagus > Fagus sylvatica. The sequence goes on from OU015761.1 coordinate 19,075,018, forward strand.
TTCTTTCTTTGTCTGAGTACAGAGTTTTACTATATGATTATTTAAAAACCAGGATGAACACCATTGCACCAAATTTGACTGCACTTGTTGGAGAGCTTGTTGGTGCTCGCCTCATCGCTCATGGGGGCAGCTTGATGAATCTTGCAAAGCAGCCTGGTAGCACAGTCCAGATTCTTGGTGCTGAAAAGGCTCTCTTCAGAGCCCTGAAAACTAAGCATGCTACTCCCAAATATGGGCTTATCTACCATGCATCCTTGATTGGTCAGGCAGCACCAAAGCATAAGGGAAAAATTTCTCGGTCACTTGCTGCAAAATCTGCTTTGGCAATTAGATGTGATGCTCTTGGAGATGGTCAAGATAATTCTATGGGCGTAGAGAACCGACTCAAGGTACTTTGCTTAAATTTGTACAGTACTTTTTTTTTAATCTTTACTGAGAATTCTCTTATACGAAACTATTTTTGACAGCTTGAAGCACGGCTAAGGAATCTTGAAGGCAAAGATTTGGGTCGTTCTGCCGGGTCAGCTAAGGGCAAACCTAAGATAGAAGTCTATGACAAGGATCGAAAGAAGGGAGCTGGGGGATTGATTACTGCTGCCAAGGTTTGAGATTTCTTTTTGTATGTGATACATAGTTTGCCCCTTGTTTTCAGGTGTTCATGAGCTCCTCCTTTTTGTAGACTTATAATCCTTCAGCGGATTCTGTTCTTGGGCACACCTTAAATTCTGCTGCTGGCAATGAGGAAACAGTCACACCAAAGAAGAGGAAAGAGGTGGAAGCAGCAGAGGAGACTCCTGCTACCGGTGAAGATAAAAAGGAAAAGAAGAAAAAGGATAAGAAAGAGAAGAAGAAGAAAGCTAATGAGGAGGACACAGCTATTCCAACTAATGGAAACAACCATGTAGAACCAGAAGCTGAAGAGGTGGTGACAAAGGAAAAGAAGAAAAAGAAGAAACATTCAGCTGAGGTACAAAATGGAGGTGAAGATGTTGACGCAGGTGAAAAGAAGAGCAAGAAGAGAAAGCATGCTGAACAAGAAGAAGAAGAATCTGAAATTCCAAGCAAGAAGAAAGATAAGAAAAGGAAGAAGAAAAGCGAGGATTGAGAAGTTTTGGACGGCAAGTGAACAATTTTGGTTAATTTAGCAGCAACTAGGTACTTCTTGTCTGTAAAATTCATTTTTCAGTGCTGCATCCTTTTTCTGGTGTGGGTTCTTAAAAGTTCTTTCTAATGTATGCTGAAATTTTTTTTTTTGAGTAAAAATGTATGCTGAAGTTGACTAGGGAGACTGCGGATCACTTAATTAAGATTTCTTGTTGCATCTCTCCCATCCCCTTTCTAATCATTGTCTAATCATACATAAGGTGTATAAGTTCCTTCAGGTATTCTGCAACTGTGTAGTCAAATTTCATATTTGACTACTCCAAAATGAATGGAGCTTTAATATTTTTAGTTTGATATATCGCTGTACTCATTGTTTAATCCACCCCTCCCCTTCTCTTCCATTAATCTGTCAAACTTGTGAACACCTCATGCTTCATTTACATTGAAAATGTATATTTAGTGTTTGTTGGTTGCTTTTTTGTTGAAAAAACTTAAAGAAGGGATTTTTTTATTTATTTTTTTTTTTTTATTTTATGGTACTATATTTTAACTCACTCTCAACAAATGAGCAAGTCATCCAAATGCATGAAAAGGGCATTGTCACAATTGTATTTGGTTGATGGATTTTTGTGAAGGTCAAATTACAATTTTGGTCCATGAAGTTTGTATCTTTCAATTTTGTTTTTAAACTATCAATTGTTTTAATTTAGTTATAAAAGTTAATAACGTACCTAATCATCCTCATGTGATCAGTCATTATTTGTGGTAGAGGATTTTAGTATTCATTTCCTATAATATTGATTTGGTATGTTAGGGCCCATGTGAATCTCACAAAATCAAAGCACATGAAAGATTATTATGACAATAATATATCCTATTTGTTTTACTTTTTATTAAGGATAATAACATTTACCTTGGACCAGATTTGATCTCCCAAGGCCACTTGGGTATTCGGCCCGGTGATAATTCCCCTTCTCAAAAAGTCTCACTCCTCTATAAGAGTGTAAGTTCAATCTTCGGAGTCTTTAAATATACGTGTGTGTGAATGTTTAGATTAAATTTCTAAAAAAAAAAAAAAAGATTTGATATCGCAACTTTAAAAGGTTTTACTCATTCGAGGTTTAAGTAACTTCTCAATAAAAATTAGCTCTAAATCATTAAAAAGTTTTATGTTCAACTTCTCAAATAAAAGTTAGCTCAAAAAATTAGCTCTAAATCATTAAAAAGTTTTATGTTCAACTTCTCAAATAAAAGTTAGCTCAAAATCATTAAAAACTTGCATGTTTAAATCAAAGTCTTTTGAAAAATAAATCCTAAAAACCAAAAGTAACTTTATCATGGTATAACCATATTAAATTCATAACCCAAATAATAAATACAAATTGAATCTCATGTGTAAAAAGCAACTTGTTCAACCACATATATGGACAAATCAAATTCGGTTAAGAACATTGTATCCAGTTGTCTCCATGATGTGAATCATCCTTTGAAATCTTTATCAAATTCAACCAATTGTCAGCTTTTAGTAGATTGTAATATTTATCCCTTGGTTTCTTGTGCAGGTATTATTGGTCTGCAAGGAATCAAGGATCAACTACCCTAATGTTCATGCACATGCAGTAGAATATATATACTGCTCGTAGTCGTATGCTTGTCATTTGTCAAAGACTAGTTGAGAACCCTCCTTAACATAACAACTTTTGTCGGTCTATTTTTGTGATCTTATTTCTTGAATTGAGTTCTCTGTGTCCTTTTGCTATAATACACCAATACAGCATTACCCACCTTTTGTTAGCATTATTACATAATGTTACTATTTCATCCACCTAAAATTTTTCAGGTCATGATCATTCCACTATGCTTTAACTTGTCCCCCTTTTTTTTTAAAAGGATTATATGTAAACTTTACCTGTAAATGTAATTTCATATGGTCATACAAGTCAAATATAATTCCAAAATTGGAACTCATCTATTGGCTAAGGACAAAGATTCCCACGTTATTGGGCTTGGGCATCTACATATGGTCCCAAAAGCATGTTTTAGAAAAGACCTCCCAAAATCAGTTATCTAAAACATCTAGCATGCATGCAGGAGCAAATTTAGAAAAAAGTTAATACTCCTCCCTTAATCTTATAAGTTACTCAATCTTTTTAGGACAGATAGCACAGTACATGTCATGTGCGACTCCAAGATCATATTCAAATGGAAACTAAGTTCCTCATCTCTTAAAATAGGTAAATTTGGCATGTCCATCATCACACAAATGTCCCAAAATTTGAGTATTAGATTTTTCTCTGCCAGTGTAATACTACAGAATACAATTACCCCATAGATATCCAAGGAATCAGTATGGCATACATTCTTATGCAGTAATAACTGTTAGTAATAATTGTTAGTAAAGCCAGAAGAAAATAAAAGATATAAACAGTGTGGAGAGAGCAAAAGGCAACGAAGGAAATTAAGATTTACGTGGTTCGGCCATAAAAGGTTTACATCTATGTAGGAATGTCCTTGTTGGCTACATCTTTACTATATATGAATTCATGTATTAAAAACTTACAATGAGTCCTTAGCAAACTATTTATAGGAGGCTAACCATACATTAACTAAGGTTACAAGACTTGCAATACAAGTAAACATTTTTTGTTTGCATACCAAATATTAGATTTGGACTTTGACTAGGAATGAACTTGATATCTTTAGCATTTCCCCTCAAACTCAAGGCAGAGGCTTGACGACAAACAAATGCTAGAACGTGGATGCAAGGGCTTGAGAACAGCTACACCAATGACCAAAGAGTGGTTACTATATATGGCTGAAGGACAACTACACTGGTGGCTTTGAGGTACATCGGTAGAGGATGACCTCGTGAATGAGGCACACGTGAGCTAGTTGGTGGATTTCACATTAGGTTGAACCCCATAAAGAATGAATGATAAGCCAATTTGTGTGACTTGGGAATTTCAAATGGGAAAATGTACCTTAAAATTGGAGTCTATGCGAAATACACAGTGATAAAGTGTCATACCCGAAGAAATTCGATGATCGGAATGGTTTGTCAATGGAGGGCAACGAAAGTGTAACACCATTCAGCGAGGAAAAGGGGTTTATATATATATATATATATTTTGCTCAGTTAAAAGGGGTTTATATAATTATACATGAATGTATAGGATTGAATAAAAATAAGTGACAAAACTTAAAGCCAACCACAAATTGAAAGCATACCTAAAGAAGATTAAATTAAGCTAAACCCCAGCAACCAACATAAAGAAACATAAAAGCGCAAACTAGAGAATTTGTAGAGAAGAACAAATGCAAATAATAATTGATTTAGTATTAGGATATTTTTATCCTAATAAAATTTGTGATAGGTGAGTTCTTGTTGGTTCAATTGACATACAATAATTGAGTACTCTCTTTTTTTCTCACATACAATAAGTGAGAGAATAAAAAAATAAAATAAGAGAAGATGGAAGGATGAATGAATATGTTTTTTTATATTTGCAAGCAAAAAAGTAGAAAAAAAGGAAGGAAAAAAAGAAAAAGAAAAAGAAAAAGGTGAGATGATTATTTTTTATTCGATTCTACCACTCTAAAATGGAAGGAGAATGGGGGAGAGAATGGCTTACATATGTGATTTGACAAATTGTTTATAATAACAATTCAAATAATGACATATCGAGAATTTTATGTAAGATTCTTTGTTTTCTCTTCATGTTTTTATCTACCGAAAAATTATTCAATACTTCGGAAGTAATGTTCTCACCCTTTACATGAATATGAAATAAGTTTCATCATGAATTTAATTAGTGAATCTACTATTGAGTGAGAAGAAAAAATATTACTTCCTTAATTTTGAATAATCACTCATATTCTACCAAACACTTAATAAGGAAAATACTCTCTCTCTCTCTCTCTCTCTCTCTCTCTCTCTTTTCTCTTACTTTTATATCATTCCTGCCAAACAGAAAAACTATAATTTCCAAAAGTTGATATGACAGTAGAGGAAGAGGTCCCAAAAACATAATCTAATGCTTCCATTTTACAATCTTATGATTGGTCACTAACTTTTTGCAATGCATGGAAAAATTATGCTATAAAGTATTAATATCATGTTAAAATGTTTCTTTGATTACAATTAATACAATTCTTAATTGGCTCAAATCTAATAATATATATATATATATATAAACAAATTAGTTACAACTTTTCTAAAATTGAGAATTGCTAGAAACTAATATATAAAACAATATATATTAACACCATGATATATAAAAACTTTTTATCAAATATTATATAAAAAAAACTATTAATATATTTTCATAGATGGCACATGCCATAGTATTTTCTATTTCGGTTGTATAATGATCCAAAAACAAAGTATGATAATAATAACAATAAAAAATAAATAAAAAAAAAAAAAAAAAAAAAAAGCAATTGAAAAACTTATAAAAATAGATAGTAAAGGTATTAAAAAAAAAGGGTTTATTCTTTCAGCCATCTACCTAAGACAAAAATTGCCATCTACCTAAGATAACGTTTATAAAAATAGATAGTATCTAAAGGTATTAAAAAAAAAAAAAAAAAGAAAAGGTTTATTCACACACACACACAAAAAAAAAATGTAATTGATCTAAATTTGTTAAAGAACATCAAAGTAATTCAAATTTCTATTATACTATTATATTATTGGTAATTTAGAAACCATCATGAAAAATATATATTTTACATGAAAAAAGAAAAGAAACAAAACTTTCAAAAACTTGATGACTGTCCAAATTTAATATGCGACCTTACAAATTGGTGAATATAATTGGAAAACAAAATTTGGCAATTCATGATGTTGCTTTAAGCAATTATAAATTTACTTATACTCCCCGCGATGAATGAATAATAATTCCTTTCACTATTTTGTACTCCCAAAACTTTAACAGTAACAAATATCTGATTAAAACAATTAATATAATAAAATTATATCTTTGTATGTACTACAAATCTACAATTATTAGGTTACACATAGTTGCTTTTCTTCCACCCCACTACTGTACTATTTATGTCTTTACTCTTAAGCTCAGCTAAGGCAAAATTATGTAACAAAATTACAAAATTTACTAGACAAAATTATAAGAAACTATAGATTATTATTATTATTTTTGTTAGAAATATAAATTTAAACTCTGAATGTTTCTGTTAGAAACATTAGGAGAGGTGTGAGTTAATTTACAAAATGTTGGGGAGATAACACTTTGGGGAGTTTTTAATTGAAGAATTAATATAACATATAGGGAAACCACTTTATCCAAAAGCTTAAGCCTATATGTTTGAGCTCAGTTATGTTATATTAATTGCTCAACATCTTTACTCCTTCTTCATGTGGGATTTCCGCTCACATGTGTATACCCAACACAAAACTCTTGGCATCCAATGCTCTAGTGTTGCATTATTATTATTATTATTATTATTATATGAGGAGTAAAATATTGTTTTCATCTCTAAATTTTGTATGAAATTCAGTTTTCTTCATGTACCTTGAAAATGTTCGTTTTTCGTTCCTGAGCATAAATTTAGAGGGTTGTTTTGCACTCTAAAATACAGAATCGGCACTCCAAATATGATTTATTGCACTCTAAAGTGTAAATCAGCCCTCTAAAATCATGTTCATAAACAAAAAAACAAATATTTTTATAGTTCAAGAACAAAAAGCGAACATTTTAAGTTTAAGGACAAAAATTGAATTTCATGCAAATTTTAAAAACAAAAACAATATTAAACCCCAAAAAAAAAAAAAAAAAGTTTCAATGTATTGGACTCGACATAATCATGAAACATGTCTAACAATAATCACTTATTAGTCTCGTATCGGGTCTAGTACTCTTGTTTGTTTGTTTGTTTATTTATTTATTTATTTTTTGGGTTATATATAATTTTTTTTTTTTTTGGGGGGTGAATAGCAAAATAGTTCATTTGCCTATTAATTTGGGAAATAAAATGTCCAGTCCATGGCTTATGAGAGAGAGAGAGAGAGAGCGAGAGAGAGAGAGAGAGAGAACAAATAGAAAGGGGTAGAAGGGGGTTTGACTTTTGTGTGTTGTGAAAACAGGAAGATCTCTGCTGCTCCTTTTTATTCTTCTTCTTGTCTCAGTGCAAGAGGAAAAGACGGGCATAAACATAAGACACCAAACACAAAAACACACACAGCTTTGTTTTCACAATCTCTCTGATGCCACAAGTCACTTTCTTTGTATTACTCAGATTCAATCACTGTAAGTCTTTCTTTCTCTCTTTCTTTTTCTTTTTCCATTACTAAATCTTTCATACCCACTTCAACTCAACTCAACTCATTTCCTTTTCATCTCTAACTTTTAAAGTTCTCTCCTTTTCTTACTTTACTTGAATACCCAGATCAACTATTCACTCCTACTGAATCTTGGAAGCTGTGAATCGTTGATAATTGGATTTGCTTTTACTTTTGATCATATGGGTCTATGCTAATATGTAGAAATATGCTTGTTTCTGTGAAAAAAATATAAACTTGGATCAATCAAAGTTTTTATTCGGTATGTATGGATCATGTAGTAGTTAGAGATAGAGTTGATTTAAGTTGTTGATTCTTGAAGTTTATTTATGCTTTCCGGTTGGTTGATTCTTGATTTTTAGAGAGAATTCTATGTTACTGAAGGTCTTATATGTGTATGTGTGTAGACCATGTTGAGCAATGAGATTTAGCTTGAAGAAATGGGGTGTGTAATTAGTCGAGAAGCGCCGGGTATAGTATCTGAGGTAAATGAGGATAAGAATTTGAGTTCTCAGTCTAGTAGGAAGGTAGATGATGTTCCCGTGAGGAAAGTAGATAGGAATGATGTTGAGGTTCAAAACGGAGGGATAAAGAAGGAGGAGAAGATTGGTGGTGATGGGGGTCAACGGCAGCCAGGGGAGAGAAGAAGGTCTAGGGCGAACCCAAGGTTGAGTAACCTACCAAAGCAATCGCGAGGAGAGCATATTGTGGCGGGGTGGCCGCCGTGGCTCACAGATGCGTGTGGGGAGGCACTCCAAGGGTTGATTCCACGAAGGGCGGACACTTTCGAGAAGATTGATAAGGTGCGCTACCATTTGTTTTGTGAAAAAATGGTTTAATTTGGGATTTTTGAATGCCCCTCTTGAATGATGTAGCCATGGCTGTTGTGCAATTGATTGCAAAAATTATGTTTATTTTGTTTTTGAAATGGGGGAAACTGTGATGATGTGTCATGTCATTTGAGTTGCATTCTTGAAGAGATTTTTTTGCTTCAATTGCATATTGCAAATGATGTGGCAATGACAGGCTTGAAATCAATTCACAATTTTGGTCAATACATGTGGAGATGAAGGGGAAACATGATGGTTACATAATTTGAGATGGGCAATTCATGATGTGTAGTGTTAATATTGTTTTTCATTGTAATTAATTTGTGCTTTTGGTTCTTTCCTTTTCTTTTCTTTTTCCTTGATCTTCTTGTGATGTTAGATTGGGCAAGGAACATATAGCAACGTGTACAAAGCTAAAGATATATTGACGGGAAAAACTGTCGCACTGAAAAAGGTCCGATTTGATAATTTGGAACCTGAGAGTGTGAAATTTATGGCTAGAGAAATTCTCATTTTGCGGCGATTAGATCATCCCAATGTTGTAAAGTTGGAGGGTTTGGCTACATCAAGGATGTCTTGTAGTTTGTACCTGGTGTTTCAGTACATGGAACATGATTTAGCTGGACTTGCTGCTAGCCCAGCAATCAAATTTACTGAGGCTCAGGTTTGCCCATGTTTGCCTTAAAAGTTAAGTTAACAAACATGTTTTGGTACACTTCATAATATGTTCCTCTTATTGCAGGTCAAATGTTATGTGCATCAATTACTATCTGGACTTGAGCACTGTCACAAACGTGGGGTGCTTCACCGTGACATTAAAGGATCGAATCTTCTTATTGACAATGATGGAATACTCAAGATTGCTGACTTCGGGTTGGCTATTGTCTGTAATCCAAACCATAAACGGCCTATGACTAGTCGGGTGGTCACTCTTTGGTATCGACCTCCTGAACTTCTTCTTGGGGCTACTGATTATGGTGTGGGTGTAGACCTTTGGAGTGCAGGTTGCATAGTAGCTGAGTTATTGGCTGGGAAGCCAATTATGCCTGGTCGTACAGAGGTAACTGGTTACTCTCTTCTTTCTGTTTGATTCATTTGAAGTATCATAGGTCAACTCTCTAATTCAATATAAAGAACCCTTGCTAATGGTTGGTGTGACAAGCTCTCTATTCAATTTGCTTTGAATATCCATATTCTTGTGTTATTATGATTATCTCTATTGTTTTCTTCTATTATCTATATACCAAATGTCCATCAAAAGGCAAAGTAATACACTTTTTTCTTTCCTGGGCGCTTGGTTACATGTAGTTGTAATTGAAGCCTTGCAAAATTCGTTGAGGTTTTGTTTATTGCTTGAGCATGTCTTTCTTATTTTATTGTATTAATATTATTGCTGTTGTTGCTATTATGGCATAGTGTTTACAGCACTGTTCTTTTTTTATTCAGAAACTTTTTTTTTTTTTTAAGTAAATATTTCATTAATTAAATGCGAAAGGGTGCACCCCATGTACACAGGGTATGTACAAAAGGTACACCAACATTAAACACTATCAAGCGATCCAAACATATTGGAAAAAGAAAATAGACCGGAAGTATTCATCCACTCAAATAGAGATTTGAGGAACAAAGAACAAATTTTTCACATCCTTCCAAATTGCTAGCATTCCTCTCCTGCCAAATGCACCACATGAGAAAATGAGGGATTGTGTTTTAAATCGCACTATTATTGCATCTACCAAACTTACCTTGCCAACTAGCTAAAAGCTCTACAACCCCGCTTCGGCATAACCCGATGAACTCCAAACAGAGTAAACACCATATTCCATAGCTCTCGAGCAACACCAGCCAACTTACAATTACAACACCAGTCTATAATTATCAGATGCCTCTTCCTCAGATTATCAACAGTTAAGATTTTTTCCAGAGCTGCTGTCCAAATAAAATATGCCACCTTAGTTGGGACTTTAGGGCTTAGGCATCCATAAACTCTTCCAGGGAAATGGTGAACAACCTGTAGGCTGTAACACTTTGTGGATTTGACTTCGAATACATTCTGTGAAGATGGATTCCGGCATAGTTTGTCCTCCCCACTCTGCCTTACTTGAATAGAATAAATTATATCCATGAATGAAATGACGAATTCCAACTCCCAACCCTATACGGTTCTGACAAAATTGACATCCCAATGAAAGGTATCCCCAATACAAATACTCCGTGTACTTGGGATCCCTTTCCTTATAATAAAGTCTGCTACTTATACTTATCAAAAAAAAAAAAAAAAAAAAAGTCTGCTACTTATTAAAAAAAAAAACCAAAAGATTTTCCACGGAAGCACCCCTATCATGTGCTATACAATATAACTTTGGAAGAAAACCCTCCCTTGCCCACCATACCAAGAGTCCTGCTAAAACTTTATGCAAAAGCCATTTCGCTAATAAAGCCTGATTGAACCAGACTAAGTTTCTGATGCCCAACCTTTCACATTGGATTGGTTCACAAATTTTCCTCCAATTAACCAGGTGAAACTTAAACTCATCTCCAATTTCACCCCACAGGAAATCCCTCTGTAATTTCTCAATACAACGAGCTACTCCCATGGAGATAGGAAATAAAGACATATAATAAGTAGATAGGTTGGATAAAGTACTCTTAATCTATGTAACCCTCTCCCTCTTGGAGAGATAGAGTCTTTTCTATCTAGCCAGGCGTTTCTCCATTTTTTCCTCTACAGAATTCCACACAGCCTTCTCTTTGAAAGTAGATCCTAGCGGGAGACCCAAGTATGTCAGGGGTAGTGTCAACACTTTACAGTCCAAGATACCTGCTAATGCTTCTAATCTTTAATCCTGAAATAGCTTGGAACCAAACAAACATGCGGACACGCCTATTAGGTGCTATACTTGTTCTGGTTCAGCCCCACAAAAAATTAATGTATCATCTGCAAAGGGTACATGCAAGATCATAAGTGCAGCGGCAAATGCACTCCCAATTATGAAGCCCAATATATACTCCCCTCCAACGGATGGAGAACTCCTCTCCAACGGCTTTCTCCATCAGCCTGTGAAAGAACCCACTCAGGCTTCCATTCACCAAAATTGAAATACAGATTGTGGATATACGTGATCTTCTTTTTTTCTTTTCAAATTCAGAAACTTAATATATGGGGAATTAATTATATACGATTGTGGTTATCTATTTATGATGCAGGCACTGCGTCAAGTTAGGTGACATTGCTTGTTAATTTGAATTTAAAGCCCTTCGGTTTTGTGGTAGGATAATATTTCTATTTTGGATGCTTCGAACATATTGGATAGGTCAGATTTTGCATCTCACTGTTTGGCTTTCTTGTACCTTAATGTCAAGCATTTGTTTTTAGCGTATGGAATATTAAAATTTATATTTGAAGCTTAAATATATTATCTTTTCTTCCTCTTCTTGTTTCTCATTTGAAGCAGAAGCGAGAATATTGTTTACTTAGCATATCATGGATAGATTTGGCATTCCCTGTCATTTACTGCATTTGGACATAAATATGTAATCAGCTGTATTAGGACAGGTCTTATATCTTTACTGCTCACTTAGGTAGAGCAACTACATAAGATATACAAGCTATGTGGCTCACCTTCGGATGAATACTATAAGAAAGTAAAGTTGCCAAATGCAACCTTATTCAAGCCTAGAGAGCCTTACAAAAGATGCATAAAAGAGACGTTTAAAGATTTCCCACCATCATCATTGCCCCTTATTGAGACTCTTCTTGCAATTGATCCCGCAGAACGTCAGACAGCCACAGATGCATTAAGAAGTGAGGTGAGTCTGGACATATTCATGACAAATCTTTTTCAGTTAACATGCTTGAATGTATTCTATTCTTGTCATCCCTTGATTTTGATGTTATGGCTTCTAGATCAGTACTATATTTCCTTCTCTAAACTTATTAGTTTGAGTGTCTCTTGAATTCTTTATTTATGTTGAGTGGTTGTATTTCTTAATAATTTATGAAGCTAAGTATTGTAATCGTTTAAATGAGTTACTGTGTAGTAATGGAGTAATTTACTTAAGAGTGAGCTACAGTCCATTACAGGTTTAATGAAATAGTTTGGTCCCTAAAAGTCTTTACTGCCTATCAATGCTAATTGGTTTGTTGGTCTGTTACAGTTTTGACCATACACAAAACTGTTATTAAAATTTAAAAACCATGAAAAGTACAAATTTGTTAAAGGTCAAGTTCTTCATATATTCCTGCTAGCTACTTGTAATGATATGCCCTCATATTTGTTGTAACACAGACTTTTGAGCACATAATTACTAAGAAGCACAGACATGGACACGACATGGAAATTATTGAAAAATTAGGACACAACATGGCAGGGACACGACAATTAATTAATTAATTATATATATCTGACATTTACCTTGAAGTTGATATTATAAGTTATAACTGTGAAAAAGGATCTGCTGTAGAAAATGTTAACCACTTCTGATTGTTCAATTTGTTTCTTCAAATCTTAGATGTAGTTTTTGGAAGAAACTACCTTCTTCTGTTTCATGTTCACCTTCTGCTTCCTCTTGGAATATTCTTAGTTTAAAAAAATGGCTAATGGATCTGGGAGTGCCAGTTTTGTTTGCTATGTAAATTAGGGTTGTTCTGACATCCCACAGATATCAAACAGCTCTATCTTACTTATCCTAGAATTTTAAGTTAAAATGAAGTCCCTGTGTAAAGTGTTAGGCATCACTGAGGCTGATATCAAGTCATGGAGATGATGTTGAAATCCTAAAAATTTGATTAAGTCTTTGCACTAACTGCTTAATTCATTAATGTATTTTTCTGAATTTGTCGCTTTTGTGATATCTTTCTAAAATTGTGCCTACGTACTTCCAATTTTCCTCTTTTCTCAACTTTTTTGCAGTTCTTCACAACAGAACCTTATGCTTGTCAACCTTCTAGCCTCCCAAAATATCCACCAAGCAAAGAAATGGATGCTAAAAGACGGGATGATGAAGCTCGGAGGTTTGGATGCTCTAAACCCTGTTTTCTATTACTAATAATTGGTTCTTTATGACAATTTATTTGAAAATTGTGCATATTGCTAAAGTTTAGAGTGATATCAATTATCATCTGGAAGGATCAAGTCATAAGTAAGGGCTATTATTATTTAGGCTTTTATATTTATTGCTTTGGTTAATATGGTAAGGGGCCTAGTACAACCCACTTTTTCTTAATTTACTCTTATGATTTTGATTTTTTTTTTTTTTCTTTTTAATTTTGGAAAACCTCCTTATAGTCCTGTCTACCTCCTCCTGTCTCCATACCACCCCCCCCCCCCCCCCCTTTTTTTTCCCCCATGGGGTGCAAATCTTTAGTAACTTGTTTAAAACTTTTTATTGCATTTTTTTGTAAGTAATGGAGAGATTTTATTAGAAAGAGACTACTCTGTGTGCACAAAGCATGAACACAAGAGGGTCAAATAATCACAGAGATTTTACTGCTCTTCTTTTGGTGCATAAAAATGTATATTGCCATGTTTCTTAATGCCTATTTCTACGATTATGCAAAGCTTAGACCTCATTGTGGATTTAAGCATATTGTTTTCTATATTTGCTGGATATACTGGAGATGTGTTTATTGTGATATGGTTAAGAAGCAGATGATTTAGAATCAATCAGTAGTGGAGGTCAAGTGGGAGATTTTTCGCACTTGGTCTCCATTTCTATTTTTGTTAATATCTTCTGTTCTGATTGTGTATTGATTCTTTATATGTTCACAAAATACTTTTTGTCAAAGTTTCTCTTATGCCAGTATGTAATGGATTGCATGGACTTGTATGAACTGGAAAGAATGTCTACTGTATGGTTGTGCAGATTAAGAGCTGTTAGTAAATCCCAGGCCGAAGGTCCAAAGAAACCACGTACACGTGATCGTGGTGCTGTTAGGGCATTTCCTGCTCCAGAAGCCAATGCTGAGCTTCAGTCTAATCTTGAAGTATGTCTGATAAGTTGCTTCTATCAACCATCATTTTTTTTTTTTAACAATTGCTGCTTTGGCTTACTAAGCTACTGCAAAAACATGGGTTCAATTTTAGTATCCTCTACGAATTGATAACCAGATGGAACTGGTTTACCATTTTTTGGAGAACATGTTATTACTACCCTTTGTGTGTCCCCTCCCACTTTTCTTCTTGTCCTTTAGGTGCTGGAGTTGAAACTGTATTTATGCATTACTGATGTTTATCAATTATCAGCTTATTTTATTTAGAAACAAAAGTGAAAATTATAATTAAGATGCCCTTGATTACAAAAAAAAAAAAAAAAGGCGATGTGAGATTAGTGCTCAGATGTTTCGTGAGAATAAAGCCTCTTCATTTATGATTGTGATTCGCAATCTGGCTTTTATATTTAAACGACTTTGGTTGTTTGTAGGCAATTTCCATTAATATATTTTGGATTATTGTCAATGTTAAAAAGCTATTATTGTGTCTCACAAGCTATAAGTGCAACACTCAAAACATAATTGGACTTCTTTACAAACCTTTAATGACTAAGAATCTAGTTGAAAATGTATCTCATTCTCTCCTCACTTGTGTGTGTGTGTATACACGTAGATATTTTACACACATGTCCATGCCCAAACACTAAGTAATTACCAGCATGGATATGAAATTAAATGAATAAAATCTTGTGGAATATACTGTAAATGTATGGGAGCTATCGAGTGTCCTTAATATTCCATACTTTTCGTCTTGTATTGAATCATAAAATAGTATTTCCTGTCTCCCTTAAGCTACTATATTCAGTACTAAATCAGATGCTGTGATAGTTACTTGTATACTGCTCATCTGCTAAGCTATCCAGAAGTTAAAAAGAGCAGTATATGTAAAATAGGTCATGTCGAGCTCATGGGCTCATGGCTATTGAATAGAACTTGTCGCTGAACAGACAACAATATGAAAGTTTGTTAATTTAGAATAAGCTTAAGATTTTGGGTTAGCCAATCCCATTGATTTGATGCAGCAGCATAGGCTCCTCAGTCTGCACTCTAAGTAACATCTGATCTTGAGTGTGTGAAACATCTACATACATACAGTTTGCATGTCAATTCGACCAAAATTTATAGTTGTTCTTGACTCAAATCAGGTTTTATTTCTAGTTTATGTTTCTTGACTGTTGGCTTTCTTCTGAAGCAGAGAAGACGTTTTATGACCCATGTAAATGCAAAGAGCAAGAGTGAGAAGTTTCCTCCACCACACCAAGATGGACAACTTGGCTTTCCCTTGGGTGCTTCACATCATATTGATCCTGCCAATGTTCCTCAAGATATCCCATTTAGTTCAACTTCATTCATTTATTCAAAAGACTCACTTCAAACATGGTCTGGTCCATTGGGTGACCCTGCTGGTGTTGGTGCTCCAAGGCGGAAGAAGCATGGTGCAGGTGATGAACGAGAAGCATCAAAATCACAGAGAGTAACCGGCCACAAAGACAGAAGTACTGATGCTCGTGATAAAGGAAAGAAAATCATGGCTTAGACTTTTGAGTGTATACATCAAGATTCAAAAGATCTATTAGGCTGCCTATGCTCGCTCACACAGTTTCGATGAAATTCTTCTGCAATGTAATGCAAGTCTATTCAATCAGCCTGCTTCTTTTCGCAAAGAAGAATGTAATTCATTCGTTAAAAGTGCGGGGGTATAATCAATTTTTCATTTTATAGTCCCTTACTTTTTTCTCCCCCAAAAGAAATTTTTTTTTTTTCTGCTCAATTGTTGGAAAAGTGAGAAAATTCATCTATTATGTATATCTTCTTCTTTCTTTTTTTTTTTCCATGGTTCCAAAGTTCCTTGTGTTGAAAACTGAATACTGCTTAGAATAGTAAAAAGAATCTAATAAATGCAGCACAGTACCATTCTTGTGTTTGAAGTTTTGTTCAGCAATCTAGCTTCTCTGGATAAATGGCTTCCAAATGCAATTATCCATCTCTATTCTTCTTTGTACTTCACTTACATGGCAATATATATGTTTCAGAAGAAAAAAAGAAAAGAGAGAGAAAGGCAAGCAAAATGGGTGGAATATCTCAGCATTCCTTAGCCAGCAAGCTGCCTGTTTTATGGGGGCCATGGTACATAATAGAGCAGTCACAAACTTAGAATCCAAGTTTGAGAATGATGCTGTAAAACTTTCCTCAGTCAACATAATCATCAGTGTTTTCCTTGATGTATGTTTACACCCATATTTTAAAATTTGAACTTAAAAATTATCAATAGTTTTACCCACTCTTTCTTACATTTAATGGTATTCTTATTTCTTTAAAACTAACTAAATAGTATGTCTATTCTTCCAAGAGTCTTATAACTTAATGGACACAACGTAATTCTTTCAATGAGGAAAATTTGGTTCAGGTCCTTTCTCAACTTTATGTAAGCCAAATATAAAAAGTCTAAACTATTAAGAGGCTTAGTATCACCTACTAAGATAACGTTGAGAAATGTTTTTTTAAGTAAATAAAGCTATGACTTAAAAGTAAAACAATGAAAAGGACCAAAAAAAAAGAAAGATAAATGCTAATATTTTTTTATTATAAACAATTGGGATGTAGACATGAATTTCATTTGACTGAGTTTGGGAACTTCATTAGTTACTGTGCCCACAATAATAAATAACAAAAAAGGAAAAAGATATAGTTTAAAAATCATCTTGTGTGCCTGCATGATCTACATTTAAAGTGATGCTATTTTCACAGGTTGCTTGGTTCTTGTACTTTTGATTATATTATGAATTTAAAATATGAACTTGGTTTTTAAAGTCAAAGGTGAATATCCAAATTTGTAAAGAATTTTAAACAAAAATTGTAAAAATTACCATCAATTTTTCACCAATATTAACTTTGATATAAGGAAAAAAAACACACACACACACAACTATTCTCTAAAAATTCAAGACTCATCACACAGCTAATGTGACATAAGTCACATAAGTGGGGTTACTTACTTTTCAAACAATGAAAAGACTTATGCAAGTTATGTAATACTTTTCAAATGAAGATTCCAAACTTCATGTTAATGTTACTATGGTGGACCCCAAAACACTCGTAATAATATGTGATTCAACCTTTCATAATTAGAAAATAAAAAATTAGCAAAAGATAAAAGATAGGAAGAATTCTTATTTTTTGCACTCCCAACCCCACAAACTTTCATAAAAAAAATCCTTAAAGTTGCACCATGTTGATAGCGTGACAGTATAGTAAATGCGCATAATAGAGAGTATGGTAAATGCTCATAATAGAGATGTAAGAATCATATGGATCCTAAGACATTTGCAATATTAAAAAAGTGGCATTTTTTTTTATTTATTTATTTTTTATAGTATGTGTCAACAAATTGATATATATATATATATATATATATTTCTATTTTTATATTAAAAGTATATTTTACAGATTTATATGCTTTTTTTTTTTACTTAATAACGTGTCAATAACTCTTAGAAATTCTTTTCGAAATATGTGTTTAATTGAAACCTTTTATTATAAAATAAAAAAATAAAAATGAAAATACTATATGTGGAGAATTACCCTAAAATCTCTAGTGAATCTTGAAACTTCAAAAAATAACAAATCTCATTTTAAATTTATGTATAAGTGTAAGAACTTTTTTGTTATTTACCAAAAAAATAAAAGGTTTCTTCTTACATTTTATACATTAGTTGTAAGAAAGAATGTTGTCTATACTCTGCAATTATATAAGATAAATTCTGCATTTAAAAAGAAAACAAATATTACTCCTTTCTGTAATCTCTATCACACTCACACACATAAATAAATGATATAGTAAAATATAGAAAATGAAAGAATAAAATAGAAAGCAAAAGTTTAAGGAGAATCACAATGAAATTGCACATGACTCATTACCTGGAAAAGTAACAGAAAGGTCCAAAACCAAAACCAAAACCAAAACCAAAACCTCCTCAAAGGACCATAGCTTCTTCTGCTTTTCTTCCTTCTCTTTCTCTCTCTCTCAGTCACACACATACACTGTGTTTCTCTCTTTGAAGCCACAAAGAAAGCTTTACAAACAAGTCTTTTTATTGAATACTGAGAAGAACCAGTTAGCCATGGAGGACAGTGGTACCAACACAGCCAACAATGTGGCCCGAGCCATTGCTGCAGCCCTTGACTGGACCTCCACTCCTGATGCTCGCAAAGCCGCTGTTTCTTACTTAGAATCTGTACCTTCTCTCTCTTTCTCTCTCTGTTTAGTGCTTCTCTTTTTTTTGGGTGCTATAAATTCTGTATGGAGTTTGAATTGTTGAAATTTGATTGCCTATTGTGATAAAAATTCATTCTTTTGTTGGGTTTTGGGTCAAATAAATGTAAAGTTTTGTTTTTGATTCAGTTTCACCATATGGGTATTGGTGCTTTGTGTTTCAAAGCTGTAAATTTTGTATCTTCTTATGCTTTATGGGGTTTTGGGCTACTGGGTGTGAATAAATTTGATTGCATGGTATGGTCTTAGTATTTAGAAGTGGTAAACTTGTAAACTTTATTGTTTCTGTAGGCTTTTGGATCAAATGAATGTGAAATATCCAATTTTTTTTTGGTTGGTTTTTGGGTAAAAAAAATTTGAAAATTTGATTTTCAGTGCGTTTCACAAGATGGGAATTGGTTCTTTGTGTTTAAAAGGGGTGATTTTGTGAACTTCTTATGTTTTTATAAGGTTTTAGGCATTTGGGTTCGAATGAATTTGATTGCCCGCTGTGCTTTTTAGTATTTGGAAGTGTTAAATTTCTGGACTTTATTTTTGGGTAGGCTTTTGTGTCAAATAAAATGAATTTTGGAAGTGATCAGTAATTGGGTTCAGTTTTACCAAAAGGGTTTATGTGGTTTTTGTTTGAAGGGGTGAAATTGTTGAATTGCTTATTTTTAAACTAGGTTTTAGCCTCTTGGATAACTTGAATATAAAATCATTAAGTTATTTATAAAATCAATAATTTATTTGATTAAGTTTCACCAATTGGGTATTCATGGTTTTTGTACGAAACTTTACCAATTACGGGTAGTGGAAAGAGTTTATCAGATGAGGCTTGTGACTGCATTTAGTGAATTAACATCCCCAATAAAGCAGCTGAGGACCTGTAACATTATATTTCTGTAATTTTTTCACTTCTGTGCAATAAGCACTGTAATTTCCTATTTTTATCTTATTTTTGTTGATACATACGTTCTATTTGATTTATGCAGATCAAAGCAGGAGATGTACGGGTATTGGCAAGCACATCATTCCATCTAGTCAGAAAGGATTGGTCATCTGAAATTCGGTTGCATGCGTTTAAAATGTTGCAGGTTTGTGTGCATATGCCATTACTCTTTGCTTTCTGGAGAAATTCTTTATGCTATTTAGTATTTTGGCATATGATCTGTTGATCCAACCCATGTAGTTTAGAGAGAACGCATTTACCAACATGATTTATAGCTTATCTGTAGGAATATTATGGCCTATGGATCATCTGGCTTGGTAGAGTTTTGGCCTAGTATTCTGTCTAGGTTTAACTCATCAAGTGCAAGTTGTGTCCTGCACTCCTGCCTTTCTCTCATGATATATTGTTGTCCTTACTATTAGATTTGTTTCTCTTCTGGTTATCTGGTTTTGGTAGGGTACAGTTAGCACATGCAACCAGGATTGATCTTATCTTTATTGTTTGGTTTAATGAATAGATAAAATAGACCTATTAAGTTTGAATGAGCAAAAGACTATTTGTTAAACAATGCCTGTTGTTAGTAGTACTTGCAACGAGTAAAAGTTCCATGACAATTGGAACCATATACCTATAAGGCTATAAATCCCTAAGTAATGAACTTATATGGAAATATCATCTATAGGAAAATTGTACCTCCAGTCATCTGATTGATGTTACGGACTAAATGCATACATCCTATCTAAGCATTGTCTTCAAAAGTGAAGCCGAGGTTCCCTGCAGAGTATGTCATATATCTATCAGTTAGGACATTAGTCCTAGGAATAGCATGATATCTTGTCAATGAGACTAAGATTATAATATAAGAAATTAGTAGTTTTTTCTTTTTAAAATTTTAAGTTGTTTACTGGTGTCTGACATTATATCATGTTATTATTTCTGATGTTATATCATTAAATCTCACTATTCAAGCGGTCGAGTTGCGGCTTGCAAGATAGTTTGGGTAATTGATTTTTGATCAGCAGATCTCGTGGAGCATAAAACAAAACATATTTTCTCAAAAGGCTAGCAAGCCCTTTCTTTTTTACTTCAGGGGTGTACGCTTTTGATTGCCCCACCCCTTCCATGGACACCCCAAATATAAATTTGAACTTTATTATCAAATTAAGACAACTTATCTTAAAAAAAGGATTTTTTTTTTATTGGTAATTTTTTTTGATAAGTAATAAGAATTTTATTAAGATATCAGGTAAAAAGAACTATACACCCGGATTATACAAGACGTACAATCCGACATTACACCTGAAAGGAACAAAGATCTAGAAAATCTAAAAAAGTAGAGCAAGAAAGACATCCCGAGACCGACACCCATTCAAATAAAGTGTTTAAGACAATATTCTTCAGATCTGTTGTGCTTCATTCACACCCCTCAAACTGCCTAGAATTGTGCTCTCACCAAAGACACCACATCAAACAATGTGGGATACATTTCCATATCACATTGTGCTTATGACGACCAAAACAGCCCTGCCAGCATGCTAGAAGATCTAAAATCTTCCCCGGCATCACCCATCGGACACCAAAAAGGGCAAAAATCATATCCCAAACTTCGCGCGAGAAAGGACAATGTAACAATAAATGATCAACTGTTTCCCCATCCACCTTGCAGAGACAGCACCAACCAACCAAGATTATGTGTCATTTCCACAAGTTCTCTGCAGTTAAGATTTTCCCAAGGGCAGCAACCCAAATAAAGAAGGAGACCCTTGGAGGAACCTTAGGCTGCCAAATGCTTTTCCAAGGAAAGGAGCAGCCCCCTATTCGGAAGAGAACACGATAGAAGGAGCATACTGTAAAGCCTTTTTGCGGGGAATGTAACCAAAGCGTAATGTCCGGACCAATGCCTTTCACCTTAGTAGAGTACAATAAATCTAGAAACGAAGCTATGGACTCCAACTCCCAGTCTTAAGCTGCTCTAACAAAATCCAAGACTCCAATGAATTTGTTCATTACGAACCTGAAAATGAGCAGAGACTAGAGCATCTTTGTCTCGAGCAATACGATAGAGTTCCGGAAAAACCTCTTGCAAAGTAGACTCACCACACCAAAGATCTTTCTAGAAATGGATGCATGTACCATCTCTAACCTCATACTTAACATTTTGAGTAAAAAGATCCCAGCCCCTTCGGATATGCTTCCAGAGGCTAACCCCATGTGGTTCTCAAGTCAAACTCGTGTTCCAGCCCCCCACCTCAGAACCATACTTGTAGTGAATAACCCGCCTCCATAAAGCCTCACACTCATGGCCATACCTCCATAACCATTTGCCCAGTAAAGCTCCATTGAACATGATTAGGTTCCTCACACCCAACCCCCCACAATGAATCGAAGTGCAAATGGTATCCCACTTGATCAATTGAAATTTAAACTCGTCACCCATACCGCCCTATAAGAAATCCCGCTGAATTTTTTCCATCCAATGGGCCAAAGCTGCCGGAATGGGAAAAAGAGACAAAAACTAGATTGGTATGTTTGAGAGAGTGCTTTTTATTAAGGTGAGACGACCCCCCTTTGATAAATACATCCTCTTACAAGCCAGCTAGACGTTTCTTCCATCTTTTCCAGCACCCCATTCCAAATAGACTGCGCTTTAAACTTCGCCCAGAGGCAGCCCCAAATAATTCATTGGAAGACAAGAAGTTGTACAACCTAACATGCCGGCCAAATCTTCAATAAAAGGAACATCCCCCACTGGCACTAATTTAGACTTGCCTAAATTCACCTTTAGACCAGAAATAGCTTCGAACCAAGTTAATAAATACCGAAGTTGCAGTACCTGATCTGGGTCAGCATCACAGAAGATGAGAGTGTCATCCGCAAAAAGAAAGTGTGACACCATAATGAGTCTATTAGCCTCCATACCCACAGAAAAACCCGAGACAAGCCCACCACCAACAACCTAGTCCATCATTTTACTCAAAGCCTCCATAATGATAACAAAAAGTAAAGGGGATAGTGGATCACCTTGGCGAAAGCCTCTTGAACTCTAAAAAAAATCACAAGAGCTCCCATTAATGAGGATCGAAAAACGTGTAGTAGAGATACAAAACATGATCCAATGTCGCCACTTCTCTGAAAATCCACACCGCCTCAGTAAATAAATCAGAAATCCCCAATTCACATGATCGTAGGCCTTCTCCAAGTCAAGTTTATATAGGACCCCTGGAGTACCCTCCTTCAAACGGCTATCTAGGCACTCATTTGCTATTAGCACAGAATCCAAAATTTGCCATCCCTTCACGAAGGCATTCTGAGACGTCGATATAAGCTTGTGTAAGACCAGTCGCAACCAGTTGGCCAGGACTTTAGCAAGGATCTTATATACGCTGCCCACTAAGTTGATGGGCCAGAAATCTTTCACTTCCAAAAGCCTCGGACTTTTTTGGAATCAAAGCTATGAAAGTGACATTCAAACTTTTCTCAAACTGATTATGCGTAAGAAATTCATGGGCAACCGCCATGATATCAGACTTAAGAATATGCCAACAATGCTGGAAAAAAGACATAGGGAACCCATCCGGCCCTAAAGCTTTATCCCCATTGAAGGCCATCACCACATTGAAGATTTCTTCCTCACCAAAAGGTCTCTCCAACCACACTGCCTCCTCCTCATCCAAAGAATTAAAATGAAGCCCATCCAGCAAAGGCCGACGCACTCCACTTTCCGTAAAAAGAGACTTGTAAAAATTAACAATATGATCTTGAATGATACCTTGGTATGAAATCAGTACCCCAGCCACATGGAGAGTGCCTATCATGTTGAAACGCCTATGGGAATTTGCCATGTGATGATAGAATTTCGAAGTCTTATCTCCATCTTTCAACCAAAGAATATGGGACTTTTGACGCAAGCATATTTCTTCTAACAATAGATTCTGCTCAATCTCATTTCGAACTCGATCCATATTGCCTTTCTCCGCATTTGTCAAAACACGATATTCCGCCATAGTCTCCAAAACTTGAAGTTCATTGAGCAACGCATTCTTCTTGATCAAGACATTTCCAAACACCTCCTCATTCCATTGCTTCAAGTCAGTCTTTAAAGCCCGTAACTTTTTTGCCAAGATAAAGCTAGGAGTGCCCTCAAACTGATAAGAACCCAACCATCCCTCAACTCTTTCCATGAAGTCCGCAGCCTTCATCCACATATTTTCAAATCTGAAAGGCCAGTTGACCTCGTTGGATTTTACCACAATTCAAGCACAATCGGGAAATGATAAGATAAAAGCCGGCATAGTGTTTTCTGACCAATACTAGAGAAGTGACCCTCCCACTCAATGGTGAAAAGAAATCTGTCCAGTGAGACATGGATACAGTGTCCCTATTGTTGGACCAAGTGAAAGAACTCCCTTCCATAGGAATGTCAACAAGGCCATTGATCGAAATAAAATTCCGAGAAGTCAAGCATAGAAGAAGTGTATCTAGCAGCCCCTAAACGTTCCGAGGGAAATCGAACGACATTGAAATCCCCTCCCACACACCATGTTACTTCCCACTAGTGATGGACCCCGGAGAGCTCATCCCACATAAGCCTCCTCTCATTGTCCACATGAGGCCCATAGACCCCAGAAAACGCCCACACAAACTGATTAACCACATTTCGGAATTTGCTCGAAACCGAAAAATGGCCAACAGCTTCATCGAGTTTCTCCACTACACGTTTGTCCCACATAAGATGCCCTCAGAAGCTCCTACAAATCCCAAAAACAGCCAATCAACATAGGGACAACTCCAAAGACTTTGCACTATTTGACGGGTGACCATCTCTAATTTTGTCTCTTGCAAACAAATGATATCCGCCTTCCATAATTTGAGGAGATTACGAATCTGAAGTCTCTTTTCCATCTCATTTAATCCTCTTACATTCCATGATAGAATGTTTAAATTCATTGGATTAATAAAATGTCCCCATCCCTACTATCATGTCTTGCTTTCGTAGCTCGAGAATCATAGTTAACGAAACTTACCAGACCCTTCAGTTCCCTACTTCCCTTGTTGTCCTATTTTTTGGTGTACGATGCTCAGCCTGGACAGGTTTACGTTGATCCCATCGCGCTTCGATAGAGACCAAGAGCACAATGACTTCCTTTTCATAGCCTTCGTAAGAGGAACCCACCAATTTTCCAAAAGCTTTGTATCTCCTGTTTACCCAATCAGATAGCTTAGAGCACCCATCATTATCCCCACACGGGGCATTCATCACAGAATCCCCCCCATCTAACGATGGAGGAGCCATTGCCAGAGGACTCACAAAAATAGGCTCCATATCCCCAACGAAGCTGGTGCTAGAGACCTCCATTCCCCCCAAATCCATTCTGTCCTGAGTCTTAGAACCCACAATCGTCACAGTCCCATACTCTTCCTGATCACCACCACTAGTTGTCTCACAAGAGTCATACCAATTGAGAAGGTGGTCTTCCGAACTGTCTTTATGGACAAACTTCTTGATTTCCACAGGCAAACAGAGCCGTTGACCATCCTTAAGTTTGAGGAACCAATCTGGCGGAGTACCCCATGTGTGAACAACACTACCACCAGGCTGCGACTCTTGAGTTTCCAAAGTAACTAAAAACGAGCCAGCCGTTGTCTTCGCCAACCCATCGACTCCTTGTCGAGAAGCAGCATTCGAGAAAAAAGGTATCGGAGGTGGACTAACGGTCGATCAAGGAATCTCCGTTGCCAGCGTTGGTGCCTTAGGAAGTGCTGATTCTGGCGATCCCTGTGAAAGCCCAGGTTGAGGGAGTGTGTTGATGGGTTGAGTCTTGGAAGTTCCGGAACTATCACCAACTTCAAAAACGTAAAAAAGATTGGAAGTAGAGAGTTCTAGAACCGGGGCGGTGACTTGAGTTGTGTGGGTCGCAGGCTTAACGAGCTTGGATTGTGGCCCAAAATTATGTAAGGGCTCCTTTTGTGGTGCGGGCCTTGTGGGTCGAGGCCCAACAAGTTTCCAAACCTGTTTTAAAGTGGGCGGTGGGCCTGCTGGTGTTGGCCCATTTGCATTAGTATAAGGACCTGCCTCATCCAAGCCAACCCAAGTAGCTTTCCATTCCCCACTAAGTCTAGGTGGACCTCCGTGTGAGCCACTTGGGCAGTGGAGGTCCGACTAGTTGACTGGTGGCACCCCTACGCGAGGGGTGCTCTTTGCGCTTCTCTAACGTGAAAACTCATTTCTCTGTAGTTCCCTATTTTGTAACATGATTTCTTGATATGTAGTTTTCTTAAAAAAAAAAAAAAAAAAATCTAGGTAGAGAGTGCTTGAATCAGATTCTTTTTTTATTGGTAATTACACATACACACACATCTAGTGGGTCTTAACCCACGACCTCACCCTCCACTTTGTTCTTATGAGGAGAGGAGGCATCATTAGTGGCTATAAAAAAAATTGCTGCTGAGAATCCTTTGATGAATGATAAAATTTTCACTACAAAGAGGAAGAAATTCCACATGTTTATGTGTTGGTATAACTTATAATGCAAAAGAAAGACCATTACGACTTACAGAATTGAAGCCCTAAGGACGGGGATAAAAACTTTTTCCCTTCACTAGACTGTAGAGAGAAAGATTTTTGGAAGAACTCTCTTAAAATTATCCCAAAGTATTCTTTTGCCTAGTATACTTGGTTTTTCTTTAGTAAAATTATTACTTATCAAAAAAAAAATTTTCAAAAGTATGTTTTCAGTAGTTTCTCTCTATCCAAAAGAACCAAAATGAAGCATGTAGGCATTGGCACTGCCCAAGTAGGTGGCATTTTGTAATAGAAAGCTGAGCCTTCTATTTATGAAGATATTGATGTGGGGCAAATGGATGCTGGATTTTTTGTTCCTCAATGGAACAATGACTTGTTAAGGCAAAAACTTTCTTTTCATTAGTTATAGTGCTTAGTCTTGAAAGTGCACCCCTGGTATCCTGCAATAGGATTTCAACTTTTTAAGCTCTTTGTATCCAAGGGGTATTACTTATCACTTAGATTCAAATTGTATTTTCAACTGCTAAAGTTAAAATGCCCTAGGCTAGTGATGAGGTTCTTGAGTTTTCGCCATTGTTGTTAGATGGTTGTGGAATTTAACTGAGTGATTGGTATTTAAGTGTATTATAATTTATTTCACAACTCCCCTTCCCTCTCCCCTTGGGGCCAAAACTTACTGTAAAAAAAGAGAGGGAAAATCACATTTTAGTCCACAAACTTTCAATTGCTACATTTGACTCCCCAAAGTTTGAATTAAAGTGAAATTGTTATGTTTTGTCCAAATTAACAGACTTTGCATTCTATAGACAAATTTACCCCCTCAATTCCTATTAGGGTAAATTATAATTTACCCCCAGGTGGTTTGACCCTATCGCAATTTAGTCTCACAAACTTTTCAGTTAGTACATTTTGATCACCTAAATGTTGGATTAAAATGATATTGTTACGGGGTAACATATCCTACATCTGTAGAAAAGCACTTAATTTGGATGGAACCTTATGGATTTCATTCAAGTCCAAACCTTAGGGCATCAAATGTAGCAATTGAAAGTTTGTAGAATAAATTGTGATAGGGTCAAAGTACAATTTACCCAAAAATATTATGCAATTCAGATGCCTTGAAGCCACAGGCATCAAAATATTTGTAGTGGAAGACATTTTTAAACATGTTAAAGTTTTCTTTATTTTAGTCCATTCCTACAAGCTGGCATGCTGATGTTTGGGTGGTAGTTTTATTCATCTGTTGTCCTGTGAACAGGCATTGGTTTAATTATATGCTAGAGATCTATAATTTTTTTTTATGCAAAATAATGAAAATAGTTGCAATAATGAATTTTGTATAAAATTATCATCACAAAAAGACATATCAATTTGCTTTTAAATTGTCTAGATCTTGATTGATGTGAATGTATTAGATTGGAAGGTCTTTAGTTAGTCTTTCTCTATTTGTACACCCTTTTTGGTACCCAAATGGTATTAAGATGATTTCGATGCAAAGTTTAATGGTATAAAAGTGTGACTACAACATATGTATCTTTCTGCAGCATCTGGTCCGGCTGCGGTGGGAGGAATTAAGCCCTACAGAACGAAGGAACTTTGCAAATGTCGCTGTTGATTTGATGTCTGAGATTGCAAATCCTTGTGAGGAGTGGGCTTTGAAAAGTCAAACAGCTGCTCTTGTTGCTGAGGTTTACACTACGCTGGTCTTGAGTTTTGTTTGACATTGCTGATAATCATTTGCAATTCTAGTGCTCATCTTGTGCCATGTGACAGATGGTTAGAAGAGAAGGCTTAGATCTATGGCAAGAACTGCTCCCGTCTCTAGTTTCTCTGTCCAGCAAGGGTCCTGCACAAGTAAATTCATCTCTTTCCTCTGGCAGTCATTGCCTTGCTTTTTTACAATTCATTTCAGAATATGCATGAGGTATTATGTTGAATTTTTCCTTTTGTATCAGGCTGAGTTAGTTTCGATGGTGCTGAGGTGGCTTCCTGAAGATATTACGGTTCACAATGAAGATTTGGAAGGTCTGTCATGGACTGCCCTTAGTGTTCTTTATCCTTTTTTTTTTTTTTTTTTTTTTGGGGGGTGGGGGTTGACATTTACATAAATATGCAAGCGTGTGTGCATGCATGCACATGTTGCTTTCTCATCTGGAGTTGTATTTCTGTATGCCTCTCTTACCCTGATTTTGAATGTATTGTACAGGTTATTGTTTGGGGGGTGGGGGTTGACATGTACTTAAAGTGCCTCTGTGTGTGTGTGCATGTGCATGTGCATGTTACTCTCTCATCTGGAGTTGTATTTCTGTATGCCTCTCTTACCCTGGTTTGAATGTATTATACAGGTGATCGGCGCAGGCTCTTGTTGCGAGGGCTTACTCAATCTTTGCCTGAAGTTTTTCCTTTATTATACACTGTAAGCCTTGGTCCTTGTCTTTAGTAGACATCATTTATCCTTTCATTTTTTGTAATGCATTAATTTTTGATGCAGTTACTAGAAAGGCACTTTGGAGCTGCATTAACTGAAGCAGGTAATCAACAACTGGACATTGCAAAACAGCATGCAGCCGCTGTGACAGCTACTTTAAATGCTGTCAATGCATATGCTGAATGGGCTCCATTGCCTGATCTTGCTAAATATGGCATAATTCATGGGTATGATGTCTTCTTTGTAGTTTGACAGTCTTTTAAATAGTGGTTCTGGTATCTCACCCTCTCACATGCGCAATAGGTGTGGTTTCCTACTTTCTTCTCCTGACTTTCGTCTTCATGCTTGTGAGTTTTTCAAGCTTGTATCGCCAAGGTATGTGTTTTAGCTTTTACAATTATATGTTCGAGGTTGTTTGCAGTTGGAAACATGCAGATATTTTCCCCTGGTGAAACTTTCCTTGACTATTGTGTTATTCTTATTTGTGACTTTCAGGAAGAGACCTGCTGATGTCTCTGCTTCTGAATTCGATTCTGCAATGAAAAGTGTCTTTCAGATCTTGATGAATTTCTCTAGAGATTTTTTGCACAAATCAAGCTCTAATGCTGGATTTATTGATGAAAGTGAATTTGAGTTTGCGGAATATATATGTGAGAGTATGGTGTCTTTGGGTTCTTCAAACTTGCAGTGTATTGCTAGTGATAGCACCCTTCTTCCTCTTTATTTACAACAGGTAATTGGACTTTTTAATATTCAGTTTTGTTAAAAGCGTGCTTAGGGCACTTAAATCTCTAAGCACTTTGCTTTTGTAAACTAAGTTGTTAAACTGTAGTTCCAAACAATTTCTCATCATGTGTAATTGTGTAAACTATTCATTTTCATGGATGTATAATGTGCAATTTATTTATTTACATTATAACCCATTTAATATTCTTTTCAGATGTTGGGGTTTTTTCAGCACTTTAAGCTAGCTCTTCATTATCACGCCCTTATCTTTTGGCTGGTAAGTGTGGTACTTTACCAATTATCTTTTTGAGGAGTTAATAATAAAAATTAGATGGCACCTAGGTATCTTTAACTATTTTTCTTGCTTGCTTCCCTTGTTAGGCACTAATGAGAGACTTAATGCCAAAGGCGAAGGTTGCACATTCGGCTGGAGACAGTTCAGCTGTTAATAGTCTTAGCACCAGTTATGGGCAGGCTGATAATGAAAAGAGAAAGATCTTAAGTGTTGTGAATGATGATATTTTTAGTGCAATTCTGGATATATCTTTCCAGCGCATGCTTAAGAGAGAAAAGGTTCATCCTGGAACAGCATTTTCTGTGGGGGCGTTGGAGTTGTGGAGTGATGATTTTGAGGGCAAGGGTGATTTCGGCCAGTATCGTTCAAGGCTGGTATGAATCACATTGTTAGGAACTAGTATATCTTTGTTTTGCAAATTTTGCATTTTGATACTCTTTCTTTTCTTTAACTTGTTAACATGCTGCAATTATCACTTCTTTTTTTAATTATTATTATTATTATAAATAAGAGTAGGGTGCCCAGGGGTGGGTGAGGGCATTAATTATCTTTTGCATCCACTGCATACAGCAGGTGCATGAGATACCTCCTCGGGTGGGGGTTTCATGCAGCATGTTATAGATGTGAATTCTAATTTCTAAAGATGTTCTAGTCCTATACAATATACATTGGCTTTTCTTGGTAACTTCAGCTCAGATGAAGGGAGATGTCGACATACCAATGAATATGTAACTTCGTTTTTTTTTTTTTTTTAATTCTTATATGGCCAATGGATATTGTGCAAAATGGTAGTCTATTATAAACAGAAAAGAAAAAGTGGTGAAGTGGCATGGAGAAGACTATGAATCTATGCTTTGTCATTTTTTTCGGGGGGGGGGCAGGAATTTTTTCTCCTCCTCTTTATGTGGTTGATTAATTTATTTTTAGGGAAAATTACACTTTACCACCCTCAACTATCACCCTTTTTCACTTTATCCCCTAAACTTTAAAAAGTATCAATTGACCCCCTAAACTAATCCAATTGCACAGCCGTTACCCCCTAAGGCCAAAATCAAGTTAAAATAGACGGAATAGAGCAACACGTGACACGCACGTGATCCAGGGCCCACCAGTACACCTTTACCAATTTTATTTTTATCTAAACCCCAAAATGCCCTTATCCCCTTTCAACCAAAATCCAAGGCAAACACTTCAACAGGCACAAGCAAGAAGGTGGTGTCCAATCCATGCTCTTCCTTCAACTCCAACTTAGCTGGCCAATCCAATGAAACCACTCCACCATCCTCTGTACTCACACAAACTCTCTGATACTCCAATTCAAAATCATTCTCACTCTCTCCGCCACTCCTCACTACAATCCTCCCCTTGTTCAGCTCCTTGGATATCGAAGGACATTGCAGCAACACGAACTGGTTAAACGGCGTCGGACTCGTGAAGAATATCCACTCACCGATATCGGAATTGAGTCCCGGTCCCAGCTGATTCTCCGAACGCCAAGAGAGGTGGAGAGCGAAACCGGAGGTGAAACCGAGCGCAGGAGCGATGAATTGGAAGGAATTGACGGAAGGGAATTGGGAGATAAGGGTTTGGAAAAGGTCTTTGAATTGGGTGCGGATTGGCAGGCTATGAGTAGAGGTGGTTTGTTTGAGTCTTCGGCGTCGGAAAACGCAGAACTCGCGGATTTGGAAGTGTTGTTTGGGTAAGAAGAAAAGAGGATTGGGATTGGTGTGAAGGCGAGTGGAGACGAGAGACATTGTTGTTGATTTGTGGGATTCGGTGGTCTCTGTTTTGATAGTTGTGTTGGTGATATGAAGGGTGAGGTTTACGCGTAAATGAATGAGAACAGACAAACCCAAAAAGAGCTCCGAAAGCTCCAGAAAGAGCGGAGTGCATGGCTCAGATTTGCAGATGGAGATCGGGGACTACACCATCATTGTCATCAATTAACTTTTTGCTTTCTCCATCCTAAACGGCATGCCGCTTTTCTTTTTTCAATTTTCTTTTTGTCTTTTTCCTCTTTCTTTTCTATATTGCTCTCTCCCTCTCCAATCAGTTGAGTTGTAAACAAGTGCTAATCATGTCTCTTGTAGTTAAACATGGAAAACAGAGGAGGAATTCATGGATTCTTATGGTTGAAGTGTTTACCATGGATTTTGGTTAAAAGGGGATAAGGGCATTTTGGGGTTTAGATAAAAATAAAATTGGTAAAGGTGTTCTGGTGGGTCCTAGATCACGTGTGTGTCACGTGTTGCTCTATTCCGCCTATTTTAACTCGATTTTGGCCTCAGGGGGTAACGGCCGTGCAATTGGATTAGTTTAGGGGGTCAATTGATACTTTTTAAAGTTTATGGGGTAAAGTGAAAAAGGGGTGATAGTTTAGGGTGGTAAAGTGTAATTTTCCCTTATTTTTATCAGGAATCATTCAATCATCAAAGTGCCTTTAAGTTGGGATCATGTGTTTGCAATAGAGAAATTTGACACTTACACTCTCATTAACATAGTATGTTACGAGTTAGGATTTAAAAATTGTCTGCAGCCTCTCTTTGCCCACGGCTCATAATCTGGTAATTTTCATGCAATCGCATTTTTTTTAAGAGGGTGTTATTTCTATAGTTTATACTAATAAAAATAAAAAACAAAAATAAAAGAGAAGAATAGTTTACATCTTCTTGCATTTTATTAGGTTTTTTTATCTTCCTATGTTTTGGTTTTATGATTAAATCAACAGGGTGGTCTAGGAGTGGATATTATGTCCTTTTAACTTTTAAGTTGTTTGAATCTTTTGCTAGGAGAGGTTAAAGGGGTTAACATCATTGGTCATATGAGTAAAGGTTTTCAGGTTCTCCTGTTTTGGTCTGTACTTTCTGGGTTTCTTCTACTGATGTGCAATCTCTTAATGCAGTTGGAGTTGGTCAAGTTTGTTGCTTCTTACAAGCCTCTAATAGCTGGTGCCAAAGTTTCCGAAAGAACTATTGCAATTATCAAACACCTCTCGCTTTCTCAAATGCCTGCTCAGGTTTGGTTATAAATACTTTTTTATATGATTTACTCTCTCTGGAGTTGCGAGATTTTCAGCATAACTTCATGCTTATCTTATAAATGACAGTCTTCTGCTATGCACATACTTTTCTAAATTTCAGGACTTACCTGTGATGGAAAGTATGCAATTGGCTCTAGAAAATATTGTGAATGCTGTTTTTGATGGATCAATTGAATTCGGCGGGGGTAGTTCTGAAGTCCAGCTTGCTCTGTTGAGAATATTTGAAGGTTTACTCCAGCAACTGCTTTCTTTGAAATGGACCGAGCCAGCACTTGTGGAAGTACTTGGGCACTATTTTGATGCATTGGGTCCCTTTCTGAAGTACTGTCCTGATGCAGTTGGTAGTGTCATCAATAAGCTATTTGAGCTCCTAAACTCACTTCCTTTTGTTATTAAGGTTATCTGCAAATTTTAGTCTTCATTTTCATTTCACTTCCATGTAATGAGAACCATAATAGGCATGCAATTTAAACCATTTTTGCTTGGCAGGACCCTTCTACAAGTAGTGCACGGTATGCAAGATTGCAGATTTGTACATCATTTATTCGAATAGCCAAAGCTGCTGACAAAGGTATTCTACCTCACATGAAGGTGAGTTATTTTCTCCACTAGTTTGTAATTCAAAGCTGGTCCAGAGGTTTCAAACTAAAACATGGAGCATAATGTGTGCATATGCAACCACATATAAGTTTTCTATTGAAACCAGATGTAAAATTATTTGGTAATGAGAACCAACTGACCTATTTTTATTGAATCTGATAAATCATTGATGACTTACCTCAGAATGATTTTGGCAAACTTTGTGTGTTTTTTTTTTTTTTTCCCTGTTTTGCTTTTAAGTTCTTGTTTCCTGATCTCTGCATCTTTGACATTCTTGAAGTGAAGTTTTATTTTCTATTTTTATTCTGAAGTAATTTTATTGTGCTGCATAGCTTAAAGCATTTATATATTTTGGGTAGTATCTTTGTAAGTAGAGGTATCTATAATATGGCATGTAAAAAATGAATGTCTTCTTCTCAAGGGAATAACCATTTATGTTTTGAGACCTTTCCTCTGAAATCCTTTTCATTTTCTCTTGGTCCTCTCTCTCTCTACCTTTCCTGTGAAATCTTTTTCATTTTCTCTTGGTCCTCTCTCTCTCTCTCTCTCTCTCTCTCACACACACACACACACATACATACATGCACACATACACGCATGCACATAGTAGTGATCAAGATTTGTCTTACAGTTTTTCTGTGCCGTGGTCTTTATTTTTATTTCATATGATAACAACCTGCTCTAATTTACATTGTGAGAACCTGAGACTTCCACAACTTGATAGCCGTGTACACTACAGAGAAAAAGTAACTAATAAACTACCACCTGGCCCCAAAAGCTTAAGCTTATACGAATGGTGAAATTAATCACCTAACTATTATTCTAACACCCCCTTATGTGTGGACCCAAACTCTCCCTCAATTAGTGGGGCAATATGTGAAATTTTTCACAATGTAAAGTGACGACGAGGTTTGAACTCAAGACCACTTTGATACCATGATAAACTTACCACTTGTCCTAGAAGCTTTAGCTTATAGGAAAGGGTAAAATTAATCACTAAACCATTATTCTAGTAGTACCATACTCCAAACTCTAATACTGCCTGCACACAATGTTTATTCATGCTTCTCTTTGTGTATATATAGATACCTCATAAACATATAAGGAAATTTATATAACCATACATGTCCACATAGAAAGAACCTAAGAGCTTATCTCTGGTATGTCATTCTGTTTATTGACTTTGTAAAGTTCTCTTTATAAAGGGTATAGCAGACACCATGGCGTATATGCAAAGAGAAGGTAGCTTGCTTCGTGGTGAACATAATATTCTTGGGGAAGCATTTCTTGTAATGGCTTCTGCTGGGGGGTAATTACTCGCTTACGGTGACTGACCCTGTGTTTATATGTATGATTTTGCATGTATTTCTTATAATTGCGAGTTTGTAAAATTGGTGCAGGATTCAACAGCAGCAAGAAGTTTTGGCATGGTTACTAGAACCTTTGAGCCAACAATGGACACAGCTTGAGTGGCAAAATAATTATTTGTCTGATCCACAAGGTCTGGTTCGCCTGTGCTCTGAGACACAAACTATGTGGTCAATTTTCCACACCGTGACATTCTTTGAGAAGGCACTTAAGAGGAGTGGATGGAGAAAAGCCAATTCAAATTTACAAAACAACTCAACATCTAGCCCTACTCCTATGCACCCAATGGCTTCTCATCTGTCATGGATGCTACCTCCTCTTTTAAAAGTATGCATGCTACTCCCAATAAATTGGCCATGTTGAATATTCTTATCAGTGTTGCATTTTAAATGGATATTTTAGGGCCATGTGATATATTTTGACAGTATATTTTCTGTAAGTTCTAGATAATAATAATTGTGGTGTGTCCTTGTTTATTTGCAGCTGCTTCGTGCTGTACATTCTCTTTGGTCTCCATCCATATCTCAAATATTACCTGGAGAGATAAAAGCTGCAATGAGCATGACTGATGCTGAGCAATTTAGTCTCCTTGGGGAAGGGAATCCTAAAATTTCAAAGGGTGCATTAATTCTCTCAGATGGATCCCATGTTGACATGGGCAAGGAAGGATATGCAGAGGCAAGTGGGACTGATATACGAAATTGGTTGAAAGGTATCAGAGATAGTGGGTACGTATAGTATGTGTTTGGGTTGTTTTTAATCACTCAGAGTTCTTATCTTGAATATTTATTGATACTCTTTTCTTACCCACTTCCACATTTTGGCCTTTTCATAGAACACAGGTACATTAGAAGATAAAGAAATAGAGAAAAGAGGCCCAAAAATAAGTTCAAAAGTCATACTGGAAGTTAAAGCCCAATGGCCTAAAAACTTAAAAACTTTTTCCATAGAAACCATGTTCCAGTTTCAAGTAAAGTGAAAAAAAGAAGAAGCAAACAAACAGACAAGCTTGTTTCAAATCAAATTTCTATATGCTATCCAGTGCAAGACAAAGAATAATGAAAATGTTATTGTACCTATTGAGTCGACCTATTGTTAATGCAATAAAGCTACTGAAACGCTCACAAGGCTGTCTTATTCTATCATGTACAGCAGTCTTAAGGTATAACTATGCAGTAGTGTGTGTATGGGGGCTGAGGAATCCCTCTTAAATTTGGCAAAAGAATCAACATTGAACTTAGGATCAGTATGTCTTCATCACTATTATGTTACAAATTTCTAGCTGAAGTAACTTCTGATATCGTTTTTGGTGGTTGGCAGAGTGAATCATTTTAGATTTTTGATAATTAAAATTTCATGTATCCATTCAAGAGCATTTATTGGTATCATTTAATGACAAATTATGGATGTATGCGATAATGAATCTTTTAAGCTAGTTTTGTCATGCACTATTTGCTATTCAGGTTTATGTGAAATTTTACCTTTTTGGTGCTGATGCATCCTATGTAATCCTAGGTATAATGTATTGGGCTTGTCAACAACCCTTGGAGATTCATTTTTCAGAGGTTTGGATATACATTCTGTTGAGCTAGCCCTAATGGAGAATATACAGTCAATGGAGTTCAGGCATATAAGGCAGCTTGTTCATTCAGTTCTGATTCTTTTGGTTAAATATTGCCCTTCTGACACGTGGGATGTCTGGCTCGAAAAGCTCCTGCATCCATTATTTCACTACTCTCAGCAGGCTCTAAGCTGCTCATGGTCCAGTCTTCTACACGAAGGCAGAGCAAAGGTTCCAGATGTCTGTGGCATACTTGCTGGGTCAGACTTAAAAGTGGAAGTAATGGAAGAAAAGCTACTTCGAGATCTAACTCGTGAAATATGTTCACTCCTCTCCACTATAGCCTCGCCACTGCTAAATACTGGCCTTCCTTCTTTAGAACAGTCCGGGCATGTCATCCGTGTCGATTCATCTTCTCTTAAAGATTTAGATGCTTTTAAATCTAGCTCTATGGTTGGGTATGTGCACTACTTACTGGAGCTTTATCTGTTGTTTGTAGGATCTTTGCATCCCTATGCCTTTTGTTTTGTACCATAAGTTCTAATTTTGATTTTTCTTGTGGAACTATCTTGATCTTGTTTTTTTATTCTTTTTATCACATGATAGAAAAATCTTCAGACCCACAAATTTATGTAAAAAATTGTGATTCGTTTGCAGTTTCCTTCTGACGCACAAAGGTCTAGCCATTCCAGCATTGCAAATATGTCTAGAGGCTTTCACATGGACAGATGGTGAAACTGTGACAAAAGTTTCTCCATTTTCTGCTGCTTTGGTTGTCCTAGCTATATCAACAAATAATGTGGAACTTCGACAATTTGTTTCTAAAGATCTGTTCTCTGCAATTATCCGAGGGTTGGCCCTTGAGTCCAATGCATTTATCAGTGCAGATCTAGTTGGTCTCTGTCGTGAAATATTCTTGTATCTCTGTGATAGAGATCCAGCTCCTAGGCAGGTTAGTTGCACTCCCTCCCTTTTTTGTTTTACATGTCTTGCGTATGACAGTTACAGTTGGGTGGACTTCGATTAAAGGAGTATATCTAAAAAAATTTAATGGGATCATGTTTGTTTGGTTGTCTCAGATTTTGCTCTCACTCCCTTGTATCAAACCCCATGATTTGGCTGCTTTTGAAGAAGCTTTATCAAAGACATCTAGTCCTAAGGAACAGAAGCAGCATATGAAGAGCTTGCTTATATTAGCTACTGGAAACAATTTGAAAGCACTTGCTGCTCAGAAAAGTTTAAATGTTATTACGAATGTTTCAAGTAAGCATTCTTACTTATTATCTTTCGCATTTTTATTTTTTAGCGTACTTTCGTCATCCAATAACAATTAATCCTTATACTCAAGACAATAAATTGAATGGAGTTTACCTCCAAATCGGTTTGGAGGAAAATTTCTCCAACCCATTACATGGCGACTCAAATGATTATCCACATGACTTATTTAATGAGTCATGTGACTTGTTTAAATAATACACGTGAATAGTTTTATAAATTGCCACATAATGCGTTAAAGTGGAATTCTCTAAACTAGTTTGAAAGTAAACTCTATCCTAAATTGAGATAAGAATATTTTTATGAGTTTGGAAAGTTTATTTCTGTGACTTGATTTCCCATGCCCTATAATTAGTGTCTGCATGTTGTTCTGTTCCTAGTATATTCCTTACGTACTAGGCTTTTATTCTAGTGTCTGCATAAGCATATATTAACATTTTTCCATTACAATGTGTATTTTTTTTTTTTTGTACATTCAATTCTATATTCTGTTATTAGTCAGTTTGGTAATATTTGCTAACATGTAGCATTCCTACTCTCAGTGAGGCCTCGCAATTTGGTAAATGCTCCAGAATCGAGATCCGATGATGGGGAAGTTGTGGGATTGGCTGCCATCTTGTGATCATGGCAGATTTCCTGTACAGAATTGAGTTATACTTAAAAAGAGTGGATATCTTGTTTCACAAATAGACCATGGTATAAGGCATATTTTTCTCACCGAAGGTCAACAGTAAACCTAAACCAGTTCACCCTCGGAGACTACCTCGAATGGAAGATTTTGACTGGTTGTACAAAAGTTCCATGGCATTCCATTATTTATATTTGTGTGTTGCCATGGGAATGAGGTTTTTCACATTGGTATATACTTATCTATATTTTATCTTTCTTTGACAGATTTAAACCACACTTAGAGTAGTTATTGCCATGTGAATTTGTTTGTCCAAATCAGCTAGTGTCAGCCTGTGAATTAAATTAATTACTTAACCTTGGTAGCTTCTTTGGTTTGAAATAGAGAATACTGGTCATGTTTTGAGGCAGATATAGACTTCAAGAAGCTTAATAAATGCTATTTTGTTCAATGCTTTATTTTTATTTTGATCATGAGCTATTTTTTTTTTTTAATAAGAAAAAAAAAATGCTATGAGCACCTTTTCATCTACAGGATATTGCCATATGCTTTGTCTATTTAGGTCAATCTTACCCTATAATATTTATACTAAAAAAGAAGAGAAACCCAAAAGATACCTAGGCAAAGGGTTGCCACTGCTATATGACCTTATATTCACTTTTGGATTTGAACTCAGAAGTCTTTTTTACTAGATTAAATTACATTTTTTTCTCTTCAAGTTTGGGTTGGGTTTGAAATTTTTCATTTCAATCCACCAAGTTTGATTCTATTTTCAAAACGGTTTTTATGTCCAGTTCCATGACTAAAATATGGCCATTCAGAGGAAAAAATAACATCGTTTTGTTGACACTTAAATCAAATCCGTGGTGAAGATGGACGGAAGGTCCATTTCAAAAGAGTTAAAAGTATAATTTAAAAACGATTGTAATACTAATATCATGTCCATTGTTCGATTTAGCAAATGTTTTGTGGAATTAATATGCAGTATGGAAGATAACTAATTGCTTTATAATGGAAAGTCTGCCATTTTACATTAGAAAAACTAGGCCAGTATTCGAGAAAGTCAGCTTTGCATTGTCCAATGCACCAAAGACCTTGTCATATAATAAGGTACTTTCAAAGACTAGTGTCTTCCAATGTTGGGGACTAACCCCTAGTCTCCAAGGTAAAGTTTAAGCTAAATTACAAATTAGACTCTTGAAATTTAACCTGTTTTCATTTTTGTCTTTATAGTGTAAACTTTTTCATTTCAATTCTTTAACTTAAATTTGTTTTCAACGTAGTCCTTTTATCCATCTCCTTCCAAACTATGCCATTAAACCTTATCTATTTTCAATAACAAAACTACGTCATTTTATGTGACACAATATGGACGGAAATGAAAAATGATCAATTATAGAGACGAAAATGAAAATTGAAGGGCAGGAGCTCGCCATTTCACTAAATAGTTGATTTTAAACAAGGTATCTGCATTGACAGGTCCAATAAGTCAAAAACATTGTTGGAGGCTTGGAGCACTCAAATCAAATTCCATGGTAGAGCAAAGAGTCTTGCTTAGACCCTTGAGTTCACATACAAAAGGGCTGTGCTAGCAGCTGGTAAAGTATTCAAGGAGGAATAGTTTACTTTCGGCTGAAAAGAAAAAGAATTGATACTATTTACAATGTTACAGCAATGTCTAAAAATAATTTTATAAGCTAATATTATCCTCTAGATGTTTCATTGCCAGACTGTCCTCCTAATCCAGAGGCACAAAACTTTGTGATCAACAATCTCAACAAATCTTTGAAGGCACTACGTGGCATGCATAGATTGTGTTGGGCTTCATGCTTATGTGTTAAGGAAAAGGAAAATGCATTGCATGCACATGTTGCAATTAATGATATTGCAATTATGAATCAAATGGAAGTATGGAAGAAAAAAGGGACACAGTTACAGACAAATATTCCATGGGATACGTGATAATATGGGACTTTGCAAAAGGAGGATAAGGTTTTGAATGGTAGCTTGGGGAAGAGTAGGTGAAAAAAGTCACATGTACAAAAAGATTGGAGGATAGCTTTGATTCGATGTAAATTTGAATAGGTAGCTAGATGGATGCTTCTAGTCCAAGCAATTCCCTCTATAAAGTATAAACCCCATAAACCCTGGGCTTATATAAGTGCACAAGGAGCTACAAGGAACTTTTGCTATTGTCTGTGAATATTGTGTTAGACTAACTTAGCACATTCTTCTGGTGGAGATTGTGGTGGTAGTGGTAGTGGCAGTGGCCGTGGTGATATCGTTAAGAGCTAGTTAGTAATGGGACCTGGAGGACCTGGAGGGCCCGGTGGTCCTGGTGGACCATTCTTCTGTGGTTTTTTTGACATGATTGGTTCTTGGTATGTAAATTCTAACATCTAAGTTTTGATCTTAAGTTCATATTAATTTTTTTTTTTAATTTATATATATTAAGTAATTTTATTCCTCACCATCCCACCTTTTGTAAAATTTTCTTTATTTGACTCTAGCTTGCTCGTTATTGTGGTATATGATTTTGAAACCACAATTAATCAATTAAGATTCAATGGTTTGTTGTCATTATAGCAAGGTAGGGTGAGTTGTACCATATTAAATGTAGAACATGAGAAATAGGTTCAGTTTTTCATTTTTCTATAATTCACTCAAGCTTAATATTTTTTGGTTTCAAAACTTTCACTTTAAATCAGTATTAAACTAGCTCAACATATATATATATTTCTTACTTAAACGAGTATCCCAAATTCTCTTCACTTTCAACAAGAACATACCATAATATACTTATAAATAGAACATTAAAGTAAAATAAAAAAGAGGTTTCACACTTAAGATCATTGGTCTTTCCTAAGAAAAATTTAAATTAAAGTTAATGGACTTTCATTTGAAGTTAAAAAATGGGAGCTTGTGGGGTTTTTATAAAATGAAAAAATATATATATACTTTTTATTATTTATAATTATTGTACATTTGTACTAATCCTGATTTTAATGGCTTTTGTTTATTTGGTGTTTGGCTGCAGCCTGAAATTCGTATGCTGTTGCTGGTTGCTTCAAGATTGCTTTGGTGGCCCTGGTGGCCCAGGTGGGCCTCCTGGACCTCCTGGCCCACCAGGACCACCTGGTCCATAATCAGCTGCTTGCTACCATACAGATACCATGTGCTACTGCTATCTAGGTTTACATCTATCTATTTCATGTAAAAATAATTGAAACCTTGGAGCAAAATGACTTAGTAACTATTGAAAGCCATTTATCAATGGCTATTAGACATTTGTATGAATTTAATAATCATAACCTTCGGATTTATTGGATGATCTTTACCATCCAATCTGATGTATTCTTTGAGTTTCTTGTGCAAAAAGTGGTTGCATGCATTGGCATTTAACATTTTGCTCTACACAAAAAAGTCTTGTGATGATTATGAAGTACATCTTTCATTCCAAGTTTTTCTTTTATAAACTCCCAAACATGATTTGGTGTTAATAGAATCAATAAGATTAATATGCTTTTTAGGGTTTTCCCTTAGGTAAAAGAGGCAAAGATATGATCAAATTTTTTATTTATTTTTGAGAACATCCATTTCTTAATAAAAAAATAAACTTAGGCTAATAAAATACTTTTGATGTACTACATATCCGTTAATTTAAAAGCTAGTTTGAATGCAAATATGTTTCTTAAAAAAAAAAAAAATGAGATAGAGGGTGAGACTTTAAGTTCAAAATTCATTGGATGCATGTGTAACTTACCCAAAAAAGAAAAGAAAAAAAGAGATATTTTGAATTTTGAACTAGAGCCATTTTATTAGAATTTAAGTTATTGTGCATTATTAATGGATAATTACATGTGCTTTCTACTGGAGCCATTTTATTAATTCCTCCCACTATAGAAAATTATACATAAGAACAAAGGAAAAATATAGACAGAAATAAAAAATTGTGCAAAACAATTCAAAGAAAAATTAAGAACACAGCAAAAAAATGAAAATAAAAAATTCTACATCTTTTTATTTTTGTACTTTATGCAAAAACATAATGTCAAGGAGAGTTACATAGAATCAACTCGATAAAAAATTGCAACCATCAGCTCCATGAGTTTTCGAAGTTTCGTATCAAATAATCCAATTTATAATGGCAGTAATTCCATCCCACATGCTTTGGATAATTATCATATCTAATGGTTTTCTTGGGAATGTTCCTAGAGGGAAATGCATTCTGCCGAGTGGAATAATAATACCAATGATAACCAATAAAAACAATTAGTATAAGAACCAAAAACAAGAAAATAAAATTCTCCCTAAACCAAGACTTTTTGTACTCTCTTTTGACGAGGACTTTTGTTCCTTCAATTGTAACTAGGCTCTCAATGTGATTCACCACCTCTACCTCTTCAAAATATGAAAATTCAAATCCAGTACAATTTTCCTTAATAAGATCACGAAGAGGTTTTAACTTTTGTTGATCATAAACGTACATCAATGAGTCATATTCAAAGAGATTCCTGCCACATTCAGCCAATCTAAAAGCATCGATAGGTCCAACTGTGAATTGCTTAGTCCACGACTCATGAATCCCATACTCATTCATCACCCATATGTTAAATGTATGTTGAGATACTCCTGAACAAGCAACAATAGCAAGTGATTCCTTCGTAACAAAAGTGGAGGAACGAAAATTATAATTAAAACAAATATAGAGACAGGAATAAAATAGGAAGTAAAGTTGGGTTTGATATCTACTTTATAGCCCACATCACATGTATTCTACAACTTAGTAAATATAATTGGTCTACAAAATATCTCACAAATATCCCATAAAATATCTCACAAATATCCCACAGAATATCTCGTAAAATATCTGAAATATGTTCTATTAGTTTCTAGGATGTTCCAAGTACAAAAATGATATAAAAGGAGAGGAAAAGGCAACGAAGAGAGAAGGATGGAAAGAGGAAGAAAAGGTTGAAAAACCAGAAAAGAGACTTGAGAGAGGGGTCTCTCATGTGCTCGGACAAATACTTTACTGTATCTCTGTAACTATACCAGTTATATTACAAATCTCTATGTGGACGTAGGCAAGTTGCCGAACCACCTAAAATCATGTGTGTTATGTCTTTTTACTTGGATAGTTCCTGCTCTGTTTTATCATCCAAACAGTCTCCAATGGACTGAGATTCATCATGGCCAAGGTTTTATTTGCGGTTCTATTATTGTCACATTTTATGTTCCAACAAAAAGGATACCATTCATGGATTCCATTTTCATCGAATTCAATTTCAGGCAACTCCATGTACCGGCACACTTCATCTCCTATACCAAATGATATGACAAGATTACGAATGACAACACTTGTTGCACCCCTCCAATGTAATGCACCATTCAAGAAAGCCTTGGAAAAATAATTATCCACAACAGTTCCAAGCACAAGTTTGTCCTTCCTTTTCCAAGAATTAGTACTTAATGAGTACACATCAACTTCAGAATAAAATTTTCCTCCAACCATTTTAGAATAAAAAATTCTTACCAATTTGTAGTCATTGGACTTGGCATCATGACCAAATCCAAGACCAAATGATACATCAATGTAATGATCCGGACCATCACCAAGTTGAAAACCATTTAATTCATCAAACAAATCAGGTTTTGAGAGCTCCTTGAATTCACTAGTGGCAGGATTAAATAAAAAATTTGTGTCTCCAAAGTCAGAAATTCAAACACAAGACACCATTACATGAACCTACAATTCTGAAAGGTGCCTTACCATGTTTCTTAGTAAATGGAATAGTTATCTTTAGGATTTCACGACATGTTTCATAAGAGAGTAAGGATATTAAACACTTACCACCAAAAATGCCACCACGGCGTGTGACAGCAAGATAGCCATTGTTGCTAAGAGCAGATTGATGGTTGAGATGCTTGGTGATGAAGATAGGATCTCTGATAATAGCATACCATGATTTGCAAACACACTTG
Source organism: Fagus sylvatica (assembly GCA_907173295.1). Classification (NCBI taxonomy): domain Eukaryota; kingdom Viridiplantae; phylum Streptophyta; class Magnoliopsida; order Fagales; family Fagaceae; genus Fagus; species Fagus sylvatica. The sequence goes on from OU015761.1 coordinate 19,118,875, forward strand.
AATTGCAAGAGTGACTTGACTGGTAATCTTGCAAATACGTCCATTAATACATCCTCAGGAAGATCGTTCAACATTGCACTCAACATCTCTATTTGATTGTTTAGGTTTTTAATTTGAGAAAAAACTAATTCAGGGAAGCATGTGTTACTATTGTTCGAAAATTTGAATGTATGAAATTCTTGGACTAACTAAAATTTCGGTCCAGATTCAGTTCCACCAGGATTAGGTTGCTGGTTTATAGTGTGATTAATTCAAAGATAGGATAATGAATATGATGCATGGAGCACAAGCAAAATCATTTAAGATTTTATTCCAGATTTTATTTTTGAATTTTCAGTCATATTTCAGTTTAAATTTTGATTTGACTTAAATGTTGTTGAGAAGTCTGTGGGATTATGTTTTTTGTTGGGAATTAGTTTCTTTAATGATGTACTCATTGAAATTAAGCCTATTTAAGAATGGGTAATAGAGTTGTATTATGTATGTATATGTACAAAGAGTTTTTACAATGCGGATAATTTTCTTTATTGATGTACTCATCAGAATATCTTAACTTGATTACATCTATCAATTTTATGTAAAAACAATGAAAACTTTGGAGCAAAAGGATTTAGAAACTATTGAAAGCCATTTATCAATGGCTATTAGACATTTGTATGAACTGAATTTAATCATAACCGTGGGATTTATGTGATGATCTTAACCATCCAATCCGATGCATTCTTTGAGTTTCTTGTGCAAAAAGTGGTTGTTTGCATTGGCATTTAACATTTTTCTCTGCACAGTTTATGTGAAGTCTTGTGATGATTATGAAGTACATGATAGTTATTGTGCTAATCAAAATCAAATCAATTTTTAGAGCAAATAATTAGGATGTGTTTGGACCTTTATGGATTTGGGGCTTTAGGGAGTGATTATTCAGTAGTCCAAGACTACAAATAAATGTGTAGACTCGTGGGTCCTACCCACGGCCGGTTGGGGGTAAGCCCCACAAGCTCTTAGGCTTGGGCAACCCCCCCTTAGGGGCAACCAATGAAAAAAAAAATTAATAGTATACATAGAAAAGAAAAAAATATATTATTATACATAAAATAAAATATTAGTATATATAAAAGAAAATTTTCTATTAGTATACATAAAAAAAAAAAAAATATTCATTTGGCAACAGACCAACAAATTTAGATATGAACTAATAGATAACAAACTATTTAACTGTTACGTACATGTTACTGCTTAGAATTATTCGGTGTCTTTTATGTTAGTTTTTTATTAATGAGTTATATTTTTTAGGAGTAGTAGTCCTAGTGGTCCACTTTATTTATTTTAGTAGTTTGGTTATCTGTGTATTCGGTTAGTGGATAGGATTTTTAAGTGATATATATATATATATATATATATATATATATATTATATATATATATATGTAATTGTTCATTACTTTGGAACGTTAGATAGTTGTATAAATTTCCCTTCAGTTCTCGAAAAATAAAATCATTTGAAAAATATTTGTATTTTTCAAAATAATATATATATATATTATAGTCTTTTAGACTTTTGGGAGGTTGGGTTTCCTCAAAAAACCTATACCTAGAAGTCAGATTTCCTCAATTAAATCCATCACTTTCTTTTAATTATGTTGTTCAGCAATCAATTCTATTTCTTTATTCCTCCAAAAATTGTGAACATATTAATCTCAAACAAAAGTACAAATAAAACCACAAACAAATTTTTACTAATCCAGCAACACAATATTACAAACACATAATTGGGTCTCAACAAAACAAAAGGTCACTGTCTACCAAAATTGCAAAGACAAATCTCTAATCCTTAATCCAAATATTTAGAAATCACCTTGCAATGAAAAGTTGTTTCTTTGAGTTGAATCATGCTAATTATAAAGTGTCATAATCGAGGTTACAATTTACTTCATTTTATTTTATTATTATGTAATTCAAGCTAAAAACACAATATAATCTTGATTTTGCATTAAAAAAAAAAATAAATTGGACTTTCATTTTTCTTTTTTAAATATTGAATAGTAAGTGGACAACCAAAATTAGGACAGGCTTAGACAACCCAAAACTCGGAACCAACCCTGGTCCTACCACATAAATGTGGATCCTACTAATTAAATTTATGGTAAGACCCACCATTCATGTGAGAGGGGGACTACACATTTATTTGTAATCTTGGACTACTGAATAATTTTCCCATGAATGACGGGTCTCACCACATAAATGTTGGATCTCACTAATTAAATTTATGGTAGGACTCACTACTCTATGAGAGGGGGGACTACACATTTATGTGTAGTTCGGAACTACTGAATAATTTTCCGGCTTTAGGTATAGCTTGTTTAAAGAATGTTCCATCCATTCTCCTGGGAGTTAAGGAATGGAATGATTAAGATAAAATGCTCCTTCTATTCCATTTCTTTGTAATTAATTCTAAAATAAAGAGTAACACTCATTCATTTAATGTAATGAAGGTGCAAAATATCAATTTTATCTATATTTTAAAATAAAAGCAAAAGCATATAAAAGGTGAATGGTATAATAGTATTATTATTATTTTTTACTTCCCGTTCTTTTATAAACTTTCAATTAAACTAAAAAATTCATCATATTTCTTTCCATTTGGAGGGGAGGAAATTTTTGTATAATAAACCAGAGAATGAATGAATGACACGTGTTGGGTAAAATCTAATGACGTTTCGTATGTTTGGTCTTTATTTGATGATCTTTACCATCCAATCTGATGCATTCTTTGAGTTTCTTGGGCAAAAAGTGGTTAATATTTGCATTGGCATTTAACATTTTGCTCTGCACATTTTTTGTGAAGTCTTGTGATGATTATGAAGTACATGTTTCATTCCAAGTTTTTCTTTTATAAACTCCCAATTCCCAAACAAGATTTGGTGTTAATAGAATCAATAAGATCAATATGTTTTTTAGGGTTTTTTCCTTAGGTAAAAGAGGCAAAGATAGGATCAAATTTTTTATTTATTTTTGATAATGAGATTGGATCATATTGAAAAAAAAATCCGCTAATTGCCTTAAAAGAAGTCCAGTTAGTTATAAGTACTTATAGAATCGAGGTATTCAATGTGTCAAGGCCAAATGTTGCCTCCACAAACTATCGGGTAATTATATTATATTCCGGGAGTATATTAAATGCGTATTCCCTCCTCTCACAGAAGTGATGGGTCCCGCTAATTAAATTCATAGTGGGACTCACAACTTCTGTGAGTGGAGAAAATACGCATTTAATGTACTCCCAGAGTATTATATAATTTTATCTCAGTAATAGAAGTAGTACTGAGATGTATTTGTTAAGACAACACATTATAAAGGCTAAATTGCATAATCACCCATTAGGGTTTGGCTCATTTGCAAACTAACCTCCTGGGATTTTAATTTTGCAATATAACCAACTGAGGTTTTTTAATTGGTGAAATTGATCCATCTAAGTATATTTTTGTCAATTTTGCTAACAAAATTTGTCACACGCATTGCACTGTTTATAATAATGAATTTTGTATTATAAAGTGGTCACATATAATGTACATGACAATTTTCTACTAGCAAAATCGACAAAAAATGCACTTGGGTCAATTTCACCAATTTAAAAACCCCATGTGGTTATATTGCAAAATCAAAACCCCAGGAAGTCTGTTTGCAATTAACCTAAATCCAGGGGATAATTATATAATTTGTTCCATTATAAACTCCAGATTTTTCGCCTCAGCAAGTCTCAATAGTTGTTGGGGTAATTTAGTTTACTTTTACATACAACAAAGTGGCCTTGGTAATGCCCTTAATAACATTGTTACTAAATCTTCTTGTTAAGTCGAGATATGAAGTTTTAAAGACGACATAATTCAACTCAATTAGTCTAAAAAAGCAATTGCTCTCACTAATAGCTGATCACAAAACTCGACATCAATATATATATATACAAGTTAAATACATTGTTGACTCCTAACATTTACTTAAATTGCATGTTTGGTCCCTAATGTTTCAAAAATTGTGCAATATTGGACCTTCAGTTAGTCTCCGTTAACTCTGTGTATACATGACTAACAGATTGATGGCATGACCAATTTTTAATTGATGTGACATTTTATTTTCATTTATAATTAGGATATGACATGGCATATCGGTTCAAAATCAAATAAAACCCACCCAACCCAAGAAAATCAACCCAACTCTAAAAAAAAAACCCAATTACCCGAATCACAATTAAACTCTAATTTAATTACATCCGATTACACCTTCATCTTTTCACCTTAAACCTAGAACCCACACCTCAATTTAGTTGAGTGTTCAATGGCTTAATGTGTGAATTCAAGGCAAATGATCGAGAATGGTTGAACATTGGTTGAACACCAGCGGAATTTATGGAAATAGATTGAAAAACATTGAAGTCGTTTTGGGATTGGAAGCAAGTTCGGGAATTTTGAGAATTAGTAGGTTTGAAAGGTATTTGTATTTTGGAATAATTGGATGAATAACAATTGGAGAGGATTGAAAGATTGCGTTAACAGGTTTTCTTGGAGGGTGGAGTGAAAGTCATAAAGATGATGGCGTTGAACAAGGACTTTGAACCAAATGATGCTTATTATTACCACTACTATTATTTACAATTTACAAGAAGTGGAGAACCATTTCGTCTTGCCAGTTTCTTGTTTGCCTCCAGAGTAACGTCTTTGTGCTGTGGAGATCGATTAGGATTGAGACATACAAAGAGAGACAGAAAGTTGTCCAATTAGGCATTTTGATTCAGCCTGATTCTCGGTATAGTTTACAACAATGATGTATGTGATCTATGTATACTCCCCAATTAGCCTATCACACCCAGGTAGATTGTGAGGTCCCTTTACTTCTTAAATTAAAGGCATTTAGAATAGAAGAGAGAGAGAGAGAGAGAGAGAGAGAGAGAGAGAGAGAGAGAGAGAGAGAGAGAGAGAGAGAGAGAGAGAGAGAGAGAGAATGGGTTTAATTGGGTGTAATTAAGTTAGGGTTTAATTGAAGTTTGGATAATAGGGTTTTTTAAGAGTTAGGTTGATTTTCTAGATTGTGTGGGTTTTAATTAATTTTAAACAGGTATGTCATGTCATATCTTAATTATAAATAAATAAATTACACCTCAATTAAAAATTAGCCACATCATCAATCTGTTAGCCATATATACACAAAGTTAACGGAGACTAACAAAAAGACCAATGGTGTATGATTTTGAAACGTTAGGGATCCTTTCTGCTCGTTTTAAACACTATAGACCAAACGTGTAACTTGTGTAAACGTCAAAGACCAGTAGTGTATTTAACCATATATATATATATTGCTTTGAAATTGAGACTGTCCATTTCTTAATAAAAAATAAACTTAGGCTAATAAAATACTTTTGATGTACTATGTATTCGTTAATTTAAAAGCTAGTTTGAATGCCAATAAGTTTGTTCTTCAAAAATAATGAGATAGAGGGTGAGATTCTAAGTTTAAAATTCACTAGATGCATGTGTAACTTACCCCCCCCCCCAAAAAAAAGAAAAGAAAAAAAGAGCTAATTTAGATGTTTGTTTCATTTATTTTAGTGGTTGGATTTATTTGTACCCATTGCATAGTAAGTCAAATAAGTTGAAATTATTCATGATTTTTTAATTTATGTTACAAGGCATCTTTTACACATGTGGTCATTATAATGTTTATATTGGCATTTTAAGTCACATGCTAATATTACAAAACAAAATATATGAATTAATGTAAATCTAGTATTTTAAAAACGTAAAATATAGAGAAAATATTTATAGTCCTTAAACTTTTCTTTATGAGACTAGTATGTGAATTAAAAAAGAATTCTCCTTATCCCCCCACTCCCACCACCAACACCAGTACATGCACCACCACCTCCTCCTCCTCCTCCTCCTCTCTCTCTCTCTCTCTCCACTATGCCTGGTGGTAGTAGGGAAGGGTCTGGAAGTGTAACAGGTTCGATTGAAGGTATAGTATCAGTATAGTGAAAGCAGTATTTGTTAATTGTCATCAAGTTTCAAATTGGATTTCCACTTCATCTGAGTTTGGATACAGCCTTTTTTTTTTTTTTTTTTTTTTTTAATTTGTTTTTTAATTTAAATATTTTTTAGAAAAAGAGAAAGTTTTAAAAAGTTATTAATAAGTATTCTTTAAGAAGAAATAAATTACCCAAAAAAAAAAAAAAAAAAACTTATATTATAAGTTATTGTCATTATTAATGCATAATTACATGTGCTTTCTACTGGAGCCATTTTATTAATTCCTCCCACAATAGAAAATTATACATAAAAACAAAGAAATAATATAGACAGAAATAATTATCATATCTAATGGTCTTGGGAATGTTCCTAGAGGGAAATGCATTCTGCCGAGTGGAATAATAATACCAATGATAACCAATAAAAACAATTAGTATAAGAACCAAAAACAAGAAAATAAAATTCTCCCTAAACCAACGATTTTTGTACTCTCTTTTGACGAGGACTTTTGTTCCTTCAATTGTAACTAGGCTCTCAATGTGATTCACCACCTCTAGCTCACAAGATGCAACATCAATTCCAAAAATGTAATCCAAAAATATTATAGATGCAAGATCAATTCCAATAAAATTTTGCTTAATAATATCACGAAGAGGTTTTAACCTTTGTTGATCATAAACGTACATCCTTGAGCCCTTTACAAAGAGAAGCTCTTCATTCCTGCCACATCCAGCCAATCTATCAACACAGATAGGTTCAACCCTCAATTGCTTAGTCCAAGACTCATTAATCCCATATTCATTCATCACCCATATATTACATATCATTTGAAATCCTGAACAAATAACAACAGCAAGTGATTCCTTCATAACAAAAGGAAACCATTCATACATTTCATTTCCATCCCAGTCAAATTCAGGCAACTCTATGTATTGACACACTTCATCTCGTATACCAAATGATATGATAAGCTTACTAGCAGCAACACTTGTTGCACCCCTCCAATGTAGAGCACCATTTATGAAAGCCTTAGAAAAAGAATTACCATAACTGTTCCAAGCACAAGTTTGTCCTTTCTTCTCCAAGAATTAGTACTTAATGAGTACACATCAACTTCAGAATAAACTTTTCCTTCAACCATTTTAGAATAAAAAATTCTTACAAATTTGTAGTCATTGGACTTGGCATCATGACCAAATCCAAGACCAATTGATACATGAATGTCATCACCAAGTTGAAAACTATTTAATTCATCAAACCGATCAGGTTTTGGGAGCTTCTTGAATTCACTAGTGGCAGGATTAAATAAAAAATTTGTGTCTCCAAGTTTAGAAACATTCAAACACAAGACACCATTACATGAACCTACAATTCTGAAAGGTGCCTTACCATGTTCCTTAGTAAACGGAATAGTTATCTTTAGGATTTCACGATATGTTTCGTAAGAGAGTAAGGATATTAAACACTTACCACCAAAAGTGCCACCACGGCGTGTGATGGCAAGATAGCCATTGTTGCTAAGAGCAGATTGATGGTTGACATGCTTGGTGATGAAAATGGGATCTCTGATAATAGCATACCATGATTTGCAAATGCACTTGAATCGCAAAAGTGACTTAACTGATAATCTTGCAAATATGTCCATTAATACATCTTCAGGAGGATCGTTCAACATTGCACTCAACATCTCTATTTGATTGTTTAGGTTTTTAATTTGAGAAAAAACTAATTCAGGGAAGCATGTGTTATATATACTATGCCTAGGTGTTGGAGTATGTTAGTTTTTGCTTGATGATAGAAGTCAAAAAACTAAAAAGTTTTGATCCTGTTTAATATTTGTCTTCCAATATTCTCTCTCTATCTAACTGTATTTGTAACAAGTTCTACCAAATTTTCCATCAATTCCGCCCACAAAATTAGATTAGTTGGATGGTCTTTTGTTATCATCGAGGAAGATATAAAAAAAATAATAAATAAATAAGTCTTTTGTTAAACTAGCTTATCTTTAAATTTGAAATAAACAAGTTATGGATATTCCTTAAAGGTGCCCTAGCAAGGACCTAGTACTTGGTTCTTCAGTTTTCATACAAATTCTAAAATTCGAATGTATGAAATTCTTGGACTAACTAAAATTTCGGTTCAGATTGAGTTCCACCAGGATTAGGTTGTTGGTTTATAGTGCAATCAATTCAAAGATAGGATAATGAATATGCAATTGGAGCACAAGCAAAATCATTTAAGATTTTCCTCCAGATTTTATTTTTGAATTTTAAACCATATTTCAATTTAAATTTTGATTTGACTTAAATGTTGTTGAGTGTGGGATTATGTTTTTTATTGGGAATTTTTTTTTTTTTTTTATATATATGATAGAAATTCTAATCTAAACTCACACACACGTATATTTGAAGATCCGGGGATTGAACCCACACCCTCATAGAGGAGTGGCTTTTTTGAAGAGGGGATTACCACTGAGCCGAATATCGGGATTATTTTTTTTGTTGGGAATTAGTTTCTTTATTGATGTACTATTGAAATTAAGCCTATTTAAGAATAACACGTGTTAAATAGAGTTGTATTATGTATGTATGTATGTACAAAGATTTTTTACAATGCGGATAATTTTCTTTATTGATGTACTCATCAAAACATCTTAACTTGATTACATCTATCTATTTTATGTAAAAATAATGTAGACTTTGGAGCAAAAGGATTTAGAAACTATTGAAAGCCATTTATCAATGGCTATTAGACATTTGTATGAATTGAACTTAATCATAACCTTGGCATTATGTGAAGATCTTAACCATCCAATCCGATAAATTCTTTGAGTTTCTTGTGCAAAAAGTGGTTGTTTGCATTGGCATTTAACATTTTTCTCTGCACAGTTTTTGTGAAGTCTTGTGATGATCATGAAGTACATGATAGTTATTGTGCTAATCAAAATCAAATCAACTTTTAGAGCAAATAATTAGGGTGTGTTTGGACCTCTATGGATTTGGGGCTTTAGGTATAGCTTGTTTAAAGAATGTTCCTTTCATTGTCCTTGGAGTCAAGGAATAGAATGATTAGGATAAAATGCTCATTCTGTTCCATTTCTTTGTAATTCATTCTAAAATAAAGAGTAACACTCGTTCATTTAATGTAATGAAGGTGCAAAATATCAATTTTATCTATATTTTAAAATAAAAACAAAAAAAAATTATAAAAGATGAATGGTATAAGTAGTATTATTATTATTATTTATTATTTACTTTCCGTTCCTTTATAAACTCTCAATTAAACTAAAATTCATAAAAGTCTTGTGATGATTATGAAGTACATCTTTCATTCCAAGTTTTTCCTTTATAAACTCCCAAACATGATTTGGTGTTAATAAAATCCATAAGATTGATATATATGCTTATAGGGTTTTCCCATATGTAAAATAGGCAAAGGTAGGATCAATTTATTTATTTATTTTTGATGAACTTATAGAGTCAAGGTATCCTATGTGTCAACTGTCAAGGCCAAAATGTTGCCTCCACAAACTATCTTGTAATGGAAGTAGTACTGAGTGGAGTAATTTAGTTTACTTTTACAGACGACAAAGTGGCCTTGGTAATGCCATTAATAACGTTGTTACTAAATCTTCATGTTAAGTCGAGATATGAAAGTTTAAAGGTGACATAATACAACTCAATAGGTTAGTGAATACTAATAAATTAACCACTCACAACTTATCACTTTAATAAGTTGTGAATTTGAGTGTGCAAAAGTATGTGTCCAACGTTGGTTTAATATATACTCTTATCCAGCAAAAAAAAAAAAAAAGAGGAAAGTTAATAGAACAACTTTAGAGGTGTTGTATTTTTTTGTAGAGGAATACATAGTGTAAATGGGCCAAAATGCAACAACAATAAAAGAAATGTAAATGGACCGAAATGGTGTAAGTTGTTTTGTGGAGACGAAGGGAGAAAGAAAAAGAAAATGAATGAGATTATTGTGTGTAGATGTGAAAACATGGGTTTATTATTTGAGTTAAAATAATTTGCTACTATGACTTTCTTTTATATATTTATTTAATTTGGCTTTTAGTTATGAGTTATAGATGTTTTGCGTATTTGAAAGAGGACACAAAAAGAGTTAAATCTCTTTTCCAAGTAACAAATGATTGAAAAGGTTTTTATTCTCACCTTCTTTTTGCCTCACCATTAGTTTTGTTTTGTTAACTAATTGAAAAGAAATTTAGAAGTGATAAAATAAGAATTTCATTGAAATTCGAATTGTCACATCCATGTCTTCAAGTCTTCAACTTATGCATTACTTAATAAAATTGTTCCACTTAAAATATGTTGATTAGTTAAGTTATAATGGACAACCACATGGCAAGGGTCTCACTTTAGACGCATGCCGAGTTGCCGACACATTCATGTTTTTTGTTCACAAATAGGATGGGTTTGAAAGTGAATTCTACTCATTGAAGTGAACATGAATAAATAAGTTTGAAACTTTGAATGTTAGGTTTTGCATTGAATGTTAGGTTAAAAAAGAAGTGGATGAAATCATCAAAGTATCTTAAAACCATGTTCAATTTTCTTTGACTTACTAGTCGACACTAAGTTAGAAGCTTCAAGAAACTTGAATCCTTAGCCATTAAGTTCTCAATCTAAACAGAGGAAATTAAAACAAAACCAACCTTTGAAAAAAAAAAAAAAAAAGATCTTCTCTATATATAGAGGACCATATGTTTAGTTCATTTTCACCTATAACAACATTGCAAACCTAGTGAAAGAAGTTAGTCACATTGTGCAAACTTACAACTTAGAGAAAGGAGATTGCTAGAGAGAAATGCCTCCGGGTTGGGGACCACCGGGGCCGGGAGGGGGAGGCCCGCCGGGTCGATTTGGTTGCTGTGATTTTCTTTGTGGTGGTATATGCCGGCTTATATCTTCCTGGTGAGTTTTCAATTTTTCTTCAAATCACATTTACAGAAAAATAAATAAATGGAATGTAAGTCTTTTTATGGATAATCCTATCTATATTGGACAGGCTTAACAAACTTGTAATTCATTTTCAAGAAAGTAGAAGTTAATGGTAATGTAATAAATCACAATATTATTGCATTTTGTAATATGATTGAAAATGTAGATAGTTATTTAAGAATCATTTTTCAATTAATTTAGACCAGGACCTTGAATCACACCCATTACAAATATCACAAAAATACTGGTTAATTTTATATCAATGTACAATACAACCTAGTTTGAGAAAATAAAAAAAGAAAAAAAAGATGATCATGTAGATTATGATTATTTTTGTGAAGTATCATAATGCTTTGTTTGGTACATTAGCTAATTAATCTCCAAATTAAGATTATAATTCTCTTTTTTCTTTTGTGGAGTGTGATTGTGAATATACCTTTTGATTTACAAACATTTCTGCCTAGATTTTCTTTTTCTAAATTAAATAAATATTTAAATGTTTCTAATTTGTGGTATTTTGTTGGCAGTTTCTATGTGCTGTGCTGCTGTTGCCTCTTTGAGAATTGCTGTGGACCATTGTTTGGTGGGCCCGGTGGCCCACCTGGTGGTGGCCCACCTGGTCCTCGTTACTGATCAAGCTGATTTTCAACATGTATTGTAATATCATGAGTGAACAATAAGAAATTAATAGATGTGATTTTAGTATTTTACTATTGCTTTGTTTTTTTTTGTTTTTTTTTTTATAAACATTTTACTATTGCTTTGTTGCTAGTCTTTCAATTCTCACCTTGTATTGTTGCTGCTTAGGAATGTGAGAATAACAATGCCAATACCAGTTTGTTTTGAGTTTAGTTTGAATCTAAACTCAGTGGATGCTGTTTGGCACTTATTTGGAAAAAAAATATATTCAAAGCATTCATATTCATATTGTTAATGTGACCAAAAATTATCTAAATATGGACATGATGTCCACAATTTATGAGTCTTAAATTTTAGACATATGAAAGAGTTTTTTAAATAACCACAACTCTTTGAAGGAGTGAATTGAAAGAATTTAAAATTTTAGGGTTTTAATTAATTTGATTTAATATAAAATTCCATTGTGGTTAGGTAAGACAACATTGCATAACTTACCTACCTAACAAAAGATTATGATAACAACAATATCTTTACAGTCAATTACAAAACTAATAATAAAATGGAAAAAAAAAATGTCATTCTTAGAGCTTGATTTGAATACGGAAGATAAAGAAGAAACCAAAATAGATGGCGTAGCCTCCTTGTAATTGTTCTTCTTCTCCATGTAACTTTTTATTTTTATTTCCAAGTCTTGCAATTTAAGTCACATCATGGCATTTATGTGTGCCACATATATGTCTTGGGTCCACAATGAGTAACAAAGTCATTGTAAAACCAAGCACATATGTTGAATTTTGGAATGGTAGGTTAAAAGAATAGTATATGCATATAAAATGTCTTTGTCCAAAATGAATTCATGACTTCTTGACTTACTAGTCCAAAAGGGTGCTAGAAATGCTAGAATCCTTATCCATTAAGCTCTCTCTCAAGTCTCACCCACTCTTAATGACAGTCTATAAATAAATGCCTAAAATTGAAGATTGTTCCTACAAAATTCAATTTTATTAGCTGAATTCAAAGAGAAGAAGAGAGATGCCAGGTTGGGGACCGCCACCGGGAGGACATCCCGGTCCACCGGGGGTATGTGGTTGCTGTAATTTTCTCTGTGGTGGTGTATGCAGGCTTTTATCTTCATGGTGAGTTATATAACTTTCTTAATATTAAGTTGACTTAAGATCAATTGATATTTTAGTTCTATTTTTAATGGAATTTTTTTTTATGGATTTTAATATGTTAAATGCATGAGGTAGAAACTATGTGAGAATTCTATTCATTTAAACATCATTTTGAAATTGGATTGAAACATAGTCAAGTTGATTTGACAATATCATGTTTGACCAATTCATTATCAAATTAGAATTAGAATGGGAAGCTTACTCAAGCATCATAATTTCTATTAATCTTCTTGAAATTTTCTATTTTTACAATTAAATATAAGAAATCAAATGAATGGTCAGTAATAGTGGTAAGTTATAACCACTATAGAGTGTGTTTGAAAAAAAGATAACAGGGATAAATGTATCACTTAGGCCAGGTAGGTGCTATTTTAAATGAGTTGGTTCTGTTTATTAGATGAGATTTGGGATTATTGAGATGGGTCCAAATTGAGCTCTTGTGTTTTATAACAACATGACTCCACAAAAATTTGCAAGGAATGCATGACAATTTTGATTGTAATCAAGATTTATGACATTAATGGAGAAGGCAAAAGTATATATGTTCATCTAGTTTTACATATAAAAAAGAATATTGTAACCTCATATATATATATATATATATATATATATATAGAAAAGTGAAAATGAAAAGCTCTAAAGCTTGAAGACCTTGAATTAAGCTCACAGTCATCAAATCTTGGAGTGAAGGAAGAGAAAGGTTAACCTAATTCTCTAGTACACTTGATTTAAAAGCAAAACAAACACATACATTGTTAAGCTCCCAATAAGGCAAAAAATTGGGCCTAATAGAAATTTCACAAAAATTTGACCCCATTAGGCCAAATGTGCAGCCTAGTTTAGAAATGGTAAATTTGTGATAATTTTTTATAAAACTAAAAAGGTGGTCTTTTACAGTTGTACTCTTATTAATTAATTTAAATTTTGTTGGCAGTGTCTATTTCCTCTGCTGCTGCTGCATCATAGAGTGTTGCTGTGGACCAGTATTTGGTGGGCCACCAGGTGGGCCATTTGGCGGGCCACCTGGACCAGGCGGGCCATTTGGTAGGCCACCTGGACCAGGCGGGCCATTTGGTGGGCCACCTGGACCAGGTGGGCCTGGTGGTGGACCAGGTGGGCCTGGTGGGCCACCTCCATTCTAAACAGCCCATTTCCAGCAGATGTTTTGTGTATATTCAGGATTGACCATGCATTATTATCATTTATCTAGACTCAATTTTTTTTTTTTTTAAATGATGTGTTTATTTGTTTAATGCATATTTATAAGATTGAATTTGTATATTTATTTAGTAGAATAAGGAACAGAATTTATATTGGTTGTATATAATGTTTGCTTTTTGTGTATTTTGGGCTGAGTCTATTTATTCCCACATTTATATTGCTCAACTTGTGAGTCGAGTCTCTAAAAATCCTAGTTAACCAAAAAAAAGAGTCTCAATATCCAACTCAATTCAGCAAATTACAAAGAAAACAGTTTTTGCCTTCATAAATGAAGTTTTTTATTTTTACCCAATTGGTGCAATTTGTCACTATTAATCATTATAAAAGAAAATCACTTTCTTTTATTTCATTGTAGTTATAAACTATGATTTAACCTATTAAAATAATTGCAAGAAATCTCTTTTGGGAAATTAATTTGCACCAACATCAGAAAACACGATATGTAATTTGGGAAATTACTTTCTCAAACCTTCAATTTTCATACAAAATTACATAAAAACTAGTCAAAAGAACAAAAGTTTCAATTCTGGGTTCCCTCTATCTAAAATCGATCATGGCTCTTTCAAATTATTAAGACCATGTACAAAACCCTTATCCCCAATCTACAATAGAACAACACCCAAAATGATAATACATCAATTTGATATTTGTAACAGTATATCCCACCCCGCCAAATTAGATCTATGAATCTACTCGTTTCTATTCTTCTTCATCTTCTTCTTCTTCGTCGTCTTCTTCTGGTGCTTCTCTCAACCACTGCAACCGAAAAGCACGTATGAAGATACAAATATTATGACCAATAAGAGTGGTATAAATCATCAATCTTAATTTTGCTTCATCAAAAGTCAAGCAATTCAGAGCATACATATTGGCCACATTGCAGGAACAAGTAATTGATTTCGTTTTCTCCTTATTTAAAATATATATATATATATTATGAATAACATAACACTTACTTGAATGAATTGTTCTGACTGCTTTACAAAAACTTTATCTGAATCATCAGCATCTTTTTTCTCATCCTCCCACCTTAGAATAGCATCTTCTTCTATAATATCAACGTTATACAGATGCCACAGAATCTGTTGAAAAAAGAATAAATAAATAACAATGACTTGAATCGGAAAAAGGAAATAAAATCAAACTCAGTCACTTGACCTTAAAACTTGAGGGAAAAATTGAAGCAACCTCCACAAAATAATGTCAAAGTGAAATGAGCAAAAAGAAATGAGATTGCGATTGCACCCATTTTAGCGAAGAAATCCAGTTCCCTTTTGGCCTACCAATTTACAGAGTCAATAAAACAACTACAAGGCTAGAAAGCCAACAACCTTTTTGAGTAAATAGGAAAATTCCAATGATTTGCTTTCTGTCTTAGAGACCAATTGACAAAATATCTACTATCAGCATCCACCATTACAGAAACCCTACCTCCTTGCCTCAGCAATCTCCACCTTATTCATGGTATATTCACTAAAAGATTGGAAAATGGAAATAAGGAATTGATTTTCATGGTCTCACATGACACCTACCCCTAACACCAAGTCGGTTGAGGTTTCCAAGAAATTAAAAATGTTAAATCAATCTTCAAGAAACCAGAGGAGGGCTCTCAAAGTAGATCATACCAAAATAAACCAAATATGGCATAATCATAACCTTCCAAGCCATCTTCCTCTTTTAACCCTGAAGCATGGAAAATTTGGCTGCAGAAACTATATCACTATGATGGCATCATAGCTGATGGAAGAGCAGGACTGTGTGTGTGTGTGCTGTGTCAGATGGAACTGAAATATCACAACAAGGAACCCCAGCATCAGAGAAATGTAAAGACAAGTGCACCATCTCATTCTTTATGATCAGCACATTAATAGTACCCATCTAAATTACGACCATAAAATGTAAAGACAAATATACCTTTGCAAACAACGGGGAGAATTCTTTGGCAGATTCCAAACACATTTCTTCAAATTTTAGTATTACTTCGATCTGTGAAGTATTCAAGAAAATTTTATTACAAAAAGAATTAAGTATGAGATAATGAACATTAGATTGGCAACCATCAATACAAAGGAACTTGGTGCACAATATCTAATAACATTGTAGCCAAGTTAATCAAATGACATGTATAACTATATCTAAAAATTCTACAGCAAAGACCCATATGACTGATTAAGACCAGCATTCAAGTTCCATCAGTGAGAAACTACAGTATGGTGAATTCAAGATCTATGTAGATAAAAATGTGATAGTGTAATTCAATGCCAAGATGTTAATTGATTGGAGACATAGACAACCTACTGGAACAAACCTAAAAGTGTATTCAATAGATATTCCAAGAAAGACTCTCTCTCTCTCTCTCTCTCTCTCTCGCTATATATATATATATCCAGGGAATAAAGAGACTCATTTTACATTGTTCTATTCATGATACATATACAACAGCACAATGCACACAGTTTAAATTTACCAAGAGAATAAGTCTAGTCACTAATGCAAGATACAAGAACTACCAGATGCACAGTCCAAAAATGATTGAGAGAAAATCCCTCCTACCAGGTGTAGAGCAAAAATCAATTGGGTGACTTTTTAAATCGAAATTAAATCTAAAACCAATCATCTTCCAAAGAGCTTAAAAGGACTGACTCATTACAAAATTCCAAGTTCAGCAGTAGAACTTTGGAAAAGTTTAACAGTCAAAGAGATGGCTAAAATTATATAAAAGGATTATCTATCATATACAAACCTGCTCATCAATGTCAGTCAGGTAAGACTTCAAAAGTTTCTTCCATTTTGTAATTTCGTTCTTTGTGCTTTCATACAATCCACCTGAAAAGTAGATTAAGAATAACCGAATTTTTCAATGCATAGATCAAAAGGCAAGGAAATAACTTGTCATATATAAAAGACATCTGTTATGGAGAAAGACATGAACAGCGTAAAGAAGAATTAAATGTACAAATGATATATGCTATCATTAAAACAGGACTGAAACCATGACAAATTTTTTTGAGTGTATGTGTGTTGCCCCTATCGGAGTTGGACAGTGCAAACCCCAATTCCAAACCCCTTGCAAGACAAGGCAGCTGAATGAAAATACTAATCCACAACAATTTAGTAGATCAAGGAGAATCGTGAGAGTCATGAGACCTAAGTAGCTTTGGCATTATGACAACATAAAAAGGGTAGAAGAATGTATATCATATAAAAAACATGGGTAATGGTTTGTAAGTAATATGTAAGGAGCATGATCGTTAACAGAAAATATTCCATAAGTTTACATGAAGATATTTAATGAGTACTGGCTTACAGAAAATATACATGTAAATTAATATTTTAACCAAATGAGGCGTTCAGATATTCAACAACCTAACTCAAAATCTCTTCACAGACAGAGGACTACATAACTAGTTATGATATGCAACACATATAAAAAAACTTGGCGCACAGAACTAATTTAATCACCATCCTTAATCTGTGATAAGGATCAATAAATAAAATAAAAAACAGATAAACAATGATTTAGAAGACAAAAACCACTAAGTTTTCCTACAGCAATGGCATAATTTGTAGGTCACTGAGCTCATTTACAAAAATACAAACGTGTTGCCCAAGAGGCCATCATATAATTGTTTCAATAACAAGACTAAGATGTAGGAAAGATTCCAGAAGCTGTCTTTATTTAGGGTTTGTAGATTGTTTTTAAGTAGAAGCAACTGTATTAATACTATTTATACAAAGATACAAAGGGGGCAAGATGGATATATCAGCTATATACCCCTAACAAACTCCAATAAAATCAAGAGTAAAATGGATTTATAAAATCACACATATCCCATCCAAAGACATCCAGAAGAAAACAGACCCAACAAAATGGGATTTCAATCTCTCTAAAGAAACAACTCTTGCCCCTCAAATGTCCTCCTATCCCTCTTTCTACAAATTTTCCACATCAGACTCAACAGTACTTTATCCCAAATCCTATTTCTAAAAGAAATGGGCCTTTGTTACCAACATTGAAGCACTTCCTTCACTAGGCATCACCAATTTGACTCCAAAAGCTACAAATACTTTATTTAAAGTTTGTAGATCAATTAAGCCTTAAAAAGACAAGGAAATATAATTTCAGATAAATAAATTAACCTGAAGAAATGTAGTGGCAGGAATTTTCTGGCAGTGGCTAATTTTAAGGGAAGAAGATATCGACAAACCTGACAAACTACCAGAGAGACTTATTCCCAGGGAAATAAATTCTCCTTATATTGTGGGGCCCATTGTTAAGTCTTAGGCCTCCAAAAAGGTTCCCCCCCCCCCCCCCCCCCAAAAAAAAAAAAAACAATTAAGCAATACTCCAACGGACAATTGGCAATTTTCTCAGGCCATATAACAAAAAAGATAAAGAAATACTACACTATTTTGGAAGACAAAAGTAGGCAAAAACTAACAGTTGGTCTTATCAACTACAATTTACAATGCTGCTTCATCTACTTTAGACATATTCAACAAAATTCGGAAAGAGATTACTACTTACAAGCATAAAAAGCTTTATTTGAAATCAAATCAGAAACAAGAACCTCTACCTATATGGATATTTTCAAACCAGAAAACATAGAAAAACTTACCAGGTGAACTATGTGGAGTTTCTAATGCCAACTTCATGATCGAAGAAAATATAGCTCCAGCACAGTCCGCCAATAACTTATTGTATGACAATCTGCCAAGTAAATGGGAAAGAAATTAATATCATAAGCAACTAACCCACACAGAATACAAAAGCATTCTAAACTCAACTCAACTAAACCTTAATCCCAACTGAATATATGCATGTATGTATGATAAACTACCACTTGTCCCAGAAACTTAAGTTGGTGGGCAATGGTCAATTGTAATCACATTACCATCATGATTCTAACATATATATAAGCATAATTCAATGAATACATCCGAACATAGGCTATAAAATGACATAAGAAACAAATATGCAAAAGAATCACATGGAGTTTCACATTTGAATGGAAATGGGAAAGGTATGCAATGGTGACTTGGGAAAAATTCCAAAAGCTGTCTGTGTATGATGACTTATTTCTTCGGCTAGGGTTTTGCAAAAGCAAGATTCGAAGGATTTTGATAGTGAATGAACAGATTTAAGGCTTTTGATTTGATTAGACGTTTGTGATTACCAATTTTCCAGATAAAAACTGTGTCCACATTTTGAATTATTAACAACAATGGGAAAAACAATGAAATTTGATAAATGACAATTATTCGAGGCTCAACTACACAAGCTACCTAGTGAACTGAGACAGCTTAAAAGAAATGACCAATAAAAATTGCATACCGCAATGAGTTCACTTCTAAGATTATATGATCTTCTTTAACATTTTCATGCACAGCCCGTAGAAAAGTTGCTTCAACCTGCAAATGATAATGGATGAATAAATGTTCATTCTGTACAAAAGTTTATCCAATACCATCACTTCCTCTGGTTGTCATTATCACCTCTTTCTCAAAGTAGGCAGAGTCATCTCTAGAATCTTCATTATCATCATCCGAAGAGTCAGGCTTTAACTCTCCTGAAGGTGGGAGAACACCGCCATCTTGAGTTAACAACTCCAGATCATCATCTGTAGATTGCATTGCCTCAGCAAGTTTATCTGCAGGAATTGGTGCAATTGATTGCCTCCATTCTTCTTCATGGATTCCTTCACATATTGACCAAACATATCCAACCCCACCTGTACCAAGCTGAACAATAATAGTAATTGGTATAAGAATCATTGACAAATCAGATCATAATTAGAAAGGTCCAATCCTTTTTGGGGGTTTCTTTAATAACCAAAAAGGGAAAAACGAAGAACAAAATAATGTTATACTATTCATCTACCCAATATTGAAAAATCTCTCTTTTTTATTGTTAAGTTACCCACGACCTGGCCCTCCTAGCACTTACAAGGGGAAAAGGTGCCAGTTGAGCTAGAGCTTATTGGCTCTATCACATAAGTGATAGGAATACACCCAGACAGATTAAACAATATCAAGCTAAATTATGATCCTGAAGAACCACAAAAGCAAACTTTACAGCTAACCTCATATGTAGGCCCACATTCTTTATCTGATAATTCAGATGTCAGCTGGACATTTGAGTTATCCACTGTACCTGTTAAGGCTGCATATAAAACAACTTGTAATTACACAAATTAAACAATGCAGCTAAAAAAGTATCCGTACCAAAACACTCAGGCCCCATCTACCATAACAAACATGATGTTTAAAACTTCATTTGCAATTTATTGGCGGTATAAAATACATATAGCTCTGATACTTCAGTTTTTGTAAAAAACACCAAGAATCACTTTACACACATAAAATACATAGATAAACTATATAGGGAGGCGCCCTATCAAGTTTGATCAGGCATCACCCATTTCCATATTCAATGTTCAATAATTTTACATATCCATATCGTTCAAATTTATAAACTATGAAGGCGAGTAGAATTCCAATTTTTGCTAAAACTAGTAAAGAATGATATCTTTATTTATATTTAAATAGGGACTACATGTATGAGCCAAAAAATAAAATTCCTTTTTTTACAAAAAGAAGCATCAAATTCATGTCTTCTGTCTTAATAATTTGTTATCTAAGATTATATATAGATGGGGCACCCCACCAAAAAAATATTTGTTATTTTCACACAGATGCTTTATGAGCTAACAATTCCTCATCACTTCAAGCCCCCCCCCCCCCCCCTCCCACTTTGAACAAGCTAAGAGGCTTTTTTTTTGCTAGGTAAAGGCTGTTTTCGTTTTTTTTTTTTTTTTTTTTTTTTGCTAGCTTTTAATTCATAACATTCAACCACATAACTGCAGTGGATGTACCAGTTGGCCCAAAGGCCATTGGCATAAGAGGCTTATATTACATATGAATTATCCTCAATAAACTTAAGATTTCCGCCCATAACATAATTAGATTAATGCTATGCTTTGCAATAACAATTATCTAACTGTAAAAATAATTAAACAAGCCAGAAAAGTAGGGTAAGGGATGCAATGCAAGACAAGTTACATGAAATTTCTACAATCCCACTGCTATTGTCAGCATACTCCAGCTCCTCATCACTATCTTGCTTAGTCGGCTGTTGAAATAAAGATACCTTGGAGTATGGAGGAACAACAAATTGTTTCCCTATTACAACCTGGACAATATACAAACCAAATATAGTCAATAAACATAGAAGGACCAAAACTTTCAATATTGTACCTTTCAATTTTATTTAAAACAAAATGAATTTTGGAAAGACACTGAAGTAATATATACCAATGCACTGCACCAAAAATATTGAGTTTGAGCATGATAATTGAACAAAGCAAAGAGTAAACTAGGTTTAATTAATTGTTTAAGCTGATTCACAGTCTGCCAATCAAGTGGATTTTTTTAGCTAAAAAGGGGTGGAACCACTTTGTAGTCATATGTGCCCCAAGAGATGACGTCCTTAAGTTTAGCTTGTTCCCATCTTTATGTTCTTTTACCATATATCATAGTTTTGATTACTCTACTTTCTTCTTGAGAAAATCTCCACTCCAAATCAACCTTCAATCAACAAAGATATGACAAACAGAAATATACAAAACAAGAACTAAGATACAAATATCACATAGCAGCATTCTTAGTGATCAAGGTTAAAAATTTACGGAACATCTGGAAGATGAGAGCAAAAATTTAACAAAACATTAAGAGCTTGAGAGTCAGCTAATTCTCATAAACAAGGGTGTCACTCATAATCAATCCATACTGGTTGATATCCAATGTCTTCTAAAATTCCTGTTTTTTTTTAATTGGTAAGTTAGACACACCCAGAAGGTCTTGAACCCACTACCTCATCCTAAATCCCATTATTATGGGAGGAAGTGCCAGTTGAGCAAAAGCTCATTGGCACACTTCTGAAATTCCAAATTCATAATGTGTTGTCCAATCCCATAACAATAACACTATATTCCATCTCAAATGAATTTCTCACAATAAAATTTCTTATATGACATATGGACTTGTATGAGAGTCAGTTGACATCTTGGCAGCTTGAAGAGCGGGGGAAGAATAATAATTTGGCAGTTCAAACAAGGGATATAGTGGGGGTATTGAGAAACATACCTTAAAAGACAAAACTACACCAGGTTCCAAAATTGCTCCTGACTTCATAACCACTCCGTCACATACTATTGCATGCATTAGCTTACAGCCATCTTCAATAATGACATTATCCCATATATAGGAACCTTCTATTGAAACATTTGATCCTATAGTACAACCTTCCCCAACAACCGAATTTGAAATTTTAGTGTTACTCCCAATTTTGGTACCATTTCCAATAACAGTAAAAGGACCAATTTCTGCAGAACGCGATTGCACTACATCTGGGGGAAAAACGCTAAGTTCAGCAAATCACATTTAATGGAGAAAATACAACAGAAAATAAGGAACACTTATAACCAACTACATTGGTCTTTTTCCAATTAGATCTTTCAATCATTACCTGATGCTCGATACATCCCCTGTCTTTCAAGTTTAGTGGCAGAATTCCCAAAGAACATAACATCTGGCACAAATGGGTATGTCCACCTCTGAATTATGTCCTTACTAATAGTGTCATAGCTTCGGAAGTTATCAATTCTAGCCGCATAACTCGAGTGAATTTCATGAGTGAATACTTTGTAGCCCATAATCTGATAGAATGGATGGATAACTTAGAAAATGTGTAAAACGAAATGTCAACAGAAAACATGTGCAAAATTAGTGGAGATTACTATCAACAACAATGGAACAATTACAAATCAAGAAATGTCATACATTGTGAATGAAACATAGAGTTGTTCATTTAAAATTTGCCAAAATGGAGATAGATGTCTTAATAACATCACTGCTTACCGGTAAGAAAAAAATTTGAGTTGCTGATATGTTACGGAATACTCATAATTTATGGTTCTGCTTATGGAATTGCGGACCACTTCTTGATTCAATTAAAACATGTTTCATAGTTGTGAATGCATAAAAGAATGTATGAATTTTTACATGGAGTGCACAAACAGGTGTATTACTATATAACACATCCATTTTATTAACCACCATCTTATCCTACATATCTAGACAAGTTTGTGGACAAATGCTGAGATATGAAATGAATTTCTGTGCACTTTTTCTAATCAAATAAAGTTCCATTTACACTTTGAAGACATTTAAAATTAATACAGGGAGATATCAGTTACAGGGGAACCATCGTGTTAGTACTTAGTACATGTCTCTCTGTGTGTCGGTGTGCTGTCCATTTATGTGTCTTTGCAACATACATATGTAAATGTGTACAACATTGAGTGCTTCTCAGCATACCAGCAGAATATTAATAAATAAAAAATTCAGCTTAAAGAAAAGATATCTATAATGAGCAGCACACACATCATCAACAAGCAATCCCTTGACAAAATGGCGCCGTAGATGTTGATAGTCAAAATTGTCTGTAAAAAGGCTGAGGACTTCTGGTGAGCAGATGTCGATATAGCAATCCTACAAAGAAGACATTAATGATTTAGCAAAAATTCAGCATAAATTTAAATCACAGATCTCCTTAGGGATGAGACATCAATGAAAGGAAATTTAATGGGAAAAAAAAATACTTCAACATTCACAATATATGAAAATACTGGACTGAAGACAATGTCCAGATATGAATACAATCACAATATAAGGACGAAAAAAATACTTTACATTCCGGCTTAGAGATTGTAACAGGCAAGCACACGTAATATTGGCTACCAAAATGAATCAAAACTCAAGCAATTTTTTTACTATCAAATTGAGTACATCCATCGCAGAATCTCCTTTCCTTCAACATTCTATAATAATTTTTGGTCATTATCATGAATAAAAGAGGAGGCCAATTAGTACTGATTAAAGACCAAAAGATGAACTTAACACTAATAGGGTAATAGGTATTCTGAAAATAAACTGAAAATTTTGAGGGAAGGATTCAAGGAATTAACCTGCTTGTCATTGTGCAAAGAAATTGAAGGATTATCAGTGAGCAGCAACTTGTCAAGACATATTGCCCCTTTTGAATAGTCTGCCTTGTCCTCATAATATAAAAGCTGCTTAGTATTAGGATCTATTGCCATAAACAGCTCATCAGTACCAAGGCGAGATTGTTGAATGATTGGAGAAGACTTGGACCGTTTGATAACCATGGTCATTACAGCATTACTATCTTTCTTCTTTCTCTCCTTATGTTCTTGAAGGACCTGTGTAAGTGACATGTTGCTCACAGTATCTCCACTAATGAGGACAAAATCTCCATGTATCTTCAAAAGCCACAGAAGATGATAAAATTGTTACTCGGTGAAACAGCAAGTTCTAAATGAAAGCACAGGTAGAACTACACTCATTAAAATCAAACAATTAAATCTAATCTGAAAGAAGGGACTCCAAAATTTAGAGAACCAATAAAAGAAAAAAAAGTTTGATTTTATACAGAAATCAATTTATCATACAGGCAAAGACTAAAAGGCTGGAAATTGAGGGGTGGTCATACCACGTTACGCTCATATATTAAGCGCAAAGCATCGCCAGCACTGATAGAATTGTGCGATTCTATTGTTGTGACTGGGAAGTTTGGATGAGAAAACCACTCAGAACTCTCCAAATAATCAATCACTTGCTTGGAATGAGCACAGCAAAAAACAATAACCTCTTCAACACCAGCAGATTCAAGCCATGCTAGGGTGTAATTTATCATCGGTACATTAACTAATGGTAATAGTACCTTCAACAACCAAAAAAATTTACATTAGTACAGAAATTGGCATCAAAAGAATAATTTTATATAGATAAAGAAAGGGATCCAACACTAGAAAAGAACAATAAAATCTCATTGCAATGGATTAATCCACATAAATGAATTCACAAGTTTATATCAATAAAAGTCCATGTCACTGCCTATATGGAGAGACAAATTAAGCTGGAGAAAAGAAAAGAAAAAAGTGATAATAAAGATTGCAACATCTAAATTTTTTTTTTTTAATAATATGAGTAACCAAAGCTTTGCACCAATAAACCCCATGGGCATGTGTAGATCCCCCGTCCCATACTCACTTGGTAACTACCAGGCCAAATGGCCCTAGGGATGACCCCAAAGGGATCTGCTATCATGGGGAGACGAACTTATAACTTACACTTCTAAATGCTAGAAACAAACAAATGTGTTCATAAAAGATATCCAAAGTTTAAACAATGTAATGACGTTTCGTTATAGAATTTATATCCTCTTTATCTCTTTCTCATGATATTGTATTTACTTAATCTTACATTTTTTTTTTTTTTGATAAATGTATTTACTTAATCTTACATTGTGCATGCTTTATGCACACTTTGACATTCTTTATCAATAAACTTATACCTTTCTATCAAAAAAAATATTCAACCTGCCTAGTCCCTATCATTTAGCAATCCATATCAATTAATCCTTGTTTTATACATATATTGGTAAGCTACACATGCCCTCGGTGGGCCTTGAACCCACCACCTCACCCTCTGAAATATCTGAACATTATTAAGCCTTATACTTTTTTTTTTTTTAACTCAACTAGATTAACCCACATGCAATTAAGCTCAATTAAGCATAATAGGGTCCATCCGGTTCAAGTCCCACAAAAACTACAATGTACAATCCCCTTTCTTCTTCTACCCTTTTGAGCAACCAAACAGGACACACACAGAAATCATCAATACACCACTCCATCCTAACACAATTCTCAACCAAATTTCCCACTCTCCTAATCAAATCAAATTGCCTCCTACTTTGTGATCAATACAGTTTTCAAACAATGTACATTAATTCTTTAATTCAACACAGAATCATACATACATAAATACACATATCCACAAATACATACATAAATCCATACATATATATAAACTTATACATATATATCTAGATAGAGATGGTACTTTCGGGCGTTCGAGAGTGATGGGGCGGAACTTGGTTGTAAAGCTATCAGCCAAGAGGATGGCTTGCAAGGGGACACGTGCCAGTTCCTCCGGGTCCTCTGAAAACCTAGTTGCACCCTTTTTCGGTGCACCCATCTTTAATTCTTCTTCTTCTTCTTCTTCTTCTTCTTTTTCTTTCTCTAACTGAATCACTCACACACTCCCCTGAAACTTATTGATTCAAGCAAAATTGGACGTAAAACTGTGAGCTCCGAAATGGGATTTAGCAAGGCCCTAAATTTTTTTATTCCAAATCGAAAACCCTGAATTGAATGAAAGTGAGAATTTGGGGGAGTTGAAAAACCCTCCCTTTTTGTTTGTTTGTTTGGAAAGAGAGAATGTGAGAGCTGTGACGTGAAGCAGACTTGTCCAGGGCTTTGATTCTCTATGCCTCTAACTATGTATGCCGACTAAAAATGGGAGCATATCCACTGCAATTGATGAACCTACAATGTCCTGCAATTAACCAATAACAACCAGCCATGTCAATAAAAAATTGCCAACTCAATAATTAAAATATCAAGTCAGCAGTCTAAAAGTCCAACTCAGCAGAAAATTACCACTTTGTCCCTCCCTCCATAACCCCAACCTTAATCCCACCGCCGTCGCCACTGCATCCAAAGCCGGAGTGACAGCCCACTGGAAAGCCAAAGCATGTCCCCTGGTTTTTTCTCTCCTTCAAAAACTGAATGTTTCTCTCCCTTTCATCTAATCCTAAAAGCCTTGCCTTTCTTGTCCTTCTTTATATTCTCTCTAACTCCATGAAGTTCTCTTTGTGAGGGAGGGTCAGTGAGAAATGTATTTGGGGGTTAAAAAGTGGGTGGTGGACTGGTGGTGAACCTGTGGAGGACAAGCTCTAGAGGTTGGATACAGTGGAGACGAAGGTCAGAGAGGCGGGGTTATCGAGGGAGAGGCAAAGTGGTAATTTTCTATTGAGTTGGAATTTAAATTACTCACTTTGTATTTTAATTATTGAGTTGGCATTTTATATTGACATGGCTTATTCTAATTGGCTCATTGGCTTATTGCAGGACATTGTAGGTTTTTCAATTACAACAGATATGCCTCCACTAAAAATATATATGAATGATTTATTTAATTACTCACGTAGTGGATTGGTGGAGGAAAATTTTTTGCTATTGTCCTTATCTTTGAATAGAGTTTTTTTTCTTTTTTCTTTTTTTCTTTGAGGCCACTTCTTTGAATAGAAATTTTTAAATAGCTTAATGTAAATGTGTGTGATGGCTCGAACTCACATCTCGAAGAGGAATGGAAATCAAATGGGGGGAGGGGGACACCACTAGGCAGGATTGAATAGAGTTTATCTATCTTTTCGTGATAATTCAAATGACTATTTATGTGTATTTTTAGTCACATCATTAATTTGATGGTCACATGACTTATGTAAATAATACACATAAATGATCTTATGAATCGTCACGTACATAATGTATTGAAAGCAAAATTCCTCCAAACCAGTTCAAAAGTAAATTTTTTTTTTTTTTTGTGAAGATTGAAATTGCACTTTGCACACACAAGCGAAGAGTGATATAACCAGGCTAATTGTTGCAATGTAGATAGATTTTATGAAAATTTTTGGTCCAGGGAAAATGTTAGAAAATTGTATCAAATTATTTTCAATTTTAATTTTTGAAATGTACAATTCTTCCAATTTTATTAATATTAATTATTAAAATTTTAATGTTTTCACATGCATATTTACACAACAACAAAAATAATAATAAAAATTTGTTTTAGATTTAGATTTTCATTTACATATTATCATCGAAAATGGTAAGTTTAGAAAAACTCCACTAATTCAATTTTAACTAGTTGGATTTTTAATTCAATTTTATATTAAAATTGAAGCAATTTTATGATTTGTCAAACACCCCCTAATATATTGGGCTATTATGTTGTTAATGTGCAATTGTGTATAGTGTTTTTTTTTTTTTTTTTAGCTAATAATGGCTGTTGACTGTCAGGTCAGTTTTAGGTAACTTATTTTTTTATTTTTTGTTTTTTATTTTTAATCTAGCATTGTTTTTTTTTTTTTTTTTTTTGATGAAATTTTATCCTAGCATTATTAGCACTTTTACCGAAAACAGTCACATTGTTACTTTTAAAAATAATAATATTTTTTTTGTCAAATAAAGGAGTATAAAATTACATTTTAGAATAGATTATCTTTTTTTCTTTTCTTGTAGTTGATAGAATAGGTTTTCTTTTTTTTCTTTTTTCTTTTTATTATTTATTTTTATAGAATAGGGTTATCGAATTTTTCACTTAGAGTTCAATGTTGGAAATAAACGCCTAATAAGTAATAAGTATATATAAGTATATTTAAACTCATAGGAAAAATCTTGAAGTGTAGTAAGCTAATATGCATAATGGTTGTCTTCTCTATTATTATAGTGTACAATTTTACAAGATCAATTTCAATTAATGCATTTAACTTCATGGAGTCGACAATTTAGTATACACATGCATGTCTATTGTCTAACATTTTTTTTTTTTTTTCAACTTTTGGTGGTTGTATATCAAACATGCTTTTTCTTTTGTTAGGGCTCAAACATGAAGGAAGATAATATATTGTAGAAGAATTTGAATGAAAACTAATGCGTGAATGCCTCGAGGTGTACAGATTGCGTATTATTCGTTGAGTTACAGAAAATATCTTTACCCGTCCAAATTGTCCAATAGCTCAATCCAAACTATACAAGGCAAAATCGCATATATAATAATAAGCCTGCTAGGGTTCTATGATATGAGAAATTATATAATACTTCAAGAGCAATGCTCAATTCACGAAAATAATTAATGGGACTCACAATTATTTGATAGGAAAAAGCATTACTCTCAAAGTATTGTATAATTACTCGGATGGTGACATGGTGTATTGGTCCATAATTCTATATCTTGACCTTGATGATACAAAAATAACCCGCATTGACGAGTAACAAAGACGACCATCATTCATCGTGGACACTCCGTATAAGGTCGTTCAAAAGAACCTTATATGAACGACTGTCCAAATCATCTCATTAAAGACAACGTAATCACAGGATACGTTATGCTAGCTATCCTTATTCAATACTTAGACGTTATGATTGTGGTGATTCGTTATAACGCTCCATTAATTATAAGCAAGAATCAAGGCGAGCATTCATTTCAATCAAACGGTCAATAATCCTAAAAGCCTTGCAAAAGGGACTCTCCCTCACCAATAGAAGGTACGTACAATCTTATTATTATTCATTCTCTATATGCTCTCTGTAAAAGTTATTCACTTTTTGATTAAGTCACTGACTTTAGCATCGGAGAAACCTACCCCAGATTCTCTCCGGTGTCTTTGTTAATCTATTATTTGTGAATGTAGGTCTTCCAGCTTTCAATCGAAGTGTGTAGGAGCTCACTAATTTTCAAACATCATCATACCTAATCTCGTTTCTCTCCCTTTAAAGCTTGAAGCCTTGAACGTATTATTATGGCCACCCCCATTCTCTAAGATTGCAACTGGGCTTCCCAACTCTAGTTTTCTTTGATGTGTTGCTCCTTATCCTGAATTCTATTCTACTGATGACATTAAGAAGTTGTGTCACCAAAATATGAGACGTCATTTGGATTTCCAATGTACTAAATGGCCCAGCCTATTTGCCTTTACTATATGGACTCTTTGGTTAGCCCCTAATACTAAAATATTTCATAATGAATCTAAGACCCTTGCTTCTCTTAAATACTCTATTATTCACTATGAAACTTAATATTTTCACCTAGTTCACACAAGCCATCCTTGTTCAGGGGTCACACTTAGGTCCCACTACGGAGCTGGTGTTGATTTTGATAAAATATGTGTGTTTTGTGGTAAATTTTCTGTGAGACCTAAGTATTTCCACCTTATTCAATGATTCCCATTGGCTCCTAATTTTTTAAGCCAAATACGGATGGCAGTGATAAAGGGAACTCAAGTTTAGTTGGTGCTAGAGAATTCTTAGATATTGGAATGGCCTTTGGATCAAAGGTTTTGACCTTCATGTAGGAATCACAAATCGTATAGTTGCCAAGATTTGGGAGATATCAGTCTGGAACCTCAGTTTTACTAAAATTAACTTGAATCACAGATAGTGGAAAGTTTTCTTTTTAAATGTGAGAGTCTGAGAGAGATGGTGGAACTTATTCTTGAGTGGTTGTCAATTTTTAAATTTTTTGAATTTTGGATAAATATAGTAATTCGCAGGTAGAAGTTATCTTTAAGAGATAGTGTGCTAATATTGCGAAATTGAGGTGAGATTGTGGCCTTATTTTAAGGATTTTAAAATATATTTATACTAATATAATTTTTTTTTACCTATATGTCCTCATCTCACCCTCATTTTTTTTTTTTTAGAATAATGCTAATAAATATTAGGAATGGATAGGACCATTATCATGGGCTTTGTGGGTTGAAAGGATCAGGATAAATTACACTGACACCTCCGAAGTTTAACAAAACTAAACTTGCTATACCCTATTTTCAACAAATGACATTCCACTCCAAAATTCTCAAAATAATTCACACTTCGCTCCAATTTTGGGGGTAAAGTGTCAATTAATTTGATAATTTTGGGGGCGGAGTGTCAATTAATTTGATCATTTTGGGAGTGGGGTGTGAATTATTTTAGGAATTTTGGAACGGAGTATTATTTGTTGAAAATAAGGTATAATAAATCTAATTTCACCAAATCTCAGTGGTGTCAATGTAATTTACCGAAAAGATTAATATGGAATACAAGTTCTTAGGAACTGCTTAATTGTAAAAAAGTTTAAGTTTGGGTAACCGTGTGTGGAGTTTGAATTAGATGTGGGTTCCAAATGGGGGATTGATTGTTGGATTGTGAGAGTCAAAATGTGGAATTATACGCGCACTTTTATGTTGATGAATTTCTTTGTATAACCTTGATAGTTATTTGTTAAGGGTTTTGTTAAACCTTATATTGTAAGGGTATTTTAGTATGTTTAGAAATGTGGAAAACAAAAAAGTTTTACAAAGAATGATTGGGGGATTACTTTTCATACTAATTTATTTATTTATTTTATAGTAATTGTGTTTATTAAATATTATGAGTGTTTTGGAGGAAAAGGATCATCCATTTGAAATGAAATGGAGAATATCCATTTCATGGTCCAGATTAAATATCACAGATATAACCGTGTATAGACTGCCACATCATTTAGAACTGTTGGATCTTTAAAATAAAATCTGAACCATAAAATATACAAATTGAGAGGTTTTCCAAATAGAGAGGATTATATTCCGGTTTTGGAAAGATAAGAAAAAGAGTTGGAATTCTCTTAAAAGTAATAGATTATAAATAAACTATTATCCTAATATAAATTAAATAATCCAGGTGCATATGTGTTTGCATTACAAAAGCAAACAAACTTCGGTCCCACTTATAAAGTGAATTGCTTGCTATTTTATATTTGATAATGTAATGTAAGATTTAAATAATCTCAAATAAACTGTTTCATCCCATAAATCCATAAATTACAAACCAAGGAACCTCATCATACACATCATTAAAAAAAAACTAAAACAAAAAATATATCATACACATCATTAAAAAATTAATTAAAACAAAAACCAAAAAGTCAAGAGGCTCTCACTCGCACTAGAGGCAAGACAGTGACATCAAGGTGATTTATCGTGTTCATTGCATACAAAATACTAGAAATATATGTTGCTCACATATTCTAACTCAACACTAGACCTGGCAAAATCTGACCCGGACCTATTTTTCAACCCGAACCCGAAGGAAAAATATGGGTATGGGTAGGGTTTTTCGACCCGGGAACAAAGATGGTGTCAACCCATACCCGACCCGAAAAATGATGGGTCGAGTCGGGTCAACCCGCGGGTCACATGGGTCGACCCGTTTTTCATAGGATTTTTTTTTTTTTTTTTTCGAAGTCTATATTATTATGTTAGGAATTAAAGTATTATGAGAGTTTTTTTTTAATGATTTGGAATTTGACTATTATAAAAGTTCACATAATGCCAATTAAAAAAACAATTCTTAAATTAAATTTGTATTTGAAATAGGCTAGACTTAACCAAATCAACACACAAAATTGGATGTTCTTTCTTGGTAGAAAGAGAATTGCAATCTATTTTCTTAGTTTTATTTAATATTTTAATGGCACACACTCTTTTGAGTATTATTATAACTGCGTTTACTTCTGAATCAATTTTTAGCATTTGAGGTAAAATTCTTAGTATTAATCTTGTCTTTTGCCAAAAAGTGTAGAAACTTTGATTTGCACTTAAAGTTAATTAAATGGATTTGAAGATAATATATAATCCATTAATAGAATAGCCATATTTATTAACTTTTAAATATTTATTGACCCATTTACTTGTATACTATATTTAAAACTTTGTATTTGATAATGAAATTACTAAGGTGCAATTTTAAGTATAAATATTTTCACTGCTGAACTACTACCAACTTCGAGTAGATTGAGGTCATTCTACCAAACATATTATGTTTTATTCTTGAAACTTTATATATATTGTATCTTGATAGTAATTTAATTTAATTTCAAGACTAATACACTAAGGAGTTCAATTAGCAAAAAAAAAGTACATCTAAGGAGGTTGATAATTTGATATGGTCTATGACATCTAGTATTTTTTTTTCCCATATTCTTTTATTTGTGAGTGTTTTTGTTTATGTGTTCTCTTATTTGTATTGAAAGGAAGACAAAGAAAACTAAATGATAATTTTGACTATAGGATCAAGTTTATTTTCATTTTTTATATATATATTTTTTCAAAACCCGGTTTTGACCCGACCCTAGAAGGGTCATAGGTTGTGCAACCCATTTAGCACGACCCGTTTTTTGACCCGAACCCATTTGACCCGAACCCGCATGGGTCAAACCCGAACCCGATTGACCCGACCCGTTTGCCAGGTCTACTCAACACCAAGTTGGATCTTCGCTCAAACAACGAGAACAACAAGCGGTTTCCCTGTCTAGCCAAGTCTTCCATCCTCTACACAATTGGCTTCGACACCATCCTTGCACCAACTCCACCTCCTCATCTCATTCCGATTGTTGTTATATTTAAGCAGTTTTGAGGAATGAATCCTACTTCATTGCAGTGAGTAACAAAATGAAACTAGAAGAAATTGAAAATAAATGTGTTTAGTTCTCCTCCAATGTCTCACAATGTAATTTTTTTTATCAACCACTTCATCCACAATTCTTACGATGGACTTAAAGCAAGAAGTTAAAAGTGTTGTAATTCATCTGACATTACATGTTATCTTGTATAGGAGAAGAGTTAGAGTTCAAATCCCCTTTCCTAAACTATCAAAAAAAAATTGAGAGGACTATCTAAGAAAGTGCTTTTATAGTCTCTATTAATACAAATATGAAATATCATGAGCTGCGGGTGTTTTTTCATCCTGATTGCATGTTTCTCATATTATTTGCAAGTTAAGCAAGAATACGCTTTTCATGTTTATTATTCTAGCCTCTTCATATGTGTGAAGCTGTTTTTTTTTCAATCATTCCTATTAAGAAATTAATTATCTAAAACAATAAAAATAAATACAATATATGTACAAATCATCGAGAAATGATTGAATATCAAAAACTTAATTTTAATGCATCGATTTATATGCAAAACCAATAAGCCCCTATTGGGTATAAGCCATCAACAACCATGAGATTAAACTCTCAATCACATCATAGAAAATCTCAAGTAAGTTAAATTGTTGTTTCCAGCAAAGTTTAAAAGGGTAAAGGACTCCCCTATTGCCTATTGGGTATCTGCGCTTGAGCTATTGACTCAACTTTATCCTAAAGTATAATTATGTGAAATTCTGCGCTTGAGCCAGAAAAACTAAAATTTCCATTCAAAATTTATCAGCATCTAATTTTGTGAAATTCAAAACTTGTAGTTCATCACAAAAACTAAAAGTTCAATTTGAAACTCATCAAGATCTAATTAGAACATCCTATGCAACCCTAATTTGATAACCCAAACAACGACGCACTAAAATTCACAACATCAAAATCTATGATTATAAAACCTAAAGTTTTCAAGTTATTATATTGGGAAAAAAAAATCTAAACCTTAATGAAGCCAAAAAATTCCATTAGAACAAAATTTCTAAGCAACCAAAAAGAGTTGCCATGAAACCCTTATGTGTTTTAAAAAAATTAAACATTAACAAAAAAAGAGAGAGCATAATTTGACTCTAGTACAAGCAGCTAGGTTTAAGAACTCTATTAGCAACTCTAGATAATCCTAATTCTATTATAAGTCAAAACCTTAAAGAAATTCCAAACATGTTAAGATAGGGAAAACACAGTCCGACTCAACTCATAGGCCACTTAGGCCATGACCTAAGAGCCCCCCAAGTGGAAGAAGACCCCTAAGTATTAGTCAAAAAAAAAAAAATCCCATAGTAAAATCTTTAAAACAGAAAACAAAATTCCAATTATGAATTAATAAAATTGGAGTTATTAATTATCTAGCATGAGCAAGCAATAATTAAGTCTCAATATTTAGCCAATAAATGTAAAATCTCTCTCTATCTTAATAGGTAGTGCACTATACTGACTTTTTATTTCAAATTATTTAGATTCTTCCATATCTTTTGAATTTTAGATTTAATTATTTATTTTATAATTCAATAAATTGAGGAGGAGAATTTGAACCATATATGTTTCATTTAGAGAACATTAAGGAGGCGTTTGGTTCACTTAATGTTAGATTACAACGTGATGTTAAATTCCTTAAATATTTAAGAAATCTCCAAAAACAGATGCTAACTAATTGAGCTACAAATGTTTAGTGAAGCTTTCGACCCTAATCTAAGAGTAACTTCCACTCTAAAAAAAAAGCTCACTCTATCTCTTGAAACCTCAAAAATAAAATGGATTACCTTAATTTGTTAGTTTTTATTTATTTTTATTTTATAATGTACTCATTCTATTTGGTTTCATTAGATATAAATTTTTTTTTTTTTTTTTAAAGAAAAAGTAGGGATAAAGCAAGAATTTAAGACTAACTAAAAGAAAAAGCAAGAATTTGATAAAGTTTATTCATAAATACTTTTGCATCTCAAAAAAGTAAGAAAAATAATTTATAATGTATATATATATATATATATATATATAATAATAATATTAACAGCCATTTAAAATATAAAAAAAAAAAAGTCTCATATGATAAGACAGAGCACCAATTCTTATCTCCTAAACTAAATAGGAAAATTAGAGTTAAAATTCAAACCAAATACAATTAGAAAATAACTAAATATAGAACAACCATATAATAATGGCGCCAAACATTTCAACGTCGTAACTGTATATTCTTTAGCTTCACACAGAGAGGTCCAGGAGCTCTGAACCTTTGAGAACGAACGACGCCGTTTTTCTAGCCCCGGAATCAGAAATCAAAATCAAATATATTCTTTAAGGTACCTGTTAAGGCCGAGTTTCTTTTTTTTTTTTCTTTTTTTTGCAGGGAATCAATTATTAGATTATATGTTGGACCCAAATTGATTTTCGTTATGGGTTTTCATGGGTTTCATTCAAAATCGTTTTTTTTTTTTTTTTTTTTTTTTAATTGGGTGAAAAATTCAATGATGCTTTTTTGGTATTTCTTTGACTACATATATATGTATGTTTGTTTGTTTAATTGATGTAAAATGAATTTTTGATTGTCTGGTTTTGGTTGTGTAAAATTCTTGCACTTATTTATAATCTCATTGATAATAAGATTTGTTTGTTTGTTTAGGATTAATGTATGGTATGTGATATCTAGTATCAATGTGGGCATCAAATCTTGTGTTGAACTGATAATGTTTGACCCCATCCGCAAGAACCAGTTGTCGGGTAATTCAGGGGTGGGTTTAGCAGTTCATGCTCATGACTAGGAGCACACTGTATTTTGTTAATTTATATAATTTAGTATCAATGTGAGAATCGGGTTTAGAATTGGTATGAGATTTCCTTTCATGTCCACTAATCCAGATTAGAGGTTTGGGTGGTGGTTTAGAATTGGTATGAGATTTCCTTTCATGTCCACTAATCCAGATTAGAGGTTTGGGTGGTGGCACGAATAACCAATTTTTTTTCTTTCTCTCATAGAATTTAAGAACTTGATCAATTAGTTTAGGAGGTGTAAAACCTCCTTAAAAAAAAATTAAGGAGGTATAAATTTATCTTCATACTGCAACAGAACAGAAGAAATCTTGTGCAGAATTTTACTTTTATTTTTTTTTTTTATTAATTGTACTTTTTAATCAAGCTTGGTATGAAATTTTCTCAAAAATCCCACAAATGTGTTTTGACTTTTTAAGGCTTTCATTCTAGTCTATTAGATGTTTCTTGAGTAGGCTCTACTTTGTTCATACCAATTAATTTTGTTTATGGATTGCTTTTATGCTGATAAAATCTTGTAGGGTTTAAAATGAGATCACCATATCCAAAAGAAAAAAAACTACAT
Organism: Fagus sylvatica; assembly: GCA_907173295.1. NCBI lineage: Eukaryota > Viridiplantae > Streptophyta > Magnoliopsida > Fagales > Fagaceae > Fagus > Fagus sylvatica. The sequence continues at coordinate 19,155,421 of OU015761.1, forward strand.
TTTTTTTTGCTGTTGGATAAATGAACAAAATAATAGTTGATTTACTGCAAAATGTATTGTTATGGTATTTCTTGGGCATGGCTGCATAGTCTCTTTACTTCTGCTTCTTGAATTCTTCTTTTGCATTATCTTATTTTTCTTATGTCTCTTCCTTTCCAATGCACCGTCAAAAACTTCCTTTACAACCTTAATTCTACTTTGAACCATGGTCTAAAAGTTTGTAAGCACCCTTAAGCCAATCTAACACAAACCTATCTCCTTCTCTTTGCAAGAAAGCACATGATGTTATTTGTTCAAAAAAGTTGTTTTGTCTGTTAGTGTTTTTTTTTCTTGGTATTCATCGGGTACTATTCATCATAGGGATGGCTACCCTCTGCTTTACAAATTGTTATAAGTGTTTCTGTTCTAATTTGGTATTTGATGTGCGTTAATCCAAAGGAAAAAAAAGTGGCCTGTTGCGAATCCTCATTTGCCAGCATTTTTATCTCGTATTTGCCCCTTTTTGACATGGCGACATTTCTAGTGCTTGTTACAGATTGTATTGACATAATGATCTGCCATTGTGAATTTGTGAAATCCTAAAGGAGAAAATTGTTAACTTGTGTGCATTCTATTTGAAAGAAGTTTTTTAATGTGTTACATTGCTTGTGAATATTGCCTCTTATGTTGCATGTAATATGTCCCTTGTTATATGCAGATTAATAATCATGAGTGACAAAGAGGTTCTGACATATGAGGATATCGTTTTGAGAGCATCGGATTTGGATATTCTTGAAGGACCGTGTTATCTCAATGATCAAATCATTGCTTTCTACTTCGGTTATCTGTCTTCCTCGTGTAACAACAATGACATCCTTCTGGTTCCACCTTCGGTATCTTTCTGGCTTGCTAATTGCAGGGATGAGGATCTCAAAGATCTTATAGAACCTCTCAAATTATCAAGCAAGAAACTAATTATATTTACTGTGAACGACAATGATGATCTTAGTGGGGGTGATAGCGGTACACATTGGAGCCTGATTGTTTATGATAGGAGCAAGAACACATTTTCACATCATGACAGCATGGAGGGAGTAAATAATGCTCATGCCCTGAAGCTTTATGAGGCCGTCAAGGGATTCATGGGCAAAGCTGCTGAACCAACCACGCTGCCATCATCATCTTCATCCCAAGGTAGAACTAGGAAAAGGAAAGATATGAGTGCAACTGCCAAAGCTGTGGCAGTCGCCAAATCAGGGGCAGCTGCTGATGCTGCACCTTCCTTTATAGAATGCAATACACCACAACAGACAAATGGATATGACTGTGGACTTTATGTCATTGCCATTGCAAAAGTAATCTGTCAATGGCATTCAAGTAAAAGCAAGGACAAGGAGAGCAATTGGATTTCTGCTATAGAGAGGCATGTTGATGCGTCTTTGGAGATGACAATGCGAAAGGAGGTACTAAAACTTATTGAAGATTTAAGGAAGGAGGATTGAGGCGAGCCTATGAAAGATACTGGGTTAAGAGGATGTAAATATCTGCACAGACAAACAGAGGACATTGGACTTAAGCATAATGAATGTAAAGATACTGCTTTAAAACTTGAAAGCAAATTCTCTTACCAAGCTGAAAATTCGTAATTTTTTTTTTTCATACTTGTGACCACATTGCAGTAGACAATCTACTACATTAGAAAGTTAGTGAAAAGTGAAAGATGTAATTCACAGACAAAATAGTTTTTACTGTTTACTGAAATTCATTCAGAGAATTGTGAAAATTAATCAATCACCAAGTTATGACGGGCATAGTTTGATTTTGACACTAGTTGGGAGCTCCTAAAACTTCTTTAACAAGAACTAGAAAGGTGTTACTTCTTAACGATAGGTAGCCATTGGAAGATGTAATTTAGCTGTTATTGTTCAATAATGCTCTGAAGAAGCAGATAAGATTTATTTGTACTAATATTAAAGTAATGGAACACGTAAAAAACTTTGATGGTCATGCTAATAAATGTCAATCAATGCTGTTAATTGATAATTGTGTGGGATTCTTGCAGGCTAGTGCTTAAGGCATTGAAATAGCTTCATTACAGGAATTGAAGAAGGACATGGATGTTGAGGTTAGTATTGTAAGGAGGACTTGTGTGCTTTTGTTGGCGGAGTTGATGAGAGTGAGACAGGTGGTTAAAGCAAAAGTGAGAGAAGAGGCAGTGAAACTAGCCCTTGAGTGGAAAGAAAAGATAAGAGAAGGGATTGTTGTAAAATGGTTGTTTATAGTGATATAGAAGTGTGGGCTTATGCACTTACCCCATATTGGAAACATACAAAGCCATGAAAGTGTTTATAAGGTGGCACACACACCAACACTTTAAATAGATAAAATAGACTTATAGACATGTGGTTTTACTATTCACATGCGCACGTGGCGTGTGGCGTGTGGCGTTTTAGTGGCACTTGGCACTTTGTTAAGACCCCAACCATCTCACATCCGTGGGTATGCATACCCTAGCCACTAAGGCACATATTGGAGTAGTTAAACATTTGATTAAGACAATTGTGAGCTTATATTCATGATTAGTAGGTCCAAGCTATACAAGCTTGTACCTAGGTGGTTATTTCGGTGCATTGGGGGTCTAGTACATTTCTAGGCTTTAACCCCCTGTACTTATTTGTTAGAGCTTCTAAGGGTTGTACCTTGGTTGTTACTAGCAATAGCCAATAGGAGCCTTGATCTAGACTAGCCAATGGGAGGCTTGATCTAGATCAACCAATAAGAGGCTTGCATGAGTTTTCTCTCCCATTCCTCCATTGTTGCTCATTATCCAAATAACTCCATGGTTTCTCTTAGAAATTCTCTCTAGGAGATTAGATACTTTAATTGATAGAATTCAATAAGAATTAGTAGGTTTTGTTCATGAATGAAAGAGGATCAATCCTATCGGATTGATTTGTTGAATTGATTCCCCATTTGTGTGTGATTTGTGAGAGTAATTGAGTGTATAAAGGGGATCCTTTCACACTTGGCACTTGCGCGTGTGATTAAGATTAGACAATCATCTTTTAATTTATTTAAATTACTAGAGTGAGAGCAATTATCACCTTAAAGATAGTTTTGCATTTGGCTTGGCTGAGTTTGATGATGATTAGGTTATGAAGTTTTTGAGTAGTATTCTGCAGCCCAAGGAGGCCTTGGAGTTGGGCTGGGGCTTTTGGTTTTGCTGACAAGGCCTCTAAATTCTAATGAGCTTCATAGAATTGTTCTTGCCTTATGAACTTGAAATTTTGATGAATAAATAGTTTGTAAAGTGATTTTGGTGCTTGTTATTTAATTTGTATATTTGGTATTATTCTAGTGCTCTTTAGAGTGGTAAATCAGTGGCCTTAATACTGTTCTTTCTTGTAATTTGTATAATTATTTGTTCTATATAATGCGAAAATTGTAATGGCTAAAAGTTTGAGCATTTCTTACTTTCTTACCTGGCTTGATTAGCTTGAATGCTTTGATATAAACAAGTATTTCATTTTTCATTGACATCCTATCATACGGCAACAAAATTCTTCTAACAAAAATTGGAAGGTTTGACATGATACTCTGTTGGTAAGGAAGCTCCTAAGTAAAAGCATAAGGAGGGGTAGGAGTGAATTTGTACTGATTTCTGAAGATCATTAATTAGATGATGGATTTTTTTTTTTGTGTGTGTGTGGATATTTCGATAGTTGGAAGAGGGGATTGAATCCTGGATATCTCTGTTGGAATACTAAAATGTGTCCATTGAGTTGTAAGGCTCTTGCCAATGTGGGTATTTTTGGAGAAGAATAATTTTCGATTTGGATAAACTAATGAGTTGGGCAAAGAAGGCAGAAAACTCTGAAACTAAGGGCATAATTTTTTGACAATCAGAGTCTGTGGCTCGACTGAAAAGGAAGATGTTATCTGCAAAAAAAAGACATGAGTTGAATGAGTGTGATCCAAATTCCAAAGGAAAAAATAAATGTTGGGAAATAACATCATCAAATAAAATGGATAAACAATTAAGACAAAAAACAAAAATATAAGGAGAAAGAGGATTCACCTTATCTTATGTCCCAGGAGAGGAAAAAATAATCACTAGTACCATAACCATTACATTTTAAGCTACGCAAAGACGACTTGGATATACAAGACATAATAAGCTCAATAATGACTAAGAACCTTGCAACTCAATTGATTGGCACCTCCTAATTCCTCCAATAGAAATATCCAAAAGTTGTAAGCCCCGAAAGCATTTGATCTTGTTCGTGAGGCTGGTAAATGGTGTCCAGAACTATCTGCTGCTTGTGAAGTATGGAAAGAAATCAAAATTGAATTCCTAGCAATGGATACTTTGTAATTACTTTTGTTTTTTACATTTGATCCAATGAAGAATTTCTTGAACTACGATAATATTATCAGAGGCCCATTGTACAGAGACAAAACCAACTTGACATGGATGAATAAGATGCTGAAGGAAAGGACATATACGATTGGCAAGACTTGTCCTTATTCCTTAGATCTCTCTTCCTACAAACCCCATTCAACATCTTCAGATTTTAGTTAAAACATTCATCATAATCCCTTTCTATAACAATATTCCTATACCATCTTTATTTATCATGTTGTGGTCATGCAACTTTTCAATGCCATATTCTTGCAAAGTTTTCCAAACCAGTAAACCATAGAATATACAAAAAACATAAAAGACTAGAAAGTGTTTCATCAATCCTATGATCTCTCTTTTAGAGAAATTATAAATGAATCTTTGGGATGTCTACCAAAATTGACTTTCATTTCATCATTTTTACTACATGAATTAACAGTAATACTCAACATTCCAAATAGAATCCATTATCTTGTAGTAAAAAAATAAAAAGCATAAAAAAAATAATTGACTGTTCAATTCATATTCAATGGCCAGTACCATAATATAAAAAGGGGAAAATATTTGATACTGTCATAGCTAATTTTTCGACAAACATGTTTGTTGGTAACATGCTATGGACAGAAACTTCACAATTCACGTGCTAGATTTGTTATCGTACAATAATGTAATCTCAATGGATCTGTGTTCTTGTGCACTGGAACCAACTGCTCCTGTTTTAAGTATTTATTTTGAAAATATAAAATGTATTCCCAAAGATTAGATATGCTTTTGAATATTACTGACATTTCAGGTACTTGTGCCACCTGTTTTTCTTGCTATGTTGGCATGTTGCTATCAAACATGGCCAGCTCCACGTGTTAAGATTTCAACGAATTCCATATTTTTGTACACTGAACCAAACCTTCCCTGTTTTAAGTATTTATTTTGAAAATATAAAATGTATTCCCAAAGATTAGATATGCCATTAAATATTACTGACATTTCAGGTACTTGTGCCACCTGTTTTTCTTGCTTGGCGTATTGCTGTCAAACATGGCCAGCTCAGCTGGAATTCCCAACTTGACCATTTTTTTTTGTTAGAATGTAGAAGATTCGAAGCCACTTGTATACCTGGAACGACAAGGACGTATCAAACAGACAAACACTTGACAAAAGTTTCATAACTCGCTTGGCAAAAAGCCAAAAACAGAAGCAAATTACAAATTTAATACAAAGTTCCGTAGGTTTCTGTGATTGTTGTTATTATATTAATTATTGTAGTTGTGGCCAACAATGATTAAGATGTGTGGTGAGGGATAGATTTTAGATATGCATAGCCTTTTGGGGCCGCTATTTGATTTCGACCACAGAAATAATACGGGTCATTTTGTTTTCGACTTTTTAGTAATACTATCAGTATTAATGTAATAGACACCCTTTATCCCACTGGATAAAGAAAAAAAATGTGAAAATATAAATTTTTAGATTACCACAAAAATTCAAAGATAAGATTTTTCAAACTGCTGAAGATAGATCCCAAGGCCTATTGATTAAGTTACAACAATACTTTTTTGACCACAAAATTACAATTTCAAGTCTATCTTCCCATATTACTGATAGATATTTAGGAAATCAACAAAGTTTATTGTTCCAATTTATCCAAATTGGTATTAATCTAGACATATGTTCTAATCCCTTGCCAATTCCCATAGAAAGTATGACACCAATTACTGTAGAACTCCTTTTAGATTATGGTATGATTTCTCAAATTTGGGTCTCAGATAGAACCAAGCTTGCAAATTTTCCTTATAAACTCAAAAGATCTTGTGAAATAAACATGCTCCTAAACAAGTCACTTTACTTAGATATTGACTCAATTCCTTCTAAATGGGTCAAGAAAAACAACTATTCTTATACACTCCTTCCAAGTTATCATTTTATTTGCCTACATGCCTCTTCCTCAAGTGACAGTGAAAGATTTTATAATCAAATTGATCCAACAAATTACAAGTTTTATGTTTCAGACATCCAAAGGTGTAGAGCTCATATGTATAATATAATCCAAATGAGATTCCAAGATGACCTAATTCCTAGAATCATAACGCAAACTTCCCACATGACTATTTGCTCTGAAATTAGAAGTACAATTTTCTCATGTCCAAAACCTCAATTATGGAATAGTCCAGCTACAAGAGAATATATTGCATATTGGAAGCTACATGTAAATGAAATCTTAGAAGAAGAAGATTATGCATATTTTGAAGAATATGATGTAAAGGCTATTCACAATTTGAACACTTAGAGAATTCCTGACAAGTTATTGACAAGCTGACAAGATGTAAAGAAGAATCAAAACAGACAGGTTTACTTTCGGCGGCACAAAAGCAAGTTTCAAGTTTTAAGATGCTCGATTCAAGAAATTCAAATTTTCAAGAAATTCTTGACAAAATGAAGACAGAAGAAGACTCCTTTTGACAAGTTTGAAGACAAACTTACTTTCGGTGCAAGTCTATACAAAAGAAGACTCTTTTTGATGCAAATTGACAAGACAAATCTGCTTTCGGTGCAAGTTCAGACAAATCTTCTTTTGGTGCAAGTTGATAAGTTCAAAGAAAGGTTCCAAGACAAGCTGATTGACAAGTTTTAAAGTGACAAGATTCCTGACAAAGTAAGATGCTTTCGACAAGAAAATCCGACAGATTCCAAATTTCAGATTTCACTTTCTCAAATTTCCAAGTCAAATTATTCAAGTTACTGTTTATTTTACTTTTCCAAGTTTTATTTAAGCTATCCTTCTAGCTTGTAGAAGGCACGATCTAATTTTACAACTTCTTTAGCAAAGTCAAAAGCAAACCTTGTAAACTCTCTCCTTTTCAGAAAACAAAACCTTCTCTTGTATTTCTCAAGTTATTTCTCAAGACATCTCTGTAAGTTTTCAAAGTTCATCAAATGAATTATGCAATTTAGTTTTAATCAATTGTTTTCATATTTTATTATTATTACTATAATTTTGTTTGTAGCATACTTATTCCATACTGCCTTTACTCTGTCAATTTCTAGCAATTTCATCTTTATTATACTGTTAATCTTGTCCTGGTTGTCATTATGGTATCAGAACCAAGTGTCTTCTTAGGTATGTTCATTGCTAGATTTGCCTGTTCCAAGCTTTTTTGTGTTAGAGTAGTGATTGTTAGCAAGTCCGACTCCAAGAGCCATCTGTGTTGGTAAGCCCATGTTAGCCGAGGGTAGGCGTTTTAGGGTGTTCCAGGCAGTGTTTCAGTAGAGCCTCAAGGACGAAAGAAGTCTCACAATCCCTACAATAGTTCAGAAATTCTTAGAATTGGTAAGTTTAAAAATGAATAATCTTAGAAGTTCTAACACTAGATCTCAGATGTCCTCCAAGAGTGATAATACAGTTAATAAAGAAGAAGTTAGCTTAACAAATGTTAGTTCAGAGAAAAATTTGCAGGATTGGAATTTACCTTTAGTACCACAAAACAAAATTTACAAGAAAACAACTTTTTCAAATCTTTCATTTCTCTCAAATTACACAATAAAAACTGTAAAAAGAACTTACTCTTTGAAGTTTTGAAACAATTCAATTACTTAGTAGAAAAGAGATAGACAAAAACATAGAAGATGATTTAGATTACATAGATCAACATCCAGATGGTACTGTTAGTATAAATTTCCAACCCTTTAGAAAATCTATAAGTTCAAATTCTTGCTCTGCTAGATATAGCAACCCTTACAAAGAAAAAATAGTTTCACCACCAAGATGTAATTTTAGTAGGCTTAAATTGCAAGAAAATCCAAGAGTAGATGATGATTTAAGACATAGTATAGATCGATTAGATAATTTAAGATTTGTTGAAGAAGAAGATAGATCACAAAAATTAGATTTAGATAAGATTCGGAAATCAAGTAATAATTAAAATTACACAAATCCAAATTTAGATGGAATAATCAAAAGTAATGTAATAAATACTCTTTTTTACTCACTCCACACGTCTTCTCAATTTCCTCAAAAAAGATCAAACTCCCCAACAAATTCTGATATGGGATTCTTTCCTCCTAATATGTATAATCCACAAATTAATATGATTAAAAAACCTTTTGAGTTAAACAAAGAAAAATTAATAAAAGATTTTATGTCCCCAAAATATGAAAATAGAAGAAAAGAATTTTTTGCAACTTTTTCAGAATTTTTAAGAAATTACATAAGAGACAAATATTATGAATTTATGAATGATATACAAGATGAAGTCAATTTCTTTGAATGGTTTGACAATTACTTTAAGCCAAAAATTTTAGCCGAAGAAACACAAACACAAACTCTCTCTTACAAAAAAAAAGCTACACATAAAGTTACATATAGATATAGGCCATTGACTAGCCAAAACACCATCATAGGAGACAAGACTACAACTCACACTCCACCTAACATTCTATCATCAAATCCAGTGAATAAAAAACATGCATGTGATACTAGCCATAATAGCCTATTGCCTTTAACTACCGACAACACTCATTTTGCTACAAACCAACAAGACAATATAGATCTAACTAAAAAACAAATGCAAACTATTAATAGAACTACACAAAATTGGTTAAAAGTTGAAAATAAAGAAGTTGTTCATGAGAAATTTCCTCCATATGAATCTATAATCATAAGTCATAGAAACCACCAACTAGTTGCCTCCCCCATAAAAAATGTAAGATCATCAAATTCTAAGTGATGGGAAACCAGATAGTGATAGAAATTGGTTAAATGTAAGTCTAAGTCAAGATGAAACCAAATGTAGGAGACCCAGCAGATTATAGAGAAAGTGCTTATGATAGCTTAGAAAATTTAAGATGTTATACTTTGTCAGATTTTAGGTGGTATAAAGATGTTTTCCTTTCAAATGTCTTGATTAGACCTGATAATGCTGAAGCTTTTGGAAAGAAAAATTTATAAATGGATTACCTCATTATTTTGCTTACAAAGTTAGAGAAAAATTATTTGAAAAAGGTCATACAGATTATGCACAAACTACTTATGGAGAATTATTTGCACAATTCAAAAAGTAGGATTAAATTTATGCAATGATTTAAGAATGACCCACCAATTAGAAAAAGAAAGAAAATATGTAAAATTAGAATTAGGAAATTTTTGTGAACAATTTGGTTATTCTCCATTAAAAACTATTGCTTCATCTAGACAAAGAAGAAAACAACAAAAGCTTTACAAAGAATAATTATAAAAATTACAATAGCAATAAAAAGAATAAACCTTACAAGTTTTATAATAATAAACCCTACAAAAATTCTAATTTTAAGCCACAAGCTAAAAATGTTGGAAAACAAAAAGATAGAACTCCTGTTTGTTATAAATGCGGTAAAACTGGTCATTTCCAAAAGAATTGCAAAGTTAAGAAAGAAATTAATAAAATAGAAATTAGTAAATATAAGTACAGAACAATTAAAAGACAAGTTTTTACAAATTTTACAAACTGACTCAGAAAATGATTCAAAGGACTCTTTAGAAGATAATGCCTCAAATAATGAAATTTTTCAAATTGAAAACTCTTCTGATAGCTCTTATTCAAAAAATTCTAGTGAAGAAGGAATAGAATTATGTCATTGTGATAACAAAGATTTTTGTTCATGCAAGTAAACTATAAATGTCTTAACAAAATCAGAACAAATTATTTTTGAATTAATTGACAAAATAGAGGATCCACAAATTAAATTTAAATATTTAAAGAAAATTTCCCAAATAGATCATTAAAATACCCCATTAGCAAAACCAGATAAAACAAAATGTAATTATACTAATATTTCAGACATGTTTAAAAAACAAAAAGCTCAAACTACAATTCAAGATCTTCAATTAGAAATAAATTCCATAAAACAAGAAATTAGAGAAATTAGGACAAATTCTCAAATTGCTCATGAACAATTTAGACAAGAATTATCTAGCTTTAAAATTAGAAAATAAGAAACAAACTCCCAGTAATTTCAGAAATAGAAGAAGACAAGTTGCAAGAAGATGATGATATAGAATACTTACCTAAATCAAGTTCCTACTGATCTTTTCATAAATTTAATAGACAGAGTAATATTTCCAAAAATGGTATACTGAAGTTCCAAATTGTAGTAAACAAGGAATATTATTTTACTATTGTTGCTTTGTTAGACTTCAGGAGCTGATTCAAACTGTATTCAAGAAGAATTAATTCCTAGCAAAATATTATGAAAAGAACTACTGAAGGATTATCTCAAGCTAGTGGAACAAGTTTAAGTATAGATTTTGGATTACCAAAATACACATGTTCATAGAGATGGTATTTATATTCAAACAACTTTTGTTTTAGTAAAGAATATAACCAATAAAGTAATATTAGGAAACCCTTTTATAACTTTATTATATCCCATCAGAGAAATTTCAGAAAAAGGTCTCACTACACAAATTTTAAATCAAGAAGTTACTTTTCCCTTTGTCATGCCACCTATGACACAAGATATAAATTTGCTAAAAGAAATTTCATTTTCAAAAGAATTAAATTTAATTTCCAAAATACCTCAAAAAACTTTGCAAATTGCTCCTTCTTTTCAATAAAATTTAAAGTTATAATTCAATACTCTTTCCAAGTTTTTATAACATAGCAGGTACTAACAAATTGTATTTTTCAGGATGAAGAAGATAGAGTTCGGAAAATTCACTCTCCCTCTTTATCCAAAAGGAACAAATTTTAAAATTTTAAATTCAGAGTACTTAAATAATTTAGCCAGCTCCATCAACGAGGAACAGCAGTGTCTTTTAGATGCTCTCTGGAATACTCGTTATGATGAAAGGAAATTTTTAGACAGCATTAATGCTTTAACATATTACTTTAGCCAGCTACATAATACTGTAGACAGCAGCAAATTTTCATCTTTTACAGGTATTCAGTCTACATCCCAAGATCCTAGTAGCAGTTCCACTCACATTGCAAATTTACAAGAGATGCCCCCACTGGGCCGAGAGACTTTTACCCCACTGGTAAAAGACAAAAGTGAGCAGAGTGAGGAAAATAGCTTGTCTCTTAATAGACAGCCTTTATCCCCACTGGATAAAGAAAAATGTGTGGAAACAGAAAATTTTAAACTACCACAAGAACTCAAAGATAAGATTTTCCAAACTGCTGAAGATAGATCCCAAGGCCTATTAATTAAGTTACAACAATACTTTTTTGACCACAAAGTTACAATTCCAGGTCTATCTTCCCATATTACTGATAGATATTTAGGAAATCAACAAAGTTTATTGTTCCAATTTGTCCAAATTGGTATTAATCTAGACATATGTTCCAATCCCTTGCCAATTCCCATAGAAAGTATGACACCAATTACTGTAAAACTCCTTTTAGATTATGGTATGATTTCTCAAATTTGGGTCTTAGATAAAACCAAGCATAATGACAACCAGGACAAGATTAACAGTATAATAAACATGAAATTGCTAGAAATGGACAGAGTAAAGGCAGTATGGAATAAGTATGCTACAAACAAAATTATAGTAACAATAATAAAATCTGAAAACAATTGATTAAAACTGAATTGCATAATTCATTTGATGAACTTTGAAAACTTACAGAGATGTCTTGAGAAATAACTTGAGAAATACAAGAGAAGGTTTTGTTTTCTGAAAAGGAGAGAGTATACAAGGTTTGCTTTTGACTTTGCTAAAGGAAAGAGAAGTTGTAAAATTAGACTGTGCCTTCTACAAGCCAGAAGGATAGTTTAAATAAAACTTGGAAAAGTAAAATAAACAGTAACTTGAATAATTTGACTTGGAAATTGGAGAAAGTGAAATCTGAAATTTGGAATCTGTCGGATTTTCTTGTCGAAAGCATCTTACTTTGTCAGGAATCTTGTCACTTTAAAACTTGTCAATCAGCTTGTCTTGGAACCTTTCTTTGAACTTATCAACTTGCACCGAAAGAAGATTTGTCTGAACTTGCACTGAAAGCAGATTTGTCTTGTCAGTTTGCATCAAAATGAGTCTTCTTTTGTCTGGACTTGCACTGAAAGTAAGTTTGTCTTCGAACTTGTCAAAAGGAGTCTTCTTTTGCCTTCATTTTGTCAGGAATTTCTTGAAAATTTGAATTTCTTGAATCGAGCATCTTAAAACTTGAAACTTGCTTTTGTGCCGAAAGTAAACTTGTCCACTTTTACTTCTTGTCATCTTATGAAATTGAAGAATCTTTGTGCCGAAAGTAAACTTGTCCACTTTTACATCTTGTCACCTTATGAAATTGAAGAATCTTATCTAGAATCTCTTGATCTTGTTTGAAAAGGACTTGAGAAATTTGTCTTGAGGCTTGATTTGGAACTGAGAATTCATAATTTGAAGTTTGGAATTTCTTCATATGGATCTTGAGAATCTTGAAAATAATTTGGATTTTGTGAGACTTGAATTCCTTGATCATCATCCGAGTCATCAGAGATTTGAGAGAGGGCATCTTGAAGTTGCTTTTTTTAATTCTTTTTTGGATTTGTGTAGACTGTGAAGCATGAATGAGAACTTAGTTTGTGGGTCTAGTAAATTACAATCTGAAATCATTTTTGGGTATTCACTTGTGTCAACAATATATTTCTCCCACCATCGAACATAAATTTGTCTAATAATGAACCTTGGAGAAGGGGAAAAGAAAGCAAAATCCCATCCCATAATCCATGGAAGACTATATCTTGCATAAAATGCTAATAATTTGGGGAAATTACACAGTGCTGAGGGTACTTGGAAGTTTTCATAGATTGGGATGAGAGAGAAAAGAAAATAAATTTGTTCAACTGAATAGGCTCTTTTAACTTGTTCTTTGGATTTTTCATCTAGTCTTTTTGAAGGCAAAATGGATGGTTCAGGACCAAATTGGAACCACCAGTGATGGAACCAAGCAGGAAGATTTTGGATTTCTAAGTATTTTTCAAAATAGAAGAACCATGAATGCTGGAATCTATCATTTTGGAAATAAAAAGCATTATACTAAGCATTTTGATAATCATAATAATTATAGTATTGGGGAGAAAAGTTTTGGCTAAATTTTCTTGTATCCCATGGTGAGCCATTCCACTAAAGAGGACTAATAACATTTTTAATGACACATTTTGAAAAAGCAATTCGCAAAGAATCCCATTTGCATTTATTATGGGTTAAGAGGATAGAACTTGTATCAACTAAAATAAATTCATAAATGGTTTGTGTCTTGTAAGGATGTTCTGGTTGAAAGTACCATCCTAGAGGAAACATTTGAGATACAACTTGTCTGGGGTTTTGGATGTGAGCAATTTGATGTTCTACTGGGAAAATATTAACTTCTCGGGATTTGATAATTTGAAAGGACTCTGCTGAGTGTGGAGATGGAAAAGATTTAGTTGAATTAACTTGTGATGGAGAATTTACTTGTGTTTGAGAATTGGATGAAGAGTTATTTGAACTTGCTGGAGATTTTAAACTTGATGCAATAACAGTTTGTGCATAAGTGGGTAATTTAGAGGGAAGTGGGGGAAATTATGCTAAATTTGTAAATTTGTTGGGAAATCTGTTTGAGAGAGGAAGATTTGTGGAAGAGAATTGAGAAGTTTGTACTTTTGGACTTGGAGATCTTGGTGGTGTATTAGTTTTTGTTTTTGAGGATGATGGGGATGACTTAAAAGCATAATCTACAGCATTTTGAATTTTGGATCGGTCGGGATGAGTTGTCAATTTGTAGTTTTGGAATGGAGATGTCATTTTCCCTGTAAAAATTCACGAGTTAAAAAATCAGGAATATAATTTGATTCACCTTTGATGTACTCAATATTAAAGTAAAAAATACTTAAAATAGCTTGCCATCTTGCAAAAATTTGTTTGAAAGCAAGGTTTTCAACATCTTTGAACAAAACATCTTTTGCACTTTTGCAATCAACTCTTACTAAAAACTTTTGATTTAAAAGATCATCTTGAAATTTTGAAATACATAAAACTATTGATAAAACTTCTTTTTTAATAGTACTATAATTTTGTTGTGCATCATTCCATACGCCTGAGTAAAAACGGACAATTTGCTCATGACTTGACTCTAAGATTTTTTGCTTAAGAATACCTCCATAACCAAGTTCAGAGGCATCAGTTTCTACTATCTTGAAAGAATCAGGAGAAGGAAGACCTAAACACGAAAGAGTTTTGACATGTTTTTTAATTTGTCTAACAATTTGAGTGTGAGTGTCAGTCCATGGTGGTGGATTATTTTGTAATATTTGGAAAAGAGGACAACATATTTTTCTAAGATTTTGATAATAATCTGAGACATATTTTAGACTTCCTAAGAACCTTTGAAGTTAACCCTGAGGGGTAGCTCAACTGGTCCGGTCTTGGGTGTGCTCCCCAATGATTACTAGTTCGAGTCTCCTCAGGGCGACCTACCCAAGGCAAAGCCTTGTGTCTATCGTGGTACACGTGCTAGTAGGGTGTTGCGTGTCCCCTTGGGATTAGTCGAGGTGCGTGTATCTACGGAACGCTGGCTCGGACACCTTATATTTAAAAGAACCTTTGAAGTTGATTTTTATCTTTTATTTCATCAGGGAATTTGTCAGCAAATTGAATAGCTCTATCTATGAGTGTTATTTTACCTTGATAAATGTTATGTCCTAAAAATCTAATTTTTTCTTAAAATAACTTTATTTTTGTGGTAGAAACTACTAATCCATTAAATTGTATAATTTTAATAAATGTTTCTAAATGTTTCCAATGCTGATCTATTGAATTTGAAAATATTAAAACATCATCAATATAGGCAATTGAAAAACTTGTATAAGGAGTAAAAATATCATTCATAATATTTTGAAATTCACTAGGTGCATTCTTTAAGCCAAATGGCATTACATTCCATTCATAATGTCCAAAGGGAACAGTAAAAGCAGTTTTATATTTATCTTTTTCATCAATTTGAATTTGCCAAAAGCTACTTTTCATGTCAAATTTTGAAAAAACTTTTGCATTATGGACTCTTGCTAATAAATCTTTTTTATTGGGTATAGGGTACCTAATCCATTTTAAAGCATTATTTAAAGGCTTGTAATTTATAACTAATCTAGGAGCACCTCTTTCAATTTCAGCATTCTTTTGTACATAAAAAGCAGAACAACTCCAAGGGGATTTACTTCTTTCTAATTAAGCCTTTGTCCATTAATTCTTGAATTTCTTTCTTGCAATATTCTAACAATTCTTGATTCATTTGAATAGGCCTAGCTTTTGTGGGTATATTTCTTTCATTAAAATCTGACTCATAAGGTAAGCTAACAATATGTTGTTTTCTATGCCAAAAAGCATTAGGTAAATCTGCACAAATTTCATTTTTTATTTTGTTTTCAAAGTTTACAATTCTTTGTTTGAGCAAAGGAGATTCTAATTGTTCTTCAATCCTTTTATATTCTAAATCTTGTTTTAAAAACATAATATGTTTCTCTTTTCTATTAGGAATTTTAAGGAAATCGAAGGAGAACAAAAGGCTTTGAGGCACGATAAATCGCTGTCTTTAAGACTAGATTTGCTCCCTCTCCTCAGAGATTGCTAAGGATTCAAGCAAATTAGTCTCCAGGATACAACAAAGCCAAGAATTAATGATAGCAAAATCAATTAATTCTTTAGAACTTCTTAGAACATATTGTTTTCTTGCATATATTAACTGAACACGAAATTCCTTTTTAATTTCAAGGTATAACAGTCAAGAGTCATCTTGAAAAAGCACCATTTCAGCCTTTAATGGTCATTAACTGCCTTAATTGCCGAGATCTAGTCGCCTGAATTAGTGGTCCAGGCGACTGAGTCAGGCAAAACTCCCAGGCACGACATCCAGTCGACTGGACCACCAATTCAGGCGACTGGATCAACCAAGTACATGTCATCCAGTCGACTGGATTGGTGGTCCAGTAGACTGGATTGGACAGAAATTCCAAACTTTCAAAACTGTCAAATCCAATCTACTAGATACAAATCCAGTCTACTGGATACAAATCCAGTCTACTGGATCTGAATTACAACCTATTAGATATTAAATATCTAACAATCCCCCACTAGGTTGTAATATTTCTTGTTCAGTCTACAGCACACACAAAACTTATGCATCAAAGAAGGTGTCTTTCAACTTAAACCCTCTCCTCGTGTAATTACTTCAAAGTTTCAAGAGAGTTGTTGGTGGCTCATTCGTTTAAACCAAAACTCTTTTCCTTAAAATCGGAAATAACACACACACAGCAATGATCTTTAACATTAGAAGTTCTCCTATAGTTTAGCACTTAAATGGCCTTATGCTCTACTTGGTTTAGTGAACATTTACAAGAGAAAACCTTAACTCTTGTTTAGAAGCGGCACCACTCCTATGTTCACAAAAGTGGAGTTTCTTCTTTATGTCCCTGTTACACAAACATCACTTGATTTGAACTTCATTAAGAGTAAAAACTCATCCTCCTAACGTAATAGATTGCACTATTCCATCCTGAATGGGACACAAGTTTTAATGTTCTTACTAATCACAAATCAACAGCTTGTTATTACCCTTTAAACCTTTTCAAGTAAATTTACTCAAGGTTGGATTCCCACTGTTGGTGATTCTTTTAGAAAGGTTTTAATCCCATTCCTATGGAAGTTACCCTTACCATATCTCGAGATAAACCTTTGGTAAATGGGTCAGCAAGATTTCCACTTGACTTTACGTAGACAATAGAAATTACACCATCTTCTATTAGCTGTCTTACGTACTCATGTCTTAGACTAATATGTCTAGACTTTCCATTATAGATTTTACTGTATGCTTTTGACATCGTGGCTTGGCTATCACAGTAAATAGATATGGCTGACATCGGTTGTGGCCACAACTCTATATCATATAACATGTTCCTTAGCCATTCTGCTTCTTTACCAGCCGAAGCCAAAGCAATAAACTCAGATTCCATAGTTGAATGAGAGATACACGATTGCTTTTTAGATGCCCATGATATTGCACCCCCACCAAGAGTGAATATCCAACCAGATGTTGACTTATTGTCACCTACACTAGTCACCCAATTAGCATCTGAATATCCTTCTAACAAAGCTGGATATCCAGAATAATAGAGTCCTAAATCTTTAGTTTTCTTTAAATAACTAAAGACTCTTGCAATGGCTTTCCAATGCTCTGCACTAGGGTTACTAGTATACCTTGACAGTCTGTTTACTGCGAAGGCTATATCTGGTCTTGTACAATGCATGGCATACATCATGCTTCCTATTGCACTAGCAAACTCGAGCTGTGCAATTGCCCTTCCAATATTTTCAACTAACTTATAGTTGGAATCAAACGGTGTATTTACCTCCTTAACATTGAGATGCTTATATTTAAGAAGTACCTTCTCAATGTAATGATTTTGACAAAGTACATAACCTTCACTATGTCTTTTAACCTTGATCCCTAAGATAGTATCTGCTTCATTAAGATCTTTCATCTTAAACACCGAAGCTAAATACTTCTTGGTTTCACATACACCTAACATGTTTGTTCCAAAGATAAGCATATCATCCACATACAAGCACACAATTACTCCATACTCACTAGTAAACTTAGAGTAGACACACTTGTCGGCTCCATTGTGTTTGAAACCATTAGCTAGTATAACGGTATCAAACTTTTCATGCCATTGTTTAGGTGCTTGTTTTAAGCCATACAATAACTTAACTAACTTACAGACTTTCTTTTCACTTCCAGGAAGCACAAAGCCTTCCGGTTGATCCATATAGACCTCCTCGTCTAAATCTCCATTTAGGAAAGCTGTCTTTACATCCATTTGATATACCACCAGCTTATAAATGGATGCAAGTGCTATTAGCACACGAATAGATGTAATCCTAGCAACTGGTGCATAGGTCAAAGTAATCTATTCCCTCCATTTGCCTAAATCCTTTAGCCACTAACCTTGCTTTAAAGGTTTGAATAGTTCTATCAGTCCTATATTTTCTTCTAAATACCCATTTACAACCAATGGTATTAGAACCTGGAGGAAGATCCACTAGGACCTAAGTATTGTTAGACAATATTGAGTCCATCTCATCATTAATAGCTTCTCTCCAAAAGGCTGCATCTCTTGAAGCCATAGCTTCACTATAAGTACTTGGATCTTCTTCCACATTTCCTACAAAAGGAAGCTTGCTAAGGACATTTTCTCGGTTTCCTTCTACAAGGTAAACATTTACTTGGTATGAAATGAAATCAGGACCAAAATCCTTTTCTTTTCTTACCCTTTGACTCCTCCTTTGTTCACTTGGTGAACTTGGTTCTATTCTCTTGTTTCCACTAAGAGAATCATGAACCAATGAGTCAGATTCTTGTATTTGTTTTGGTTCTATTTGAGAATCATTAATAAACTTGTTCTCAATGAATTCCACATCCCTTGATTCCACTATAGTGTTGGAACTTAAATCCAACAATCTATAAGTCTTAGAATTCACTGCATAACCAACAAACACACTCTTTATAGCTCTAGGTCCAAGCTTGGTTCTTTTAGGATCTTGAACTCTAAAGTAGGCTATATACCCCCACACTTTAAGATAATTCAAATTAGGCTTCCTACCATTCCATAACTCATATGGAGATGACTGAATTTTTTTAGATAGAACCCTATTATGCACATGACATGCAGTTAGCAAAGCTTTACCCCACAAGTTGAAAGGTAGCTTTGCACTTACTATCATTGCATTCAACATGTCAACTAGTGTTCTATTCTTTCTTTCAGCTAAGCCATTTTGTTGGGGTGTATAAGGGGCTGACCTTTGGTGAATTAGTCCATTTTCCTCACAATAAATGGTAAACTCTTGTGGAAAATATTCACCACCTTC
This sequence comes from Fagus sylvatica, assembly GCA_907173295.1. Classification (NCBI taxonomy): domain Eukaryota; kingdom Viridiplantae; phylum Streptophyta; class Magnoliopsida; order Fagales; family Fagaceae; genus Fagus; species Fagus sylvatica. Next base: position 19,174,659 of record OU015761.1, read on the forward strand.
TATCACTTCTAAGAATTTTAATTCTTTTATCCTTTTGATTTTCAACCTCAGTTTTATACTTCTTAAACATATCAAAGGATTCATCTTTATTCCTCATTAGATAGACATAAGTATACCTAGAGAAATCATCTATGAAAGTGATAAAGTAACGTTTTCCACCTCTAGTTAAAATACCATTCAATTCACATACATCAGAATGAACTAATTCTAGCAATTGTGAATCTCTATTAGTGGATGGAAATGGCTTCTTTCTTATCTTAGATTCAATGCATATTTCACACTTATCATGCACATCTTGTTTATAAGATATCAGCCCATGCTTTGACGTATACTTCATCTACTTGAAATTTAAATGTCCTAATCTAACATGCCACAATAGAGAAGAATCCACAATATAAGCACAACCAACATCATTCTTATTAATAATCAAACTGAGTTTGTACATGCCATTACAAAAATAACCCTTTCCAACAAATACACCAAACTTAGATAAAATAAGCTTGTCCGACTCAAGGACAGCTTTTACACCATTCTTAGACAATAAACTAGCTGAAACCAAGTTCTTCTTAATATCAGGAACATGATACACATTAGTGAGTTTGAGTTTCTTTCCACTACTCAAAACCAGCTCCACAGTTCCTGTTCCAAGCACTTTAGCGGTGTTATGATTGCCCATTAGGACCTCTAACCCATTGCCCGCTTCCACATACTCTTTGAACAGCATCTTGTTGTTGCAAACATGGATTGTTGCACCAGAATCATACCACCACTCGGATGAATTTTCTGCTGTATTAGCCATATGCACTTCAGTAATCATACCGATTTGCATTTCACTCACCATGGCCACAATCTCATCAACAACATTTGCCTCACTTATATTCAGTTCCTTTTCTTTCATTTGGTTCTTCAAGAATCTGCATTCTCGGATGTAGTGATCTTTCTTTCCACAATGAAAACAGGCCCTACCTTTCTTGTCTTTGTTGGAATTAGTTTTCTTTATAATTTTCTTGTTTGGCCTGAAACTCTTATTAGTTTTACTACTTCCAACTCCACCATTTAAAACATAATTAACAGTCCCTTCATTTACTTTAGACACAGAATTGGTACCCTCACGAATTCGACTCTCTTCTTCAATTCGAAGGTGTGTACCAATTTGTTCTAAGGTAAGTCCTTCTGCCATGTGCAGAAGCTTCTTCCTATAATTGTTCCATGATGGTGGGAGTTTAGCAATGATTGCTCCCACTTGAAACAATTCTGGAATCTTGATGGATAGATCATTTAATTTATGAACCAGAATTTGTAACTCATGCATTTGGTCCAAAACAGAAACATTATCCATCATTTTGAAATTAAAATACTTCTGAATTATAAATTTATCCGTACCTTGCTTCTCCGTTTTGTATTTAATCTCTAGTGCTTTCCAGATTTCCTTTGGAGAAGTCATGGTTGTGTACAGATCATACAACCAGTCGGATAGTGTATTCAGAATGTGACCCCTGCACACCAGTTCATCTTCCCCCCTCTTGATTCTTTGTTGCTTCAATTGTTCAGTGTCTTCAGGAGTAGGATCCGGAATTGGCTGCAGATTGGGGTCCAGAACATAAAATATCTTCAGTGCAGTCAAAAGAAACTTCATCTTGTCTTGCCAACGGATGAAGTTCGAACCATCAAACTTATCCAACTTCACAAAGTCTTGATTCATCATCTTGTAAGCCATCTTCTCTCCTTCCATTGCAGAAATCTAGTCTTAAAATTGTTAGGAATTTTAGAGAAATCAAAGGAGAGCAAAAGGCTTTGAGGCACGATAAATCGCTGTCTTTAAGACTAGATTTGCCCCCTCTCCTCAGAGATTGCTAAGGGTTCAAGCAAATTAGTCTCCAGGATACAACAAAGCCAAGAATTAATGATAGCAAAATCAATTAATTCTTTAGAACTTCTTAGAATCTATTGTTTTCTTGCATATATTAACTGAACACGAAATTCCTTTTTAATTTCAAGGTATAACAGTCAAGAGTCATCTTGAAAAAGCACCATTTCAGCCTTTAACGGTCATTAACTGCCTTAACTGCCGAGATCCAGTCGCCTGAATTAGTGGTCCAGGCGACTGAATCAGGCAGAAACTCCCAGGCACGACATCCAGTCGACTGGACCACCAATCCAGGCGACTGGATCAGCCAAGTACATGTCATCCAGTCGACTGGATTGGTGGTCCAGTAGACTGGATTGGGCAGAAACTCCAGACTTTCAAAATTGTCAAATCCAGTCTACTGGATACAAATCCAGTCTACTGGATCTGAATTACAACCTATTAGATATTAAATATCTAACATTTTCTAGCAATCTTGGACTTATAAATCAAATTAATTTCATTAGAAAATGACATTTGTTTTAACAAATTTATATCTCTTGTCATAGGTGGTAAGATAAAAGGAAAAGTAATCATTTGTCCTAAAATTTGTGTTGTGAGTCCTTTTTCTTAAATTTGTTTTATAGGATATAACAAAGCTATGAAAGGATTTCCTAATATTACTTTTGAAGTTATATCTTTGACTAAAATGAAAGTAGTCTTAATACAAACACCGTCTCTACAAACATGAGCATTTGAAAGTTTGAATTCAATATTTAAACTAGCACCACTAGCTTGTGAAAGTTTTTCTATTGTTTTTTTATAATATTTTGTAGGGATTAATCCTTCTTGAATGCAATTTGAGTCTGCCCCTGTATCTAGTAAAGCAACAATTTCAAAAACATATTCTTTGTCTATTACTATTTTAACTTTAGTATACCACTTTTGAAAAAGTATTTTGTCAATTGTATTTAAAAAAGTTTCTTTGAAATTTGGTTGGGTTATCAATTGAGCAATTTGTTTACAGTTTTCTTCTGATTCAACCTCATTTTCTATACTAGGATGTTGTAGATTATTATTATTATTTATTTTCAATGTTATCATTTCTTGTGCTAATTGTTCTTCTGTAATTTGAAAACTAGATGTTTTGATTTCTTTTATTTCTTGTTTTAATGAATTTATTTCTGAATGAAGTTCTGGAGTTTTTAACTTAGAAGGCTTACAATTATTTTGATAGTGACCAAAGTTTTTACATTTGTAACATAAGGGTTTGTGCTTGGCTTTTTCTTCAGGAATTTTTGTTAGTGGATTTATTGTCGGTGAATCTACTATGTCTATTATAAGTGTTTTACTTTTCTTATCTTTCTTTAGCTTTTTCTTGTCTTTATGAATGTTAACTTTTTTATTTTTCTTTATGGTGTTGATTTGGCCAATTTGACTTGTTAGGAGAGTTTGTCTTTGTCTTGTATCTATATGGGGTTTGTCGGTGTTTTGATGTTTTAGAATCAATAGTTTATTATAGTTATTGTCAGAATTTTCACATGCATGTTTTTTAGTCAATGGATTTGATGATAGAATGTTAGGTGAAGTGTGGGTTGTAGTCTTGTCTCCTATGATGGTGTTTTGGCCAGTCAATGATGGTGTTTTGGCTTTTATCATGATGGTGTTTTGGCTATGTCTATGTGTAGCTTCTTTTTGTAGAAGGGAATTTGTGTTTGTGTTTCTATCGGCTAAAATTTTTGGCTTAAAGTAATTATCAAACCATTCAAAGAAATTGACTTCAGCTTGTATATCATTCATAAACTCATAATATTTGTCTCTTATGTAATTTCTTAAAAATTCTGAAAAATTTGCAAAAAATTCTTTTCTTCTATTTTCATATTTTGGGGACATAAAATATTTTCTTAATCTTTCTTTGTTTAATTCAAAAGGTTTCTAATCATATTAATTTGTGGATCATACATATTAGGAGGAAAGAATCCCATATCAGAATTTGTTGGGGAGTTTGGTCTTTTTTGAGGAAATTGTGAAGACGTGGAGTAAAAAGAAGGGGAAACTTGTGAAGATGTGGAGTAAAAAGGAGTATTTATTACATTACCTTTGATTATTCCATCTAAATTTGGATTTGTGTAATTTGAGTTATTACTTGATCTCCTAATTGTGTTTAAATCTAATTTTTGTGATCTATCTTCTTCTTCAGCAAATCTTAAATTGTCTAATCGATCTATACTATGTCTTAAATCATCATCTACTCTTGGAATCTCTTGCAATTTAAGCCTACTAAAATTACATCTTAGTGGTGAAACTATTTTTTCTTTGTAAGGGTTGCTATATCTAGCAGAGCAAGAACTTGAATTTGTAGATTTTCTAAAGGGCTAGAAATTTATACTAACAGTACCATCTAGATGTTGATCTATGTAATCTAAATCATCTTTAAAGTACTTTGCACGGAAGTTGGTTGGGTAGCATTTCTTAGTAGTCATCTATTGGGTAATTTTACATCTTTCCAATTAATTTGTGTGGGGACATTAACATGAGATTCTCTTGTACTAGCTTGTAACAATAAAGTTTTTCCTTTTGGACTTTCCATTAAATCTTGAGGTTCTAAAGTAGTTTTCATCAACTTGTAGTAAATTCTATAAACAATTACTAAGGGTTGTGCACCTTCTAACATATTATAACCTGAAGTTTCTATATCTAATTCTAAAGTTTGTAACACAGTTTCATTAGTTAAAGATACAACAAAATTTGGATAACAATTAAAATAAATTGGACCTTTATAGAGAGAAGATTCTACCATTCCTAATAAAGCATCTTGATAAATCTTAAATCTACCATCTCTTAATCCTAGAAAAACACTAGTATTTAATCCTTGTCTTGTTAAAGGTTTGACTGCAACTTGAACTAAACCAAAATGTATAAAAGAAAAGTTATCTATGTTTTTGTCTATCTCTTTTCTACTGAGTAATTGAATTGTTTCAAAACTTTGTTTCAAAGAGTAAGTTCTTTCTATAGTTTTTATTGTGTAATTTGAGAGAAATGAAATATTTGAAAAAGTTGTTTTCTTGTAAATTTTGTTTTGTGGTACTAAAGGTAAATTTCAATCCTGCCAATTTTTCTCTAAACTAACATTTGTTAAGCTAACTTCTTCTTTATTAACTGTATTATCACTCTTGGAGGACATCTGAGATCTAGATCTAGAACTTCTAAGATTATTCATTTTTAAACTTACCAATTCTAAGGATTTCTGAGCTATTGTAGGGATTGTGAGACTTCTTTCGTCCTTGAGGCTCTATTGGAACACTGCCTGGAACACCCTAAAACGCCTACCCTCGGCTAACACGGGCTTACCAACGGCCTTACGCTTACCAACGCAGACGGCTCTCAGACTCGAACTTGCTAACAATCACTACTCTAACACAAAAAAGTTTGGAACAGGCAAATCTAGCAATAAACATACCTAAGAAGACACTTGGTTCTGATACCATAAAATCTTTTTAGTTTTTGTTTTTCATAATTGTAGACATTATTTTAAATTATTGAAGTAACGTTATTTTGATTTGAATGTACCATTGACATTACTATTATTATGTATTAATCACAACATATGTGATTTTTAGTTAGCTGAACAGGTAAAGTCTCTTGTCATTGGATAAAAAACTTGAATTCGAATTCTGTCTATACCAAAAATCAATTAATGTCTTAGCGTTATGATAAAATACACTCGCCATAAATTCATATCTATATTATTAATGCTTTTTATTTCTTATTTTTTGATTTATTATTATTATATTATTATTATTATTATTATTTTGGTAGAGGAATGAATCATTGAACTATGAACATGTGGTATTTTTGTAATTTGACAATGGAAAAGGTAGAGAACTTTAATTGTAGTTCCTTGATTCTTATCAACATCAAGGGTTATGAACTTATGATTAATGAGAGTAACTTAATTTGACAAAAGAAAAGGTAGAGAACTTTAATTGTAGTTTCTTGATTCTTGTCAACATCAAGGGTTATTAACTTATGATTAATGAGAATAAGTTATGCTGACAAGAGGTAGAGAACTTTAATTGTAGTTTCTTGATCCTTATCAACATCATGATACTAACATATGATTCATGAGACTTGCATTATAGAGCCAGTTGCAGCTTCTCTGAGTATAGAATCATCTACGGAATGGTCTACAGTCAGTGACCAATAAAGTGACACCATATCACACTTTTTTTTTTGTTTTTTTTTTTTTTTTTCTTCCACTTTTTGTCTTAAACTCTCCCAAAATTGATATTAAAAGGATAAAATATTTGAAACCTACCAATTGCTAGTCTAGTGCATTTCATCATAAAGGTAACAACTAGTTAAAATTACAGCAAAGGCATTGTTGTAATGTGGAAAGGAAATTTAGAAATTTTAACCTATGAGTTAGGATTACAAAGCGTAATTCTTTATTAATTTACACCATTCAATCAATTCTCTTGTTCTTAACATATATACCGAATTTTGTCTTAATTGGATGTTATTTGCTTTTTTTAATCCATAAACTTATAATACTCATGCCAGATTTCATGTTAATCAAATATTATTTACAATTTCATTCATAAATTTTTATGATTGAGTATGATTTTAAAGTACAAAATATAAATTAGAGAAGAAATTGTTAATGATATTTTTATAATCATGATATTTTGCAATTACGTAGGATATAAAAATGTATTACCGTCTAATCGTGGATTTTTTTTTTATTTAAAAAAATCATCTAAAAGAAAATTAATGATTGATGTAATGTGAATAAAAGTTAAATAAGGTGTAACTAATCTAACCCTTAACATGTGGGTCGAGATAGGTATTCCTAAAAGTTATTAAACCAAAAAAATAAAGAACATAAATTGAAACTTCAATGTTTGTCTATACAAACATTTCCTACCCTTGATGTATTATAAATGTAAAACTATGTGTGATTTGCTTTAATCAAAATTGAAGTTTTACATCATTAAATTAAGGAAGTGTAAGGGTACATTTGTTTTATTTAAAAATGTCAATTTATTTTTAATACTAGTTTATTTACAAAATTTTAAAGCCTTTTATTTTGGTTAGTAAAAAAGGGTAAAACTTAGATACAGTTCTTTATGTTAGGTACATTAGATTTCCCAATTGAATTCAAATATATAGTTACATTAACCAATGAAACATAAACAATGTTATATTTTCCAAGAATATTTAAATTCAACTAAGAACCTAATGTAATTGACCAAGGAACTATACCTAAGTTTTATCTAATAAAAAAATATTTTACTTGTTAAACCGTATAATTTTGAGCTTCTTTTAATTTTTTGGTTAATAAGTGGGATCGGAGGATTTAAAGTTTTGATTTTGAATTCATGTTGCTTTATAGGCAACAATACCCCTAAACTAGAAAGCTCTTGACCTATCCAAGTCGGTAGATAATTTTTGTATGGAGACAATAACTTTAAGCATTATTATTCATTGATTCTCAACCAGATACAGTTTGCTTTAAAGCCAATGTCATGATTCATGGAACCCATCATTGCCTTTTTGTTGTTTATGGAAAGTAAACATGTGGAGTTTTGTTTTTGCTTTTTTTTTTTTTGATAAAATAGGAGGAGATAAAAAAGGAAAAATATTACAAGGAAATAGAATGACCACTGCAAGAATCTAGCAACATTAATCTCTCCACTTGGATGGTAATAGCTTTACATGCTTTGAATAGAATCTCATTAACGGTCTTCTTTTCCTATATTTAAGAGAGAGAGAGAGAAAAAAAAAATGAAAACACAGAAAAGACACTTTATTATAATTCATAAATTTATCTATTTAATTTTAATTGAAAGTATATTTACTTAAAGTTGACAAACAAAAATTAAAAACTAATGAAAACACAGAAAATACACTTTATTATAATTCATAAATTTATCTATAATTTTAATTGAAGGTATATTCACTTAAAGTTGGCAAAAAAAAAAATCAAATAAATGTCACATCCAATCTTTAATATCAACTAGTCGTAAACCTGTGCGATGCACAGGAAAATTATTGAAAATAAAATCTAAATTAATTTTGATTCCTTTTACTTTTTTGTTGAATATATATATATATATATATATTATATATTATATTTATATATTTTTTTCTTTTTTGTAGTTCAAAATGTTGTAGGCAAGATCGATAAAGAGACTTTACGAATCGAATTTAGGATAGATCCTACTTTTTGGTTTAAAAAAATAACTAAGAAAGTATTTACCATAGGATAATTAAAATTTAATATAATGTAATTTTTCTTTTGGCATAAGTTGAATATAGTCCAATTTTTATAAAACATGATTCATGTTTATATTTACCATATGGATCATGTTTCCATCAAAAAATAAAATTAAATGATACTTAAAATAAGAAGAAGAACAAATAAATACATGGGCACATGATTATATGATCAAACCTAAATAATTTTCATAACTCATTTCAAGCTCACATGGTTTCATTATAACAAATCCATCCATCTTTCTCCATTGCCAGCAACAAAATTAAATGAAATACATAAGAAAAAAAAAAAACTCTAAAAATCTTGATGAAAATTGATAATTATGATTATTATTAAAAGATATTTATATTGTGTTTATATATGAATATATGTTAGTATTAGACATTAATTATGATTGTGTTTTATATATGGAATAATATATTCTTATATTAAAGAAAATATGATGTGTCAAAATTCTAATGGAATGTTTAATAATAGAATAAAATTTAAATTCAATTAGAAAATATATATTAAAATAATGAGGTGTAAAATTGTGAGATTTCAAAAACTTATGTGGCGCAACATGATGAGGTCAACCAAAAGTCAAAAAGCTTCGGTTTTACATTATAGTATAGATATAATCATATCCTCCACAAATAAAGTAATTTGTTATATCATTAATGCTCTCTAATTGCCATCAATCAACTTGTCATGATTCATCCCACAATTGATTATTCAATACTCCCGAAATATAATAAAGGGTTACTCTTTCTACTCACATGAATTTTCGTCCCACTAATTAAAAGTTATATTTAATAAATACATTTATTTATATTTCAAGAATACAAAATAATTTTCCACCACAAACAATTATGACTAAAATCAAAGACTTTTATGTATAAAATTATGCTCCATATTTATTTTCTTTTTTCAAAGTGTTTAGAATGAATAAGCTTAACTAATAGTCATAGATCTAACTATTACACTAAATTATTGATGATTTGATACAATGCTATGATATTGTCAATAAAAACATAGCTTTCATAACTAGAATCCAATACACTCACTTATCAAAAAAACAGTATTTTGTAATCGGACGGTCAGTAAAGAAGATCCACCATAGCTTTCGGGTACGATCACCGTATTTTAGTAGCAGCAGCATTTCACTCTTACTCTCTCTTTCTCTTTCTTTCTTTCGTTTTCGCGTCTTTCTTGGGTCTCGTGAATCTCTCGAACTCTTTCCAGAGATTTCCTCTCTTTTCTCTCTTAAATAAAACTTTCCTCATAATTTTCTCTACCTCTCTCTCTCTCTCTCTCGCTCTCTCTCCCGGGAGATTTTCATTTTCTTAAGCTTTCTCTCGCTCTTGAGGAAATTTGCTTTCTAAGTTTGCAGTTATATTAAGATGCAGGGATGAGGATCTCAAAGATCTTATAGAATCTCTCAAATTATCAAGCAAGAAACTAATTATATTTACTGTGAACGACAATGATGATCTTAGTGGGGGTGATAGTGGTACACATTGGAGCCTGATTGTTTATGATAGGAGCAAGAACACGTTTTCACATCATGACAGCATGGAGGGAGTAAATAATGGTCATGCCCTGAAGCTTTATGAGGCCGTCAAGGGATTCATGGGCAAAGCTGCTGAACCAACCACGCGGCCATCATCATCTTCATCCCAAGGTAGAACTAGGAAAAGGAAAGATATGAGTGCAACTACCAAAGCTGTGGCAGTCGCCAAATCAGGGGCAGCTGCTGATGCTGCACCTTCCTTTATAGAATGCAATACACCACAACAGACAAATGGATATGACTGTGGACTTTATGTCATTGCCATTGCAAAAGTAATCTGTCAATGGCATTCAAGTAAAAGCAAGGACAAGGAGAGCAATTGGATTTCTGCTATAGAGAGGCATGTTGATGCGTCTTTGGAGATGACAATGCGAAAGGAGGTACTAAAACTTATTGAAGATTTAAGGAAGGAGGATTGAGGCGAGCCTATGAAAGATACTGGGTTAAGAGGATGTAAATATCTGCACAGACAAACAGAGGACATTGGACTTAAGCATAATGAATGTAAAGATACTGCTTTGAAACATGAAAGCAAATTCTCTTACCAAGCTGAAAATTCGTAATTTTTTTTTCATACTTGTGACCACATTGCAGTAGACAATCTACTACATTAGAAAGTTAGTGAAAAGTGAAAGATGTAATTCACAGACAAAATAGTTTTTACTGTTTACTGAAATTCATTCAGAGAATTGTGAAAATTAATCAATCACCAAGTTATGACGGGGCATAGTTTGATTTTGACACTAGTTGGGAGCTCCTAAAACTTCTTTAACAAGAACTAGAAAGGTGTTACTTCTTAACGATAGGTAGCCATTGGAAGATGTAATTTAGCTGTTATTGTTCAATAATGCTCTGAAGAAGCAGATAAGATTTATTTGTACTAATATTAAAGTAATGGAACACGTAAAAAACTTTGATGGTCATGCTAATAAATGTCAATCAATGCTGTTAATTGATAATTGTGTGGGATTCTTGCAGGCTAGTGCTTAAGGCATTGAAATAGCTTCATTACAGGAATTGAAGAAGGACATGGATGTTGAGGTTAGTGTTGTAAGGAGGACTTGTGTGCTTTTGTTGGCGGAGTTGATGAGAGTGAGACAGGTGGTTAAAGCAAAAGTGAGAGAAGAGGCAGTGAGACTAGCCCTTGAGTGGAAAGAAAAGATAAGAGAAGGGATTGTTGTAAAATGGTTGTTCATAGTGATATAGAAGTGTGGGCTTATGCACTTGTCCCACATTGGAAATATATAAAGCCTTGAAGGTGTTTATAAGGTGGTACACACACCAATACTTTAATTGGATAAAGTGGACTTATGGACATGTGGCTTTACTATTAACACGTGCATGTGGCATTTTAGTGGCACTTGGCACTTGCGCGTGTGATTACGATCATCTTTTTTAATTTATTTAAATTACCGGAGTGCAGAGTGGGGGCAATTATCACCTTATCACCTTAAAGATAGTGTTGCATTTGGCTTGGCTGAGTTTGATGATGATTAGGTTATGAAGTTTTTGAGTAGTATTCTGCAGCCCAAGGAGGCCTTGGATCGAGTTGGGCTGGGGCTTTTGGTTTTGCTGACAAGGCCTCTAAATTCTAATGAGCTTCATAGAATTGTTCTTGCCTTATGAACTTGAAATTTTGATGAATAAATAGTTTGTAAAGTGATTTTGGTGCTTGTTATTTAATTTGTATATTTGGTATTATTCTAGTGCTCTTTAGAGTGGTAAATCAGTGGCCTTAATACTGTTCTTTCTTGTAATTTGTATAATTATTTGTTCTATATAATGCGAAAATTGTAATGGCTAAAAGTTTGAGCATTTCTTACTTTCTTACCTGGCTTGATTAGCTTGAATGCTTTGATATAAACAAGTATTTCATTTTTCATTGACATCCTGTCATACGGCAACAAAATTCTTCTAACAAAAATTGGAAGGTTTGACATGATACTCTGTTGGTAAGGAAGCTCCTAAGTAAAAGCCTAAGGAGGGGTAGGAGTGAATTTGTACTGATTTCTGAAGATCATTAATTAGATGATGGATTTTGTGTGTGTGTGTGTGTGGATATTTCGATAGTTGGAAGTGTGTGTGTGGATATTTCAATAGTTGGAAGGGGTGATTGAATCCTGGATATCTCTATTGGAATACTAAAATGTGTCCATTGAGTTGTAAGGCTCTTGCCAATGTGGGTATTTTTGGAGAAGAATAATTTTCGATTTGGATAGACTAATGAGTTGGGCAAAGGAGGCAGAAAACTCTGAAACTAAGGGCATAATTTTTTGACAATCAAAGTCTGTGGCTCGACTGAAAAGGAAGATGTTATCTGCAAAAAAAAGACATGAGTTGAATTAGTGTGATCCAAATTCCAAAGGAAAAAATAAATGTTGGGAAATAACATCATCAAATAAAATGGATAAACAATTAAGGCAAAAAACAAAAATATAAGGAGAAAGAGGATTCACCTTATCTTATGTCCTAGGAGAGGAAAAAATAATCACTAGTACCATAACCATTACATTTTAAGCTAAGCAAAGACGTGGATATACAAGACATAATAAGCTCAATAATGACCAAGAGCTTTGTAGCTCAATTGGTTGACCTCTTATTTTCTCTAATAGAGATATCCAAAAGGTGTAAGCCCCGAAAGTATTTGGTCTTGTTTGTGAGGGTAATGAAATTATTCGTGAGGCTGATAAATGGTGTCTTGAGCTAGCTGTTGCTTGTGAAGTATGAAAAGAAATCAAAATTGAATTCCTAGCAATGGATACTTTGTAATTACTTCTGTTTTGTTTTTTACATTGATCCAATGAAGAATTTCTTGAACTACGATAATATTATCAGAGGCCCATTGTCCAGAGACAAAACCAAATTGACATGAGAAGCTGAAGGAAAGGACATATACAATTGGCAAGACTTGTCCTTATTCCTAAGATCTCTCTTCTACAAACCCCATTCAACATCTTCAGATTTTAGTTAAAACATTCATCATAATCCCTTTCTATAACAATATTCCTATACCATCTCTTATTTATCATGTTGTGGTCATGCAACTTTTCAATGCCATATTCTTGCAAAGTTTTCCAAACCAGTAAACCATAGATTATACAAAAAACATAAAAGACTAGAAAGTGTTTCATCAATCTTATGATATCTCATTTAGAGAAATTATAAATGAATCTTTGGGATGTCTATCAAAATTGACTTTCATTTCATCATTTTTACTACAAGAATTAACAGTAATACTCAACATTCCAAATAGAATCCATTATCTTGTAGTAAAAAAATAAAAAGCATAAAAAAATAATTGACTGTGTTCAATTCATATTCAATGGCCAGTACCATAATATAAAAAGGGGAAAATATTTGATACTGTCATAGCTAATTTTTCGACAAACATGTTTGTTGGTAACATGCTATGGACAGAAACTTCGCAATTCACATGCTAGATTTGTTATTGTACAATAATCTAATCTCAACGGATCCCACTGGACCAAGCTGCTTCCTGTTTTAAGTATTTATTTTGAAAATATAAAATGTATTCCCAAAGATTAGATATGCTTTTGAATATTACTGACATTTCAGGTACTTGTGCCACCTGTTTTTCTTGCTATGTTGGCATGTTACTATCAAACATGGCCAGCTCCACGTGTTAAAATTTCAACGGATTCCATATTTCTGTACATTGAATCCAAACCTTCCCTGTTGTAAGTATTTATTTTGAAAATATAAAATGTATTCCCAAAGATTAGATATACTATTAAATATTACTGACATTTCAGGTACTTGTGCCACCTGTTTTTCTTGCTTGGCGTGTTGCTGTCAAACATGGCCAGCTCAGCTGGAATTCCCAACTTGACCATTTTTTTTTTTCTATTAGAATGTAGAAGATTCGAAGCCACTTGTAGACGTGGAACGACAAGGACGTATCAAACAGACAAACACTTGACTAAAGTTTCATAACTCCATTGGCGAAAACAGAAACAAATTACAAATTTAACACAATGTTCCCTACTTTTCTGTGATTGTCGTTATTGTATTAATTATTGTAGTTGTGGCCAACAATGATTAAGATGTGTGGTGAGGGATAAACTATAGATATGCATAGCCTTTTGGGGCCGCTATTTGATTTCGACCACAGAAATAATACAGGTCATTTTGCTTTTGACTTTTTAGTAATGCTATCAGTATTAATGTAATATATATATATATATATTTTAGTTTTTGTTTTTCATAATTGTAGACATTATTTGAAATAATTGAAGTAACGTTATTTTCATTTGAATGTGCTATTGACATTGCTATTATTATGTATTAATCATAACATGTGTGATTTTTAATTAAGTTCAACAGGTAAAGTCTCTTGTCATTGGATAAAAAACTTGAATTCGAATTTTGTCTATACCAAAAATCAATTAATGTCTTAGCGTTATGATAAAACACACCCGCCATAAATTCATATCTATATTATTAATGTTTTTTATTTCTTATTTTTTGATATAATATTAATGTATTTTTTATTTTGGTAGAGGAATGAATCATTGAACTATGAACATGTTGTATTTTTGTAGTTTGACAATAGAAAAGGTAGAGAACTTTAATTGTAGTTCCTTGATTCTTATCAACATCAAGGGTTATTAACTTATGATTAATGAGAGTAACTTAATTTGACAAAAGAAAAGGTAGAGAACTTTAATTGTAGTTCATTGATTCTTGTCAACATCAAGGGTTATTAACTTATGATTCATGAGGCTAACTTAATTTGAAAAAAGAGAAGGTAGAGGACTTTAATTGTAGTACCTTGATCCTTATCAACATCATGATACCAACATATGATTCATGAGACTTGCATTATAGAGCCAGTTGCAGCTTCTCTGAGTATAGAATCATCTACGGAATGGTCTACAGTCAGTGACCAATAAAGTGACACCATATCAGCACCAAAGTATGTGAACTTTTTTTTTTTTCTTCCACTTTTTGTCTTAAACTCTCCCAAAATTGATATTAAAAGGGTAAAATATTTGAAACCTGTCAATTGCCTATAATCATGAAGGTAACAATAGTTAAAATTACAGCAAAGGCATTGTTGTAATGTGGACAGAAAATTTAGAGATTTTAACCTATGAGTTATGATTACAAAGCGCAATTCTTTATTAATTTACACCATTCAATCAATTCTCTTTGTTCTTAACATATATACCGAATTTTGTCTTAATTGGATGTTATTTACTCTTTTTTTATCCATAAACTTATTATACTCACGCCAGATTTCATGTTAATCGAATATTATTTACAATTTCATTCATAAATTTTTATGATTGAGTATGATTTTAAAGTACAAAATATAAATTAGAGAAGAAATTGTTAATGATTTTTTTATAATCATGATATTTTGCAAGTACGTAGGATATAAAAATGTATTACCGTCTAATCGTGGATTAATTTTATTTTTTTTTAAATCATCTAAAAGGAAATTAACGATCGATGTAATGTGGATAAAAGTTAAATAAGGTGTAACTAATCTAACCCTTAACATGTGGGTCGAGATTGGTATTCCCACAAGTTATTAAACCAAAAAAATAAAGAACATAAATTGAAACTTCAATGTTTGTCTATACAAACATTTCCTACCCTTGATGTATTATAAATGTAAAACTATGTGTGATTTTGCTTTAATCAGAATTGAAGTTTTACATCATTAAATTAAGTAAGTTTAAGGGTACATTTGTTTTGTTTAAAAATGTCAATTTATTTTTAATACTAGTGTATGTACAAAATTTTAAAGCCTTTTATTTTGGGTAGTAAAAAAGGATAAAACTTAGGTACAGTTCCTTAGGTTAGGTACATTAGATTCCTCAATTGAATTCAAATATATAGTTGCATTAACTAATGAAGCACAAATAATGTTATATTTTCTAAGAATATTTGAATTCAACTAGGAACCTAATGTACTTGACCAAGGAACTGTACCTAAGTTTTATCCAATAAAAAAATATTTTACTTGTTAAACTGTATAATTTTGAGTTTCTTTTAATTTTTTGGTTAACAAGTGGGATCGGAGGATTTAAAGTTTTGATTTTGAATTCATGTTGCTTTATAGGCAACAATACCCCTAAACTAGGAAGCTCTTGACCTGCACATATCCAAGTTGGTAGATAATTTTTGTATGGAGACAATAACTTTAAGCATTATTATTCATTGATTCTCAACCAGATACAGTTTGCTTTAAAGCCAATGTCATGATTCATGGAACCCATCATTGCCTTTTTGTTGTTTATGGAAAGTAAACATGTGGAGTTTTGTTTTTTGCTTTTGCTTTTTTTTTTTTTTGATAAAATAGGAGGAGATAAAAAAGGAAAAATATTACAAGGAAATAGAATGACCACTGCAAGAATCTAGCAACATTAATCTCTCCACTTGGATGGTAATAGCTTTACATGCTTTGAATAGATTAACGGTCTTCTTTTCCTCTATTTAAGGAGAGAGAGAGAAAAAAAAAAAAAAAAAACTAATGAAAACACAGAAAAGACACTTTATTATAATTCATAAATTTATCTATTTAATTTTAATTGAAGGTAAAGTTGACAAACAAAATAATCAAATAAATGTCACATCCCAACCTTTAATATCACGATCGCGATCAGGATTCTCTAGAGTTCCTAGGCTACTCTACAACATAGAGTTCTCAAAATTCTAATATTTCTTTTTATAATAAATGGTTCAGATCATGCCATATCATCATTTCATTAACAAAATCCTTAAAATATTGATGTTAATGGATAAGTGTTAACACGTTAAGTGATAAAAAGTAAAAACCAATATTTGAGAGATTTTATTAGTGGAATGATGACATAGTATGATCTGAATCATTATAAAAAGAAAGTTAAGATTTAGAGAACTCTATGTGGTAAAGTACCCTAAAAACTCTAGAGGATCTTGATCCGATCAGGATCAATATAATCATATCTATTTTCTTTTTTCATAAGTGTTTAGAATGAATAAGCTTAACTAATAGTCATTAGATCTAACTATTACACTAAATTATTGATGATTTGATACAATACTATGATATTATCAATAAAAACATAGCTTTCATAACTAGAATCCAATAAACTCACTTATCAAAAAAACAGTATTTTGTAATCGGACGGTCAGTAAAGAAGATCCACCATAGCTTTCGGGTACGATAACAGTATTTTAGTAGCAGCGGTAATTCACTACTCTCTCTTTCTCTTTCTTTCTTTCGTTTTCGCGTCTTTCTTGGGTCTCGTGAATCTCTCGAAGTCTTTCCAGAGATTTCCTCTCTTTTATCTCTTAAATAAAACTTTCCTCATAATTTTCTCTACCTCTCTCTCTCTCTCTCTCGCTCTCTCTCCCGGGAGATTTTCATTTTCTTAAGCTTTCTCTCGCTCTTGAGGAAATTTGCTTTCTAAGTTTGCAGTTATATTAAGATGCAAGACTTCAGGATCTCTATCTCTATATATATATATATATATATATATATATGAGGAAAACTTGATTTGCGTGAGCTTGTATTGAAGTTGTATAATACTAAAATTCGTGAATTTCCTGATTAAAAAAAAAAAAAAGTAGAGCCGTAGATCTTGCATTGCGCGAGCTTGATTGCGAGCTCTCTCTCTCTACGTTTCGCTGATCTTGATGAGACCAAATTTACAAAGCTTCGTTCCTGCTATGTGTTTTGTTCTCTCTGCATGTGCCTCTCCCATGCGCTTCGGTAAGCGTTTTTTTCTTTTTTTTTTTTAACGATTCTCGGCCAGGAAGACGAATTTTGGCGGATGTTTGGTTACCGAGAAAAGAAATGAAAATCAAAGAAAATTTAGGAATTTTAAAATTTTTTTCCGTTGTTTTTGGTTTTTTTGGAGAGTAGAAAGGTTTCAGCTAAACTTAGAAGGAAATCGTTATATTTTCCTACATTTTCTCAGCTACCAAACATTAATTTGCTATATGTGTTGCATTCTTATATTTGTTTTTTTTTTTTTTTTTGCTTCCAAAAACAGAAAGAAAAAAAAAAGTTTTGAAAAGCGCGTTTTAGCTTGATTTTACCGTGTTGAAGCAATTTTGTATTGATTACACAAAGAAATTTTTTTTGCTTAGTTTTGTTTGGTTTATTGTAATGCAGAGTCTGTTTGATTGTTGAGATCCGAATTTTTTTATGAGATGGACAGTTCAGAGACATAAACACCGCTTAATTGATTCTTGGCTCTAAACGGAAATCGAATTCTTCAATAATCAAAAATTTTACAATGACTATCGGATTGAGTTATGTTGTGTCGAGGTTACAATCGCTATCCACTTCTGATCACGCTTCCGTGGTCTCCATGAACCTCTTCGTGGCGCTCCTTTGCGCTTGTATTGTGATCGGCCATCTTCTCGAGGAGAATCGATGGGTTAACGAGTCGATCACTGCCCTTGTGATTGTGAGTTTCTTAGAAAATTTATGATTTTGAGTTAGTTATTATTGTGTGTTTTAAGGAATTGGTGGAGTTTAGTTATTTTTGTTAAGGCTAATTTTCATTTGTTTTTATGTGGAATTGGTTGCAGGGTGTGAGTACTGGAGTTGTTATTTTGCTCGTGAGTGGAGGGAAAAGCTCGCATCTTTTAGTGTTTAGCGAAGATCTTTTCTTTATATACCTTTTGCCGCCTATCATATTTAATGCAGGGTAAATTTCATAGTCTCATTAGTCTTGTTGTTTAACAAATGGAGCACTTGTTTATGATTTACATGTTATGAGTGATTTGGTTTTTCTTATGCATCGATTGTTGGTTACGATTGTTTTTAAAAATGAAAATGTAGATTACGTTTGATGGTTGCCTTTGAAATTGTGTTGGGTAGCTTATATTGCTAATTATTCCATTTACAGTTGCAATGTTTTTCTCTGAAAGAACTCAAGTGACCTTCAAGCTTGCTTATATATGGGTGCTACTGCATTTTGGAACCCAAAAACACGTGTCAGCATTATCACTGCCTTAGTTTGAGACTGTGAGTCAGGTTCTCTTAATTTGACTCGTCAAGTTTGATTTTCCAAAATACACTAGAAGTGAAAGATGTATCATAGGCAGAAGATAAGATCATGGATGATGTCTATTAAATTTCACTGTGGGAAAATTATCTGATTGAGGAATATGCTTTGTTGAAAGTAGAAAGGAATGTCAGAAAAATTTGTTGTAAAAGATTAAAAATAAGAATCAGGATGTCTGGATGTCAGAATATTGGATATGTTTTGATAATTGGAATTAGTTTTAGACTGAGATGTTTAAATCGATTATTAGGAAGAATGTAATGTCTAACAGGTTCCAGCTTTGATATGTCCATTATCTGAAACAAGTTCTGCATATTGTTTCTTAAATAAGCCATGTCTCATTTAAATGGGCAAGAGTCGACGAAACTGGCTTTTTGTGGTGTTGAATTAGGCAACTTCAACAAATTAAGAATTAAAGACAGGGCAATATATTAGCTGAACAATGCTGGAAACTCAAGAAGTGTGGAAGTCTTATTCTAGTGAACGTAGGATTCGAGAATCTTAGAGTTGCAGGCTTGTTTCTGTTCCCCAATCAGTTGGAACTGTATGAGTTCCAGTTAACTTTACTATTCTCATGGTTTCTGAACTGCTCACACAAATTTCCCCTTTTTCTCCATTCTGTTCTTATCTGAACTAATAAAGCTGCTAAAATCAATCTTTTGACTCAACAAGATCAACAAGATAAGAAAATGATGACACATAGTTGCAACAAGTTGTCACTAAGCTAAGTGTCATGTGTGTGTGTGTTTTAAGGTTGAAATTTATATCTTCACATCACCTCCGTTAATCTCATATTAATGATGGATTTTTTTTTTTCTTTAAATAATCTTTTTCCAGCTTTTTGATATATGATCTTGACTCTGTTATCTGTGCCAGGTTTCAGGTGAAAAAGAAGCGGTTTTTTGTTAACTTTATGACTATCATGCTCTTTGGTGCCATTGGTACATTAATATCCTGTGCAGTCATATCATTAGGTACACATCTAGCAACTTTATATATATATATTTGTTTTAAATTACATATAATTTTTCCCTTGAGTAGTACAGAGGCAAGAAAAGGTACATGTCAAGTTTGTTAAACTGCATCCTTATTCTGTTAGACAGCATTTTCATGTGTCGGTGATGGTTTTATCCCCAAATACATTGATTGATAAATAGTGTTACGTCATTCTATGTTTTAATTTTAAGATTACTTACCTTTGACTATAATTTGGTTAATAATCATTTCCATGTGTACACATCTTGATAATAGAATCTTAAATAATAATGAGATGATTTTGTGTTTACTGTGGCCTCAAATGATTTGGTTGCTGCATTAGATGTTTGTAATGAGGATAATGTCTAAGTTATGTGGACTTATTATTACTATTTTAATTTTATGCCATGCTGTTCAGCAATGCTTCTGAAGCTAGACCAGTGGTTAACCTATAGGTCACCCATTGATGCCAAGACCCTTATAAGTTATAACTGAACAAATAGTTCCTATTGTGGTTCTGGATCCAACAGAGTGAAGTTTTCTGATAACTGTAAGATGTTACCTTGTAGGGCCTGGGACAGATGGTTTTGAGCCTTCTGCCTGAGAGTTACAAGCACAGGGAGGTAATTATAGAGGTCTGGGTTCTTCAAATTGTTGACTTTCTAGGTGGCATCATCTTATTAGAAGCGACATTAACAAACTAATGAAAAAAGGTTCATAGACTAATATCCTTCACATGGATTACTAAAGCTTTCTTGGAATCTCTTTTTAAAAAAAAAAATATCTATCCTATCTATACAATAATATTTATTGGCTATATAGTCAGCGAAGCTATGACTTCTTTGATAGATGGTCACATCGTTAATCTACAAAATTACTAAGGGAGCCAATAATTCTTGTACAATTTCTTAATCTTGGCATCTTAACACATTCAAAATATGGCTGGCATTCACCCGTTAGGGTGCAGCCTAGTTAGTTGGCGGCTTGGGATAAGCTCTAGACTCAGACATCTTGAGTTTAATCCCCATTAGAAGCTTCACCTGAATTACCCACTACACGGTTCTGGTGGGTGGGGTCGTGTATCTGGGATTTTACTACCCAAGGGTGGGTCCGAAGGGCCCTACCTTGGTGAGGTTCCTTGTCATCAAAAAGAAAAAAGAAAACCAGCTGGCATTCATGGAGTCAGTGGTGAGTACCTGCTTATGCTGCTCTGAGCAGTTAAAGCTTAACCCGTGTTAATTGAGCTGCCATCACGACTTCCTTAAAGCACCACCTGAACCCCCTTTTTCAGTGGTAAGAGAGCCAACTGAATTCAATATTAACTAATCTAGTGGAGGAAGCATCCACTTGGAATGAATTGTAACTTTCTTTGAACCTAACCAGCAAGCCCACTCAGCACAAATCTGTCTCAAGCATAGTAATCCATATTTTTGGTGCTGGTAAATTTCAGTCTTTTTTCATTTATAAACTTATTTGCTAGACTAATGTCTCTGGTGGAACAGAGTCTGTAAAGATCTTATTTCAACGTCCTTTTTATGATTTTAGAGAATGAGCTGCTAATAGATTAGCAGAAGAAGCAATGTACGTCTAGTTGTCTTTAAATAGTCTTTTTAAGTTGAATTGTCTAGGGACATTTTGGGAGGTTGTTGGTAACTATATTCATAATCATTGGAAGTGATAAATGTAAATGTATTAAAATTATCTGGATTATCAAATTTCAATTTGTAAGAAGTGCTAATGCTTATCTCCTGACAGTTAAATCTGCAATTTTTTTTTTTTTTTTGAATTTGTCTAGGCACTTTGTCTTTATATTCAGAGATGCTTTGTGGACGCACTATATTAGTCATTCATTTTGTTTGGAAAGGGTGAAAAGAGTGCGATGAATGCACATTTAAGAGTTCAATTTATCTAAGTGAGCTGCTTGGGACAAAATGGCTAAGGATCTTAGCATAAACACATACATTCTTTTTCATTCAAGTTTATTTTTCTTCCCATTGCTTGTTGCAAGTACATATTTGAATTGGGCTAAAGTATGTTTGACCTAGCCCAAAAAGAACAGGGTTTAACTGATTTGGATTTTATTTAGTATCTTTTGCTGACTGTAAAATTCTGATGGCTCAGGTGTTATTCAGTTCTTCAAAAAATTGGATATTGGTCCCCTGGATATAGGGGATTGTCTAGGTACTGCCTTTGTCACTTCTTTCTATTCTATTAACTTTGTTCGCTGTTTGGTTCTCATTATATTCTTTTATTCTTCAGCAATTGGTGCAATATTTGCTGCAACAGATTCTGTATGCACATTGCAGGTATGGCAGATGTTGGCATTGTAGTAGTGTCTTCAAACAGAGGCACTGACTCCTAAAAAACTGAAATCCTCTCATGTAATGATTTGCAGGTGCTTGATCAGGATGAGACACCTTTACTCTACAGTCTTGTATTTGGGGAGGGTGTTGTAAATGATGCCACATCTGTGGTGCTTTTCAATGCGATCCAGAGCTTTGACCTCACTAATATTGACCCAAGAATTGCTTTGCATTTCACGGGCAACTTCCTTTATTTGTTTATCACAAGCACAATCCTAGGGGTGATGGTAAGTATCTCTCTCTCACACACATGCACACTTGCATGAGTGAATGCACAAGACTGTTCTATTAATGGGCTACTCTACTATAGTATGACATACCTCTTTCCCTGTGCAGACTGGGCTGATTAGTGCTTACGTCATCAAAAAGCTATATTTTGGCAGGTATGTTGTCAGAATTGGAATGATCAAATCATGCTGCATTTACTAGTATTCATTTATGTTTGATTGGCAAGTTACACACACACACACACACGGTGGGTCTTGAACTCATGATGTCACCCTTCACCTTGCTCTTACAAGGAGAGGAGGTGCCATTTGAGCTAGAGCTCATTGGCATGCTGCATTTACTAGTATTCTGATAATTGTATTTAATTGTTAATCCTGAAACTGGGCTAAGCTTCATAGTATGAAGGTGCCTTGTTTGGTCTTTATATCATACATTTTACTTTTCTATGTTGAAAGGGGATGGTCAGACTAACAAGGTGCCTTCTTTTGTATTTGTTGTTTAGATGAGTGGTTGAGCTAATCAAACATGAAATAAGAGTTTTATAGAGACTATTTTATGACATTGACTATAGGGTGATAACTAATCCGTAGAATGCTCTCCTAGTTTTCGGCCAAAAAACTCTTGTAGGAAAGGAATATGTTAGAATCATGTACTAATATTTGACTCCAATAATATTATTTCTGACATAATTCAGGCACTCGACTGATCGTGAAGTTGCTCTTATGATGCTCATGGCTTACCTTTCATATATGTTGGCTGAAGTAAGATTTCTAATAGCTTTATGGCATTTCTTTGTTTTCTTCCCCCTCTTTCCCAGCTTCAAGTGCTCTATGTAGATATGATAAATTGTAATTATTGGTCATATAACTAAGACACTAGCATATTTGATCTGTTCTGCAGTTGTTCTATTTGAGTGGCATTCTCACTGTATTCTTTTGTGGGATTGTGATGTCCCATTACACGTGGCACAATGTAACTGAGAGTTCAAGAATTACTACCAAGTATGTGATCTTAGAAGTAATTCTGGCCATATGTAGAAAGGTCAATTTGTCATATACGTAATACTTTCATTTTTGTCTAAAAATTATTGCAGGCATGCTTTTGCAACCTTGTCATTTGTTGCTGAGATTTTTATATTTCTTTATGTTGGAATGGATGCCTTGGACATTGAAAAGTGGAGATTTGTCAGTGACAGGTACTATCTACATACTAGCAGATGACTAGCTAGTCCTTGCAGTTATGAGTTCTTGATTTATTGAACCTTATAGTAATTAGGAATAATAGTCATATGTATTTTTCAAGCAAAATGTATGAGCAGTCTATGTATTTTATATGCATGATTGATTTTGCTTTTTGCAGTCCTGGAACATCAGTTGCAGTGAGTTCAATACTGCTAGTTCTGATTATGGTTGGAAGAGCAGCTTTTGTTTTTCCCCTATCATTTTTAATCAACCTAACTAAAAAATCTACAAGCGAGAAAATCAGCTTCAGGAAGCAAGTATGTGTTCTGCTTCTGTAACAGCATGATTTCTTCCTTTCCTACTTTATTGTTCTACCAAGACATTCCAACATTTTTCTTGTTGTAGGTGATAATATGGTGGGCTGGTCTCATGAGAGGTGCAGTGTCTATGGCACTCGCATATAATCAGGTAAGATACGGACATGCCTTTTTATTTGTGGCCAAGTAGTCACAGAGAAAAGTTAAGAAATAAAATGAACTGTGGGAAATTTCAGTTTGTCTCTACACTATCCTCATTAAAATAAGAACTTGCTTAAAATTTTGTATAAAACAGTGTGTACTTTTGAGAGAGGTGATAGTGCAGATGAAATTGTTCAGTAAAAATTTTACTTTTCTAAATGCAGTTCACAAGGTCAGGGCATACTCAATTGCGAGCGAATGCAATCATGATCACTAGCACCATAACTGTTGTTCTTTTCAGCACAGTGGTGAGACATTTCCTGCCTATTTTTTGTGATTGTGAAATTGCTTTACTGGATTTAATGGGTTCTCTATAATAAATTTTATTTTTGCCATTCATTCTGCTGCACTGATAATTTTTTTATATTTATTTTGTGTATCTCATTCAGAGTTCAAACTTGTTTATGTAGTCAGAACTTGATATATATGAATTCATGTTAATATAGCTGATTTGACCTCTTGATATGGCAATGGTTTATAGTTTGCTGGGAAATATCTTATAGTTTGCTATTTTGGTTCTTTCTGCTCTTTTATTTTATCTTTTGTTTAAGAAGTTTTAGTTTGTTGACTATTCTTGTGTACTGAGAATACAATCGTCCATTTAGCTCAAATCTGTGTCAATGGCCACGTTCTCTTTATCTATGTTGTTTTCTTAAGAGGTATGATGCTTCTTAGGGGAACAGAAAACCAACAACATGAGTTTTTGTGGCATTTCTGTAAATCAGAGTTAAAGTGTTCTTTTACGTACAACATGTTAGTTATTTTATATGAACGTAGGAAATGCTATTGTTCTTGATGATGGTAATCACTCTTCATATATGATTCTGGTCAGGTATTTGGTTTGATGACTAAACCTCTTATAAGGTTCTTGGGGCCTAATCCAAAACACACAACCAGCATGGTACTGTCAGATTCATCAACTCCAAAATCAGTCATTGTGCCACTTCTTGGAGAGGAGCAGGATTCCGAGCTTGATCTCCGTCCTGACTTTCCCCGACCAGGCAGCCTACGTGCACTTTTGGCCACCCCTACGCACACTGTCCACCATTACTGGCGTAAGTTTGATAACGCCTTCATGCGTCCTGTATTTGGTGGCCGCGGTTTTGTTCCATTTGTTCCTGGATCACCCACTGAACGGAGTTTCTATCAAGGGGAATGAGAAGGTGGCCAAACAAAGATGTATAATATATTGTAAATTGTATACATCTTCCGGAGAATCAGGCGCCACATGCCTTTGAACCAACTTGTGAAAGTTTTTATCAAGACTTAGGGTAGTGATAAGGCTGTGTGTAACATAACGTTATTAAACTGCATTTATCATGTATATAGCTGATTGCAGTTGCCCCAAGCCAGAAGGGGTTTGCTATTTTTTTTTCCTATTATTATTTCCTTGTGACCATAATATCTTAGGGTTTAATTTGTTGTAATGTATGCTTTCTTTTATCGTTTATGTATTTTGTCTGATGACAATACAAAACAATGAAGTTACATATAACTTCAGTCCTGCACTAGGATTTGAAGTGTTTGGCACCTGGTTATTTATTTTTTTAAGTTTTCATACTTTAATTGATTCGTTAGTGTGATAACCGAGATGGATCTATGTCTCGTGGATTTACATCACATGTAGCCCACTGAAAGAGTAGAAGGATGGTCCTTTTTATAGGATTGATTCGTTTGAAGCTGTGCACGAATTTAAACGGCTTAACATTTTTAATTTTGACAGATCCAAAATATTGGAACCCCATAATCTTCATTGGTCTGGAGGCTGTACCTCATCAACCCAAAATCTCTACATTGAAGAGAAGAATATAGCTCAATTACAACCTATGATGTATTATGTTTGTATTTCTCATTACAGCCCTTCAAGGATGCAAAGCCATGGCAATTCTCTATTATATCACGGAAGATTGTGAAGTAAATAAACAATTATAGAAGAAACATTGATGCAAGAGCATCTCTTAAGCTTTGTGATGACTGATAAGTCTTGGATGAGTTAGTAAGAGGCTAGCCAAAGGGCTTCCAACATGCTCCAACCAATTACAGGGCTTGCATGCATTAGCCAAACAACTTGTAAGCGAGACATGCTATTTAAGCATGATCTTGCCTTGTATTCGAGTAGTTTATAGATTTGAATGAATGAACATAGCCTTTGAGCCATTCTCCTTTATAGATGGATTTCTCTATACAGAGGCCTTGTAAGGCCTAGTCTTTGCTTGAATTTACCCTAATTTCCAACCTACATTTAAACACATATACCTCTCTAAACAGCCTGCCATCAAAGATGTTGAATTCCATTGAAATATAAAAGAAACTAATAATATTCCGGTCTTTCAGACTTAAATAAATACAAGAATCATGTTCATTCCACTGAATCTTTTCTTTTTCTTTTTTGGCATGAAAACAAGAAAACCAAAAAAAGCAAGAAATTAACCAACAAGAAATCGTTGATCTTTTGCAACAAAATCCCCAAGAAATTCGTTTCTTTAGCAAGAAAAATAAAAGAAAGATGGACATTAATCTTAGCCTTAGGCTACACCCTTCTAGGACAAACCATTCCACCCGGGCTGTAGTTGGCCATAGCCAAAGGAA
This sequence comes from Fagus sylvatica, assembly GCA_907173295.1. Taxonomy (NCBI): domain Eukaryota; kingdom Viridiplantae; phylum Streptophyta; class Magnoliopsida; order Fagales; family Fagaceae; genus Fagus; species Fagus sylvatica. Next base: position 19,201,223 of record OU015761.1, read on the forward strand.
CACACCTTTTTATCATGTTAGAGATTATTAATCTCACATTGGAAAGAGTCGGAGTAAGTAATGGGTATATAAACTTGTTGGGCCTCTCCACCTATTAGCTTAAGTTTTTTGGTTGGATGCTTTATCATGGTATTAGAGCTAGGTTACCCACTCTAATTCAGTTCTAGTTTAAGGGGGGATGTTAGAGATTATTAATTCCACATTAGAAAGAGTTGAAGTGAGTAATGGGTATTTGAACTTGTTGAGCCTTTCCACCTGGCACCTATTAACTTAAACTTTTAGGTATATTTTGAGGTTGTAGGCATCCTTTTCTTTTCCTTTTATCTATTTCTCTTCCACGTCCTTCAACAACAACTCTGTCATGGTGATTGATGACCAAATTCGAAAAAGAGACGGAGAGAAAGAGAACACAACAAGAACTACCTTATGTTAAAGTATGAATCAAGCTAGTTTTCGATTATTTTAAGGATAGAGTTTGGCTACAATTTGTAGCCAGTTTGCTACAACCCACTACATGACAACTGATAAGATCATCCACGTGTACTTTAGTCACATGACTTATTTAATGAGTCATGTGACTTCTTTAAATAATATATGTGGATGGTCTTATAAGTTGTAGCAAACTGGCTATAAACAAATCTTGTCCTTATCTTAAAGGATTGGGTAAATTACATTGATACTTCCGATTTTTGGTGAAACTAGACTCGCTATACCCTATTTTCAATAAATGAACACATTATTTTGGGGTGGAGTGTGAATTATTTTGGAGCGGAGTGTCAATTATTTTGATCATTTTGGGAGTAGAGCGTTTTTCTTAAAAATCGGATGTGCCAACTGTAATTTCTCTATAAACTTAGTGGTGTTAATGTAATTTACCCTTAAGGATTTTTTAAAACCCTAATTATTTGATTTACTTTTGTTCAAGTAATGATATGAATCTTGTTTGTCTTGGTATATTTGAAAGAAATTGATTGATGACATGGATGCTTGTTCATGAAACCCTAGAAGACCAACCATGGTTGTAAGTCTAACACCATCCCATCTTGTAACATTGGTGCAATTGTTTTCTTATTTTTCAAACAATTAATAAATTAATAAAATAAGTGGTGACTCCATTAAAATATATCCGCAAGGAATAAACTTATGAAATCAAATAATTAATATTTTCTATTCTCATTCCATATTTTATTATTGTTTTTTTAACTGACTTTTAGGACTAAAATAATATATTAAAACAATTCTTATGAAATAATATATTAAAACTTGAATACACATTATTTAGTTGTTTTCGCATAACTAAATGCAGAAATGTTATATTCCCCTTCAATGTATTCAATCACGCATAATTTATCAAAATTATTCCTTTAACGCGCACGTGTCATTGTTTGCCCCCTAACCTATTTTTTAAGCTAAACCAAACCAAATGGTAGAATTTATCAATAGGGTAAATGAAATGAAATACTCATTCTCATAACAAAAATAAAAAATGATAATTCATTTTTAATTTTTTTCAAATAAATAATTTTCTATAAAAAAAAAAAAAAAAAACGAAATGGGGACTATGCTAAGGAGAAAATAATTTGATAATATATAATTAATTAAAAAATAATTACAAATGACTATTGGGACCAGCTTTGAGCTGGTTCCCATGAGAAAATGTGATTACTAATATAAAAGTGAAAATGGATAATTTAAATGGATACGAGATTCCATTAAGTAGGGTAGGTTTTCCAAGGTCGATTCAATAGATCCAAATACAACAAGGGTAGCAATGATCATCCAAGGTCGATTCCATAGATCCAAATTCCACAAGATGAGGTACAATAATAAGATCATTGATGGTTGCTACAATAAACATGCACTTAACCATACACATGCATCTTAAACATAAACATGCATTGTAAACATATCAAATAATTAATATTTTTGTACTCATTCCATATTGCGTCATTGCTTTTTTACTGGATTTTAAGAAGTAAAACAATTTTTATGAAATTATATATTAAAACTTGAATATACATTATTTGGTTGTTCTAGCATAACCAAATGCTTAAATGTTATATTCTCACTCAATGTACTCAATTGAGCATAATTCATCAATATTATTCCTTTAACACACAGGTGCCACTATTTGCCCCCCAAATATATATATATATATATATATATATATATATATATATATAGATAAAACGGACCAAATAATAGAACTTATTCATAAGGTAAATGAAATTAAGGAGTGCTTGTCTCCCAGGCAAAATAATTATAATAATTCATTTTTGAATTTTTTCAAATAAATAATTTTCATAAAGATAGTATATAATTTTTATTTTAAATACATAAGAAGAAATGGGGACTGCGCTAAGGAGAAAACAATTTAATAATATATAATTAGTTGAGAAATAATTACGGATGAATAAGGGGAGTAGCTCAAGCTGAATGTGAAAATACAATTGTCAATGTTAGTGTCAATAAGTACTGCGATAAACGGTTCTTGCTTACAATATAAATGAAAAGGGATCCATCAAATGGAGTTTTTGTCCATAGTCGATTCACAGGATCCCAATACCCATCATGATTGAAAGAGATGTTCATTGATAGTTTTTGTCTTTCTATCATATTGTGAGAACTTATATATATTTTTTTTCATAAAAAGAAATAAGAGTGAAATCTTATAACTTGGATTTTGTAATTTCACTTGCAAATGATAAAAAGAAAGTGAAGATTCTAATTTAGACCACATTGTTTATGTTAACTTGAAAACACAATTAAGTCTAATTACCAAATTGAACAATTAATCAATTATGGATTAGAATTTAGTTCAAAGTAAGTTCTTTAACAATATAAACTAGAAACACACCAAATCAAACACAAATATCAATGGACCCAAGATTTTGAATCACAAAAAAATGAAATTTTTTTTGAGCAATGAATTAAGTTAAAAAATCGGGTCCTAATATGAACAAATAAAGCTAGACTTTTCAATTTCTCTTTCTATAACCTTGAAATAGAACCGCATTTCCAATTGATTAAAAGCTTTTTTGGAAAAATCAAACTATAGAAGTATCAATCCACACTTCATATTTTTTTAATCTCTATTAAAATTAAGACACATTTTAAACATAAACATGCGTTTAACAATAAACATGCATCTTAAACATATGAATATAATCAATATTTTTTGTACTCATTCCATATGTGTACTTTTTTTTTTTTTTTTGGATATAATGCACCAAAACCTTCAAACTTTATGTCTAGTTGCATTAACACCCCCTTAAACTAAATTTGTACTTGAACTATTAAGGACTAGAAATTTGATCCTCCTGTTAACATTCTATCCCAGTTCACAATAACTTATCATGTGCAAATCAAATAACTATTATCACGCACGTACGGGTGCCACTTGTGTGTGAGAGAGGCATGGTATATATTGGACATAGGAGATCATTTTTCCCACTATGCCTTTTTTGGATGTGATTTGTCTAGGGGTGGGCTACACTCTCTCCCCATGTGTGTGGGAGTGTGGCTCATGAGTGGCTTTTATTAAGAACCTCAATTATAAGTAAGAAAACATTAAGATTACTTGGCTATTGTTTTGTTTTTTGGTTTATTTATTTATTTATTTTGTTTATCAAGTTGATAATTCGATTATTGTAGGAGAGGAATTTGAACCATAGATGTCTTCGTTGGAAATACTCAAAGGTGCAAATTGAGTTACAAACCTCTTGGCCAGATTAGTGGGCTCTAGACTCTTAAATTAACTTGAGTGAATCAACATATTGGGACAAGTGTATTTTGCCCATTTTTAGGCCTTAAACCTACCAATTGAAGAGATTGTTTTATTGTTTTACCAACATTTTTCACTTAAAAACAATCTCTTGTTAAGGATTATAAACAATCATGAATCGGAATCCAAAAAAAAAAAAAAACAAAATAAAAAAAAAAAGAACAAAAAAGAAAGAAAAGAAAACATTTTTCACAACAAAAAACTTCCTTAAGATCTTCTTATTTTCAATCATATTGATCCTTAAGGAGTGGAAACATTGATTAAGTCTCTCCATTCTTGGAGGGAGGAATGAAGCATTAAGGGAGAAGAAATTGAAAAAGAAAAAAGAAAAAGTCTGAGTTGTCATATTTTGCTTAATTTTACACCAATAATACTCATAACTCTTTTCTTTCTAATAGGAATTGCTAAGTTGTCGGGATCAAAATCACATAAAGCCAAGATAAGCATCATTGATGACGTCAGTGGTATCATAAAGCCTGGAAGGTAGCTATAGGGCTTTATCTAAATCAACTTTGCTTAATTTTACTCTAGTAAGCATTTTCTTACTCAACTATTTGATTTAATTTAAGGGGGTTCCAGATAGGTTAACTGATCAAGTTTCTTGTAGTGAGTAGATGGGTTCGAATCCTATCTACACAAAAAAAGAAATCAATTTTAGTGTTTTGGTCTGATGATAAAGAACAATCATCATGAGACAGACACTATAGGCTTCCAAATCTTATATATAAGGCAATCTTTTGTCGCTTTGTCTTCTCTAGTAACATAAAATATATTTTTTGAGCCTAAAATTTGGATAAAGTTAGATTTTGTCGTTTCATTCATCTACAGTTGAAAGAATTGTATATATAGCATATAGAGTGATAATCTGGTACATTAAAAAGTTGAGGTGGACTGGAATAAATATGAAATAAATGAATGTCTTTACTATCTCTGTGTGAATGGCATGGATGAATAGACATAAGTAAATTGTGTTTCTCAATTTGTTAGTGTGTCCTAACATTTTCTTGATGATATCCGTTTAATAGTTTAAATCAATGTATTATGGACTTCTTGAGGACCTTGCATTATAGTTTAGATCAATGGTAAGTGCCCAAACAATGTGTCATGGGATTCAAGGGAACTAGTCTCTTCAAAATACCAATCATCTCTCACATACCCCGCAAACGCAGAAGCCTTGTGCATTGAGTATGGACCTTTTAGATATACAATTGGATTACCAAGTTTTATTCGTTTTAGGAGTTTATCCAAGTGCAGAATTTTCACTTGGGAAAGCCATTATACTGTGATTTCTTATCACCTAGTGGTATCCTATCTGTATGAAATCTTCATTGATACACAATTTTATGATGCTTTGGATTGGAAATATTGCCCCTTTCAATTTGCATTGCTTTCTAGGATCTAAAATTCATTTCATATTCTCTTTAATAAGCACTAAAGAATTTTTTTATAGCGAGAAGTCGAAATATGTGCAATAATGAGACTAGAAGTGTATTTACATAGCCTTAATTTTCTTGCAGGATAACTCTACTACTTGGTCCTCCAGGTTGTGGGAAGACCTCCCTTTGAAAGGCTCTATCAGGGAATCTAAACCAATCTCTCAAGGTTTCACACTTTCTCAAGAAAAGCTCCAAGAAATACTGAAATACTGAAATATACCTTCAGTCCTACTCTAGCATTTGAAGTGTTTGGCACCTGTTTTTGGAGTTTTCATACTTTAATTGATTGGTTAGTGTGATAACCGAGATAGATCTATGGCTGATGGATTTCACTTCACATGTAGCCCACTGAAAAAGTAGAAGGATGGTGCTTTTTCAAGGATTGATTATGTAGGAAAATAGAAAGCAATAATAGTAAATAGTAGAGATAGTGGAAATAATGAAAAATCATGGTTCGGTCATGAAGACCTACATTCACATACAAAAGCCCTTGACGACTATATTTTTATTATATAATATTGTTATTACAATGAGCTCCTTAATAGCGTATTTATAGAAGTCTAATCCTAGATTAACACCAAGTATTGGACTTGGGCCTAGACTAGGAAGGAACTTTTATATACTTCAACAGATTCAATTGAAGCTATGTACGAATTTAAACGGCTTAACATTTTTTAATTTTGACAGATCCAAAATATTGGAACCCCATAATCTTCATTGATCTGGAGGCTGTACCTCATCAACCCAAAATCTCTATATTGAAGAGAAGAATATAGCTGAATTACAGCCTATGTTGTATGATGTTGGTATTTCTCATTGCAGCCCTTCAATGATGAAACGCCATGGCAATTCTACTCTATCACGGAAGATTGCGAAGTAAATAAACAATTATTGAAGAAACATTGATGCAAGAGCAACTTTTAAGCTTTGTAATCTCTTTGTAATTCCTAGTTAGCCTTATAAATACATGTAGAAATTGGCTGGTTAGTTACAGACCTAGTATAGTTTGCAAACATCCTAGTACCTTGTTTCCTTGTAACAAACTAGTTGTAGCCTAACTAACTGTCTGCACAAGGTTAATCCCGATTGGCTGCCTTATGATAAGTCTTGGGTGAGTTACTAAGTGTTGGATAACCCACATCGCCTAGGTAGCCTCAAGTTGTGCAGTTTATAAGCAATGGACAATCTTCATCTCTCAAGGGACTTTTTTGGCCCAATAATCCATTTTTTTAAGTTATATAACCAAACAGGGTACTTTCAAAGTTATATCAAAATATATGGTACTTTTTAAAATCGTCTCTTGAAGAGACCAAGAGACGATTTTGTTGAATTTTTTATTATTATTATTTTTTAATTTTATCGCATTTTATTAATCTGTTTAAAAAGAAAAAAAAAAAATTTGTAAAATCTGGTCGTTCTCCGATCTCCGATCTTCGATCTTCCTACCCAAATTCGAAGCGATGAACGACGGCTAGGCTTCGGAATCCGACGGCTAGATCACGCCGTCGGCAACTTCCCCGAGCTAGCCCGCGGTTTCGTACCTAAAAACCTTCACCGGATTCCACGAATTCGCGGAATTCACGGCGGAGGACGTCGGGACCTGCGAGAGCGGACTAAACTCCGTGGTTTTGGCCAACAACGACGACGTGGTTCGGGTGGAGAAGAGCTGGGAAGGGAGATCGGGTGGGTCGGGGTCGGGGTTTGGGTCCACGGGTAGAGAGGCGATGATGGAAGAGAATGGTTTTTTTAGGAGAAGGAGGAGGTGGAACTGAAATTGGAGAGACTCACCTGGGTGGTTCAGAATCGCCGGACTTCTCATCTTGGAGCATCGAACGGCGCTGAGGAATCCATTCATGAATGTACAATGAAGGGTTGGCAGAGACGATTTTGAAGGGTTGGAGCATCAAAAAGAAAAAGCCAAATACAACCCCATGCTGGTGGCTCGCCGACAAGCCATTTTTTGCCCAATACTGCAGTTTTGAAAAAAAAAAGTGAAAGTTTGGCAGAGACGATTTTAAGTCTCTCCAAGGATTTCACAATTTTTTTTTTTTTTTAAACAAATTAATAAAACCCGATAAAATTAAAAAAAATAATAATAATAAAAAATTCACAAAAATCGTCTCTTCACGAGACGATTTTAAAAAGTACCCTATATTTTGATATAAGTTTGAAATGGCCTGTTTGGCTATATCTTAAAAAAATGGAATTGGGCAAAAAAAATCCTCTCAAGGCATCTTTTGAGATTGAGTTAAGTCCATTAGACTTTAATATGGTATCGAGCCAGGTTGGCCTTTACCCTTAAGCACAGGGCTTGCATGCATTAGCCAAACATAGATGGTATGTTGGGATTTCTTCAATATAAGAAACATCAGATTTGTTGCTCTCGCATTATTCCACTTCCGACTCTTACTTTCAGGTAATTAAATTGTTCAGATACTTTCTGTCTTCCACATTCAGATGCTTAAACCGTTCAAGAGTCCTTGGCGTTTAAAGGGTACCCAATTTTACTGAAATGTCTCTGATTGTGTATCTCCTTATTTCAGCTATATATTTCTCGCCATCAAACCCATTTGTCGTCATATAGCTTTTTTTATTTTTTATTTTTTTGTTGGAATTTGAGAGGCCACCATGGTACTGAAACACATTTTTGGAGGAAACATGGCTCTTCTTAGACTTCTTTTCATGGAATTTCCCTTCACCCACCCGTTCATAGGTATGGTGGGCCTTGGACTGCTGCCCACGCCACTACCATCAACATATGTATTTTATGGTATAGTGGGTTCGTGTATATTTGTGTAAATTTGGTCAATTCCAATTTGTGAAATAAGAGTGGATTCCTAATTAATCTAATCAATTCCCATTATGAATTTTCATTAGAGCTCCAACCATGGCTTTGTATGTTGTTGGTTAGTGTGTTCTTTAATGTGCACACCACTTGAATGATAAATTGACAAGAAGAGTTTTTCCCTTCAACGTGCAACAATGGTTCAGACTTTAGACATAGATTGCTAAAAGGTGAGATTTAGGTATATCATTAATAAAAGTTTCCAAGCATTAGAATAATATCTATATGAATAGTTATGGGCAAAACTTAGATACAATATTTTACATCCTGTTCCCACGGTTCCTTTCCTAAAAATCAGCCACGTGGCTAATTAACAATCTCAGCAAATGGGCGTTAAGTTTTCTCTCTCATCTCAGGTACTCTCTGTTTCTCCCAAGCTCCAATTCTCTCTCTCTTTCTGCGAACTCTCTCACGGTCAGGGCCTCACAGCTTCGCCCTTCACCGCCACAACTGCACCTTCTACCAGTTCCTGCCAGTAACATTTGTGGCAATATAGGTTTGGGGATATGAGTGGTATGTCTGTGGTTTTTGGGAATTCATTTATCGATAGGGAAATTGGTTTTTAGATTGGTGTTTTGGTGTTCATTTGGGAAGATTTTAGGTCAGTTTCCAATTGGAATTTTCAGAGTGCTTTTGCTGGGATTGAGTTGGCAATGGCTTGTAGGGATATGAATACAAAGCAAGAGTTATTTGTGGTATTGGTCTGTGTTGCGGTTTCTTTGACAGATCCAATGTTGCTTTGGGTTAAAAGCAAGTGGAGTGTCGTGGTTTTGGGTTTCTCGGATCCAACAAGTCTAAATTTTGCGTTGATGGTGAAACTAGTGGTATCATTCCCTAGGATTTGTAATTGGGTTATTCTGGAAATGTTGGAAGACATAAAAATAGCTTGCCTTTTTGCAATTTCTAATTGAAGGTTGAGAAAGAGAAGAGAGAGGGGTTGGGCTTGAACCTATGAGTGGCGGAAGATTGTAGCACTTTGATAGATTGGGCCATAGCTGTTACCAGCGAGAACTGTGAGGTCCTGGCCGTGATAGAGAGTTTGTGGAAAGAGAGAGAATCGGAGCTTGGGAGTAAGAGAGAGGACCTGATATGAGAGAGAAAACTTAACGTCCATTTCCTGAGATTATTAATTAGCCACGTGGCTAATTTTTAGGAAAGGAACCGTAGGAACAAGATGTAAAATACTCTATCCAAGTTTTGCCCAATAGGGGTTATATTGCTATTTATCTAAACCACACAGCTTTGTGTAATTTAATTTAGTACGTGTCTTTCGCTTTGCAGCTTTGTGTAATTTCCTTCGACATGCATTTTATTTTTATTTTTATTTTTTTTAATGTTGGTTAGTATGGTTTTTAAATGTGCACAATACCTGTATGATAAATTGACAAGATGAATTTTCCCTCCCTTCAACATGCAACCGTGAATAATTTGAAATTTTTCTTTGATTGTTGAGAAAATAAGAGAATTAATTTTTTTATTTTTTTGTTAATTTAAAAAATAAGAGAATAATGGGAATAAATTTGGTGTTTTCTTTTTTGTTTTCGAATGAAATCAAATGGTTTATGTAAGCTTAGTAAATAGCTTTTTGAGGCTTAGTTAGATCATGCACCTTTGTTTTTGGCTCCAAAATCATAATTCCTGTTGCTTTTTATGTTGTAGGTAAAATACATTATTAGATTGTGAGTCCTTGCAGTACCATGTACTATTTTTGGATAGAGGAAAATGAATCTTTTTTTTTCATTTTTTTTTTTTTTTGCTCTTCTACCATTTTTGCAATAATTGATATGTAATTGTTTAATTTTCTTTTAAGGTTTTCATTTCAAACATAATTTCAATTTCATAGTATGCTTTGAACCATATTATGGGTAGGAGGTGAAGCCTTTTCGTTTTCAGATTCTTTCTTTGAGTGAAATATATAACTTTTGTTAAACAATCTCGTGCATCGCATGAATTAGCGACTAGTATTATATTAATTCCTCAACATCTTTATTCGTTCTCTGTGTAAGACTTCCACTCACATGTATGTACCCAACATGTTCATTCCACTGAATCCTTTTTTTTTTTTTTTTTTTTGGCATGAAAACAAGAAAACCAAAAAATGCAAGAAATTAACCAACAAGAAAACCAAAATTGGCAAGAAAGTAACCAACAAGAAATCGTTGATCTTTTGCAACAAAAAACCCCAAGAAATTCGTTTCTTTAGCAAGAAAAATGAAAGAATGATGGACTTTAATCGTAGCCTTAGGCTACACCCTTCTAGGACAAACCATTCCACCCATGTTGTAGTTGGCCATAGCCAAAGGAGCATACCTTTTCATCATATTAGAGATAATTAATCCCATGTTGGAAAGAGTTGGAATGAGTAATGAGTATTTGAACTTGTTGGGCCTCTCCACCTATTAGTTTAAGTTTTTAGGTTGGATGCTTTATCATGGTATCAAAGTTAGGTTACCCACGCCAACTCCAATCATGCAACTTCTCCACTTGTAGTACAAATCTCAAGTAGTAGCCATCCGGTATCTCAAGCTGTAATCATCCAGTGCCATAAAAAGTCATATCTTGAAGTGAGTAATGGGTGTCCAGTGAGTAATGGGTGTTTAAACTTGTTGGGCTCTCATCTATTAGCTTAAACTTTTAGATTTGATGTTTGTACATGCCCATTTTTTGATTAAATAATTGTTGGGCCCCCAATAAAATATTTGGGCTTTAATAAGTTAGCCCAATAAGCCCAACCCATTCAAATATCCCAAAAAATGTCAATTTACTTGGGCCTATTTTAAAGTGCCTTGACACTATTCTAAAAAGCCCACAACCTAAAATATATATGGCCCAATCCACTAAAATGCCATAAATAGTACCTAATGAGCCACCTGGGCCCACTAAAAGGGAATTTCGGCACTGTTCACAAACCCAAAGAAAACTCATGTGAAGCCCATAACCCAAGGTGTGCTTATTATACAATTATTTGGCCCAAATACTATTAAAATAAATGGAGGGAAACAGCTGGAGCCCAAATGGCAAGTCAGCCCCAAAATCCAAATGGTTGAATACAGCCAACCCGTGGGACCCATGAAGTCTGAAGAGAAACTGACAGAGCAGGGGCTGTATATCTGCTGTGGAGCCCACGCCATGTCCTATTACACTAAAAGAGAAGAAGTGCAACAGCTCCCATCTTCTCCAACGTGACAAGAGCCATTGAGATACCATTTTCAAATTATTCAAACACCACCAGCTCAGTCCAGCTCTACACTCCACCGGAAATCATGAATTCTGGTACTGTTCACGCAGCAGACTTGTGCACAACAGCTCAAGGACCACTGGCAGCAACCAAAACATGCTGGAAATAAAGAAGTATGGTGGAAAAGCTAATGGCCATGTCCATTCCAGTCCCAAAAGGACTCAGGGAGTAGCTCCCACGGCCCAGACCCGTGAGGAAGCTACTCTCCTTATGTTGATCTGACTTGAGGAGTGTGGTTTGGTGGAGGGGAGTTAGTTCCAAGACTTAGGTAACCATGGACTATTGTCATTAGGTCTGCTGGGGGGCACAGTGACGAGTTTATGGAAACCAAGTCACAAAAGACATGCATAAACCCAACTTTACACTAAAAATCCACTAACTAAACAGTGGACACCTCTGACAAAACCATTTCAGAGGGAAAACAGGCCTTACCCTGCCAATAGGGAAGGACCATAATCATTTTAGCCTAACAAAACACTCTCTTTGACCAACACATGTGATAGAGGGTTAATCTTGGAAATAAACAAGATTAAGGGAAGCCAAAATCTC
>OU015761.1:19213174-19258718 GCA_907173295.1 Fagus sylvatica
GATCTGAATCATTATATAAAAAGAAAAGAAAGTTAAGATTTAGAGAACTCTATGTGGTAAAGTACCCTAAGAACTCTAGAGGATCTTGATCCGATCAGGATCAATATAATCATATCTATTTTCTTTTTTCATAAGTGTTTAGAATGAATAAGCTTAACTAATAGTCATTAGATCTAACTATTACACTAAATTATTGATGATTTGATACAATACTATGATATTATCAATAAAAACATAGATGGTGTTTGGTACACCGAACTGAATCCGTGATTCTGGATTCAAATCCAGAAAATTGCGGGTCCCACGGTAAAAATTCATGTTTGGTACAAAGGATTCAAATGAGGATTTAAATCCCAACTTGAATTTTATGTGGGTCCCATAGCAAATTTGAGTTCACCCCTTCAGCTGTTTTTGAATCCAAGCCGGATTCAAATCCTAACTCAATTTTTTTGTGGGTCCCATTTTTTACCGTTGCTGGCCCCACCAAGTTCATTTCTCCCCTTTCTCTCTCTCTCCTCCACTGCTTCTCTGCCTCTCTCTCTCTCCTCTCGGCCATTTCACGGCCACTTCACCGTAGAAGACAAACAAAAACAAAACAGAAATGCAAATTCATTTTTCACGGCCAAGCCCACAACGACCGAATACAAACAAAACAACAAAACAGAAATGCAAAATACCCAACAAAAACAAACAAACAGAATACAAACAAAAAAATACCCAACAACCCGACCGCACCAAGCCCACAACGACCCGGAAGCTTCGAGTCGTAGCCAAAACCCGGACTCATCGACGACACCGTGGATCTCCGTCAACAAGCCGTGAGAGCATCACAGTTTCGTGAAGCTGCCTCCGGCGCTGGCGCCGGATACGGAGGCGAGCGAGGAAGAGAAAGAGGCGGAGAGGAAGGTGAAGGAAGAGATGAAGGAGTTCGAGTCGGAGAGGAGCACGCGGTACCGTCCTTGGCTGTGCACCAGCACCGATCAGAGAGGGAAGAAGAAAAAGACAGAAATGGGAGAGGGGGGATGTCTGGTGCCTGGTGGGGGAAAAATAAAAAGAAAGGGAGGGAGGGGGGTACGTGGGTGGTGGGGGAAAAAAGGGAAAGAAAAAAATAATAATAATAATAATATAATAATAATAAAATTTAAGTCTAGAAACCAAAACTATGTACCAAACACAATTTTTTTTTAAAATTGTGATTTCAGTTCTGAAACCAAAACTACGTACCAAACAGAATTTTTTTTACAATCTTGAATTCAAATCAGGATTAAAGTTCCAACTTCAATAAAGTAAAAAATCACGAAACCAAAACAAAAAACGAAAACACGTACCAAACAAGCCCATAGCTTTCATAACTAGAATCCAATAAACTCACTTATCAAAAAAACAGTATTTTGTAATCGGACGGTCAGTAAAGAAGATCCACCATAGCTTTCGGGTACGATCACAGTATTTTAGTAGCAGCGGTAATTCACTACTCTCTCTTTCTCTTTCTTTCTTTCGTTTTCGCGTCTCTCTTGGGTCTCGTGAATCTCTCGAAGTCTTTCCAGAGATTTCCTCTCTTTTATCTCTTAAATAAAACTTTCCTCATAATTTTCTCTACCTCTCTCTCTCTCTCTCTCGCTCTCTCTCCCGGGAGATTTTCATTATCTTAAGCTTTCTCTCTCTCTTGAGGAAATTTGCTTTCTAAGTTTGCAGTTATATTAAGATGCAAGCACTTCAATCTCTAATCGCTTATATATATATATATATATATATATATGAGGAAAACTTGATTTGCGTGAGCTTGTATTGAAGTTATATAATACTGAAAATTCGTGAATTTCCTGATTAAAAAAAAAAAAAAGTAGAGCCGTAGATCTTGCATTGCGCGAGCTTGATTGCGAGCTCTCTCTCTCTACGTTTCGCTGATCTTGATGAGACCAAATTTACAAAGCTTCGTTCCTGCTATGTGTTTTGTTCTCTCTGCATGTGCCTCTCCCATGCGCTTCGGTAAGCGTTTTTTTCTTTTTTTAACGATTCTCGGCCAGGAAGACGAATTTTGGCGGATGTTTGGTTACCGAGAAAAGAAATGAAAATCAAAGAAAATTTAGGAATTTTAAAATTTTTTTCCGTTGTTTTTGGTTTTTTTGGAGAGTAGAAAGGTTTCAGCTAAACTTAGAAGGAAATCGTTATATTTTCCTACATTTTCTCAGCTACCAAACATTAATTTGCTATATGTGTTGCATTCTTATATTTGTTTTTTTTTTTTTTTTGGCTTCCAAAAACAGAAAGAAAAAAAAAAGTTTTGAAAAGCGCGTTTTAGCTTGATTTTACCGTGTTGAATCAATTTTGTATTGATTACACAAAGAAATTTTTTTTGCTTAGTTTTGTTTGGTTTATTGTAATGCAGAGTCTGTTTGATTGTTGAGATCCGAATTTTTTTATGAGATGGACAGTTCAGAGACATAAACACCGCTTAATTGATTCTTGGCTCTAAACGGAAATCGAATTCTTCAATAATCAAAAATTTTACAATGACTATCGGATTGAGTTATGTTGTGTCGAGGTTACAATCGCTATCCACTTCTGATCACGCTTCCGTGGTCTCCATGAACCTCTTCGTGGCGCTCCTTTGCGCTTGTATTGTGATCGGCCATCTTCTCGAGGAGAATCGATGGGTTAACGAGTCGATCACTGCCCTTGTGATTGTGAGTTTCTTAGAAAATTTATGATTTTGAGTTAGTTATTATTGTGTGTTTTAAGGAATTGGTGGAGTTTAGTTATTTTTGTTAAGGCTAATTTTCATTTGTTTTTATGTGGAATTGGTTGCAGGGTGTGAGTACTGGAGTTGTTATTTTGCTCGTGAGTGGAGGGAAAAGCTCGCATCTTTTAGTGTTTAGCGAAGATCTTTTCTTTATATACCTTTTGCCGCCTATCATATTTAATGCAGGGTAAATTTCATAGTCTCATTAGTCTTGTTGTTTAACAAATGGAGCACTTGTTTATGATTTACATGTTATGAGTGATTTGGTTTTTCTTATGCATCGATTGTTGGTTACGATTGTTTTTAAAAATGAAAATGTAGATTACGTTTGATGGTTGCCTTTGAAATTGTGTTGGGTAGCTTATATTGCTAATTATTCCATTTACAGTTGCAATGTTTTTCTCTGAAAGAACTCAAGTGACCTTCAAGCTTGCTTATATATGGGTGCTACTGCATTTTGGAACCCAAAAACACGTGTCAGCATTATCACTGCCTTAGTTTGAGACTGTGAGTCAGGTTCTCTTAATTTGACTCGTCAAGTTTGATTTTCCAAAATACACTAGAAGTGAAAGATGTATCATAGGCAGAAGATAAGATCATGGATGATGTCTATTAAATTTCACTGTGGGAAAATTATCTGATTGAGGAATATGCTTTGTTGAAAGTAGAAAGGAATGTCAGAAAAATTTGTTGTAAAAGATTAAAAATAAGAATCAGGATGTCTGGATGTCAGAATATTGGATATGTTTTGATAATTGGAATTAGTTTTAGACTGAGATGTTTAAATCGATTATTAGGAAGAATGTAATGTCTAACAGGTTCCAGCTTTGATATGTCCATTATCTGAAACAAGTTCTGCATATTGTTTCTTAAATAAGCCATGTCTCATTTAAATGGGTAAGAGTCGACGAAACTGGCTTTTTGTGGTGTTGAATTAGGCAACTTCAACAAATTAAGAATTAAAGACAGGGCAATATATTAGCTGAACAATGCTGGAAACTCAAGAAGTGTGGAAGTCTTATTCTAGTGAACGTAGGATTCGAGAATCTTAGAGTTGCAGGCTTGTTTCTGTTCCCCAATCAGTTGGAACTGTATGAGTTCCAGTTAACTTTACTATTCTCATGGTTTCTGAACTGCTCACACAAATTTCCCCTTTTTCTCCATTCTGTTCTTATCTGAACTAATAAAGCTGCTAAAATCAATCTTTTGACTCAACAAGATAAGAAAATGACACATAGTTGCAACAAGTTGTCACTAAGCTAAGTGTCATGTGTGTGTGTGTTTTAAGGTTGAAATTTATATCTTCACATCACCTCCGTTAATCTCATATTAATGATGGATTTTTTTTTTTCTTTAAATAATCTTTTTCCAGCTTTTTGATATATGATCTTGACTCTGTTATCTGTGCCAGGTTTCAGGTGAAAAAGAAGCGGTTTTTTGTTAACTTTATGACTATCATGCTCTTTGGTGCCATTGGTACATTAATATCCTGTGCAGTCATATCATTAGGTACACATCTAGCAACTTTATATATATATATATATTTTGTTTTAAATTACATATAATTTTTCCCTTGAGTAGTACAGAGGCAAGAAAAGGTACATGTCAAGTTTGTTAAACTGCATCCTTATTCTGTTAGACAGCATTTTCATGTGTCGGTGATGGTTTTATCCCCAAATACATTGATTGATAAATAGTGTTACGTCATTCTATGTTTTAATTTTAAGATTACTTACCTTTGACTATAATTTGGTTAATAATCATTTCCATGTGTACACATCTTGATAATAGAATCTTAAATAATAATGAGATGATTTTGTGTTTACTGTGGCCTCAAATGATTTGGTTGCTGCATTAGATGTTTGTAATGAGGATAATGTCTAAGTTATGTGGACTTATTATTACTATTTTAATTTTATGCCATGCTGTTCAGCAATGCTTCTGAAGCTAGACCAGTGGTTAACCTATAGGTCACCCATTGATGCCAAGACCCTTATAAGTTATAACTGAACAAATAGTTCCTATTGTGGTTCTGGATCCAACAGAGTGAAGTTTTCTGATAACTGTAAGATGTTACCTTGTAGGGCCTGGGACAGATGGTTTTGAGCCTTCTGCCTGAGAGTTACAAGCACAGGGAGGTAATTATAGAGGTCTGGGTTCTTCAAATTGTTGACTTTCTAGGTGGCATCATCTTATTAGAAGCGACATTAACAAACTAATGAAAAAAGGTTCATAGACTAATATCCTTCACATGGATTACTAAAGCTTTCTTGGAATCTCTTTTTAAAAAAAAAAATATCTATCCTATCTATACAATAATATTTATTGGCTATATAGTCAGCGAAGCTATGACTTCTTTGATAGATGGTCACATCGTTAATCTACAAAATTACTAAGGGAGCCAATAATTCTTGTACAATTTCTTAATCTTGGCATCTTAACACATTCAAAATATGGCTGGCATTCACCCGTTAGGGTGCAGCCTAGTTAGTTGGCGGCTTGGGATAAGCTCTAGACTCAGACATCTTGAGTTTAATCCCCATTAGAAGCTTCACCTGAATTACCCACTACACGGTTCTGGTGGGTGGGGTCGTGTATCTGGGATTTTACTACCCAAGGGTGGGTCCGAAGGGCCCTACCTTGGTGAGGTTCCTTGTCATCAAAAAGAAAAAAGAAAACCAGCTGGCATTCATGGAGTCAGTGGTGAGTACCTGCTTATGCTGCTCTGAGCAGTTAAAGCTTAACCCGTGTTAATTGAGCTGCCATCACGACTTCCTTAAAGCACCACCTGAACCCCCTTTTTCAGTGGTAAGAGAGCCAACTGAATTCAATATTAACTAATCTAGTGGAGGAAGCATCCACTTGGAATGAATTGTAACTTTCTTTGAACCTAACCAGCAAGCCCACTCAGCACAAATCTGTCTCAAGCATAGTAATCCATATTTTTGGTGCTGGTAAATTTCAGTCTTTTTTCATTTATAAACTTATTTGCTAGACTAATGTCTCTGGTGGAACAGAGTCTGTAAAGATCTTATTTCAACGTCCTTTTTATGATTTTAGAGAATGAGCTGCTAATAGATTAGCAGAAGAAGCAATGTACGTCTAGTTGTCTTTAAATAGTCTTTTTAAGTTGAATTGTCTAGGGACATTTTGGGAGGTTGTTGGTAACTATATTCATAATCATTGGAAGTGATAAATGTAAATGTATTAAAATTATCTGGATTATCAAATTTCAATTTGTAAGAAGTGCTAATGCTTATCTCCTGACAGTTAAATCTGCAATTTTTTTTTTTTTTTGAATTTGTCTAGGCACTTTGTCTTTATATTCAGAGATGCTTTGTGGACGCACTATATTAGTCATTCATTTTGTTTGGAAAGGGTGAAAAGAGTGCGATGAATGCACATTTAAGAGTTCAATTTATCTAAGTGAGCTGCTTGGGACAAAATGGCTAAGGATCTTAGCATAAACACATACATTCTTTTTCATTCAAGTTTATTTTTCTTCCCATTGCTTGTTGCAAGTACATATTTGAATTGGGCTAAAGTATGTTTGACCTAGCCCAAAAAGAACAGGGTTTAACTGATTTGGATTTTATTTAGTATCTTTTGCTGACTGTAAAATTCTGATGGCTCAGGTGTTATTCAGTTCTTCAAAAAATTGGATATTGGTCCCCTGGATATAGGGGATTGTCTAGGTACTGCCTTTGTCACTTCTTTCTATTCTATTAACTTTGTTCGCTGTTTGGTTCTCATTATATTCTTTTATTCTTCAGCAATTGGTGCAATATTTGCTGCAACAGATTCTGTATGCACATTGCAGGTATGGCAGATGTTGGCATTGTAGTAGTGTCTTCAAACAGAGGCACTGACTCCTAAAAAACTGAAATCCTCTCATGTAATGATTTGCAGGTGCTTGATCAGGATGAGACACCTTTACTCTACAGTCTTGTATTTGGGGAGGGTGTTGTAAATGATGCCACATCTGTGGTGCTTTTCAATGCGATCCAGAGCTTTGACCTCACTAATATTGACCCAAGAATTGCTTTGCATTTCACGGGCAACTTCCTTTATTTGTTTATCACAAGCACAATCCTAGGGGTGATGGTAAGTATCTCTCTCTCACACACATGCACACTTGCATGAGTGAATGCACAAGACTGTTCTATTAATGGGCTACTCTACTATAGTATGACATACCTCTTTCCCTGTGCAGACTGGGCTGATTAGTGCTTACGTCATCAAAAAGCTATATTTTGGCAGGTATGTTGTCAGAATTGGAATGATCAAATCATGCTGCATTTACTAGTATTCATTTATGTTTGATTGGCAAGTTACACACACACACACACACGGTGGGTCTTGAACTCATGATGTCACCCTTCACCTTGCTCTTACAAGGAGAGGAGGTGCCATTTGAGCTAGAGCTCATTGGCATGCTGCATTTACTAGTATTCTGATAATTGTATTTAATTGTTAATCCTGAAACTGGGCTAAGCTTCATAGTATGAAGGTGCCTTGTTTGGTCTTTATATCATACATTTTACTTTTCTATGTTGAAAGGGGATGGTCAGACTAACAAGGTGCCTTCTTTTGTATTTGTTGTTTAGATGAGTGGTTGAGCTAATCAAACATGAAATAAGAGTTTTATAGAGACTATTTTATGACATTGACTATAGGGTGATAACTAATCCGTAGAATGCTCTCCTAGTTTTCGGCCAAAAAACTCTTGTAGGAAAGGAATATGTTAGAATCATGTACTAATATTTGACTCCAATAATATTATTTCTGACATAATTCAGGCACTCGACTGATCGTGAAGTTGCTCTTATGATGCTCATGGCTTACCTTTCATATATGTTGGCTGAAGTAAGATTTCTAATAGCTTTATGGCATTTCTTTGTTTTCTTCCCCCTCTTTCCCAGCTTCAAGTGCTCTATGTAGATATGATAAATTGTAATTATTGGTCATATAACTAAGACACTAGCATATTTGATCTGTTCTGCAGTTGTTCTATTTGAGTGGCATTCTCACTGTATTCTTTTGTGGGATTGTGATGTCCCATTACACGTGGCACAATGTAACTGAGAGTTCAAGAATTACTACCAAGTATGTGATCTTAGAAGTAATTCTGGCCATATGTAGAAAGGTCAATTTGTCATATACGTAATACTTTCATTTTTGTCTAAAAATTATTGCAGGCATGCTTTTGCAACCTTGTCATTTGTTGCTGAGATTTTTATATTTCTTTATGTTGGAATGGATGCCTTGGACATTGAAAAGTGGAGATTTGTCAGTGACAGGTACTATCTACATACTAGCAGATGACTAGCTAGTCCTTGCAGTTATGAGTTCTTGATTTATTGAACCTTATAGTAATTAGGAATAATAGTCATATGTATTTTTCAAGCAAAATGTATGAGCAGTCTATGTATTTTATATGCATGATTGATTTTGCTTTTTGCAGTCCTGGAACATCAGTTGCAGTGAGTTCAATACTGCTAGTTCTGATTATGGTTGGAAGAGCAGCTTTTGTTTTTCCCCTATCATTTTTAATCAACCTAACTAAAAAATCTACAAGCGAGAAAATCAGCTTCAGGAAGCAAGTATGTGTTCTGCTTCTGTAACAGCATGATTTCTTCCTTTCCTACTTTATTGTTCTACCAAGACATTCCAACATTTTTCTTGTTGTAGGTGATAATATGGTGGGCTGGTCTCATGAGAGGTGCAGTGTCTATGGCACTCGCATATAATCAGGTAAGATACGGACATGCCTTTTTATTTGTGGCCAAGTAGTCACAGAGAAAAGTTAAGAAATAAAATGAACTGTGGGAAATTTCAGTTTGTCTCTACACTATCCTCATTAAAATAAGAACTTGCTTAAAATTTTGTATAAAACAGTGTGTACTTTTGAGAGAGGTGATAGTGCAGATGAAATTGTTCAGTAAAAATTTTACTTTTCTAAATGCAGTTCACAAGGTCAGGGCATACTCAATTGCGAGCGAATGCAATCATGATCACTAGCACCATAACTGTTGTTCTTTTCAGCACAGTGGTGAGACATTTCCTGCCTATTTTTTGTGATTGTGAAATTGCTTTACTGGATTTAATGGGTTCTCTATAATAAATTTTATTTTTGCCATTCATTCTGCTGCACTGATAATTTTTTTATATTTATTTTGTGTATCTCATTCAGAGTTCAAACTTGTTTATGTAGTCAGAACTTGATATATATGAATTCATGTTAATATAGCTGATTTGACCTCTTGATATGGCAATGGTTTATAGTTTGCTGGGAAATATCTTATAGTTTGCTATTTTGGTTCTTTCTGCTCTTTTATTTTATCTTTTGTTTAAGAAGTTTTAGTTTGTTGACTATTCTTGTGTACTGAGAATACAATCGTCCATTTAGCTCAAATCTGTGTCAATGGCCACGTTCTCTTTATCTATGTTGTTTTCTTAAGAGGTATGATGCTTCTTAGGGGAACAGAAAACCAACAACATGAGTTTTTGTGGCATTTCTGTAAATCAGAGTTAAAGTGTTCTTTTACGTACAACATGTTAGTTATTTTATATGAACGTAGGAAATGCTATTGTTCTTGATGATGGTAATCACTCTTCATATATGATTCTGGTCAGGTATTTGGTTTGATGACTAAACCTCTTATAAGGTTCTTGGGGCCTAATCCAAAACACACAACCAGCATGGTACTGTCAGATTCATCAACTCCAAAATCAGTCATTGTGCCACTTCTTGGAGAGGAGCAGGATTCCGAGCTTGATCTCCGTCCTGACTTTCCCCGACCAGGCAGCCTACGTGCACTTTTGGCCACCCCTACGCACACTGTCCACCATTACTGGCGTAAGTTTGATAACGCCTTCATGCGTCCTGTATTTGGTGGCCGCGGTTTTGTTCCATTTGTTCCTGGATCACCCACTGAACGGAGTTTCTATCAAGGGGAATGAGAAGGTGGCCAAACAAAGATGTATAATATATTGTAAATTGTATACATCTTCCGGAGAATCAGGCGCCACATGCCTTTGAACCAACTTGTGAAAGTTTTTATCAAGACTTAGGGTAGTGATAAGGCTGTGTGTAACATAACGTTATTAAACTGCATTTATCATGTATATAGCTGATTGCAGTTGCCCCAAGCCAGAAGGGGTTTGCTATTTTTTTTTCCTATTATTATTTCCTTGTGACCATAATATCTTAGGGTTTAATTTGTTGTAATGTATGCTTTCTTTTATCGTTTATGTATTTTGTCTGATGACAATACAAAACAATGAAGTTACATATAACTTCAGTCCTGCACTAGGATTTGAAGTGTTTGGCACCTGGTTATTTATTTTTTTAAGTTTTCATACTTTAATTGATTCGTTAGTGTGATAACCGAGATGGATCTATGTCTCGTGGATTTACATCACATGTAGCCCACTGAAAGAGTAGAAGGATGGTCCTTTTTATAGGATTGATTCGTTTGAAGCTGTGCACGAATTTAAACGGCTTAACATTTTTAATTTTGACAGATCCAAAATATTGGAACCCCATAATCTTCATTGGTCTGGAGGCTGTACCTCATCAACCCAAAATCTCTACATTGAAGAGAAGAATATAGCTCAATTACAACCTATGATGTATTATGTTTGTATTTCTCATTACAGCCCTTCAAGGATGCAAAGCCATGGCAATTCTCTATTATATCACGGAAGATTGTGAAGTAAATAAACAATTATAGAAGAAACATTGATGCAAGAGCATCTCTTAAGCTTTGTGATGACTGATAAGTCTTGGATGAGTTAGTAAGAGGCTAGCCAAAGGGCTTCCAACATGCTCCAACCAATTACAGGGCTTGCATGCATTAGCCAAACAACTTGTAAGCGAGACATGCTATTTAAGCATGATCTTGCCTTGTATTCGAGTAGTTTATAGATTTGAATGAATGAACATAGCCTTTGAGCCATTCTCCTTTATAGATGGATTTCTCTATACAGAGGCCTTGTAAGGCCTAGTCTTTGCTTGAATTTACCCTAATTTCCAACCTACATTTAAACACATATACCTCTCTAAACAGCCTGCCATCAAAGATGTTGAATTCCATTGAAATATAAAAGAAACTAATAATATTCCGGTCTTTCAGACTTAAATAAATACAAGAATCATGTTCATTCCACTGAATCTTTTCTTTTTCTTTTTTGGCATGAAAACAAGAAAACCAAAAAAAGCAAGAAATTAACCAACAAGAAATCGTTGATCTTTTGCAACAAAATCCCCAAGAAATTCGTTTCTTTAGCAAGAAAAATAAAAGAAAGATGGACATTAATCTTAGCCTTAGGCTACACTCCTTCTAGGACAAACCATTCCACCCGGGCTGTAGTTGGCCATAGCCAAAGGAACACACCTTTTTATCATGTTAGAGATTATTAATCTCACATTGGAAAGAGTCGGAGTAAGTAATGGGTATATAAACTTGTTGGGCCTCTCCACCTATTAGCTTTAAGTTTTTTGGTTGGATGCTTTATCATGGTATTAGAGCTAGGTTACCCACTCTAATTCAGTTCTAGTTTAAGGGGGGATGTTAGAGATTATTAATTCCACATTAGAAAGAGTTGAAGTGAGTAATGGGTATTTGAACTTGTTGAGCCTTTCCACCTGGCACCTATTAACTTAAACTTTTAGGTATATTTTGAGGTTGTAGGCATCCTTTTCTTTTCCTTTTATCTATTTCTCTTCCACGTCCTTCAACAACAACTCTGTCATGGTGATTGATGACCAAATTCGAAAAAGAGACGGAGAGAAAGAGAACACAACAAGAACTACCTTATGTTAAAGTATGAATCAAGCTAGTTTTCAATTATTTTAAGGATAGAGTTTGGCTACAATTTGTAGTCAGTTTGCTACAACCCACTACATGACAACTGATAAGATCATTCACGTGTACTTTAGTCACATGACTTATTTAATGAAGTCATGTGACTTCTTTAAATAATATATGTGGATGGTCTTATAAGTTGTAGCAAACTGGCTACAAACCAGTTTATAGCCAAATCTTGTCATTATCTTAAAGGATTGGGTAAATTACATTGATACTTCCGATTTTTGGTGAAACTAGACTCGCTATACCCTATTTTCAATAAATGAACACATTATTTTGGGGTGGAGTGTGAATTATTTTGGAGCGGAGTGTCAATTATTTTGATCATTTTGGGAGTAGAGCGTTTTTCTTAAAAATCGGATGTGCCAACTGTAATTTCTCTATAAACTTAGTGGTGTTAATGTAATTTACCCTTAAGGATTTTTTAAAACCCTAATTATTTGATTTACTTTTGTTCAAGTAATGATATGAATCTTGTTTGTCTTGGTATATTTGAAAGAAATTGATTGATGACATGGATGCTTGTTCATGAAACCCTAGAAGACCAACCATGGTTGTAAGTCTAACACCATCCCATCTTGTAACATTGGTGCAATTGTTTTCTTATTTTTCAAACAATTAATAAATTAATAAAATAAGTGGTGACTCCATTAAAATATATCCGCAAGGAATAAACTTATGAAATCAAATAATTAATATTTTCTATTCTCATTCCATATTTTATTATTGTTTTTTTAACTGACTTTTAGGACTAAAATAATATATTAAAACAATTCTTATGAAATAATATATTAAAACTTGAATACACATTATTCAGTTGTTTTCGCGTAACTAAATGCAGAAATGTTATATTCCCCTTCAATGTATTCAATCGCGCATAATTTATCAAAATTATTCCTTTAATGCACACGTGTCACTGTTTGCCCCCTAACCTATTTTTTAAGCTAAAACCAAACCAAATGGTAGAATTTATCAATAGGGTAAATGAAATGAAATACTCATTCTCATAACAAAAATAAAAAATGATAATTCATTTTTAATTTTTTTCAAATAAATAATTTTCTTAAAAAAAAAAAAAAAAAAAAAAACGAAATGGGGACTATGCTAAGGAGAAAATAATTTGATAATATATAATTAATTAAAAAATAATTACAAATGACTATTGGGACCAGCTTTGAGCTGGTTCCCATGAGAAAATGTGATTACTAATATAAAAGTGAAAATGGATAATTTAAATGGATACGAGATTCCATTAAGTAGGGTAGGTTTTCCAAGGTCGATTCAATAGATCCAAATACAACAAGGGTAGCAATGATCATCCAAGGTCGATTCCATAGATCCAAATTCCACAAGATGAGGTACAATAATAAGATCATTGATGGTTGCTACAATAAACATGCACTTAACCATACACATGCATCTTAAACATAAACATGCATTGTAAACATATCAAATAATTAATATTTTTGTACTCATTCCATATTGCGTCATTGCTTTTTTACTGGATTTTAAGAAGTAAAACAATTTTTATGAAATTATATATTAAAACTTGAATATACATTATTTGGTTGTTCTAGCATAACCAAATGCTTAAATGATTATATTCTCACTCAATGTACTCAATCGAGTATAATTCATCAATATTATTCCTTTAACACACAGGTGCCACTATTTGCCCCCCAAATATATATATATATATTATATATATATATTATATATAAAACGGACCAAATAATAGAACTTATTCATAAGGTAAATGAAATTAAGGAGTGCTTGTCTCCCAGGCAAAATAATTATAATAATTCATTTTTGAATTTTTTCAAATAAATAATTTTCATAAAGATAGTATATAATTTTTATTTTAAATACATAAGAAGAAATGGGGACTGCGCTAAGGAGAAAACAATTTAATAATATATAATTAGTTGAGAAATAATTACGGATGAATAAGGGGAGTAGCTCAAGCTGAATGTGAAAATACAATTGTCAATGTTAGTGTCAATAAGTACTGCGATAAACGGTTCTTGCTTACAATATAAATGAAAAGGGATCCATCAAATGGAGTTTTTGTCCATAGTCGATTCACAGGATCCCAATACCCATCATGGTTGAAAGAGATGTTCATTGATAGTTTTTGTCTTTCTATCATATTGTGAGAACTTATATTTTTTTTTCTCATAAAAAGAAATAAGAGTGAAATCTTATAACTTGGATTTTGTAATTTCACTTGCAAATGATAAAAAGAAAGTGAAGATTCTAATTTAGACCACATTGTTTATGTTAACTTGAACACACAATTAAGTCTAATTACCAAATTGAACAATTAATCAATTATGGATTAGAATTTAGTTCAAAGTAAGTTCTTTAACAATATAAACTAGAAACACACCAAATCAAACACAAATATCAATGGACCCAAGATTTTGAATCACAAAAAAATGAAATTTTTTTTGAGCAATGAATTAAGTTAAAAAATCGGGTCCTAATATGAACAAATAAAGCTAGACTTTTCAATTTCTCTTTCTATAACCTCGAAATAGAACCGCATTTCCAATTGATTAAAAGTTTTTTTGGAAAAATCAAACTATAGAAGTATCAATCCACACTTCATATTTTTTTAATCTCTATTAAAATTAAGACACATTTTAAACATAAACATGCGTTTAACAATAAACATGCATCTTAAACATATGAATATAATCAATATTTTTTGTACTCATTCCATATGTGTACTTTTTTTTTTTTTTTTTTTGGATATAATGCACCAAAACCTTCAAACTTTTGTCTAGTTGCATTAACACCCCCTTAAACTAAATTTGTACTTGAACTATTAAGGACTAGAAATTTGATCCTCCTGTTAACATTCTATCCCAGTTCACAATAACTTATCATGTGCAAATCAAATAACTATTATCACGCACGTGCGGGTGCCACTTGTGTGTGAGAGAGGCATGGTATATATTGGACATAGGAGATCATTTTTCCCACTATGCCTTTTTTGGATGTGATTTGTCTAGGGGTGGGCTATACTCTCTCCCCATGTGTGTGGGAGTGTGGCCCATGAGTGGCTTTTATTAAGAACCTCAATTATAAGTAAGAAAACATTAAAGATTACTTGGCTATTGTTTTGTTTTTTGGTTTATTTATTTATTTTGTTTATTAAGTTGATAATTCGATTATTGTAGGAGAGGAATTTGAACCATAGATGTCTTCGTTGGAAATACTCAAAGGTGCAAATTGAGTTACAAACCTCTTGGCCAGATTAGTGGGCTCTAGACTCTTAAATTAACTTGAGTGAATCAACATATTGGGACAAGTGTATTTTGCCCATTTTTAGGCCTTACACCTACCAATTGAAGAGATTGTTTTATTGTTTTACCAACATTTTTCACTTAAAAACAATCACTTGTTAAGAATTATAAACAATCATGAATCAAAGGAATCCAAAAAAAAAAAAAAAAAAAAAAAAAAAGAACAAAAAAGAAAGAAAAGAAAACATTTTTCACAACAAAAAACTTCCTTAAGATCTTCTTATTTTCAATCATATTGATCCTTAAGGAGTGGAAACATTGATTAAGTCTCTCCATTCTTGGAGGGAGGAATGAAGCATTAAGGGAGAAGAAATTGAAAAAGAAAAAAGAAAAAGTCTGAGTTGTCATATTTTGCTTAATTTTACACCAATAATACTCATAACTCTTTTCTTTCTAATAGGAATTGCTAAGTTGTCGGGATCAAAATCACATAAAGCCAAGATAAGCATCATTGATGACGTCAGTGGTATCATAAAGCCTGGAAGGTAGCTATAGGGCTTTATCTAAATCAACTTTGCTTAATTTTACTCTAGTAAGCATTTTCTTACTCAACTATTTGATTTAATTTAAGGGGGTTCCAGATAGGTTAACTGATCAAGTTTCTTGTAGTGAGTAGATGGGTTCGAATCCTATCTACACAAAAAAAGAAATCAATTTTAGTGTTTTGGTCTGATGATAAAGAACAATCATCATGAGGACAGACACTTATAGGCTTCCAAATCTTATATATAAGGCAATCTTTTGTCGCTTTGTCTTCTCTAGTAACATAAAATATATTTTTTGAGCCTAAAATTTGGATAAAGTTAGATTTTGTCGTTTCATTCATCTACAGTTGAAAGAATTGTATATATAGCATATAGAGTGATAATCTGGTACATTAAAAAGTTGAGGTGGTCTGGAATAAATATGAAATAAATGAATGTCTTTACTATCTCTGTGTGAATGGCATGGATGAATAGACATAAGTAAATTGTGTCTCTCAATTTGTTAGTGTGTCCTAACATTTTCTTGATGATATCCGTTTAATAGTTTAAATCAATGTATTATGGACTTCTTGAGGACCTTGCATTATAGTTTAGATCAATGGTAAGTGCCCAAACAATGTGTCATGGGATTCAAGGGAACTAGTCTCTTCAAAATACCAATCATCTCTCACATACCCCGCAAACGCAGAAGCCTTGTGCATTGAGTATGGCCTTTTAGATATACAATTGGATTACCAAGTTTTATTCGTTTTAGGAGTTTATCCAATGCAGAATTTTCACTTGGGAAAGCCATTATACTGTGATTTCTTATCACCTAGTGGTATCCTATCTGTATGAAATCTTCATTGATACACAATTTTATGATGCTTTGGATTGGAAATATTGCCCCTTTCAATTTGCATTGCTTTCTAGGATCTAAAATTCATTTCATATTCTCTTTAATAAGCACTAAAGAATTTTTTTATAGCGAGAAGTCGAAATATGTGCAATAATGAGACTAGAAGTGTATTTACATAGCCTTAATTTTCTTGCAGGATAACTCTACTACTTGGTCCTCCAGGTTGTGGGAAGACCTCCCTTTGAAAGGCTCTATCAGGGAATCTAAACCAATCTCTCAAGGTTTCACACTTTCTCAAGAAAAGCTCCAAGAAATACTGAAATACTGAAATATACCTTCAGTCCTACTCTAGCATTTGAAGTGTTTGGCACCTGTTTTTGGAGTTTTCATACTTTAATTGATTAGTTAGTGTGATAACCGAGATAGATCTATGGCTGATGGATTTCACTTCACATGTAGCCCACTGAAAAAGTAGAAGGATGGTGCTTTTTCAAGGATTGATTATGTAGGAAAATAGAAAGCAATAATAGTAAATAGTAGAGATAGTGGAAACAAAAAGATATCGTGGTTCGGTCATGAAGACTTACATTCACATACAAAAGCCCTTGACGACTATATTTTTACTATATAATATTGTTATTACAATGAGCTCCTTAATAGCGTATTTATAGAAGTCTAATCCTAGATTAACACCAAGTATTGGACTTGGGCCTAGACTAGGAAAGAACCTTTATATACTTCAACAGATTCAATTGAAGCTATGTACGAATTTAAACGGCTTAACATTTTTTAATTTTGACAGATCCAAAATATTGGAACCCCATAATCTTCATTGATCTGGAGGCTGTACCTCATCAACCCAAAATCTCTATATTGAAGAGAAGAATATAGCTGAATTACAGCCTATGTTGTATGATGTTGGTATTTCTCATTGCAGCCCTTCAATGATGAAACGCCATGGCAATTCTACTCTATCACGGAAGATTGCGAAGTAAATAAACAATTATTGAAGAAACATTGATGCAAGAGCAACTTTTAAGCTTTGTAATCTCTTTGTAATTCCTAGTTAGCCTTATAAATACATGTAGAAATTGGCTGGTTAGTTACAGACCTAGTATAGTTTGCAAACATCCTAGTACCTTGTTTCCTTGTAACAAACTAGTTGTAGCCTAACTAACTGTCTGCACAAGGTTAATCCCGATTGGCTGCCTTATGATAAGTCTTGGGTGAGTTACTAAGTGTCGGATAACCCACATCGCCTGGGTAGCCTCAAGTTGTGCAGTTTATAAGCAAGGGACAATCCTCATCTCTCAAAGCGTCTTTTGAGATTGAGTTAAGTCCATTAGACTTTAATATGGTATCGAGCCAGGTTGGCCTTTACCCTTAAGCACAGGGCTTGCATGCATTAGCCAAACATAGATGGTATGTTGGGATTTCTTCAATATAAGAAACATCAGATTTGTTGCTCTCGCATTATTCCACTTCCGACTCTTACTTTCAGGTAATTAAATTGTTTGAAAGTGGCCTGTTTGGCTATATAACTTAAAAAAATGATACAAAAAAAATTTCAAGGCATCTTTTGTTGAGTTAAGCTTCTTTAATATGGTATCACATTCACCCTTAAGACAGGGCTGCTTAAACATAGATGGTATGTTGGGATTTCTTCAATATAAGTTTTGTTGCAAGACTCTTACTTTCAGTAATTAAATTGTTTCAGATACTTGTTTTCCACATTCAGCGTTTAAAGGGTACCCAATTTTACTGAAATGTCTCTGATTGTGTATCTCCTTATTTCAGCTATATATTTCTCGCCATCAAACCCATTTGTCTTCATATAGTTGTATTTTTTTTTTTTGTTCGAATTTGGGAGGCCACCATGGTACTGAAACACATTTTTGGAGGAAACATGGCTCTTCTTAGACTTCTTTTCATGGAATTTCCCTTCACCCATTCATAGGTATGGTGGGCCTTGGACTGCTGCCCACACCACTACCATCAACATATGTATTTTATGGTATAGTGGGTTTGTGTATATTTGTGTAAATTTGGTCAATTCCAATTTGTGAAATAAGAGTGGATTCCTAATTAATCTAATCAATTCCCATTATGAATTTTCATTAGAGCTCCAACCATGGCTTTGTATGTTGTTGGTTAGTGTGTTCTTTAATGTGCACACCACTTGAATGATAAATTGACAAGAAGAGTTTTTCCCTTCAACGTGCAACAATGGTTCAGACTTTAGACATAGATTGCTAAAAGGTGAGATTTAGGTATATCATTAATAAAAGTTTCCAAGCGTTAGAATAATATCTATATGAATAGTTATGGGCAAAACTTAGATACAATATTTTACATCCTGTTCCCACGGTTCCTTTCCTAAAAATCAGCCACGTGGCTAATTAACAATCTCAGCAAATGGGCGTTAAGTTTTCTCTCTCATCTCAGGTACTCTCTGTTTCTCCCAAGCTCCAATTCTCTCTCTCTTTCTGCGAACTCTCTCACGGTCAGGGCCTCACAGCTTCGCCCTTCGCCGCCACAACTCCACCTTCTACCAGTTCCTGCCAATAACATTTGTGGCAATATAGGTTTGGGGATATGGGTGGTATGTCTGTGGTTTTTGGGAATTCATTTATCGATAGGGAAATTGGTTTTTAGATTGGTGTTTTGGTGTTCATTTGGGAAGATTTTAGGTCAGTTTCCAATTGGAATTTTCAGAGTGCTTTTGCTGGGATTGAGTTGGCAATGGCTTGTAGGGATATGAATACAAAGCAAGAGTTATTTGTGATATTGGTCTTTGTTGCGGTTTCTTTGACAGATCCAATGTTGCTTTGGGTTAAAAGCAAGTGGAGTGTCGTGGTTTTGGGTTTCTCGGATCCAACAAGTCTAAATTTTGCGTTGATGGTGAAACTAGTGGTATCATTCCTTAGGATTTGTAATTGGGTTATTCTGGAAATCTTGGAAGACATGAAAATAGCTTGCCTTTTTGCAATTTCTAATTGAAGGTTGAGAAAGAGAAGAGAGAGGGGTTGGGCTTGAACCTATGAGTGGCGGAAGATTGTAACACTTTGATAGATTGGGCCATAGCTGTTACTGGCGAGAACTGTGAGGTCCTAGCCGTGATAGAGAGTTTGTGGAAAGAGAGAGAATCGGAGCTTGGGAGTAAGAGAGAGGACCTAATATGAGAGAGAAAACTTAACGTTCGTTTCCTGAGATTGTTAATTAGCCACATGACTGATTTTTAGGAAAGGAACCGTAGGAACAAGATGTAAAATACTCTATCTAAGTTTTGCCCAATAGGGGTTATATTGCTATTTATCTAAACCACACAGCTTTGTGTAATTTAATTTAGTACGTGTCTTTCGCTTTGCAGCTTTGTGTAATTTCCTTCGACATGCATTTTATTTTTATTTTTATTTTTTTTAATGTTGGTTAGTATGGTTTTTAAATGTGCACAATACCTGTATGATAAATTGACAAGATGAATTTTCCCTCCCTTCAACATGCAACCGTGAATAATTTGAAATTTTTCTTTGATTGTTGAGAAAATAAGAGAATTAATTTTTTTATTTTTTTGTTAATTTAAAAAATAAGAGAATAATGGGAATAAATTTGGTGTTTTCTTTTTTGTTTTCGAATGAAATCAAATGGTTTATGTAAGCTTAGTAAATAGCTTTTTGAGGCTTAGTTAGATCATGCACCTTTGTTTTTGGCTCCAAAATCATAATTCCTGTTGCTTTTTATGTTGTAGGTAAAATACATTATTAGATTGTGAGTCCTTACAGTACCATGTACTATTTTTGGATAGAGGAAAATGAATCTTTTTTTTTATTTTTTTGCTCTTCTACCATTTTTGCAATAATTGATATGTGATTGTTTAATTTTCTTTTAATGTTGTCAAATCAAACATAATTTCAATTTCATAGTATGCTTTGAACCATATTATGGGTAGGAGGTGAAGCCTTTTCGTTTTCAGATTCTTTCTTTGAGTGAAATATACAACTTTTGTTAAACAATCTCGTGCATCGCATGAATTAGCGACTAGTATTATATTAATTCCTCAACATCTTTATTCGTTCTCTGTGTAAGACTTCCACTCACATGTATGTACCCAACATGTTCATTCCACTGAATCTTTTCTTTTTCTTTTTTGGCATGAAAACAAGAAAACCAAAAAATGCAAGAAATTAACCAACAAGAAAACCAAAATTGGCAAGAAAGTAACCAACAAGAAATCGTTGATCTTTTGCAACAAAAAACCCCAAGAAATTCGTTTCTTTAGCAAGAAAAATGAAAGAATGATGGACTTTAATTGTAGCCTTAGGCTACACCCTTCTAGGACAAACCATTCCACCCATGTTGTAGTCGGCCATAGCCAAAGGAGCATACCTTTTCATCATATTAGAGATAATTAATCCCATGTTGGAAAGAGTTGGAATGAGTAATGAGTATTTGAACTTGTTGGGCCTCTCCACCTATTAGTTTAAGTTTTTAGGTTGGATGCTTTATCATGGTATCAAAGTTAGGTTACCCACGCCAACTCCAATCATGCAACTTCTCCACTTGTAGTACAAATCTCAAGTAGTAGCCATCCGGTATCTCAAGCTGTAACCATCCAGTGCCATAAAAAGTCATATCTTGAAGTGAGTAATGGGTGTTTAAACTTGTTGGGCTCTCCATCTATTAGCTTAAACTTTTAGATTTGATGTTTTTATCAATTATCACATCTGAACATGAACCACCTCACTAGTAGCAATAGTAGTAGTCATAGTCTTAGTCTCACACTTCACATTTGGATTTCTCTCCTCAAGAAAACCCAAATGCACGTCATAGATTTCTTTCTTCTCCGGGACTTGTCACCCAGAACCTCCCACGCAGGCCACACCTTGTTGATAAGTCGAAGAACACCATGCATAGCTAGGAATAAAATACGTTCCATGCACAGACTTCACAAATTTGCAAAACCTTTCGTTGGTGGAGTTGGCAGTGATAAATGGGTCTTCAGCCTCGAAGCCAAGGAGTGCGTGAAGATCGGTGTGGTCAAGCTTGTTCTTCTTTGGTCTCGCTGACATATAGACATATAACACAATGTAAAACTTTTCCACGGTGCTAAAGTAGGGGTCGAGTTCCCTTGCCAAATTCGTGAGGTTGTACGCATCCTTGTCTTTTCCTTTTATCTGTTTCTCTTCAACGTACTTCAACATCTCTGTCATTGTGATTGATGATCAAACTTGAAAAAAAGACGAAGAGAAAAAATAGGGAAAAAGGGGCTGAGTTTAATTATTTTGCAAATTTGGGAGTAGAGTGTCATTTCCCTAAACTAGGGTGTAGCGAGTCTAGTTTCCTCAAAAGAAGGGGATGTCAATGTAATTTACCTTTTGGATTATCTTAAAGGATTGACACCCCTGATGTTTGGTAAAACTAGATTCGATACACCATATTTTTAATAAATGATACTCCGCTCCAAAATTCTCAAATTAATTCTCACTTCGCTCAAAACTTGGAACGGAATGTGAATTATTTTGGGATGGAGTGTGAATCATTTTGGAGTGGAGTGTCAATTATTTTGATCATTTTGGGAGAAAAGTGTTTTCTTAAAAATCGAGTGTGCCAAGTGTAATTTCACTAAACTCAAGGGTGTTAGTGTAATTTATCCTAAATGATTTTTTAAAACCTTAATTATTTGATTCACTTTTGTTCAAGTAGTGATATGAATCTTGTTCGTCTTAGCATATTTGGATGCAATTGATTGATGACATGGATGCTTGGTCATGAAACCTTAAAAGACCAACCATGGTTGTAAGATGGGTGTCTAACACCATCCCATCTTGTAACATAGCCCCCGAATCAAGATCATTGATCACAAATCAACCTTTGTCCCTTGTAAATTTTACAATTACAAATCAACCTTGTCCCTTGAATTTTACAAATGGAATTGGAGTAAAAGTCAAATATTTTCCCTAGATTGCATTTAGGATTATTTCAATGTAAATTTTCAATTTTATATTCAAAGATGTAAATTGTACATTTTTTCTCAATTAATGAATGAAATTCATTTTCAAAGATCAATGGTTTTCTTATTTTTCCAATAATTAATAAATAAGTGGCGACTCCATTAAAAAATATCCGCAAAGAATAACCATACTTTTAAGATGTCCATTACAGTTAGAAATGTTTAAGCCCATCTTATTCATTCTTAAACCCTAAGACCTATGAAGGTTTGGGTCGTGACCCTCAAATATATAACAACACACCAAATCAAACACAAATAACAATGGACCACGATTTTGAATCACATAAAAATAAAATTGTGTACACCGAAATTGTGTTAAAAAATCGGGTCTTAATATGAACAAAGAAATCTAGACTTTTCAATTTCTCTCTTTATAACCGTGAAATTGAATCGAATTTCCAATTAATTAAAAGTTTTGATGGAAAAATAAAACTAAAGAATATCAGTTCACACTTAATATTTATTTTAATCATCTTAAACTTAAGACACATTTTTAAACAAAACTTAAGACACCTTTTTAAACATCAACTTACACTTAAACATACACATGACTTTTAAACATATGAAACAAATAATCAATATTTTTTGTTCTCATTCCATATTCCATTATTTTTTTTTTCTAAACAAACTTTTAGGAATAAAATAATATATTAAAACTTGAATACACATTATTTAGTTGTTTTAGCTTAACTAAATGCAGAATTGTTATATTCCCTCTCAATGTATTCAATTGAGCATAATTTATCAAAATTATTCCTTTAACGCACACGTGTCATTGTTTGCCCCCTAACCTATTTTTTAAGCTAAACCAAACCAAATGGTAGAATTTATCAATAGGGTAAATGAAATGAAATACTCATTCTCATAACAAAAATAAAAAATGATAATTCATTTTTAATTTTTTTCAAATAAATAATTTTCTTTTCATAAAAATAATCTATAATTTTTATTTTTTTAAAATAAAAAGAAATGGGGACTATGCTAAGGAGAAAATAATTTGATAATATAAAATTAATTAAGAAATAATTATGAATGACTAAGGGGACCAGCTTTGAGTTGGTTCCCATGAGAAAATGTGATTACTAATATAAAGATGAATGTGGATAATTTAAATGCATAGGAGATTCCATTAGGGAGGGTAGGTTGTCTAAGATCAATTCAATAAATCCAAATTCAACAAGGGTAGGAATGAATATGATCATTGATGATATAGAGATGAATATGGATTATATTGATATGAGATTCCATCAAGCTAGAGGGGTGTAGGTTGTCCAAGGTGAATTCAATATATCTAAATTCCACTAGAGGTACAATAGTATGATCATTGATGGTTGCTAAACATAAACATGCACTTAACCATAAAGTTGCATCTTAAACATAAAAATAATTAATATTTTTTTTGTACTCATTCCATATTTCACCATTGTTTTTGTACTCAATTTTTGGAACTAAAATTTGTTTTATGAAATTATAAATGAAAACTTGAATACACATTATTTGGTTATTCTAGCATAACCAAATGCTTAAATATTATATTCTCACTCAATGTACTCAATCGAGCATAATTCATCAACATTAAATAATTCATTTTTGAATTTTTTCAAATAAATAAGTTTTTTTTTTCCATAAAAATAGTCTATAATTTTTATTTTAAATACATAGGACAAAAGGGAGACTGTGCTAATAATTTAATAATATATAATTAGTTGAGAAATAATTACAGATGACTATGGGAAGTAGCACAAGCTTGATCTAAAAATGTGATTACCAAAATTGGCTAAATTGAGTAGTGCAATAAACAATTCAATAATTTTTGCTTTATAATGTAAACCATTCCATTAAATGGGGTAGGAAGGATGACCATTGTGGAATGTACAAAATCCTTGTCCTATTAGCATTGAATGACAGTAAATACCATAGCTATAATGGTTAGATGTTCATTGATAGTTTTTGCGTTTCTATCATATTGTGAGGAATTATATATATTTTTCTTATAAAAAGAAATAAGAGTGAAATCTTATAATTTTGATTTTGTAATTTCACTTGCAAATGGTAAAAAGAAAGTGAAGATTCTAATTTAGACCCCATTGTTTATGTTAACTTGAAAACACAATTAAGCCCAATTACCAAGTTGAACAATTGATCAATTACGTATTAAAATTTATTTAAAGTAAGTTGTTCAATAATATAAACAAGCACCACACCAAATCAATTAAACACAAATATCAATGGACCCAGGATTTTGAATCACACAGAAATGAAATTTTGCACACTAAATTGAGTTAAAAAATCGGGTCCCAATATGAACAAATAAAGCTAAACTTTTCAATTTCTCTTTCTATAACCTAAAAATAGAACCGCATTTCCAATTCATTAAAAGTTTTGTTGGAAAAATCAAACTATTGAAGTATCAATCCACACTTAATATTTTTTAGTCTCTATTAAACTTAAGACACGTGTAAACATAAACATTTATTTAACCATAAACATGTATGTTAAACATATGAATAAATTAATATTTTTTGTACTCATTCCATGTGTGTACCTTTTTTTTTTTTTTTAATATAATGCACCAAAATCTTTAAACTTTTGTCTAGTTGCATTAACACCCCCTTAAACTAAATTTTTAGTTGAACTATTAAGAACTAGAAATTAACTCCTCCTTCTAAAATTCTATCCAAGTTCACGGTAACTCCATGTGCAAATCAAATAACTGTTACAAAAGGAGAGAAAAACAAATGAAAATAAAATAAACAGAGGAAGAAGATTTATTTATTTTATAAACTAGGAGAAGATGAATCAAATTAGTGACGAAACCAAGAATATATATTATATAATATATATATGACTACATGAAGCTAATAATTTAACTTGGTCGTATAAAATTATAATACAATATAATAGAGAAAACAACCATTGTGCATATAAATCAATCACACAGTATTTTCTTATGAATTTAATGATCTTCACAAACTTTTCTAAAATATTTGTTCCTTCGACATAAAATGATCTTCTTTTTTTTCTTTTCTTTTCTTTTTTAATAAAAGGGGAAATATATATTGGATATTGAAACATTGTTTCATCATAAAACCATTAGACAAAATAAACATTTTGGATACTGAATATATGCCTAGTAGTGGTCACACTCTTGCTATCCCAAATAAAAGGCTGATACACAAAAGATGGACAATTTTCATAGTTAATTAGACTTTCAGCTTGTGATCTTCCTCTGTAGGTATTAGCTTCACGGTACACATGTTGCGGGGTTACCCACCAGGAACAAGTCAGCAATTCCCTACAATCAAGCACAAGAGTAGACAACAAAAACAAACAAATCATATTAATTGTTAGCATTTTTATCACCATTAAAGAGTCTATTTCCAACATGACATGTCTGTATCCCAAATTCCATGCTTTCGATAGACCTTGTCTCACAGCCCACAATTTCACTTGGGTACTCATGGTATTCCCCAAGTGCATATTGAAGCCCGAAATCCATTTTCCATGTGAATCCCTAATCAGCTCACCCACACCAGCTGTTCTAGGATTTCCCTGACAACTATTATTTGTGTTCAATTTTATAAAGGGGTTCCAACAGATTGAAATACATCAGTACATAGACGATCTAGGGGTTTGAGTATGGTGGAGGAAAAAAAGAACTCCTTAGTCTAGTTATAAAGATGAAAAATGGTTTGATGGATATACCATTCTTTATGTTGAAAGATGAGTTGATTACGAGAGACCCATAAGATCCAAATTGTGTAGATAAAGATAAGTCTCCAAGGAGGTATAATGTGTGTTGGTGTATAAATAGAATTCCTATATATTGTCCCACATTGCTAAAGTATAAGGTGTTAGTCTCATACTACTAATATGAATAAAACCTCTTTGCATACAACATAAACACACCAACCTACATCAAACTATTGTACTCATAAATATATTCAAGATATAACCTTTAAGGCTTTACCACCGTGGACGTTGGTCGCAAAGTTGAACCACATAACCCTTTGTATTCTTTCTCGAAACCCTAATATCTTTCTTCTCTCTTCTTGCTTTATATAATCAACATTATATGAAAGAACAAATAATCTCAATAGTGTGTGAGGAAACTTCTTTATGAGTAGAGATTTCTTTTAAACAACTTTCCAGAGGTATGTGAATTTGTTTTGCTTGGTGGAGGGAATGGCAAATGCATTTTCTCAAAGTGTGAATAGTGGATTCCGTAAAGCCACATCTAGGAAAGTTTTAAGGGTCATTTCAACATGGGTGAAGAATCTATTCTTCGTAGGAAGACGGTCATGAGCACATCTCCAAATGAACATTTTAATTTTTGGAAGAACTTGGATTGTCCAAATCCAATTATAGGAATTAAAGTTCATAGGCAAAGCAAGGTCTTTAGTTAAGAAAATATAAGCTGATTTAACTTAGAAAATATAATTCAACACAAAAGTTCCTTCATCATAACCACATCTTTAAAAAGAAAGAAAAATCTAGAATTTTTTTTTTAAGAAATGTAGTCAAGCTTCTGATGTAAATCAAGCAAAGAAAAATTTGATGCAACTTCAGGAAGAAAAAAAAAAAAAAAACAAAAAATTATGATGCTCAAAATCAACCTCCACTGCCTTTTATACTCAAAATGGCAGCAACTTACATGGTTCTCGAAAATTTCATGTTCGGAAATTTGGATTTTTGGGGTTTAGACTAATTTTAGTTAGAGATGAGGATTGAGGTGTTTGAAATACGTTTAGACTAATTTTCACTGTACAACAAGTAACCCACCAAACATCTTTAATTCCCAAGCTCTTCTCATCCTCCAAGGTCCAGCAAATTCACTGTTTAAACTTCCATTGCAAACCTAACTAAAAAAAATTAATATTTTTTTTCAAGTGAATATAATTGTTCATTAAGGGCATTCAAGTCATTTTACACTGGAATTTTTTTGGGGGCAACAGTTTCGAAAAAAACAAAATTATGTTAAATTAACTAAATGTTTCTAACCGTAGAGTTATTTGCATATTTCTAATATATTAGTGGGAATGTTACTCAGTTTTATAGAATATGAGAAGATTGAAATTAGACAAGGTGGAGAAAGTGCAATTTGCACAAAAATATTAACTACACAAAATGTGATAAAGAAAAAAAATGTCCAAATAAATTTTTTAAAGAAATATTTTTGAGAATATTGTCTAGATGATAAGTTATAATTGGTTTTTATATGGATCCACCTAGACAATGTTGTGAAAATATTGTTACCTTAGCTTTATTGTTTATGAAAAATATTCAAGTTAAATTATAATGAAACGATAGTTGAATCAATTATAAAAAATAACATATTTAGAAAAAATAAAAATAATACAATTTCTTTTTCAGATTTCATTGTTAATACCTTTCCTCCTGCACATGAAAATGTTTTTAACAAATTTTATTAAAAAGAAAACTTTAATTCACTTACAAAATAACATTACATCACTTGGACATAAAAAAGAGAAAAGAAAAAATTAAAAAATAAAAGGACACACTTAAAAACAGATTATGGGTGAAGATCTTCACAGAATCACACTGCTTAATGAATCTATGGATTTCTGCCGGAAAAATCAATTCCAAATTGTTGTCGTCGTTTTAAAAATCCATATCAAAATGATATATATATTTTTTTAAATAATTGAAGTTATAATTCTTTTTTTGTTTTTCTAGATCATAGCTTCTGGTTTTGTTCCAATCTGAAGAGAGTTGTGGTTATTGTTGTTTTTCGTGAGGTTTGGAAGATGTTTGGGTTATCTGGTTGAACTTTGTTAAAGTTCAAGTGAAGTGAATGAATGATATTTTGGACTCATTAATGAAAAATAAACTTGTCTTATATGCTTCTACCTTTGATATCTGTAAAAATATATGTAAAAATAGAATAAAATTAATATTAAATTCATCATTAACAAGACCTATAAAGCCAATCCACATGTTATGCTAATAAACTGTGTCTAAGATGCTTGCCAATAGACTAAAAAGAGTCTTACCAGATATTATATCCGAGTCACAAAGTGCTTTTGTAGAAACAGGCAGATCACTAACAATGTTCTGATTGCTTTTGAGCTTTTACACTACATGAAAACTAAAATGAGAGGAATCACAACCCACATGGCAGCCAAGCTTGATATGAGTAAGGGATATGACTGGGTAGAATGGGAGTATTTGAGGGCTATCATGCTACAATTAGGCTTTCATGAGAATTGGGTACATTTAGTCATGGCTTGTGTTACCTCAGTAACTTATTCGACCTTGGTCAATGGTTCCCCTACTAATGTCATTTCTCCATCTAGAGGTCTAAGACAAGGTGACCCTGTCACCTTATCTATTTTTATTATGTGCAGACGGTCTCTTAGCCATGCTCAGGAAAGCTACTCAAGACAGAAGAATTCAAGGGCTCTCCATTACAAGAGGTGGTTCATGCATTTCACATCTCTTTTTTTACAGAAGAATGTGTTCTATTTTGTAGAGCTTCCACAAATGAATGTCAAGTTGTCCAAGATATTTTGTAGACATATGAAAAAGGCTTCAGGACAAAAGTTGAATGATGACAAAACAATACTTCATTTCAGTACAAACACACCGGTACTAAGCTCACATTGATGTTCATAGCTGACGATCATAGTGTATATCTATATATATATAAAAAAAAAAAAAATAGAATCACCCAATAATATGTTGAAACCATTTATTAATCTTCTGAAAATAAAAATAAATAAGACACAGTCATCTTAAAATAAATTCTTGTACCATGAGATTCTATTGTGTTCATACTTAATATGTGTTATTTGTCACTAACATGTTATAATTTGAATTGATTTAATTAGGTTTGTCCATGGCTCCAATTATCATCTATGTTCACTACAATAGAGAAATAACTAATAGTCATGAAGGAATTCAGTATCAAGGGGAACATGCGAAGACAAAGATTATTCGATTAAAACATAGAAATTCGAAATTGAGTAAACTGAATAAGCAAATATGCAGACCATTGGAATTGGATCATCATTTGCATGTCATGACTATTACTTATCAGCATCCTCATATAATACTCAACAACATTGCTCAGTTCATACCTGTTTTGATAACATCCGACGATGATGTTAATCTCATATTTGATGTACACAATGCTTGGCCTCAACTTGCAGTTATTGAGTTATATATAGTTGTGGAGCCTATAACACAACATGATCTTACCCAACCCTCATAACACCGTCTCTCGAGGGACAAACACTCACAGAGGAATGTGGTCCCAGCAATCAACATCACTATGTTCCATCTGAACAAAGTCATTTAGATGAACAAGTTATAATGAATGCTCAGACTCTCCAAGTGGATCATCTTGATGATGAGTTCATCGATAGGATTGTTAGTGAGTCGAGACATCATCTTGATGTTGATGATCAGTATGAAGATTCAGATATTGAGATAGCCATTAGTGGTGGTGTTAATGGTCAAGTTAGGCAACATGATGATGATGATGATGACAATAATGCAGTGGGGGATGATCATGGTGAACAAGAACACTCTATGCCTAGCTATCGTATCATTGAAGCTCCATCACTAGCGTTTATTGCAAACACATGGGACAACATTATAGTTCCATCAAATGATGAGGTGTAGTGTATATCCGTTTTGAAAAGGGGGATGGAATTGAGCACAGGGATGTTATTCAACAACAAAGATGAGCTACAATTTGCAGTTAGGGTGTACTCCATAGACAAGAACCAAAGTTATAAAGTGAATGAGTCAAACATGGTGAAATGGGCAACTTATTGCTCTAAGTGTGAATGGTACCTCTGGACATGCAAGCGTAAGAAGAAAGAATATTGGGAGATCACAATATATAATTGTCCTCACACATGTACAAGTAGCACTGTTACCAATGATGGTAAGATGATGAATTCAAAATTTATTAAAAGATATATTCACCATTTGGAAAAGATTGACCCTACTGTCAAATTAAAGCTTTTAACTGGTGAAGTGAAGGAGAGATGGGACAAGATGTTTGTTACTTTAAGATATGAGATGCGAAACAGAAAGCAGTTGACAATATATATAAGGATTGGGATAAGTCTTATAAGGAGTTACCCAACTTTCTATTGGAAGTACAAGATAAAAATCCAGGTACAAAAGTGGAATACAAAAACTATCATACCAATCATGTAGGTACTAATTTTTTTCACCGTGTTTTTTAGGCGTTTAGTCCTTGCATTACATGATTCCAATATTGTAGGCCAGTTATCAGTATCGATGGAACACATCTTTTTGGTAAATATTAAGGGAAGTTGTTGATGCGATGATCACCGATGCGAGCAATAAGGTTTATCTACTCGCATTTGCAGTTGTTGAAAGCGAAAATGGTGATAGTTGGTCATGGTTTTTGGATTGCATCAGAAAGCATGTCACAAGCAGAAAACATCTTTGCATCATATCAGACCGTTATGGGGGGATTTTGCATGCCATTAATGGGAGAACTGTTGATGATTGGCGGGGTGAGAACGACCATCACCGATATTGCCTTCGTCACTTAGCCAGCAACTTCAATAAACGATTTAAAGACAAACGATTGAAAAATATGATAATGAGAACAAGAAGTGCTAACCAGATCCGTAAATTTGACATGATAATGGAGGTCATTAAAAGATACAATGAGGAAACTTGCATAAAGCTAAATACGATCCCGAAGGAACTTTGGGCACTGGGCCATGATAATGGACAACAGTATGAGGCAATGATCACAAATTTGTTTGAGTACTTCAATGGTGTATTAAAAGATGCACGCAGCCTATCCATTACTGCAATGGTCCAATACATTTTTTTTTCAAACACCTGTTAATGCTTTCTCTGCAAATAGGGGCAACCAGGTTCAAGTTGTGAACTTGTTTAAGAAAAATTGCACCTGTGGGAAATGACAATTGTATAAGATCCCTTGTTCACATGCAATCGCAGCTTGTAACAGTGTGAGCGTTGATGTGTAGCAATTTATTGACCCGGTTTTTACATTGACTAAACGACTAGTTTGCTATGATTATTCTTTTGTGCCTATTCATGACAAGGATTACTAGCATAATGTTGAGGGCCCTAGGTTGATACCTAACCCCGCACAGAAAAGAGGACGTGGTCGCCCAAAGGCAACAAGAATTAAGGAATGATATGGATTGGATTAAGCGTCAAAGTGGTTGTCTGAGTTGTAGAATCTGTTATGAGTAAGGACATAATCGTCAAAAATGTCCTAATGCGAATCCTACATTGACAAGTGGTAGAGGTACAAACTAGGTATTCAATTCTGCCTTTATTGAGTTATAAAATATAATGACTACTAAATACAACTCGTATTGCTGAGTTGTCATGTTTTATTATTGAAATTAGTTAGCCCTTTCCTTCTGTAGGGTTTCTTTTGGAATTTATCAATCACCTAACCATTTATATCTCTCAATATTTTCTTGTTTATTTGAATTATTGCATATATAATAAAATGCAGCATCAATAATTCTGAGATTAATAAAATTCTGCATCAACAAAATTCTGATAAAATATCTACTTCAATTTCTTATAAAATTCTACATCAATAAAATTCATCATCATTAATACAATGTTCAATAAATTCTCCATCATAAATTCTGCAT
This sequence comes from Fagus sylvatica, assembly GCA_907173295.1. Classification (NCBI taxonomy): domain Eukaryota; kingdom Viridiplantae; phylum Streptophyta; class Magnoliopsida; order Fagales; family Fagaceae; genus Fagus; species Fagus sylvatica. The sequence goes on from OU015761.1 coordinate 19,245,088, forward strand.
CAATTTCTCAAAAAATTGACCATCAATCACAAAATATCCGCACCATTTACTCATAAAATTCTGCATCAATTTCTCATAAAATTTCTGCATCAATTTCTCATAATATTGAGCATCATAAAATCACAAAATATGATTCTTCACCAATTACTTATAAAATTCTGCATCAATAAAATTCTGTATCAATTTCTTATAACATTGAGCATCATAAAATCACAAAATATGATTCTGAACCAATTACTCATAAAATTCAGCATCTATAAAATTCTACATCAATAACATAAATATAATAAATGGACCTTCAACCAAAAACAGAACATAACACATAGTAAGCACCTACTAATCAAATTTTAGCCAATTAATTAGATTGTAATACTTGTAAAAAATTGTCAAAAGCTTTACATGAAGTAAGCGGAACAAATCTAAGGGAATTTTAGAAGGCTTTCACAAAAAGACTACCTTATCAAGATTAACCCAAAAAGATGAAAACTTTAATTTTATAGGCCTTTCACAAATACTCGGAACAAATCTGCAATAGAGAAAAGATGGTTTTTGTTAGGAAAAAAAGAAAAACGCAATATTATTAGAGGGAAAATAAACTTAAGAAAAGAAATGAACTGAAGAAAATAAATAAACTTTGGTATCTGTAACCTCTTGCACTTAACTATCTCCAAATCTCACCTAGTTTGAGTGTAAGACTTTGGTGAGCCAGAAATGAAAAAACCATGAGTCTTATATCTCTTGTACTCTTACCAACCAGAATAACAAAACAAAAAAGTCAAACACAAAGCAAGAAAACAAAGAGATTTTATAACTACAGTCTCTATTCCTTTCCTACATTTTCTAAGCAACCAAACACACAAAAATCATAGAAAAGCATGTCAGAAACACAAAACACATACCTTTAACAGGGTCAATATCCAAAAGATCAACTCCATCAAACTCAACCCCACTTCCCAAAATCTTAATCAAACCATTCTCACTCTCCAAAACCCTCGTCTCTCTCTCCCTAATCCCACTTTCCCTCACAGCAAACCAAATAGGTTTGTTCCAAGAAAAAAAGTAGAGCCAATCACCAGCCACCACGTCACCCTTCTCACCCTTCTCATCCTGCAACAAACAACCTATTATTGTAAATACTAGCTTTTCATTTTAACACGCAATACTAGCTTCTTTAGTGCAACAAATCAAAATTTAAAATAACTCAAAAAGGCCTACATAACCACAATGATATCATAATACTATCTAAAATGATATAATAACCACAAGGTGTCTTTTTCCTTATGCCTTTTAATAAGAATAAATAAGAATTGTTACTCAAAATTACCTGGAAATTGGCCTTCGCTGCTATTCACTCTGTCCCACATTGCCAACATTTCGTATTGCGTACTGGGTTCCTCCTAGGAGCCTCCTCTAACTGCTAATCTTGTGGCACATCTGGTTGAGGTACCTCTACTAGAGAATGATGGCAATCTACTGTGGTGGGTAAGGATGAGGCAGGAGGTGAATATGTCAACGTGGGGTCAGTGGATGCCACCCCGACATGAGGTGTGTGAAGGGGTGGTGTGGGGATAAAGATGCACATGCTGAGCTATCTTGACTCAACGTGTGTAGTAATGTGGCCAAGACCTACTGCTCTGCATGTAAAACATATCAACGCCGGACTGTGTAGTGGGGGTTACACAATGTGGTAGGAATGAGGCCATGTGATAGATAGTGGCAGCTGGGGCGGAGTCAGGAGATGTGGGGAGTGTGGATGAACTGGAACGGATAGGAGTGGCTGGGGTAGAGTCGAGATCACACCTTGTAAAGGGGGGCAGATGTGTAGTGGTCAATAGGGCAGAGTTGGGAGAAGTGGGGATGTGGATGAATTGGGACAGATGGGGGTGACTGGGGTATACTTGAGATGACACCTCGTAGAAGGGGGCAAGTGTGTAGTGGTTGTGGGGGGTGAAGGAGCAACCTTATGACGTTTGCATGTACTAAACGCAACATCATCAGAGGGACATGCACTCGTAGATGGGGTCGGTTGTGCAATGCTAGAGAGTATACCAGAGGGACTGAAACTCGTAGGTGGAGGGATTGACACTCATAGGTGGGGGTGGCTGTGCACTAGTAGAAGGGACAGCTGATGGACCGTCACCCGTAAATAGGCTCGGTTGTGTACTAGGAGAGGGGTCGACATCTAGAACCACGCCTACCCCCACCCCCATGTCCACATCCACGCCCACGTTTAGGTGCTCGTGGATGGGGTGGATTATTCCTCATGTTATTAGCTATATTATGCCACACCTGAACATCTTTTCTATTAATCGCTCTTGCATGTTGTAGGATCATGGCAATCTCCTTCGCCTCCTCAGTTTCCGCTACCCACTTGTCAATGTGCTTGGCCAAAAGATCAACCTATCACATAAAAGGATATGTTAGTATACATAGACTTAGAATTATGACTTCATGGACAAAGTCACTTATTGGACAAGTGTTCAAGTTCATGTGACAGCATAAAAGCACACTGTGTAATAACAACTTTAAAACCTTATCATCTCATCATAATGACCAGTCTTCTTAGTGATATGACGTCGAGTGATACGACGGTACCACTTCATATATGGGTCAGGATATGCCTTGAGACCCTCGAATGGGTGACGAGTCACGACATGCACAGCCCGAGGGTTCCACTTGTCAATTTTGGTTGCCCAAGTGTGCATCCACTGGACATTGGTCTTCACCCTCAGATCCATCGTGTGCATATCCACATTTGTATCAACATGATTCAAAACATCCTATCGCATACCGAATTAGCAAAGAACACGGTTAGACGTATGCAACTCTATGATTTGACAACATAGCATAGGAGTTACCGCACTCTAAGATCCATGTCCAGCCTTACAATAGTCTGGAAACTCATCTAAAATATCTTTCGTGCACAATTGCTAGACAATCTAGAAAAAAATAATAAAATGTGAAAAGTTTGAAGCTAAGTTTGAGTTGTTCTTGGTGTGTCCGTGTAAAGAATATATCACCAGTAGTGAAATTCATAATTGATGTTTTTAGCGTAAAACCAACCTACATTGACATGGTGTATTAAAGTGGAAGACTATTTTAGTCACATGCATTTTATACACAGACAATAAGTGTCTCACATGCATATTATTTTAGCAAGTGATAAAATCATAGTTGTATATACCGTTCCATTCCAGCCGGAACAGCTAGAAAATCTCGTACCGGTGTGCAAACCGAAATGAGAAACCCCATTGTTCCACCTCGGAAAAAATTTCAGCCTATTTCAGCAAGTTTCGGTCATTCTGGCCAATTTCGACTAGTATACTAATTTCGACCAGCATAAATAAATAACTGAAAAAGAAAAAGAAAAAAAAAATCAGTCACCACTCTACATGTACAAGTGAGCTTTCTCTGCTCTCCTTCTTCTCCGCCCCTTCTTCTTCTTCCTTCTTCCTTCTTCTTTCTTCTTCTTCTCGGTTTTTCCCGCCTAGCCCTCTCTCTGTACCTTTTCTTTTTTCTTTTTTCTTTTTCCGTCTTCAAGTGCCGCAGACACATGTGAACTTTGGTGTGTCATATAGTTTTGAACAATCATGTGAAAAATAATTTTTTATTCAACAAAAAGGACACTTGAATAATAAGAAGAGACATTTGCTTTATGAGGATAGTAGAGTAGACTCTACAACTGACATTAGCTTGACAATATTTTCACGCCAAAGACTACCTTTTGACATATACTCTTTTGTTTTTTTTAGATTTTTTTTATTTAAGTGATATTTCTTTAGGTTTTATTTTTATATTTCTATTATTATTATTAAATGCATAATATTATTATTAGTATTAAGATTGATATGGGCTTATAATTTGAAAGATTCTTAACAAATTATAGATTTTGATGAATAAACATATAAATAAGTAAATATATATATATATATAATATATATAATATAATATATATATATATATTGCGGTAAACCCGAAACGGAACGCCAGTATTGACCGGTACCGAAACATTTCATTCCGATGACTAAACCGAAACGGGTGCCGAAACGGTATTTACAACTTTAGATAAAATAGTCATTATTTAGCTGCTTTTCGTGCACTACAAGACAATCCTATCGTGGGTTGGCACCAAAAGGTGTGATGCACCCAACAATCTCTCTCTCCAGCCCATTGAGGAAGGAGATCTTCATTCCAACTCTTTAGTTAGAATTCATGCCGGCTGACTCAGCATAAAGCTCAAGCTTTTCTTTCGGCACAACCTTGGTCAGCATGTCAGCTGGATTCTTTTTTATGTGAATCTTTCTTAATTGCATCAACTGTTAATCAATAATTAGTTTGAGGCAATAGTATCTCACACCGTGTTTCGTTCACATTTTCTGGGTACACTCGATTTTAAAATTTAATAATGAAGGCCACTAGATGGAAAAATCCAGACCACCGGATAAAGGCAATGACTCCATCACGATTCTTATTGCATCAACAACTGGATTCACGCGATTCCAGGTTTCCAAGAGGCGAATTTGTGTTTTAAAGTCCGAAACGTCTCCAAGACCCATTCAAAACAAAGGTTTGAGACCAAATTTCCAAAAAACACTTTCTGAGTTCACTTGGATGTTCGTGCATAGACTCGAATGTTAATACTATTTTCCAAAAAAGTGGACAATATTGTCCAAACCTAAAGAATAATTGTCCACACTTTCTGGGTTCACTTGAATGTTCATGCATAGACACGAATATTCATACTATTTTCCAGAAAATGTGGACAATATTGTCCAAACTTAAAGAATAATTGTTCATACTTTATGGGTTCACTTGAATGTTCATGCATTGACTCCATGTTCATACTATTTTCTAGAAAATGTGGACAATATTATCCATACTTAAATATAATTGTCCACACTTTCTAGATTTCCTTGAATGTTCATAAGTAGACTCGAATGTTCATACTATTTTTCATAAAGTATGGACATTGTTGTCCATAATTTTATGTTTTTATCCACATTTCTGAAAAATTGAATGTTCATACGAATTGGTCATGTTTCTTAGCATCTATTAAACATGTTCAAATATAATTGTCCATAATTTTTGCAAAATAATATTTTAGTTACATCTTTGTAACAATTTTATTATTTTTTATCTCAATCAACCAAAATCACTTCAAAATTAAAAAAAATCAAACTTTATTATTTCCAATCTCAACCAAAATCAATCAAACCCTCACAAATATTAAACCCAACAAGTTTTATTCCCAAATACAATAAAACCCCAACTTCAAACATCAGATCTAAAACCATTCCCAAACCCAAATCTTTAAACCTAAATCAGATTTGAAATCAACTCTTTCAAATATCAAACCGACACCGACACCTTCAAACATCAAGCAAGCCTTGGCCTCATGAGGAAAGAGCTTCGAAGGAACAAAACTTCAATAGAGAAAAAAGCTTTGGGGAGAGAGAGTTGAAGGGAGAGAATGAAAGTTCAATCCATGGCTTCATGAGGACAGAGCTTCGAAGGAGCAGAAATTCAATGGAGAAGAGAAAGCTTTCGGGGAGAGAGAGTGTAAGTTTTAGAAAAATGTGTGTTTGGATACAAGGATAGTGGAATTTGGAATCGCTAACTGGAAATAACCGGTTTGTCTTTAGTGGTGGTGTGAAAGTTTTCTTTGACACCAAAGAATCATTTTCCTTTAAGTAATCTACTTCTATTTAACTAACCAAAGTGAATACCCTATTTTTGGGGTATACATTCATAGTTACCGAAGTTTAGAACTTTTCTATTCATTCTTTAGAAAAGGTAGCCATCATTAACGACTCTATTATCTGGATTCTTAAGGAACTTCACAGATAGAGTTGAGTTGTTCTTCATTAGATGAATTGAGGAGGGAGGTTAAAATATCTATCATGTGAACATAACATAGCATAACATAGCAAATATATTGTAAAAAGATGTTCATATTGTTGGTGAAAGTTTATAACGTTCAAATGTTTGGCGAAACCATAACACTCCTATATAAATATGACAAGGCAAAACGGCATGCTAACAAACAGTGTATCAAATGATATAAAGCAAAATAATGCTATGCTAATAAAGTGTATTTCAAATGATATAAAATAAGCAAATCAAAAAACTATTGTGATTCCTATGTTTATTCTAAAGCATAAACAATCACTACAAGAAACTTTATTTTTTTTCAACAAGTATTTATCAACAGTCACTTAAAACTGTTGATAATTGCCCTAATTATTGACGATTAGAGTCAACCGTCAATAAAAACCGCTAATAAAATTACCTGCCTACCCGCACGGGCTTTTCCCCCTTAAAATTTAATTATTTTCTTCAGCACTGTCGAAAAAGGGGGTCAAAAATAAAGATTAAAAAAATGAACTATTTATCAGCAGTTTAGTGGCCATCGATAAAATCATTTAAGGTCTTTTATTAACAGTTTTGAACCAGTGAAAAATAACAAGTTTTTTATTAACAGTTATAGACCGTGGAAGATAGACTTATTAGAACAGAAAGGACACTTTCAGATTATAGTCTTACAAAACCACTCTCTCTCAAAACTCAAAGGAAATTTGAAAGCACGTTCTAGAATCTAGAAAAATTCTCAAAACTCAAAGGTATACTCTCAAATCCTAGCCCTTTGATTTTATTTTGAAAAGTTTTTCTGATACTTTCTCTCTCTCTCTTTTATTTTCGACTTTTTCACAGATTCGTTGGCCACATTTTCATGGATTCATATTCGCTGGCCAATCTGTCTCTTCGCATTTCTCTGGTACTCTCTCTCTCTCTCTCTCTCTCTCTCTCACGAATTTGAGTTTTTAGTTTGGCTATGAGTTTTTTTGTTGATTTTTGTATCTGTTTAGCTTGGCTATTTTTTTTGGTTTTGAATTTTGAGTTTCACTTTTCAATTAAAGAGACTATTTTTTCCAAGTAGTTTCAATGAATTTTAAGTTTCACTTTCACTGTTTGTTTGGTTATTGAGAAAATATTGGAAAATAAAATTGAACTAAATGTTGTTAATGTTGTTTGCCAAGATGTTGCTTTTCTTTGGGAGGGCTTTGAGTTATATGAACATGTTGTGAACTAGTTGAAAGCATCTCATATTTCCTACATTTTTGAATGATTAAAATGTAGTTCTAGTTACTTTTAACTCAAGTGTTAGGGCCTAGATGTATCAAAATTTGGGATGTGGTTCTTTCTATAATCTAGTTAGCTCATTTAGCTGCTTTACTGGTCATGTAGACATTCTGAATGAACATGTCTTGAACCTGGCCTAGGTGCTGAATAGAATGTAATCAATCTATTGCTTTGGTTGCTGTAAACTGACACAGTTTTGGAGCACTACTTGATCTTGTTGCTATTTCCTTAAAATCCTCTTTCTCTGCATTCCTCTTTCAAATTTTAATTAACAAAACTACCCTTTTCTCGTAAAACTAGAAGAAATTCTACCTATGGCTAGAAGAGCTAGAAAAAATGCAACTATCACAAGTCGAGAGTCTGGCACAAGTGAAAATGATGCCTCGGGAGTTGGTAACTAAAATACTACATCTTTTTCTTTTAATCGTTTGTTATTAGAATTCTATTTTTATAGCGAATTATTATAATCACCATTCTTATTTTGCACCTATTTATAGTTGACATGCGTTTGTTTAATTGTTTTTAATAATGTAGGAAGTATTGAAATTGGAGTTTCCAATCACTTGGACAAATAAAGACTGTAGGGAAATACCCAAAGTTTCAAATCGGAGTTAGCCCTTGTTAGGCAGATACAAAATGCACCTTTACAAGTCAAGGAATGGAGACATGTTCCTTATGAGAAGAAAAAAAAGTTATTTGACAATGTATTGGTACGTAGTATAACAAATTTTGAAATACAAGTTTACCATATAATGACTAGTAAATGTAAAGTGAAGTATAACTCTTTAAGACTCCATTTGTTTCGACGTAAAACATTCTCCACCGTAAAATGTTTGTAAATGCAAATGATTTCCAGGAAAATATTTGTTTTTCCGGTGTTTGTTTGCATTCTGGAAAATGCTCCGGAAAATATTTTACAGTGTTTGGCGCGACGTAAAATGAAATTTTTTTTTTTTTTTAAACCTAAAATAAAAAGGTATTTATTTTAGAAGTGTAAACACCCATCCATCACAACATTGTGAAACTTAATACAAGTTTTTTCATATGATAAATAAACATAATAAATGAAAACAACAAACAATGGACACCATCCAATGCGTTATAGTTCATAACCATTCCCATAACATATATAACCATAACACTACTTATCCAATTTTTAATACATAATCAAAATACTAAACATAGTTCATAAATACATAACCATTGTTCCATAATATTACATATTTTTGGTGAAATAGTTCTCCAACCAAAGCTTTCTAAGTTTAGGAGCCTTAGCCATAAAAGCTCTACCAACCTTCTCTTCTTGAATCATATAATCGAAAGCTGAAGCAAGCATCTCTTCAGCAAAACCTTCAGTGCTCATTACCGCTTCATAAAGTTCATTGGCATCAACAGGCCCTTGATTCTTGAAAGCTATAGCAATCTCTTTAAGTTAGGAAGCTATCTCGCTATAATTGCTTTCTTCTTTGGCATCACGACTAATTTTTCTATGACTCCTTCCTTTTGAATGTGAACTAGAGGAATCAGTAATCTTTTCCTTTACAGCTGAATTAGACTCACCATCTAATTCACAGAATAAAACCAAAATAAATGCACAGTCAATATTAACCAATTGCAACTCAACTCAACTCAGATTTCAGTCAATATTAATCTGTTAAATGCACAGTCAATATCACAGCAGGCATAATCTTCCCCACAAAAACCCAAAACCAATCAATCCACAAAATTAAAACTCATACTCAGCAAAAAAAAAAAATCAACAATTCCCAAATATATATATAAATAATAAATAGATCAATCAATCTGATCAGATCAAGATCTGATCTTGATCAGATCTGATCCGATCCGTGAGAGATGGAGATCGGAGGGGTGGGGGTTTACCGTGGGAGAAGTAGATCGGTGCAGGGAGGGGAGGCTGGGGGTGGCTCGGGACGGCGGGGTGGCTGGGGGTGGCTCGGGACGGCGGACGACAGAGAGAGAGCAGAGAGTGAGAAGTGGCTCAAGACGGCGGGACAGCAGAGAGCAGAGAGTGAGCAGAGGCTCGGGACGACGGGACGGCAGAGAGCAGAGAGTTAGGTCGAGAGCTCCTCGCGTGTTTTGGAAAATGGTTTACGGAAATTTTTTCCGTAAACCGTTTTCCTTTTTTTCCTTCGCGTTTTTACTGTCAAATACAAACGTTTTCCGGTTGACTTTTATTTTACGTCGCAACAAACGCCTGCAAATGCTAAAAACGTTTTCAGCCGAAACAAACTGAGCCTAAGATAGATACCTTTTTGATCAATGCCTCCCTGAGTTCAGGAATACCTTCATCAGCGTCATAACGAACTAATTGAAGGCTCCCATACAAGTTCCTTAACCCTATCCAATGCCTGTTTGGGTGGTTGCCAATAAACTACCCCCTAGAGCATCATATATCAAACACAAGCATAACAAGTTATACAAAAATGCAACTGAGGGGCAAAAACCACTTAAAATTACAGTTCTAAATTAATGATATAGGCTGCAACCAAAAAAGAAACCAATGATATAAACACTATTAAAAATTTAACACTCCCCAGCCAATGAACAAAGCCTAATGAATAATCAAAACAACAGAATCAAGTGTACCTCGCCAAATGAAAACCTGTCTTAAAAAATTTCTAGTAACTTCGCGGGAATAAAAAAATTGATCAAACAAGTCAGAAACCTGTTGAATGTTGCTTCACATATGAAAAATATAGAAATACATGCGTCCAAAATGGTCTAAAATATGAGAACTTCGAGAAAGTGGCTCAAGTTCAACCATTTAGACCAAGTGGCCAAAAACCCTGCTATTGCTTGTGTTTTTTTCGAAACAGACTTCACCTTGCGATATGCCTCGTTAGAGCCTGTTTGGTTAGATTCTCCTTAAACAATATAAGAAGAGAGAGCATGAAAACACCGTCTCTAGCGCATTTTTGGAAATTGCTTTTTCTTATTTTTCAACCTTTTTCTTTAACAACCTGTTTTTAGTGAACATCATTTTAATTGTTTCATTTTCTCAGTTTAGGAGAAATGACAACAATAAAAATATAATGTTCCCAAGATTTCATGTCATTCTCTACAAACTGTTTTCTTAACTAATTTTGTTGTAACATAACAAAACGGGGGGCCTTTAAATTTTGGGAAGTAACAGGGGAAAGACTTTCTTAATCATGTCATTATCTTCGTTTATGTTCTTTAATCATGTCATTATCTTAAAGAGTTATAAAAAAAAATGGTTTGATCCATACGGTGATGATCATGAGGAGGCACGAGCAAATTTGCCACCTAACATAGCGCAGGGATGATTGGAATTATCTTGTGAATTTATGGAGTGATAAAGATTGGAAGGTACTAATACATGAAATTTAATATTAATTTTATTCATAATTTGTGACATTTTTACTCACTCATGCATCTTTTTATTAATCATGGATCTTTACTGTAATGTATTGTTCTTGAAATGTAGGATATGTGCGAGAAAAACAAGATTAGTCGTTCCCATAATCTTATCATTCACATTACTGGATCAAAGAGTTTTCAACAACGAAAAGAGGAAGAGGTTTGCATATACCAATTTCAAAACCTTTGGGAGCTATTTATTCCTTTTTCTTTTTTTTTTCTAAGAAAAAAATTGTTGCATACTTACTCATGATGCTTGCAATTTTTTTTTAAATGATAGAAGGAGAAGAACTGGAGAAGAACTTGGTCGAGTTCAATTGTTTGAGGTCACACATGTGAGAGCTAATGGACAAGCGATAAATGAGCATACACAAGAAGCATTGGTATGAAAATCCCTTAAAAAGAATACTTATATAGCTAACTGTTATGTTTTATTTTTATGTGCTTTTAACTCGTGGTATAAGTGCTCTTTTAATACAAATGGCATTTAAGAATTTTACTACTCAAGTGGCTGAGGGGTCTTTGCAAATGACTGAAAATGAAATGTTTGTTGAGGTATTCTAGCCTGAACATCACGATCGCGTTCGTGGCAATGGGGATGGTGTTACTCCTACAGAATTATGGGGCTCCTCTTCATCTTCTATTTGTGACCTTCAGAGGCAATTGAAAGAATCTGAAGAAAAACGCAAGGAGAATGATGCTGACCTTCAAAGGCAACTGAAAGAATCCGAGGAAAAACGTAAGGAGAGTGATGCTCATCTAAAGATTTTGGAGGCACAAGTAAATCAGGTTGAGAGTTTGCTAGCAGTAGTAATGAAAAAACTGTCTCCACCTGAGCTAGCTCAATCTGAGAGTTCTACCTAAGTTTACTATTAGGTTAGTTTCCATAGATCGTCCCTAGTCCGTGAATCAACATTGCAAGTGTAAACTACTCTTCTGTTGTGCTTTTCTAGATAAGAGCAATTCTGTTGTAGTGTCCATAATCATTCAACACTAAAAAAATCAAAATTTTGTTTTTGTTGACATATATAACAATTTACCTATGCCTACTTATGGTCTAATCTTTTGTTTCTACAGCTTGTACAGGAAAAACAAAATGAAGAGAGAACCGTCACAAAATTACTTGCAGGTATTTATTATTATTTTTCTATAATAAAGTTTGCATCTTTGGCACTTATGGACTGAATCTGCTGCTAAGTTGCTTTTTGGTTTTGGTTTTACTGCGTGTTTTAAACTTTGGGATGCCTAATAAAGAGGTTGCAATGTGGGTTTATTAGATTTACTTGTTACCCTAATAAAGAGGTTGCAATGCCGAATAAAGTTTTAAAGCATAGTTACCAAGTTGCAATTCACAGGGGATTAAGGGTTTGGTCAAAGCTTCCTTTTCCCATATTGATCTTTGAATTGATTTTAGAAGAGCTTACACATTGCAAGTATCATTGCTCTTTTCTAGAAAAGCACAACAGAAGAGTAGTTTACAAGAGAGCTCTAACCCAACCACAGGAAACATCCACATGGCATCATATTGCCCAACAAAAAAATAAGAAAGGTTGGTAGCGACAAGAGTGGGGTTGACAAGCTCAACAGAATAATAAGTTGTGAGGTTCAAATACTTAAAGGTGGAGACAATGTAAAAGGTGTCATTTGGTTTGATTATATAGGAGAGGTTGGCATAAGAGAAGTTAGTGCCAGTGGTGGCGTTGATGTAATTGCAAGAGCATGAAAGAGGAACAAAGAGGGGTTGGCCAACAACTAGAGTGGAGGAAGGGGAGGATATATATGTTGCTGGGTTCTGATATCTTGAGGCGGCTGAGTGAGAAAAGGTCACCTATGGAGGCCAGGTCAAGGAAGTTTGGGGCTGTGGCTTGGTAATAGGCATAGGTTTGGCATGGATAGGAATACTGGTTAGGTGTGCAAAACTGAAAGATATAGATCACTAGCACTAAATATTCTCATTGAAAGATATAGATCACTAGCACTATTGTTGATGTGCCTCCTGTTAATATGAATAGCACCAAACATATTGATTGTTATGATAAATCCTCACAGTGTTGAACATGTTTAAGCATTGCATAGACATTCAGACCAAACAATCACACCTTTTATTTAGTTCCTTTACACACAGTGTTGGAATCCACATGCAGATGTCTGAATTTATATTGTATGCGGCTTGTTTTATTATAGGTTCTTTCTTTTTTATTGCAGGTACTTGATAGAAGTAAAGGAGGAAGCATATTACAACTAGACTCTGATGTAGTTCTTTTTATTTTGGTTTATTAGTTTGTCATTTAGGAAACTTGAAACTATTGAATACTTTGTGACATGTAATTCCTTTTAGACAATGTTTCGTTTTGATATCAAATTGCATAAAAAAAAGAAGGGATTTCAATTTGGTATTTGACATGTAAATCCTTTGGTATCCATATTCCTTTTTGATATATGAGAAAGGATTTCAATTTGGTATTGCATAATTGTGTTTATGTTTTGATTGGTGTAAAAGAGCTCATCCAATTTTCTTTATAAAAAAAAAAATCAAATACTTATTTCAACAGTTATGAACGGTTCATTGGCAGTCGATAAAGGTAATAAATATACTATTATCTACATTTTTTAAATATGTTTCAACAGTTTTAAACTAAGTTTCAACAGTTTTAAATTATTTTTCAACGTTTCCTAACAGTTGAAAAAGATGAAGCACTTTTTTCCACAGCCCTACAGCCTTTTAAAAAGTATTTTCGACATAGTTTGTTTTGACGTGTCTCAACAGTCACCTAAACCGTCAAAAATATATTTTTCGTCTGTTTTTAGTACTTGTTTCAACGGTTTAACCGTTGAAAATAAGCAAAATTTCTTGCAATGAATCCATTACTATAGATACACAAAAAGTTTTTCAAGATATTACCTTTTTGCCAAGTTCGCCCATACCAACAATGTAACTACAAGATCTTTTTTCGACTCTCCATTACAGCCTATATAAGACAAGAAATGAATGTAAATTTTAAAAAAATATTACACAATTTGGTATTACAGGAAATAATACAAAACCTGACAAGCGGAATCGTGGAGAATCCTGAGCATCACGTGTGGTG
>OU015761.1:19258818-19275907 GCA_907173295.1 Fagus sylvatica
ATATAGAGTACACAAGACAAATAATAGCAGAACGTAGGTAACAATATTCTCAAACACATAGCAAAGGTTCCCAGAAGAAATAATGTCACGTTTTTGTTACTCCCTATTATACATATAGGATAGAAAAAGGAAAAGAAAAAAAAGCACAATTGTTTAGTATTAATTAGGTTCTTCCAATCCCATTTTGTGCAAGACATAACACCAGCCATAGGTTCTTCCATAGGATTGAGAAACTTGAAGTGGGGGAGGGATGCCTTTTAATTATGGTTTTAATATATAAAGTTTAAAAGCACATGTATTAGGAATTAAAAATTCTTCAAGCATGTGAATACAAGGGGTAAAAGAAGAAAAAAAGAGAGAAATATAAAATAGAGTAAGAACAACTTAATTTATTTTAAGCTATCCATTCACTCAAAATGCCCTTTCCCTGCTTGAGACGTCATTCATTGGTCATTGTCCATTCATGGGAAAGAAATTAAAGAAAGAACTACGGTTTTAGAATCTTAGTAATAGCTAACAAAGTAACAATTAATCTATATATACAACTGGTTCACACCGAGGACGTACTTTGAGTTCAGGTTCTTTAGTTCAACAACAAGACACTGTCCAGTAATCTAGGAAAGCATTGAGTACTCCATGGAGACCAAGGATAGACTACGTAATGTAATATTGTAGACTGGTTCTGGAGTGGAGGACCAGGCTGACCAGCGTAAAGTATATTTGTATAGTATTTTACTCTCATAAATGCATCCAGCTTAGGTATAAAATTGAGAAGGTATCAAAATAAGCAAAGCTCCCTCACTTGCTCTGAGAACCAAAGCCTTGGCATTTCAAGTCTCCCATCAAGCACATAACCATGAAGGGATTGAGCTTTATGTTTGTATGAAAAATTAATTTACAAAGAAATTGGTATTAGTTAGTTTAGGGCCCATATACTAGTGGACCTAAGTTTAAGGGAAAATAACAGTCTTAAACGAAGCAAGATGGGCAGGCCTAAGATTGCTACATCTAGGAGTGAGAAAAGTCAAAGAATAATTTCTGACCAAAGGGTTGGTAGTTAAAATATGCAGACATTAAAAAGTAGAATCACTAGTGACAAGCAATAGGTACTAAATGAATTCTCTTGAAGAGTATCCAGTCAAACAGTTGCATTCATAGGCTACATGTCCCTACCAAGTTACCATGCAATGGATTTTTTTTTTTGGGGTTCAAATAACAAATAAGCAGAATTGCAAGCATCACCTTTCAATCAATGAAATTAAGGAAGATGCATTTCAAGGTTCCAACTTCCAACTTCCAACTAACCACATACATTTACATGTCCAACCAAGTTACAATGCAATGGATTTTTTTTTTGGGTTCAAATAACAACTAAGCAGAATTCATTTTCAACTTTCCAATGAAATTAAGGAAGTTGCATTTCAAGGACCATGAAAATTTGTTTTCAACTCATAAAGTACAAATTTTACATAACAACTGCACTGTAATACAGATAATAATCCAAAAGAATCAGATAAATAAAGCTAATGTAAATTCCGAAACAGATTAGATTAAAGAAGTGAAAAACTCATATAAATACAGCACTCAAGCACTGATTACCTTGATGAGTACATCACAAAAATGGCAAGCAGACAAAATATACATAAAACCCTAAGATATACCTTGATGATCAGTACATTGCAAAAATCCAAATTATATTGTGATTCCTATTTTTATTCTAAAGCATAAACAAACCATCACTATAAAAACCAAATGCTATGCTAATAAAGTTCGTTTCAAATGATATAAAATAAGCAAATTCAAATACTATTGTGATTCTTATGTTAATTCTAAAGCATAAACAATCCATCACTATAGAAACACAGAAAGTTTATCAAGATATTACCTTTTTGCCAAGTTCACCCATACCAACAATGTAACTACACTAATATTTTTTTTCGATCCTCCATCACAGTCACAGCCTATATAAGACAAGAAATGAATGTAAATTTTAAAAAAATATTACACAATTTGGTATTACAGGAAATAATACAAAACTTTGTTAATTTGGGAAATAATACAAAACCTGACAAGCGGAATCGTGGAGAATCCTGAGCATCACGTGTGTGGTGTGGTGTCCAGAGCCCAGCACACAAGGTTAGACTAGCACAGAGGAATGAAGGAGGAGGAGTAAATACATAATTAACAAAGCAAGCTGAGGAAACCAAAAGCGAATGAGAACGAGAATCTGAACAAAACCAAAACCATGACTAATGCTAATGAGTTGGAACTGAAAACGCTAGCTGTTGTCTGTTAATTAAATTTTCGTGGAAACCAAAGTAACAGAACTCGGAAAATAGTAAAATCTCACGAAAACAAAAATGTAAAACGAATAAGTATAATAATATAATGATCAAAATGAGAGAGGCTGTTTACAGTGAAATATTCTGAGAGAAAACTTCAAATCTGAAACCAGAAAGAGTCAAACAGATCACAGAGAGAAAGAGAGAAGATTTTGAACTGGAGAATGAAGGAAACAATATTTTCACAGTGAACTATTTGGTTTTTATTAATTCTCAATACCTGTATTATTGTGAAAATTTTATCTTTGTAATTTTATTATTTTAAGTAAAAAAAAAAAAAAAAAAAGTAATGCAGTTAGACACCTGGACAGCAACACTAAAAACTGACAGATTGAGATTTTATGTTAATGGTGAGAAACAATTACATAACAATAACATTTAATAATTGAGATAAAAAGGAATAAAGCAATTTATAATATCAGTTCAATAAAATTATTTTTTTCATTTAACAGTCAAAATCAAAACTCATTTTTGTAATTAATGATCAAGATAAAAAGTATTTGATGTGTAATTGTTTCTCACCGATTACATAACCTCAATCCAAACTTTTTGGCTAATGAAAATAAATCCGGTTCATTTGGTTCAGTTTCAACTACATTAGAAGGAAGTGGTCGCAGCAAGTTTGGAATAATAACCATTTACTGTTTCAGTTATTTTGGTATATAAAATGCTGGAACTTTGGTCATTGTCAATTATTGTTAATGTTCAAAATATTAAGTTTGGCAGAAAGAATGACGAAAGAAGCAGACGCGTACATCTCGAACTTTGTCCCATCCTTTTTCTAAAAAAATTAGCAGAAGCTGACATAGTTGAATTGCGTGTGAAAGAAGCAAATAGCTTGACTTTGGTCCTCCTCCTCAAGAGATAGGATTTTATTTTGGGGTTACACAGGGACAGTCTATATATGTTCTGCAGAAACTCTATTGAAAGCAGCGATCATATCTACTCCCAATACTCTTTTACTCAGAGAATCTGAGAAAGAGTATGCATATCTATTTGGTAAATAACCCCTGTATTGCTGAGATGGAGTGATTGATGGGGCATAAGTATTAAAAAATGTTAATACTTTTTCTTCTTTGACTTTAGTTCCTACGTTTTCACCAACCTAACTGTCCACCTATCACAATCATATTTTTTTTCAGAAAATTCTCACTATTTACGTTACCTTCTTCGCTTTTTACATTTTCAAAAATTGTTTTTTAACTTTTGATCAAAAACATGTCTAATTGATCCGTATATATACTATTTACGTGTACGGAAAAAACTTTCAATAATATGTTATCGAAGTTTTATTTATTTCAATTCAAATTTTTTTTTTTTTTTTTTTTGTTTTTTTTATCAAAAACTGATATTTTCTATCAATAATATGAAAATATCACTATTTAATAAGGAAATATTCTCTTATATTGAATTGATAAATTTTTATTAATTTTTTAACTATATTATATATTATATTTTATTATTTATCATCACATTATACTTAGATTACCTATTTGTAATATGCCTCAATTTAGCCAGTTAATACAAAACCAAACTATCTAATTAACCTCCAAAGATATAGTCCTAGTACAATCAGATACATATAATTAAAAGACTTTTAGAGTACTTATTTGTAATGAGCCCAACTATAACCGATTTGTCCCTTTAATACAAAACCCCACATTCTAACTACATATCTCTTTGAATATTACGTGATGTGATTGTCATGCAGTAGGAACTAGGAACCCATGTGACATTGATAAAATACCCAATTTCACTCGCATCCAATGATCTTTCCTTCCTTTATCATCTCGTTCCCTTCCAATTGTTGTGTAATTGTTGGATTGTGGTATCAGTTTTTCTTTTATTTTTTGATAATGGTTGTGGTATCAGTTACACCTGCGACTTTTCAAGTATTATATATATTTTCTTCTACACGAGATTTTTTTAAACGTTGGGATGGGTAACACCCATGGGTGAATTTTATTCAAATTGTTAAGCTAAAAATAACATCTTCTCTTGCAAAGGATTTTTTGACCCCTTGAGGCTGCAAAGCTTTTCAGAGAGAGAGAGAGAGTCGAGGTCAAAATAGAGTTTGGTACCCATTAGAAAGAGTGAAAGAAAAAGCTACAGAAACAATTAATAAATGATCCAGCTTTGTGTGAAAGAAGCAGACATAGTGGTGCAACAGCTATAACAACAACCAACAATAATAGAGCCTAGTATGAGAACCTATGCAATAGATTAAAAATATTTTATTATATAGTAATATATATAATATTAGTCACTATTAAATTAATTGTCATATTATATATGTGACATGCAAAGAAAACATGTGTGATTGTATGAAAATAACTTCTTGTAACTTCCATGCTCCATGGGTCATAATCCTCATCCATATGTCATAGTCTTCAAGCTTATGGAAGAAGTTAATGTTAGAATGTAATCAGCATATAATTTTTATGATGTGGACAACTTATATCATGGTTTTTAAGCCATTTGAGAAATTTACTTATCTAAAATTAAATCACCCACTAATTATTTATAGATAGTTATTTGATCAAAATAACAACTTATATTTTGTTAAATAATAAGCTCTGCTTTCAAAAAAATCTCAAAACACACGTCTAAGAGATCAACAAAGATTAAAAGAAACCAATAATATAAAAAGAGATCAAATCAACACGAATATCAATAGACACAAGATTTTGAATCACACAAAAACGGAATTTTGTACACCAAAAATTGAGTTAGAAAATCAGGTCCTACTATGAACAAAGAAAGCCAGACTTTTCAATTTTTCTCTATACACCATGAAATTGAACCGAATTTCCAATTAATTAAAAGTTTTTCTAGAAAAATCAAACTATAGAAGTATCAATTCACACTTCATATTTATTTTAATCTTTATTAAAACTAAGACGCATTTTTAAACATAAACATGCACTTAACTATAAACATTCATATTGAACATATGAAAATAATTAATATTTTTTGTTCTCATTCTATATTTCATTATTGTTTCTATACTGACTTTAGCTTTTCATAAAAATAATCTATAATTTTTATTTTAAAAACATAGGACGAAATGGAGACTATGCTAAGGAGAAAATAATTTAATAATAATTAGTTGAGAAATAATTACGAATAAGAATGCGGACTAGCTTGAGCTGGTCTTAATGAGTAAATGAGATTATTAATATAGAAATGAATATGGATAATTTAAATGGATACCCTATTACAAGATGAGCTATGCAAGATGAAAAACCGGTTAGGGAAAAAATATATTAAAAATTCATTTTCTTTAAAAACGGACTAGCTTGAGCTGGTCTTAATGAGTAAATGAGATTATTAATATAGAAATGAATATGGATAATTTAAATGGATACCCTATTACAAGATGAGCTATGCAAGATGAAAAACCGGTTAGGGAAAAAATATATTAAAAATTCATTTTCTTTAAAAAAAGTAATTTTACCTAATGATTTCCCAAATAATTAGACACATCTGATAGTGAGACTAATGGCAAAAACAGCAAGCATAGGATGTAAAACATAGATTTGGTAAGGTTTTGGACTTAAATTCCAGAGATTTTATTAAGTAGAATTTTTTCCCGAGGAAAATCCAGATAGAGCCAAGTCCCACTAGACTACTAGAGGTATAATAAATATGCTTATTAATGGTTTTTGTCATTTTATCATTATTGTGAGGAATTATATTTTTAAAATCTTATAATTTGGATTTTTTTAAATTCACTTGCAAATGAATGGGATAAAATGAAAGTGAAGATTCTAATTTAGACCCTCTTGTTTATAAGGAAAGTTGTTCAACAATAATAAATAAGAAGTACACAAAATCAAACACAAAGATCAATGGACCCAGGATTTTGGATCATACAAAAATAAAACTATGCACACCGAAATTGAGTTAGAAAATCAGGTCCTAATATGAGGAAAGAAAACTATAATTTTAAATTTCTCTTTCTATAACCACAAAATTTAATTGAATTTCCAATTAATTAAAATTTTCGTTGGAAAAATCAAACTATAGAAGTATCAATTCACACTTAATATTGTTTTAATCTCTATTAAACTTAAGAGACATGTTTAACCATAAACATGAGTATAATTATAAACATACATCTTAAACATATGAAAATAATTAATATTTTGTCATTCCATATGTAAACCTTATTTTTTTGGATATAATCCACCAACACCTTTAAACTTTTGTCTAGTTGCATCAACACCCCTTTAATCTGAATTTGTACTTAATTAGTATTTGAACTATTAAGAACTAGAAATTAGCTCCTCATGTTAACATTTTATCCAAGTTCATGGCAACTTATTATGTGCAAATCAAGTAACTATTACAAAAGGAGAGAAAAACAGATGAAAAAAAAAAAAAAACTATGTTTTAGCTATAATTTGATAGCTAGGAGTGAGTGGTCTATATATATATCAATTACTTATACTCAATGGTATTGGAGCATAAATTATTCAGTAAATGTATTATAGTCCTTATAATTTTTTAAATTGTAGGTCATATTTGTATCTATTTAAAGTTTGGTAGCTTTTTTGCCAACTCCATCTGTTTTAGCTTCTTCACTTATTTTGCATATTGAAAACTAAAGCCTAATTATTATTTTTTTACCAATGAAATTTTTTGTCATTTTTCTTTTTTTCTTTTTTTTTTTTTTTTTTTTTCAGATTTTATTTTATTTGTGATTGTAATTCATTTCATGTATTCTTTTAAAAAAAAAAGAAAAATTTAGAAAGAGACTGATAATGATTATAAATCTTTTTAATAAGAGTGATGAGATAGACATGACTTCTTTTGCACTTTTCTTAATGTAGCCCTCTGTAGGTTTCTGATGGGTTATGATACTAGTTAGTTTTGTGTAATTATTTTGTAGTTTTTTCAATGTAGTGCTCAACGAATTCCTGTTTGTTTTGACACTAATAAGAATTTTGAAGTGCTTTTTTGCACCTTCATCTTTGTAGCCCTCAGCTGGTTACTTTATCGGCTTGGAAACTGAAATCAATCAAAGCACCTTCCATATGAGTTATTTTGTAATTATCTTGTACCTTATCAATCAAACAGATCACAGAGAGAAAGAGAGAAGATTGTGAAGTGTAGAAGGAAGCAGAAGCAAATATTTTCACAGTAATATTTAACTGTTTGGTTTTTATTTATTCTCAATACCATTGTCTCAGTATTACCATTGCCTCAGTATTCTCGTTAAAATATTATCTTTGTAATTTTATTATTTTAAGTATTAAAAACACAACCCGACTTTTAAGTTATTCTTATCAACGTGGAGCTTAGTATCGGATTGACCAAACCACCATAGCATCTGAAAGTTCGTGGCTCCTGTTGCAATGTGAGTTAATACTTCTTCTTCTTTGACTCGGATACGCTTCCGCTGCGGTTTAACCCACGCCGTGAAAGATTACGCCTTTTAAGACCCACGGGTCAATCCGGTATCCGAGCCGATGATAACTGTGCACCTATCGGATTTTTTTTTTTTAATAGTTCCGGTCATCGGGTTTTTCAAAAAAAACCACCCGTTTAAAACCCATAAGACCCTTCTTTTAAAAACCCGACCCATCTTGTTATATAAAAGGCGGGGCGGGTCGGGTACCCGTGGGTACGGGTTTATGCCATCCCTAATCTCACGTTACCTTCTTCTGCTTTCTGCTGTCTATATTCCCAAAAACTTCTTTATTGGCATGAAAAGAGTTATGACCTTTTATATACAGTTGTGGTTGGATTGGCTGTTTTACTTTGGCAGTGTTTGGCCATAATAATATATTTTTTCTAAAACAACTGTGTACTTCATCAGCACTTTGTCAAGACAGAGAAGGGAATACTATAAATGATATGGGTCTCACTTAGGTGCCGTCTGCAGTAGCGTCCCGCCAACAGTAAAAAATTAATTAAAAAAAGTTGTGACCGGTTGTGTAGGTAGTCGGTTTACAATAAATGACATAAAGATTACAAAATATGACACAGATTTTACAAGAATAAACTAAACATTACTAATATTAACAAATATTGTACTACAGTAAACTAAAATATTATCAAAACTTTCAATTACATTACAACACTAAAGAAGTATTAATCCAAAACGTGAGAGAAATTATAAACTTTGACAATTATTTAAACATATTATGAGAAGTTTTGCAAATATTTACTCAATAATTACTAACAATCACAAAGGACAGTATTTACAAAAACTAATTAAAATAATATATCATAACACACGAATTACAACACTAAAGATAATTAATCCCAAGCTTAAGAGAAATTACAAGCTTTAACAATCCTTAACATTTTTTAAGACGTTTTGCAAATATTTACTCAATTATTACTAACAATCACAAAGGCCAGTATTTACAAAAACTAACTAAAATAATATATCATAACACACAAATTACAATACTAAAGAAAATTAATCCCAAACTTGAGAGAAACTACAAACTTTGACAATATTTAAACAATTTTTAAGACGTTTTGCAAATATTTACTCAATTATTACTAACAATCACAAAGGCCTAGTATTTACACAAACTAACTAAAATAATATATTATAACACACAAATTACAACAATAAAGAGAATTAATCCTAAAAGTGAGAGAAATTACAAACTTTGACAATCCTTAACATTTTATGAGACATTTTGCAAATATTCACTCAATTAATACTAACAATCACAAAGGCCTAGTATTTACAAAAATTAACTACAATAATATATCATAACACACAAATTACAACACTAAAGAGAATTAATCCTAAACGTGAGAGACATTACACACTTTGACAATATTTAAACATTTGTTGAGATATTTTTGTAAATATTCACTCAATTATTACTAACAATCACAAAAGCCTAGTATTTACAAAAACTAACTAAAATAATATATCATAACACACAAATTACAACACTAAAGAGAATTAATCCTAAACGTGAGAGACATTACACACTTTGACAATATTTAAACATTTGTTGAGATATTTTGTAAATATTCACTCAATTATTACTAACAATCACAAAAGCCTAGTATTTACAAAAACTAACTAAAATAATATATCATAACACACAAATTACAACACTAAAAAGAATTAATCCCAAATGTGAGAAAAATTACAAACTTTGACAATCTTTAAACATTTTATGAGACATTTTGGAAATATTTACTCAATGATTACTAACAATCACAAAAGCCTAGTATTTATAAATTTTGACAAACATTACACATTTTGATAAATTCTAAACAACATTAGACACAACTTATATCACTTATGAGATAAAATATCATATTTGACAAACATTAACAATTTATTACTAAACTTTTATTAATAGACACTAAAATCCATATAGCCACCGAACAAAATTGAAATAGGACATTAATTGTCACCCATTACATGTTTCGACAAAACCTTTACAATCTTAAATAATGTTTTTACCAAGACAGAGAAATTTTACAATACTTACGACATATTTACATCTAATATCAAAATTATTACATTCTCTAACTCAAACTATACTAAGTCTCACTAAATCCCTAAAATATATGAAAATTTTTAAATTTACAAATTTTGACAAAGATTATATATTTTGACAAACTTTAAACAATATTAGACACAACTTATATCACTCATGAGATAAAATATCATATTTGACAAACATTAACAATTTATTACTAAATCTTTATTAATAAACACTAAAATCCATATAGCCACCTAACCAAATTGAAATATTACAATAATTGTCACATATTACATGTTTCAACACAAACTTTACAATATCAAATAAATATTTTACCAATACAGAGAGATTTTACAAGTCAATATCAAAATTATTATATTTTCTAAGTCAAACTATATTAACTCTCACTAAAGCCCTAAAATATATGAAATTTTTTTAAATGTACAAATTTTGACAAAGATTATATATTTTGACAAACTTTAAACAACATTAGACACAACTTATATCACTCATGAGATAAAATATCATATTTGACAAACATTAACAATTTATTACTAAACTTTTATTAATAAACACTAAAATCCATATAGCCACCTAACAAAATTGAAATATGACATTAATTGTCACCCATTACATGTTTCGACAAAAATTTTACAACCTTAAATAACGTTTTTACCAAAACAGAGAGATTTTACAATACTTACGACATATTTACATCCAATATCAACATTATTACATTTTCTAACTCAAACTATACTAAGTCTCACTAAATCCCTAAAATATATGAAAATTTTTAAATTTACAAATTTTGACAAAGATTATACATTTTGACAAACTTTAAACAATATTAGACACAATGTATATCACTCATGAGATAAAATATCATATTTGACAAACATTAACAATTTATTACTAAATCTTTATTAATAAACACTAAAATCCATATAGCCACCTAACCAAATTGAAATATTACAATAATTGTCACACATTACATGTTTCAACATAAACTTTACAATATCAAATAAATATTTTACCAATACAGAGAGATTTTACAAGTCAATATCAAAATTATTATATTTTCTAAGTCAGACTATACTAACTCTCACTAAAGCCCTAAAATATATGAAATTATTTTAAATTTACAAATTTTGACAAAGATTATATATTTTGACAAACTTTAAACAACATTAGACACAACTTATATCACTCATGAGATAAAATATCATATTTGACAAACATTAACAATTTATTACTAAACTTTTATTAATAAACACTAAAATCCATATAGCCACCTAACCAAATTGAAATAGGACATTAATTGTCACCCATTACATGTTTCGACAAAAACTTTACAATCGTAAATAACGTTTTTACCAAGACAGAGAAATTTTACAATACTTAGGACATATTTACATCCAATATCAAAATCATTACATTTTCTAACTCAAACTATACTAACTCTCACTCAAGCCCTAAAATATGTGAAATTTTTTACTAAACCCTTTAACTCGTAGACTATGTCACAATACTTCACAAAAATTTCATGTTTAATCAAATATCTTACAAAAGATCAAAGAATTATGTCAAATTATTTATGGGTTTTATGAAAATAAATATGGCCTTTGCATTTTGAAAAATAAATGAAAAGGAATTTGCTACCCTAATGTTTTTAAGTGGAATGCCTGGGAATTTTGGGAAATTATTATGGATATGTTAAATTTTGCAATTGATTGAAGTGATATCTTTGTTTGAGTATTAATTCTGTGAAGGCACTTTGATACATTTAGCTGGTCCAGTTGGTTACATATGTCCATTAATTGCACAGGGAGCAAGTGCAGTCAGGAGGACCATCTCGCTCTGAGGAGCCAAGGGCATGAGAGGATCAGAGTGCAGACCGGTAAGATTTGTCCAAATGGTTACATTTCGTGGTTTTTATTTGAGCCTTACTTGGTTATGTATGTGCTCAGCAATAGATTAAAGTTTCATTTCTGTAAATTTGTCCAAATTGTTTTACATTTCGTTGTTTACACATTGGGTGTAATCCGTCCAGAAGTTTCATGTTTAAGCACTATTTTAAACTTGTCTATATAAATGATGGTCCTGCTAGAAGTTTTTCGTTTCTGCAAAACAGTTGTTGTTCCACAGTTTCATCACTGCACTTATTCTTATGGATTTTGAATGAATTGATTTCAGGGATAGGGAAAAATCACGTGAAAGGAGAAGGGACAAAGAGAGGGAATGGGAGAAATGGCGTCAATGCTCCCATGACAGGCATAAGGATCGTGATCATAGGGAGGATAGGCACCACAGAGATCATGACAGGGACAAGGAAAGAGAAAGACACCGGGGTCGGGATCGCGACCGAACTCGTGATCGTGATAGAGACCAAGGTTGGGATTGTGGTCGTGACTATGAGCGTGATCGTGATCGCACTCGAGAGAGGGAGAGTGAAAGAGACTATGATGTTGAAGACCATGACCATGATCGTGGGCGGTCTGGTGATAGGGAATCTAATTATGATCGGGTTGAATCGAAACATGAGAGGGACCGACATGGTTAGAGGGAGAAGGACCATGATCACACTGAACCAGAGGATGATCGTGGGTGGTATGAACAGCCTGAGCATGGGCATAAGCATTCAGACCTGAGACCAAGAAGACCCTGAGCCTTATGAGCGTCGTCGAAGTTGGGGCCAGTATGATCATCTGGATGTCCAGGACGACCATGACCATTATGAACAATATCATGACCGTGGTCATGACCAATATGATCGAATGGAGGATGATGATTACCAATATGAGCATGCAACATCGGAGTCACGTGAAAGGGAGAGAACAAGAGATGTGGAGCATGAGTATCAAGGATTGGAGTGATCATTCGCATATTCTCCCCAGAAGTTTCATGTTTAAGCACTATTTTAAACTTGTCTATATAAATGATGGTCCTGCTAGAAGTTTTTCGTTTCTGCAAAACAGTTGTTGTTCCACAGCTTCATCACTGCACTTATTTTTATGGATTTTAAATGAATTGATTTCAGGGAGATGGAAAAATCACGTGAAAGGAGAAGGGACAAAGAGAGGGAATGGGAGAAATAGCGTCAACGCTCCCATGACAAACATAGGGATCGTGATCATAGGGAGGATAGGCACCACAGAGATCGTGAAAGGGACAAGGAAAGAGAAAGACACCGGGGTCGGGATCGCGACCGAACTCGTGATCGTGATAGAGACCAAGGTTGGGATTGTAGTCATGACTATGAGTGTGATCGTGATCGCACACGAGAGAGGGAGAGTGAAAGAGACTATGATGTTGAAGACCATGACCATGATCGTGGGCGGTCTGGTGATAGGGAATCTAATTATGATCGGGTTGAATCGAAACATGAGAGGGACCGACATGGTTAGAGGGAGAAGGACCATGATCACACTGAACCAGAGGATGCTCGTGGGTGGTAGGAACAGCCTGAGCATGGGCATAAGCATTCAGACCAAGACCAAGAAGACCCTGAGCCTTATGAGCGTCGTCGAAGTCGGGGCCAGTATGATCATCTGGATGTCCAGGACGACCATGACCGTTATGAACAATACCATGACCGTGGTCATGACCAATATGATCGAATGGAGGATGATGATTACCAATATGAGCATGCAACATCGGAGTCATGTGAAAGGGAGAGAAGAAGAGATGTGGAGCATGAGTATCAAGAATTGGAGTGATCATCATATTCTCCATAAATTGTACAGAAAATAATGGGATCGATCGATCGGCTATTTCCTTTGCAAATCAAAAGGATTAGCGAGAAATTCCCAAAAGTGAAACTCTGTACCGATCGATCGGTAATTCCTTTCATAATGTTATTGATCGATCGCATATTCCCCAGAAATAGTACAGAGAATAATACGATCGATCGTTTATTTACTTTGCAAATTAAACCGATCGATCGCCAAATTCCCAAAAGTGATAGCTTTACCGATCGATCGCTAATTCCTTTGTTAAGTTTATCGATCGATCGTATTTTCCCATAAATTGTACAGAGAATAATACGATCGATCGTTTATTTCCTTTGCAAATTGAAGTGATCGATCGCAAATTTCTGGGCAGTTAAATTATCAAAGGATTGCGATCGATCGGTTTTTTTAGTGGGTTTGCGAGCAATCGATCGATTTTTCTTTACTTTTTTGATTCCTGTAGAACAATCCATTAAGTGCTTAATTTCTCCTGCTAAACCTGGTACTTCAACATTGTCAAATATTTATTCAATAAAGTCTAAAATCAAACGTAATATCGTAACACTATTATTAACCATACGGAAATGTTTTCAATGACGGTAATTACAAACATGTTATTTACAATGTTCTATTACGTTTTATATACAATAGTATGCACATTTTGGCCTAAAAATTCCAAACAAAGTTGCACAATGATGTCAGGACTTGCATTTTGTTGCCATCTTCAATTTAGTTGCTCCTGCCAATGCGCTTCAACGTAATGCTTTTATTTGCATCATATCATCACAAGAAAATTAGAATGCAACAAAAGACTCTAATAACATTATGTTTTTAAGTTAGTGGTTCTGAATGATTCAGCTTTCGCAATGAGCTCAGTCTTCAATTGGTTGGAGTCATGCAGCACTAACTGTAACACAATGTTGAGTCGGTCTGCATCCGTTGCAGTCTACATAAACCAACAATGATTGCAGCAGTCAAAACAATTACAAAGTTTTAAAATTCATGAAGAGTACAATGGAAGTGCCTCTATATTACCACGGATTGATAGTGGGGAGAAAGAATTGGTAATCGCATAAATTGGATTACGTAAATGCCACAACCCGACCTGAAATAATTAGATGTGCATTAGAACAGTAACAGTCTTCAATTGAGACTGAACATATTGCCTCCAAATACTAGTAAATATGAAAGTAACAATTTTGGTGAGTGTATTGTTTTATGATATACTTACCCGTCCGGACTGAATTGGGAACTGCTGGAGGAGTGACAACTGGCCAACTTGTCATATCTAAATCTTCAAAATTTGCTGTTGGTGTCACTTTAGGATGCAACATGAAATCATTTAATGCTTTAACCTACATAAAAAAATGAAATTATTAACTCAACCAGTTGCCCTCAACTGAACCCATCATGGAAAGTATGAATTGGCAATCCGAAGGACTCACCATGGCAGCAATTTATTTTTTTCTACTAGCAAAGTGAAGACTCGAGCTCATGGTGTCAAAATATTGAATTTCTTTTTCCCTTACATCAACCACGACCAAATACCAATGGGTATTTGAGTCGTTAATAGGGATGTAAATCTGTGTGCCACATATGAACACCATTAAATAAATCAGTTCATCCCTCTGAACAGATGATGGTAAACTTTTATGAGTGTGTATGCATCATATATGGCACCGTACCTTACTACATTTTGATCCATCCCCTATATAGCGTTTGGTGACATTGAAAAATTTGTCTATGTCATCCACCACTCCCCTTGTACGCTCACTCATGACTACTTGCTGCACAACACGGATACTTATGGTTAGAGGGTAATATTTTGTTCTTTTCCTATATTCAACTACAGCACCTCAACGGTTATAGTCAAATGTCAGTTCAAGAATTGTTTATATGAATAATGCATTGCTCGATTTTGTTGTATTACATGAACATATGAATTATGAACAACTTAGACGTACCGCAAATGTTGTGGGCAAGTACCAAATTGTTATTTCCCCACCAGATCGTGCCTTCTCTTGCATAGCCAATTCGCTTGCGACATAGTCAATAACCTACCATATAAACTTATATAAGTATGTGAAAATAACCTATCAAAAAAAAAATATGTGAAAATAGTAAATATATCTTCTTTAAATAAAAAATACTGATCTTAATACTTACATCAGACATGACCCAGTTGTTGGGTAACAGGGTTCGTACCATTCTCCGTGACATAAAAGTCGTATCATCTTGGGCGAGTAGGTCCCTATATAAATTGTTAGAAGAATGATAGTTAATAAAAATGAAAATACAAGAAGTGAGCAACGTGAATGAAAATACACCAACTACATAAACAAAAGAATTTATCAACGCTAACCAAACTCCTTGAATGCGACTAGGGGAAGCAAAATATGCCCAAACCCATTAACCCATCCAAACCCACTCACTAATTACTCACTCAAACTCACTTATTTAATAAATGAGTAAATGCGTGTTGATCCTATTAGGCCCAAGTAAGTTGGGTTTAATTGGGTTTTAACTAGGATTGCTTATTGGGACATTCAACAAATTTATCCAAATCCACCTATTAATTATTTGGGGGTATTTTTGTTATTTTTATAAGCATTTTTTATCATTTTAGAAGTTTTAAAATATTTTAATATTTTACATACATAAAATAATTAGGTAAATGGGTGGGTTGGGTAGGATATGAGCAATACATACTTTGTTAAATGAACCAAAATGGATAATTGATTTTTAAAGACCTAACCCATTTATTACCCACCCAAACCCACCCATTTAATACCCCTAAATGCGACATATGATGAAAGTATGAATTGTCATTCATATGAACTCACCACATTAAAAATGACATCTTTCCTTCTAGTCACGTCCAGACCAAAGTTCAAGCGCTATCGAAGTACATGATTTTTTTTCCCCTCATGTCAATGACTATAAAATACCAATGTGTTTTCATGTTATTCAGTAGAGGGTAAATCTGTGTGGCACACATGAAAAACCGTTATCGAAATCAGGCTGATGGAAAAGCAATTTTGAATATGTATGCATCAATTATGGTACCATACATTTGTATAAGACGACATGTCACCCACGTACCGATTCCCCATCCAAAAAAACTTGAATAACATATCCAATTGCTTCTCAGTTTTGGACAACACCAATTGCTACCAAAAACATAAAGTTTTATCGTTAGAGAGTTTTATTTTGTTAGCATACTATATTGAACTAAGGGATGGGGGGGAGGGATCACCGACAGAAGTTAGGCCTGTTTGTCGAGGAGTACAGCTAATAGTAATAACCAACTGCCAAAAGACAGCCTACTCCGTTTGAGGATTACCTTATTAAATCAATAATCCCCACACCTAATTAAATTGTAGTCTAACAAGACTTTGATTGAATCTCATACTCATAAAGGAGACGGATCACCACACCTTCCAGGGGGCTACCAATCAAAGGATCCTACATAACCACTAACTTTTTCATTTCATGCTTAGGAGGTTTTTAAGCCTTTTATCCCCATGCCCAGCTAAAGTGTGTCAAC
>OU015761.1:19276007-19314013 GCA_907173295.1 Fagus sylvatica
TGTAAATAATGTCATGTGAGTGGTTGGTTGGTTGGTCCCATGAATGGGTTGCTTTTCGGTAACTAATGTTTACTTACATGAATTATTTGGCAGTGATTTGTCTTATCTTGTTCAATGGAAATATAAATTGATGTAATAATACATGAATAAAGATAACAATTGGTGATCCACGTGAGTTTATATTATATTCCCTTATTGGTTTGTCTGGTAAAGCACATCAGACAAATAATGTTATTATTAGAAAATGTTGGTCGAATATAGTTGGATATTGGTTGGATTTATCTAAATGATTTATTATTTTAAAGCCATGCACATTTTATATTGTTCGTCATTTGATGTAACTTAAGACCTAGCTAGTGCGTTTTTTTTTTCTCTCAATTTCTTTTGGTGTAAAACATCTTCTGTTTTGTACCAAAAAAAAAAAAAGAAAAAAAAAAAAAAAAGACTTATGCATGACAAAATAAATAGATTAATTGATGTTGTGTTAAATTTATTGAGATTTTTTTTTTTTTCTTAGTGCGCTCACCAATGTGAACTGATTTGTACTAGAGATAGTTATGACAAATTTAAAGAGCATATGACGTAAAACAGATAACGCACTGACAACTACTTTTTAGATAAATCAGGGCTTATTACAAATAAGTTATCTAAATATAATGTATTATGTGAATGATAAATAATAAAGTATAATATGTAATAGAGTTAAAAAATTAATAAAAATTTATCAGTATAAGAGATGTTATTTTTTTATTAAATATTGATATTTTTATATTATTGATGCAAAAATATTAATTTGATAAAAAATAAAACATTAATAACATATTATTGAAAAAATTATTTTCCTTACATATAAATAGTATATGTATGTATGAATCGATTAGACATGTTTTTGATTTTGAGAATATAGAAAACATATGAAAAAGGTAACGTGGGATAATGAGATTTTTCTGAAAATAGCTTATGGGTGTGATAGGTGTACAGTTAGACTTATTGAAAAAGTAGAAACCAAAGTCAAAGAAAAAGAAGTATTAACTCAGCTTTTGCTAATTTTTTTAGAAAAAGGATGGCACAAAGTTCAGAGATGTTCACGCGGTCTGCTGCTTTAGTCCTTCTCTCTGCCAAACTTAATATTTTGAACATTAGCATTAAATTAACAATGACCAAAGTCCCTATTCAGCATTTTATATACCAAAATATCTGAAACAGTAAACGATTATTATTCCAAACTTGCTGCAACCACTTCCTTCTAATATAGTTGAAACTAAACCAAATGAACCAGATTTATTTTCGTTAGGCAAAAAGTTTGGATTGAGATTTTATGTAATTGGTGAGAAACAATTACATACTAAAATACTTAAAAGTTTTTGTTTTTAGTAATTAAAATAATAAAATTACAAAGATAATATTTTAACGAGAATACTGAGGCAATGGTAATACTGAGACAATGGTATTGAGAATAAATAAAAACCAAACAGTTAAATATTACTGTGAAAATATTACTTCTGCTTCCTTCTACACTTCACAATTTTCTCTCTTTCTCTCCGTGATCTGTTTGATTCTTTCTGGTTTCAGATTTGAAGTTTTCTCTCAGAATTTTTCACTGTAAACAGCCTCTCTCATTTTGATCATTATATTGTTATACTTATTCGTTTTACATTTTTGTTTTCGTGAGATTTTACTATTTTTCGAGTTCTGTTACTTTGGTTTCCATGCAAATTTAATCAACAGACAACAGCTAGCATTTTTAGTTCCAACTCATTAGCATTAGTCATAGTTCGGTATTGTTCAGATTCTCTCTCATTCGCTTTTGGTTTCCTCAGCTTGCTTTGTTAATTATGTATTTACTCCCTCTCTTTCATTCCTCTGTGCTAGTCTAACCTTGTGTGCTGGGCTCTGGACACCACACCACACGTGATGCTCAGGATTCTCCACGATTCCGCTTGTCAGGTTTTGTATTATTTCCCAAATTAACAAAGTTTTGTATTATTTCTTGTAATACCAAATTGTGTAATATTTTCTTAAAATTTACATTTATTTCTTGTCTTATATAGGCTGTGATGGAGAGTCGAAAAAAGATCTTAGTGTAGTTACATTCTTGGTATGGGTGAACTTGGCAAAAAGGTAATATCTTGAAGAGCTTTTTGTGTTTCTATAGTGATGGATTGTTTATGCTTTAGAATAAACATAGGAATCACAATAATATTTGGATTTGCTTATTTTATATCATTTGAAACACACTTTATTAGTATGACAGTGTTTGGAGGAGTGAAATGGTACTAAGTACTACTGGGAGTTTCATGATAGGATCAAGGGTTTTTATTTTTTTATGTTAATTTTACATGCATGCGGTTTTTTTATTTGTAATGCATATAGAAAAGGGGGAGGTATAAAATGCGGTTTGATAATTACAATTAAGAGATTCTTTAGCTAGAAAGGGTAGGATACTAATCCAAATTGGAATTAATACGGTATAGGTCATTAGATAGCTCAAGTTGCTTTATTTTTAATAATTTTTATTTTTTGGCTTATCAATCTTATTTGATTTATTTCAATTGCATTGGCACAAAAGCGAGCCAAACAACATAAATTTAGCTTTCTACCCTACTTTTCACTTGAAGACATATGGTTTGAGAATTCTATGCAAGGGTACCCCTAATTAGTTTTTCACTTTGCTCAAATCTTTTTATGGATGCTTTTAATTGTGATGTAATATACAGGTGCACCCATATTGTGGGGTGGGATTGCGCCTTCATTGACTATAGAATCAGATTATATTGTGGATCAACATAACAAGTAAAATAACAAATAAATAATTCTTTAAATATTCTTACATCTTTTCTTTTGAAAATTATACTTGCAATAATGGTTTTGTAATATGAACAATATATTATGAAACATTCACATACATTTTAGAGAAATAAATTTGCTAAATTTTGTGTACTTTTAAGGCTATTTTCTAGCATAATTATAATATTTGTTAGATAGTAATTTTATTTTGTGTTTTATTTTATTATATGATTGCTCAATTTTTTATAATTTAAATGATATCTTGCAAAATGACTACGATTAGTATATTAGCGAAAATCAAATTTGGTATTCCAGAGCCTCTTTTTTGTGGAATACTAAATGGGTTTAGTGTTTCCAAAAAATAATTGACTTGAACTGACAGTAGACTAAGTGATTGAATCAAAAAAAAAAAAAATCTTCAGAATTTCATTTTCAATAGGTTTTTTGTGCATCGCATGGGTTTGCGACTAGTTATTTATTTAAAGTCATGCATCATTCAACGATAGTGGAAGAGTTTGAAAAGTCGTGGAATCATATCATCACTTCACATCATCTTCAGGAAAATGAGTGGTTGGCTAATTTGTATGAGCAATGGGAGCGATGGGTTCTTGTATTTCTCAATTTCAATTTTTTTGCAGGAAGGTTTGGAACCCAGCGTTCATAATCAATGAATGCCTTCTTTGATGGTTACTTACATAGATCTACAACCTTGAAAGTATTTGTGGAGCAATTCGAGAATGCATTGCGGAATAAGGTAGAAAATACGATTTTATCAGATTTTGAGTGTTTCCAAGGCAAGCTGGAGTGTTCGTCATCATCTCCTATGGAGAAACAGTTTCAAGAAGTTTACACCCATGAGATTTTTAAACGGGTGCGAATAGAAATCTTTGGAAGACACGGTTGTATCGTAAAGGAGGTTGTTAGAGGTGGTGAAGATGTGAAATACAAGATTCAAGATGAAGTAAGGATAAAGAGGTTTTTTGAAGTTAAATTCAATGGCTCTGAATGCTTGGTTGGTTGTGTGTGTTGAATGTTTGAATTTAAAGACATTATGTAAGCATGCCTTATTTGTGTTTTCCTAGGAAAGTGTCACTGTACTCCCCGAGAGGTATATACTAGACCGGTGGAAAAAGGATATCAAAAGAAAAAACAACTATGTCTCCACTTATATAGATGATGTATAACATAATCTTGTTTTGGAAAGGTACGAAAAGTTGCACAGACTAGCAATCGGGATACTTGAGATAGGGGCTGAGTCTGTAGAGAACTTCAATGTTCTAAAGAAGTTGTTAATTGATTTGAAAGATAACTTTTCGCGTTCATGTGATAAACATCCATTCCCTCAAAGAAAGAATAGTGTTCAGATTCTCGTTCTCATTCGCTTTTGGTTTCCTCAGCTTGCTTTGTTAATTATGTATTTACTCCTCCTTCATTCCTCTGTGCTAGTCTAACCTTGTGTGCTGGGCTCTGGACACCACACGTAATGCTCAGGATTCTCCACAATTTCGCTTGTCAGGTTTTGTATTATTTCCCAAATTAACAAAGTTTTATATATTTCTTGTAATACCAAATTGTGTAATATTTTCTTAAAATTTACTTTCATTTCTTGTCTTATATAGGCTGTGATGGAGAGTCGAAAAAATATTTTAATATAGTTACATTGTTGGTATGGGTGAACTTGGTAAAAAGGTAATATCTTGAAGAACTTCTGGTGTTTTTATAATGATGGATTATTTATGCTTTAGAATAAACATAGGAATCACAATAGAATTTGGATTTGCTTATTTTATTTCATTTGGAACACACTTTATTAGCATAGCATTATTTTGCTATGTTATGTTCACATGATAGATATTTTAACCTCCCTCCTCATTTCATCTAATGAAGAACAACTCAACTCTATCTGTGAAGTTCCTTAAGAATCTAGATAATAGAGTCGTTAATGATGGCTACCTTTTCTAAAGAATGAATAGGAAAGTTCTAAACTTAAGAAACTATGAATGTATATCGCAAAAATGGGGTATTCACTTAGGTTAGTTAAATAGAAGTAGATTACTTAAAGGAAAATGATTCTTTGACACACATTTTTCTAAAACTTCCATTCTCTCTCCCCGAAAGCTTTTTGCTCCTCCATTGAATTTCTGCTCCTCCAAAGTCTTCTCATGAAGCTATGGATTGAACTTTCATTCTCTCCCTTCAACTCTCTCTCTCCCTCGAAACTTTTTTCTCTATTGAAGTTTTGTTCCTCCGAAGCTCTCTTTTCATGAAGTCATGGCTTGCTTGATGTTTGAAGGTGTGGGTGTGGGTGTGAGTGTCAGTTTGATGTTTAAAGAGTTGATTTCAGATTTGATTTGGGTTTAAAGATTTGGGATTTATTTAGGTTTGGGAATGGTTTAGATCTGATGTTTGAAGTTGGGGTTTGATTATATTTGGGAATAAAACTTGTTGAGTTTAATATTTGTGAGGGTTTGATTGATTTTGGTTGAGATTGGAAATAATAAAGTTTGGTTTTTTTAATTTTGAAGTGATTTTGGTTGAGATAAAAAATAATAAAATTGTTACAAAGATGGAACCATAATATTATTTTGCAGAAATTGTGGACAATTATATTTGAACATGTTTAATAGATGCCAAGAAACATGACCAATTCGTATGAACATGTTTAAATGTTCATACAATTTTCCAGAAAATGTGAACAAAAACATGAAATTATGGACAACAATGTCCACACTTTCTGGAAAATAGTATGAACATTCGAGTCTACCTATAAACATTCAAGGAAATCCAGAAAGTGTGAACAATTATACTTTAGTATAGACAATATTATCCACATTTTCCAGAAAATAGTATGAACGTTGAAGTTTACGTATGAATATTCAAGTGAACCCAGAAAGTATGGACAATTATTCTTTAAGTTTGGACAATATTGTCTACATTTTTTTAAAAATAGTATGAACATTCGAGTCTACGCATAAACATTCAAGTGAATCCAGAAAGTGTTTTATGGAAATTTGGTTTCAAAACTTCGTTTTGAATGAGTCTTGGAGATGTTTCGGACTTTAAAACACAAATTCGTCTCTTGGAAACTTAGAATCGTGTGAATCCAGTTGTTGCCTTAATCCAGTGGCCTAGATTTTTTAATTCATTGGCCTGGATTAATAAATTTTAAAATCGAGTGTACCTAGAAAATGTAAACGAAGTACATTGATGTGAGATACCATTGGCTCAGACTAATTGTTGATCAACAGTTGATACAACTAAAAAAGTTTCATATTGACAAGAATCCAGCTGACATGACCAAGATTGTGCCGAAAGAGAAGCTTGAGCTTTGTGTCGGGTCGGTCAGCATGAATTCTAACTAAAGAGTTGAAATGAAGATCTCCTTTCTCAATGGGCTGAAGGGGGAGATTGTTAGGTGCACCGCACCTTTTGGTGCCAGCCTACACAATAGTAAAGCCCATGATGGGCTTGTCTTGTAGTGCATGAAAAGTAGTCTCCAATTCTATTAGAAATAGAAGTATGCGAGACGGCAGGTTCATATATAAAATGCAACGTGTGTGTGCGTGCATTTGTATCAGTGAGAGAGAACCTACTAGTGCACTGTGTGGCACTGGTGAGAAAGAAAAAAGTGAGGTTTTTTTCTTTGGTTCAAGACACACACAATAAGATAAATTGGAGGTTTCTCTAGGAGGGATTTTGGGTGCTACAACCACATAAAATTGAAGTATTCAAGGAACATCTTACTGCGTTATTGGTTTCACTGAGTTCCTTTTATTTTGTGGTGAGATTGTATTTATTCTTAAAAGTTATCTTTGTGATTTCTCAATTTATTGTGAAGAATCTTTTCAAAAGCATTGAGAGTGTGAGGAGGTTTCGGGCTTCGCAGTTTGATTTGGTAAAGGCAGGTTTGAAGGCTGAGGGTGAGGTTGTTTCAGTTAATATGGCGTTTTTGAAGGCCGGCACGCCGTCACCAGCTGTATGTTAATAACTCATTTTGAAGCTTATTTTTTCTCAGAAGGTGCTTTTCTGTTAGCTTTTTATTGATATATAAGCGGTAGAACAATATATACATATATGTATATTTGTGTGTTTGTGTGTGTGTGTAATCATTACCTCTCTATAAAATTGCTAAATCATTCCACCATGTGGTTATCTAAGTTTTAAAGCATAGTTAACAAGTTGCAATTTGCAGGGGATTAAGAGTTCCATATTCTTTTGTCAATTTCAAGAGAATATTCACTTCTTTCTTTTTAGTAATCATGAATTGCTGTTTTGTCTCAACCTCACACATTTTGTAAAAAATTTCCAAATATTACTGTTTTGCTTTTAAGCCCAAATCCATATAATGTTAAATTGCAATAGCAGGTTTAAATCCAGCACACAGAAATATTTATTATAATATTCTCAATATGTTGTACTCCTTATTGAGAATTTGCTAGAATTGGTGGTTGGGGAATCAAAACCCCATATTGATCTTTGAATTGAGTTTAGAAGAGCTTACACATTGCAAGGATCATTGCTCTTTTCTAGAAAAGCACAATAGAAGAGTAGTTTACAAAGGAGCTCTAACCCAACCTCAAGAAACAATCCACACTTTAAATGGGAGCTCTAAAGGTAGAAAAAGGAAGTTAAGCGAGCACTTGGAGATGCGAGCAAGGATTTCGATCTGCCAAGGAAGTAAGTCTTCCCATTTTACATATTAATATTTCCAATGCTCAATGTTCTCAGATTAGTACTTCAAATATCAATCTGATGCCATATTAGGTTCTCTATATGGCAGGCAATTGTTTAGTTTCTTCTATCTTTCGTTGCATTAATCTTTTGGTATGATTCATAGATGAGGCTCATTAAGCTAGTAGAACGACTTGTGCTTGAAGTTATAAGTATGGAGAATGGTATTGTGCATGTAGTGGTGAGTTTTTTGTTGAAGGTTCAAATTTTTTATTTTCCCTTGACTTGACATATATATTAGAAATTGAAATCTAAAATTTCCTTTACTGATATTAAAATTTCCCAGCAGTTTTACCATCAGAGTTCCTTGCAGGAGTTAAAGTTAAATAAATGATATATTGAGTGTTACATAATTTATCATTTGTCTTTTTTTGTATTCAACACACAACAATGCCTTCAAATTGAAATAGCAACTTCATTTTTGTCGATGTTCTTTTTTTCTTTTTCTTTTTGTCACCTGGTGTATGTGTTATATGGTTTTTTTACTCTGTTGGGATGAAAGAAAAAATTCTCTTGCCAAAAAGTTGCAATTACAAAGAAATTCAAATCTTAAATTGTTTTCTATTGTTTGGAAACATCAAAATTGATGGTGATTATGTTCATAAAGACCATTGTTGTTTAGTTATCTGAGTTTAAAATCATAGTAAACAAGTTGCAATTTACAAGGGAATTAAGTGGTTTAGTCCATGCTTTCTTTTTCTATATGGTTGATATTAATATGGATCTTACATACAATGTTTCATTGAAATAATGGTCTTATATATAGTGTACAGAATAACTTACTAGAATTTTCAAATAAGTTGTACTCCTTATTGAGAACTTTCTTGAATTGATTGATCTTGAGATGGAGTTTAGAAGAGCTCACACATTGCGAGAATAATTGTTCTCTAGAAGGGCAACAGAAGAGAAGGTTGCCCATTATTGCCAATTGATAGAATCATTTTGATTTCAAATTAAAACTTTCCATTGGATTTGCTGTAATGAACCTATAATTGAAAATTTTTATTTCCCAAGCTTTGCTAAGAAGTATGTTTTTCTATTTTCTCGACTTCGTCCTAAATTTACCTTGTTTGTAGAACTACTTATGCAGTCAAAACGTATTGGAGAAGTGTAGTTTATACTGGTGAAAATTGTTAAGCAAGGATGCACCTCAAATAGCAATGTTTTATGGTGCAAGATAGCTGATTGAGAAAGCTCCATAGGCAGAATGGCAAAGCTCTATATGGCAGAACAACGAAGCTCCATTTCTCTCCTCCCAGAAGTTTTGTTTGTGTTTACAAAGCCTTATACTCAATTTAAAGACAGCAAAAAATGCTTATAGACGAGGCTCCAATCAACATTGTGAATGTAATGATAAAGCCATATTCTAGAATATAGTCAATAACTACGGCTGGACTATTAGACAATTGATTGCCAAAAATATAGCTTCTAGAATATGGCTGATAAAGCCATATTCTAGAATATGGCTTTATCATGTAACACGTCATGGATGTCAAGAAGAAACAATGTCAAGCGGTGACACATGAATAGGAAACTAGGCGACTGGCTTTATGCATATCTGTAATTCCTCTTTCCATATCTTTTTGTTGTTTGAATGTGAATGACTGGTTATCAGGTTTGTCGTTATAGGTATATGTTCACAAGTTATCAAAGTACTATGTGGCTACAATAGAGAGGAGTTTGCAGCCTTAGCTTACCGGTTCAGGAACACCAAAAAGCCAGCGAAGAGGTTGAATATTGTGTAGAAGGCTGAGGACAAAATGGTAGCTAATATGAAGTTTAGTGTCAATGACACAAGTAGCATTCCCACATAACTGAAGTACAACAAGGAACAAAATGTTGCATAGAAGTACCAAAAAACCTTTTAATCCGACCCATAATTTCCAGTCATTGGATATTTCATCATGGGCGGATCCGGATCCAGCATAGGGCCAGGGTGGGCACGTGCCCATGCCTACCCTCAAATATTTTTTATAAAAATTATTAGGTATAAAATGTAAAAAATAATTGGATTTTATAAAATGTTCACCCTCAATTTTTTGAATAATTCTGTAATACTCATATTTTTTTTTAGTGCGTGTAGTACTTTTAATAGATAAAATGTCACATTGATAGTATTAGTGTCATATATAATGGTAATTATCCTACATATGTTGATACCTATGATTACATTACTTGATGCCCTAAATTTTTATTTATTTATTTAAATTTAATATATAAAATTGGAGAGTAACAACATCACATTGGATAGCATTACTATCACATATGATGGCAACTACATCATATTTGATGATAACAATTGAATGGGTACCAAACTCACAAAAAGAGTGAGTATTGTAGAATGATCCTAATATTTTTGTTATTTTTTATTTTCTAGGTATATATATAACTTACTATCAAATTTACCAGTTGCGACTTAAACTATGGAAATATCATTTTCAGCTATAGAGATTGTGAATAATCGATTAC
Organism: Fagus sylvatica; assembly: GCA_907173295.1. NCBI lineage: Eukaryota > Viridiplantae > Streptophyta > Magnoliopsida > Fagales > Fagaceae > Fagus > Fagus sylvatica. The sequence goes on from OU015761.1 coordinate 19,285,995, forward strand.
GTAGTCGAATGAGTGATTAATGGATGGATGACAACTTGATTGTATACATAGGGAAAGCCATTTCTCGTAGTATTAATGATAAAGTTATAAGGTAACGGTTTCAAAATATGAAACACACGTCGAAATCAATTATAAAAGGCTATAATGCGCTTCTTGTTTGTTATTTTTTGGTTATATAAATAATGTATATCGGCTTTAGGCATTTTTTGTATTATTTCTATTAAACTTTGGGATTAAAAAGTGCCCACTTTAAATTGAATTCCTGGATCCGTCTCTATATTTCATCATCACAAATATAGCAGTTTCGAGGAATAAATAGGGAACTTCCGCTGTCACCTACAAATTTAGTATCTAACAAGTAGAATATGTGAATGTGGTTGGCAAAGATGAGATAAATCTCTCATGAACATGGTTGTTTAACAGTCCCATATTCCAATGGATATTCATGTTATCACTCTTAAAGATTTACACTAAATTCATTTAGTTCCAAAGAAAATTATACCTGCGCAAGTGAATAAGACCATGAAGAGTACATCCCAGCAATACAACACAGTTCGCTCTGTTGTGACATATTGTTGAACTGCTGAGCAGTTATTTATGCTCAAGAAGATCAAGGTAGCATACATAGAACCAAATATATTGGTTAATTTTAAAAGATTAAAAATGAAAGTTAGATACTTGCAATTCTAATGTAAAAAATACCTAGTCTTATATCTCTTTTTTTTGCTCAAACAAAGTCATATATCCTACAGATGTAGTCTGTCTTAAGTAAAGCAAAGATCTACAACTATAAGAATCTAGCTTAAACAGACACTTCATAAGAGGTACTCTAGTTGTACTCTCACTTACAATGCAAACTTAATTTGGACGAGGTAAGTAAGACTAGTAATTTCTCATGTAATAAACAATTTTTCAAAAAAAGAGTAAAAACCTTAAACATACTGAAACTAACAAGTTTTTTCCTTTGTTCCAATATAGTATCCCAAAAATTAAAGCTGATACAAGTGAATGCATGATACGCATCAAGTTGTATGCAGGACTCCCCCAATAAGCCAAATGTTGCTTCCATAGGCAAGATTTTAACTGTCCCCAACTATTATGTGAAAACTGGGTAATAAAATACAGGTCACTTGAACCAGGAGGTGGACTAGTAAACTTCCTTATGAACTCTGTGTTTTTCCTGAAAAGTCAGATTCAAGGTTTTGTAGATGAAAATAAGCCAAATAAGGATCGTTGATTCATTTCACACACAATAATTGGCTTTGAATTAGCAAACCAAAGTTTCTACTTGGACTTCAGCCAAGCTTGTTTGGAATAGTTTATACTCAGTTTACACATCATATGGTCACAACTAAGACATATGAAAATGAACATAACAGATTGCATATTCTGGTACCTCTAAGTTTTTGAAATAATAAAATCCTTGTAATGCAAATACAGTACGTTCCTTATAAACATCTATCATACTGCTACATTTTTTATTTATTTTTATGCCTTGAACTTATAGGTCCCAAATATAGTGCATGTTTGTTATAACTGTAGAATTATCATTAACATATAGTGAATTTCCCACCTTCTAAGTGGCCCCTTAGTCTAAGAGATCCCATTGAGATCACGTAAGGACAAACATAATTCTAGGCCATTCCTCCATGCTTTTTAGAAAAGAAAAAAAAAAAAAAGTCATGTCTATCTCACTCTTGTTAAAAAGGTTTAAAATTATTAGCAGCCTCCTTATGCTACAATGCTGTTTTTTGAAAACAAAACATGAAATGAATTACAACCACAAATAAAATAACATATTAACTTGGAAAAAAAAAAGAAAAAGGAAATGATGACATATATCATTAATCAAAAAAGAAAAGAAAAAGTGAGGCTTTAGTTTTCAATAAGCAAAATAAGTTAAGCAGCTAGAACAAATGGAGTTGGCAAAAATCTCCAAACTTTAAAGTAATACAAATATGACCTACAATTGAAAAAAGTTATATTTTTTTTTTATAATTATTGAAAAAAGTTATAAGGACTATAATACATTTAGGAAAATGATATTTCCGCATTAATATTTATTATTTCCGCACTATTGGTACAGAAATATCAAATCATGGTATGAAATATCACACCATGATTTGATATTTTCCCACTAATAATGCGGAAATAGCAACTATTGGTCGGAAATAACACCATACTACATTTAATGAATAATTTTAGGTAGTAAATTATAGCTAAAACAAAGGTATTTGTTTTTCACTCCTTTTGTAATAGTTATTTGATTTGCACATGATAAGTTACTGTGAACTTGGATAGAAAGTTAATAGGAGGAGCTAATTTCTAGTTCTTAATAGTTCAAGTACAAATTTAGTTTAAGGGGGTGTTAATGCAACTAGACATAAAGGTTTTGGTGCATTATATCCAAAAAAAAAAAAAGTACACATATGGAATGAGTACAAAAAATATTAATTATATCCGTATGTTTAAGATGCATGTTTATGGTTAAACGCATGTTTATGTTTCACAATGTGTCTCAAGTTTAATAGAGATTAAAAAAATATTAAGTGTGGATTGATACTTCTATAGTTTGATTTTTCCAACAAAACTTTTAATCAATTGGAAATGCAGTTCTATTTTGAGGTTATAGAAAGAGAAATTGAAAAGTCTAGTTTTATTTGTTCAAATTAGGACCCGATTTGTTAACTCAATTCAGTATACAAATTTTCATTTTTGTGTGATTCAAAATCTTGGGTCCATTGATATTTGTGTTTGATTTGGTGTGCTGCTTGTTTATATGGTTAAACAACTTACTTTAAATTACATTCTAATCCATAATTGATTATTTGTTCAACTTGATAATTGGGCTTAATTGTGTTTTCAAGTTAACATAAACAATGGAGTCTAAATTAGAATCTTCACTTTCTTTTTATCATTTGTAAGTGAAATTACAAAATCCAAGTTAATAGATTTCACTTTTATGAGAAAAAATATAATTTCTCACAATAAGATAGAAAGACAAAAACTATCAATGAACATCCCTTTCAATTTCAACCATAACGGAGCTAATACTAAGTACTTGCATTGTTACTCCTTACAAATGGTAAGGAATTGATTTTTCTCTCCCATTTTATCATAGGAGTGGAATTGAGGTATGAGTAGTATTCCAAATGAATATATAGTTACTGTGTGTATGGAATCTTGAGAATCCACCATGGACAGCCTAGTCTATTAAAATGGTAGACCTGTTTATGGCTTTTCATATCCAACTTGAGCTACTCCCTATAGTCATATGAAATTATTTCTCAACTAATTATGTATTATTAAATTATTTTCTCCTTAGCACAGTCCTCATTTCGTCCGATGTATTTAAAATAAAAATTATAGATTATTTTTAATGAAAAACAACTTAGTTATTTGAAAAAAAAAATCAAAAATGAATTATTATTATTATAATTTCACTTACCCTATTAATAAGTTCTATTATTTGGTCCGTTTTAGCTCCAAAAATAAATAAAATAGGGGGGCAAACAGTGGCACATTTGTGCTAAAGGAAGAATGTTGATGAATTATACTCGATTGAGTACATTGAGTGAGAATATATCATTTAAGCATTTGGTTATGCTAGAACAACCAAATAATGTGTATTCAAGTTTTAATTTATAATTTCATAAAAAAAAAAAAATTTACTTCTTAAAATTCAGTACAAAAACAATAATGAAATATGGAATGAGTACAATAAATATTAAGCATTTTCATATGTTTAAGATGCATGTTTATGGTTAAGTGCGTGTATATGTATAAAAATCATCAATGAGAATATTATTGTACCTCTAGTGGAATTTGGATCTATTGAATCAACCTTGGACAACCTACCTTCCTTAATGGAATCTCATATCAATATAAATTATCCATATTCATCTCTATATCATCAATGATCATATTCATTGCTACTCTTGTTGAATTTGGATCTATTGAATTGACATTGGATAACCTACCCTCCTTAATGGAATCTCGTATCCACTTAAATTATCCATATTCACCTTTATATTAGAAATCACATTTTCTCATGGGGACTAGCTTCATAGTCATTCGTAATTATTTCTTAATTAATTATATATTATCAAAATATTAATTTTTTCCTTAGCGCAGTCCCCATTTTGATTTATTATTTTTTTAAATAAAAATTATAGATTATTTTTATGAAAAGCAAATTATATATTTGAAAAATGAATTATCCTTTTTTTGTTTTTTTTGGTTAGTGAGAATGAGTATGGCTACTGCTTGAGATTTGTATTACAAGTGGAAAAGTTGCATGATTAGAGTTGGAATGGGTAACCTAGCTCTAATATCATAATAAAACATCCAATCTAAAACCTTAAGCTAATAGGTGGAAAGGCCCAATAAGTTCATATACCCATTACTCACTCCAAATCTTTCCAATGTGGAATGAATAATCTCTAACATGATGAAAATGTGTGCTCCTTTGGCTATGGCCGACTATAGCATGAATATGTAATATTTGTGAAAGAAAATTGGAGTGTGCATGTAATAGAGTAGATTAAGGAACCCATATATGAAATATTTGTGAAAGAAAAGAAAGTAGAAAAAAGAATGAATATTTACCTCAACCGAGCCATATAGACATATAGTTATATTAGCTAAGTTTAATTTTTGTTTGGTGATAATTTTGATTGAGTTGTATTGCTATTTGTTGTATATATCAGCTTATTTGGAGTTTATGGCTATTTAGATTCTGTGAAAGGAAGTGGCTTTATTTCTGGATAGATGCAATAAACCTGTTTAATTGATAGCTTTAAAAAGATGTCAATTTTTGATTTTTTTCTTCTCGTGGATTACCGGAAACCATGATTTTGGTGGGTGGGATCGTGTATCAATTGTTAACCAATTAGGGGTTAGTCCAAAGGGCCCTGCAATTGAGGGGATTTCGCGTCATTAAAAAAAAGAAAGATAAAAATTAGCAATCAAGGGTTGGATTAGTGACTACTCTCATTGATTGCAGCTTCTTTGCAAACTGTTGGAAAAACTACTTCTTTTATGTGGTTGGCTACATGAAAAGGCCTTTACTCTATTTTTAGACGCGTGGGCTTTTATTTCCTTAAGTAATTGGCCATCATTTCATGACCTGAATATAGTTAATGTTGTCTAAAATCTTTTTGAATGTTATTTTCCTTATTTTTATGAAGGCACATAATGTGATCAGTTAAACGTCTTTATCTTATGTTAGATTGATCCTTATCTTTATTGGTTGTGTTGCTTTCGATATCTTCTGATGTTCTTGCTTTTCTTTTGTAAGGTTTTTGTTTTTTAATTTTTTATTATCATATAGTTCTTATAAACTGTTTCACATAGAACGATGGTGAAGGGGGTGGCCGTTCTTAGCACGAATGAGGGTGTCTGTGGCACTATCAGTCTACTTCGCCCAAGAAGGAGATGGTAACTTGAAATTCCTTTATGATTAATAAGGAGATGTAAATTACTATTTTCCTATTTCTGGGCTTAAACCTGGCCTGTACGGCTTCCACGTGCATTCTCTCGAGGATACAACAAATGTTGAGGAATTTCTAGTGGTCATAAAATAAATGCGACTTTGAAGCGTGTATATCACTTTCTTTAAAGTAATAATTGCCCCCACTCAAAAAAAGAGTTTTATTACATATTTATGATAATTCATATTCAGGATACAACAAAATCACCAATTATAGAAAATAAATTTTTCTAATTTCCTTCAAAAGTTTCTTACAAAATTGTGTATTTGACAATGAATCAGACCCTTTAATTTATAGACAATGAAGAATTATAACTTTTTATTTAATTGGTATTATTCTAAAACAATGAAACCTTTCAAAAAAATAACTTTCATTAATTAGCTATTTTCTACATCAAAAATAACTTTAATGAGTCAGTTATTTTTTATATCAGAAACACACGTGCACATGCCACGTGTTCAAGTGTCAAATGTGTCACTAATTCCTTCACACATAAACTCTTTTATATATCACTATATATATAACAAATATACAAAAATTCTCCACTTAGTAATCTGAAGTGTTTAGTTAAATACTGATATCATCATGCATACAAGAAAGTATCTTTCAATTTAAACCTTCAATTAGTGTAAGTATCTCAAACTCCTGAGAAAGTTAATAGTGGCCTTAGCTTAAACGAAGACTCTTTGTGTTTGTTAAAGAATCCCACTTAGGTTAGATACGAGAGTTGTGTTAGTAGTCCTATGTATAATTAGGACACCTTACAACACATTGTAATCATCCAGAAATATCTCACAGTAAATTAATAAAGATGTAGCCTATTGGCTACATCCTATGGACATAGGCTCACATAATTGAACCACGTGAAAAACCTTAGCCTTCATTCTATTCCTCCTCTCTTCAATCTCAATTTTATATTCTTTAGATTATTATTGATTTAGGTTTTCCTCATGGTATCAGAGCCATAAAACTCACACAAGTATCTTCGATCCATTTTCCGCTTCCGCATCTAAAAAATCTCATCCCATATATCCTACATGTTTTCACATCTCAAAAATCACATCCAAAAGACTCATCACCATTGATTAACCAGATCAGTAGACCACTGAAAAACTGGTCAAACAACCAAAATCCGAGCCGATTCCGATGTAAACGCACCTTCACATGCACCAAAAAGATGCTGCAAATGTCTCCATGCGCAGCCCAACCATCCGAAACCAACATCTCTCAGATCTACCATCTCCCATCGCCGATTCAAGAAGTGGAACCATAAATTGAAAGATCGGACACCGATCTGTTCATGGGCACAAGAACCAAAGCCATCTGCCTTATCACCAGCTCACACACGCCGATGAAAGGTCCGGGCCTCCGATCCATGCACCTCCAATCGCAGCACGGGCCTCCCATTGCGTTTTCCACCACGTGTCATTAATCTAGAGGTGCCACATCATTAGATGATGTAAGCCCTATCCACTGTGAGATTTGACCGGAGATCCTGTTATGTTTGACCCACATAAAAGACCTGGATCCGGGATCTCATAATTTTATTTTTATTTTTTTAATTTTTAGTAAATTCAAAAAAAGAAAAAAAAAGAAAAAAAAAAGGGAGGAAACTGGCAGAGACCAATGAGTCAAAAAAAATAAAAAATAAGCTGAGATCCTTGAGCCAAGACCATTTAAAGATTCGAGCCTCTGAGCCACTAAGTCGCGATCCGAGCTATTAAGCCATGATCTGACCAAGCCAAGCCGAGATCCAAGTCATCAAGCCAAATTTGAGCCACCGAGCTTTTGAGCCAAAATCCGAGCCATTGAGCCAAAATACGAGCCAAGCCGAGTTGAGCCAAGATATTTGAGCTATTATTTTATTACCAAACTCAAGGTTTCATTAAAATTACACATTGAGTTTGAGGGGAAATGTTAAGGAATCTCACATAGGCTAGATATGAGAGTTGTGTTAGTAATCCTATATATAAATAGGATACTTTACAATACATTGTAATCATTCAGAAATATCACACAATAAATTAATAAAGATATAGCTTATTAACTACATCTTGTAGACGTAGGCTCACATAGCCGAACCACATGAAAAACCCTAGCCTCTATTTTATTCCTTCACTCTTCACTCTTCAATCTCAATTTTATATTCTTTAGATTATTATTGATTTAGGTTTTCCTCAGTGTTGGAAACGGAAATACCACACACATGACTCCATCCAATTTCAACAAAAACTCACAATTTTAATTCCACTTATTCCAAGTGTTCGATCATGGCATTCATGAACATTTCCAAAAGTAAATCTTAAACTTTTATAAGAAGTTATTATATTTCTTATATTCATATGGGCAAAGTTCCTTTTATGTCCCTGTTACCTTAGACATTTAAAGAATAATATAAACTTCATTAAGAGTAAATATCCATCCTCAAATTTATCGTAACAGTTCGCATAGAATATCCTAGAATGGGTTTATCATAATTAAACATATATGTTTCAATACTATCTCAACCACATAACTGTAACTTGTTATTACCCTCTAAATCTTAAATTATTTGTTCAATAATATAAGGTTGGGTTCCCACTGCAAATGACTTTTATGCAAAAGGTTTTAAATCCATTCCACTAGATATCACATTAAAATTATTGGGGAAATTTTAGAGATTAGAAAATAAATGCGACTTTGAGGCGTGTAAATCACTTTCTTTAAGGTTACAATTGCCCAACTCAAAAAGAGTTTTGCTTCAGTGTTATTACAATTCACTTTCAAGATACAACAAAATTACCAATTACAAAAAGCAAATTCCTCTAATTTTCTTCAAGAGTTCTTACAAAGTTGTGTATTTGACAATAAATTAGATCATTTAATTTATAGACAATGAAGAATTATAACTCTTTACTTAATTGATACTATTCTAAAACAATATAACCTTTTAGAAAAATAACTTTTCTGAATTAATTATTTTCTACGGAAAAAAAAAAATACCCATAGCACGTGTTGAAGTGCCAAATATGTCCCTAATGCACTAACTTCTACATCACTACATATATAATATAACAAATATACAACAACAAAAGGTTGTATGTCAACTGGTATACTCCCATGACCTTAATGTTTGTTTCTATGTATTTAAAGCATTCAGAAGAAAAGCAGAGAGTAATCCCCACTTCGTTCCAATCAAATGCCCTTATCTATCTGCTTGCAGGACCACATTTCAATCCTACTGGCAAAGAGCATGGTGCTGCTGAGGATGAGCATCGTCATGCTGGTGATCTGGGAAATGTCAATGTTGGTGATGATGGTATGTATTGTACCTTAACTCTACAGTCTTAATGTTGTTTATTGTCGGCTTGAAGTTCCATTGATTCTATATTCTATTTTTTGTAGTGGGTGATTGCTTTTGCTGTTGGTTAACTGATAATTAAGAAGGCTTGAGATAGGAATGTATTCTGTGTGACACATTTGGGGTACTAACACTCTCAATATATTGTTGTGATACAGGCACAGTCAGTTTCACAATAATTGACAAACAGGTTTGCTTCATTCCCTAATTGATTTTAGTCTATGTTTTATATAGAATTTTTCCATAAAATAATTCTGAATATATATTTTGATCATAAACACATTATGTGTTTATATAAAATTTTTTCATGTTTTACGTGGGTTATATGCTAGTCATACATGATGGCTAAACCCATCCATTATGGCCCCTTGTAAGAGATGGTATCTCATGGAGACTGTTTTCCCTCTTGAAGAGGGAATTTCATAAATGAATATATTAACAACATTATGTAAGACACCTCATGACATTTTGTCATAAATAGGAAGTCAATCAATGTTAACTAATCCTTTTGCAGGCGTGGCAAATAAGATTCAATTTTAAAGAAAAAAAAAATCATAATTGAAATCTACATAAATAAACAAATGCCATATATTGTACCACCAAGATTTGTAATTAAGCGTTACTTGTTTCTTTGGAGTAGATATAGTTCTAAAAGTCAACCCATAGTTCTAAAAAAATTAGTACTTTTTGTTTTCCAAATTAGGACTTAAGTTATTGGAATTTTTTAGGGCACCATGAAATTATAATAGTAAGCCAAGGATTGGAACCGAACCATTTTACTTTTAGGTATTTACAAAATTTGAAGTGAAACATTGAAAGTGGATATTAAGATTGATAGGAAGCTGGAACGTGATTAACTTTATAAGAGTAACTGTTCATGAAAAAGGTACAAAATAATTACAAAAAAACTCATATAGAAGGTGCTTTGATTGATTTCAGGTTCCAAGCCGATAAAGTAACTAGTTGAGGGCTACAAACTTACAAAGATGAAGGTGCAAAAAAAAACACTTCAAAATTCTTATAAGTGTCAAAACAAACAGGAATTCGTTGAGCACTACATTGAAAAAAGTGCAAAATAATTACACAAAACTCACTAGTATCATAACCCATCAGAAACCTACTGAGGGCTACATTAAGAAAAGTGCAACAGTCATGTCTATCTCACTCTTATTAAAAAGATTTATAATCATTATCAGTCTCTTTTTAAAAAATATTTACCGTACACGTAAATAGTATATATACGGATCGATTAGACAAGTTTTTGATCAAAAGTTAATAGCAATTTTTGAAAACGTATAAGAAGATGATGGGTGTGATAAAAGTGCACAGTTAGGCTGGTGAAAACGTAGAGACCAAAGTCAAAGAAGAAGAAGTATTAACATTTTTTTAATACTTATGCCCCATCAATCACTCCATGCCAGCAATACAGGGGTTATTTACCAAATAGATATGCATAATCCTTTCTCAGATTCTCTGAGTAAAAGAGCATTGGCAGTAGATATGTTCGCTGTTTTCAATAGAGTTTCTGCATAACATAAATAGACTGTCCCTGTATAACCCCAAAATAAAAGCCTATCTCTTCAGGGCTTCTTTCACACGCAACCCAGCTATGTCAGCTTCTGCTAAATTTTTTTTAGAAAAAGGATGGGACAAAGTTCAGATATGTTCACACGTCTACTTCTTTCCTTCTTTCTCAGTGCCAAACTTAATATTTTGGACATTAACAGTAAATTAACAATAACCAAAGTCCTGTTTAGCATTTTATATATAAAAAATATCTGAAACAGTAAAAGATTATTATTCCAAACTTCCTGCAACCACTTCCTTCTAATATAGTTGAAACTGAACCAAATGAACCGGATTTATTTTCATTAGGCAAAAAGTTTGGATTGAGGTCTTATGTAATCGGTGAGAAACAATTACATATCAAACACTTTTTATCTCGATCATTAATTACAAAAATGAGTTTTGATTTTGACTGTTAAATGAAAAAAATAATTTTATTGAACTGATATTATAAATTGCTTTATCCTTTTTATCTCAATTATTAAAGTTATTGTTATGTAATTGTTTCTCACCATTAACATAAAATCTCAATCTGTCAGTTTTTAGTGTTGCTGTTCAGGTGTGTCTAACTGCATTACTTTTTTTTTTTCTTTTTTAATACTTAAAATAATAAAATTACAAAGATAAAATTTTCACAATAATACAGGTATTGAGAATTAATAAAAACCAAATAGTTCACTGTGAAAATATTGTTTCCTTCATTCTCCAGTTCAAAATCTTCTCTCTTTCTCTCTGTGATCTGTTTGACTCTTTCTGGTTTCAGATTTGAAGTTTTCTCTCAGAATATTTCACTGTAAACAGCCTCTCTCATTTTGATCATTATATTATTATACTTATTCGTTTTACATTTTTGTTTTCGTGAGATTTTACTATTTTCCGAGTTCTGTTACTTTGGTTTCCACGAAAATTTAATCAATAGACAACAGCTAGCGTTTTCAGTTCCAACTCATTAGCATTAGTCATGGTTTCGGTTTTGTTCAGATTCTCGTTCTCATTCGCTTTTGGTTTCCTCAGCTTGCTTTGTTAATTATGTATTTACTCCTCCTCCTTCATTCCTCTGTGCTAGTCTAACCTTGTGTGCTGGGCTCTGGACACCACACCACACGTGATGCTCAGGATTCTCCACGATTCCGCTTGTCAGGTTTTGTATTATTTCCCAAATTAACAAAGTTTTGTATTATTTCCTGTAATACCAAATTGTGTAATATTTTTTTAAAATTTACATTCATTTCTTGTCTTATATAGGCTGTGATGGAGGATCGAAAAAAGATATTAGTGTAGTTACATTGTTGGTATGGGTGAACTTGGCAAAAAGGTAATATCTTGATAAACTTTCTGTGTTTCTATAGTGATGGATTGTTTATGCTTTAGAATTAACATAAGAATCACAATAGTATTTGGATTTGCTTATTTTATATCATTTGAAACGAACTTTATTAGCATAGCATTTGGTTTTGCTTTAATACACTGTTTATTAGCATGCCATTTTGCCTTGTCATATCTATATAGGAGTGTTATAGTGTCGCCAAACATTTGAACGTTATACTTTCACCGACAGTTTGAACATCTTTTTACAATATATTTACTATGTTTTGCTATGTTATGTTCACATGATAGATATTTTAACCTCCCTCCTCAATTTATCTAATGAAGAACAACTCAACTCTATCTGTGAAGTTCCCCAGGAATCTAGATAATAGAGTCGTTAATGATGGCTACCTTTTCTAAAGAATGAATAGGAAAGTTCTAAACTTCAGTAACTATGAATGTATACCCCAAAAATGGGGTATTCACTTAGGTTAGTTAAATAGAAGTAGATTACTTTAAGGAAAATCATTCTTCGACACCAAGAAAACCTTCACACCAACTCTAAAGACAAACCGGTTATTTCCGGTTAGCTATACGTAATTCTACTATCCTTGTATCCAAACACACATTTTTCTGAAACTTCCACTCTCTCCCCGAAAGTTTTCTCCTTCTCCATTGAATTTCTGCTCCTCCGAAGTCTTCTCATGAAGCCATGGATTGAATTTTCATTCTATCCCTTCAACTCTCTCTCCCCCGATACTTTTTTCTCTATTGAAGTTTGGTTCCTTCGAAGCTCTCTCCTCATGAAGCCATGGCTTGTTTTTGACGTTTGAAGGTGTGGGTGTGGGTGTCGATTTGATGTTTAAAGAGTTGATTTAAGATTTGATTTGGGTATTAACAGTCTTCAATTGAGACTGAACATATTGCCTTCAAATAATAGAAGTTGGTAAATATGGAAGTAACAATTTTGGTAAGATAATTATTTTATGATATACTTACCTGTTTGGCTGAATTGGAACTGCTAGAGTGACTAGTGTCCACCTTGTCATATTTAAATCTTCTCTATTAGCTTTTCGTGTCACTTCGGGATGCAAAATAAAATCTTCTCATAGCTGCAACAACATTTTTCCCTTGAGAGATTGGTGAGGCAAAAGTCCTAAAGGCTGATGAAGTAGATGTTTTGCTTGCACTCTTCATTTCTTCCAGAGCAGATGAAGCCTTTTTTAATAATTGATCCACTTCAAGTTTCATTCAAGTCTTCAATGTCTATTTTTATGATTGAAGTGTCCAATATGGGTTGCTGGCTTAAAGGCATAGCATCCTAAATTTTAAGAAATTATGTTAGAAATTGAAATGTCATAAACTAGCATTTGTTGAAAAAATTATATTCACTTACAGGAGTGAATGTTGCAAGCACTAAGGCATTTGATAGATCAACATTCTCAGGTGTTTGATCAGTAACCTCGAGTTCAGGCTGTAAAAAATATAACAGTATGAACAACAGTAAGTTTAAGTAAAATCAAATGAGTTACTAAGAAGTAAACTTACTGTTGATAGGATAGGAGTGGTTTCTTCTTTAGTTTCCTATACTCGAAGCCCTTGGATAGTTTGGTACACGACCCTGAATTAAGAAATAAATTTCAAGAGTCTGCAGACTATTTATTGAGTCAGTCTAACCTCTTGACTGGGGATATTCTTGGTATGTTAGCTATGTTCTCAGAAAGCTTGACCTCTAAACTATTGCAGATAAGCACTGCTATTAGCAATGAGAAAGAGATCCAATCCATTCAAAAAGGATATGATGAACAAATAATTGCTAAGTCTAAATTCCAACAAGAGTTTGAACAGACTCTAAAGAGGTATGAAGACACAAAACAAGAAATCTCCAAAGTCAGGAAAGAACTTCAAAGATTAGAGAAAGTACAAGACCTTACTCAAATGAAGTTGCAAGACTTTTTGAAGAAAAAAGACAATATTATTGACTCGAGTACTGAAATTAGACTCGAGGAAAAGATCACTTCTTTAACAACTGAGGCCTCGAGGTTAAGAAGGATTCCAGAATCTGTTTGGAATAACCTTAGGAATAGTTTCAACAATTTTCAAATGTAACAAACTTTGAATTTTGTAACCTTATGACTTTGACAGTTGTTTAATACAAATGTAATTAGCAAGTATAACTGTTGACCAATGTTTGGTCTTTATATGAATGAAAATTAATACTTTTTGTGTTTCAATGCTATTTCATTCATGCTTGGCTTTTACCGTGTCAAGTACTTGCCATTAAGTGCTCTTATATGTTCATCATTGTTTACATGCATAAGTCTGTATGCATTTCCTTCATACACTTCTCTAACTAAATATGGTCCTTCCCAATTTGTATCTGATAATTACAAATAAATAATCTTAAGTCTTTTAATTATGTGTATCTGATAATTACTAGGAGTATATTTTTGGAGGTTTAATTAGATAGTTTTGTTTTGTATTAACGGGCTAAATCAGGACTCATTACAAATAAGTAATCTAAGTATAATGTACTATATAAATAATAAAATACAATATATAATAGACTTAAAAAATTAATAAAAATTTATCTGTATAAGAGATGTTATTTTCTTATTAAATAGTGATATTTTCATATTATTAATGCGAAAATATCAATTTTGATAAAAAAATAAAACATTAATAACATATTATTAAAAAAAAATTTCCGTACATATAAATCCATTAGACATATTTTTGACCAAAAGTTAAAAGGCAATTTTTGGGATATAGAAAACATTTTTTTTTTTTGGTGAATAGAAAACATATTTTGAGTAGAAAGTAATGTGAGATAGTGAGATTTTTTCTTGAAAAGAAGATGATAGGTGTGATAGGTGCACAGTTAGGCTTTTTGAAAACAAACAGAATTTTATTTGTATTGGTTAGTTTCTTATGAATAAAATTTTTATATTAAAAAAAAAACAGAATTTTTAATTTCTGGCTGGATGCAATGAATTTAAGTTTAGAATTATTTTTTATTTGATAATTAGTTTAAACTAATAATTAATATTGGAAGTTGAAGCACGAAGAGAGAGAGAAAGATTTGTAGTACTTTTTTTATTTGTTTTGCATTATATTTTTGAGCAGAGTGAAAGACAGCCTTTTTAAAATTGGTATAGAAAGTTGTGCAGAAAGAGGAATAGCCGTTTCCAATGGTGAAATTAAAAAACAAGAGCACTAATTTTGTCATTACATTCTATTCTCTCGTCTAGACAAATTGTTAAACTCGCTGTTATATATATATATATATATATATATATATAAATAACATCAAAAACCATCTTCAAAACACTCTTAAACTTAACCCTCTTAAATGGATTGATATCCATGAAATTGGTATACATGTAATATTAATTGAGTGGTTGAGATTAAAAATTAATTTTTTAACTTTCAATCTCAATCATTTAAAATTATAAAAAATTATTAAAAATAAAAAAAAAATTAAATATAATATTTTTAATATTACAAGAAATATCAATCCTCTTAAATAATAATCCACCCTTAATTAATATCCCATTAATTACCCGCAAAAAACCCAGATATTATTATCAACTTTTTTTATCTGTTTGAGGACAGTACGTACTAGTGAGTTGAATCCAGTTGCTTACAGTCACAACTTACAACTCACAGGGCCTTAAGATAGATTTGACGAGCAACACATCTGTCCCTCTAGTCACTTCATACAGTGCCTTCCGTGCCACTCTTCCATTCAAAAAAAGTATCCAATTTAAATTCTAATGTTTTCTTTTGCTTTCAAACATAAATACTGCTCCAATTTGGTTTGGTTCCCAGCTTTTAATCATTTTTTTTTTATCTTATAAAAATGGTCCCAATGAAACCAGTTCCAATAAGCAAGGAATTCGTCAGGTTTCATGTATAAAGTCTAAAGTGAATGTCTCATGACATTAGCCAGAAAGAGAAAGAGAAAGAGAGAGAGAGAGAGACCTGTTCAGGTGTCTAACTGCATTACTTTTTTTTTTTTTTTCTTTTTTAATACTTAAAATAATAAAATTACAAAGATAAAATTTTCACAATAATACAGGTATTGAGAATTAATAAAAACCAAATAGTTCACTGTGAAAATATTGTTTCCTTAAAGGCAGGCCAGCATTTTAATTTTGAAAAGGTATTCTCCAGTTCAAAATCTTCTCTCTTTCTCTCTGTGATCTGTTTGACTCTTTCTGGTTTCAGATTTGAAGTTTTCTCTCAGAGTATTTCACTGTAAACAGCCTCTCTCATTTTGATCATTATGTTATTATACTTATTCGTTTTACATTTTTGTTTTAATGAGATTTTACTATTTTCCGAGTTCTGTTACTTTGGTTTTCACGAAAATTTAATCAACAGCTAGCGTTTTTAGTTCTAACTCATTAGCATTAGTCATGGTTCGGTTTTGTTCAGATTCTCATTCTCATTCGCTTTTGGTTTCCTCAGCTTGCTTTGTTAATTATGTATTGACTCCTCCTCCTTCATTCCTCTGTGCTAGTCTAACCTTGTGTGCTGGGCTCTGGACACCACACCACACGTGATGCTCAGGATTCTCCACGATTCCGCTTGTCAGGTTTTGTATTATTTCCTGTAATATCAACTTTGATAAAAAATAAAACATTAATAACATATTATTGAAAAGAAATATTTTCCATATATATAAATAGTATACGTATGGATCGATTAGACATGTCTTTGACCAAAAGTTAAAAGGCAATTTTTGGGAATATAGAAAACAGAAGAAGGTAACGTGAGATAATAGATTTTTCTAAAAAGAAGATGATGGGTGTGATAGGTGTACAGTTAAGTTTATTGAAAAAGTAAAAACCAAAGTCAAAAAGAAGTATTATGTCAAGTCAATCCAAAATCCTGTCAATTGCTGACATCTTAATTATGATTTTCTTGAATGGTAAACAAATTATACGTAGTTTCCTCTTAATTGTTATCCTTAAATTTTTGGAGCTTTAGGTATTAGAAACCGACCATGATCTTTCATAAACATAAATTTGATGCTACTGAGTTTTTCTGTGTGTTTTCATAATTTCATTTTCCCACCTTTGCTGTACAATATCATTTATAGTGTTCCCTTCTCTGTCTTGTCAAAGTGCTGATGAAGTACACAGTTGTTTTAGAAAAAATATATTATTATGGCCAAACACTGCCAAAGTAAAACAGCCAATCCAACCACAACTGTATATAAAAAGGTCATAACTCTTTTCATGCCAATAAAGAAGTTATTTCATAGCCTAGCTTAGTATTTTATTAAGGTATCCCAATAATATGATCTAAAGGACTAGTCAATTTATAGGTCCAAGTGCATAAATAGACACGATGAAGATGAAGTCATAGATTCCAGAGTCCAGACCCCCCACTGGATGCGTGTGAAACGTCAATCAATATACATATATAAGGTACACGTAAACATCATCACAAACAGAACAATGTATGCTTTTAATATGATTAATTCTATAAACAACAATCTAATTTACACTGTTGAGAAAAGAGAGCATGAAGGACTTTCAACCCATTACAAAAACAATAAACAATGGTTAAGAAGGAAAAATGGCACCTCTTCTCAACCCAAACTACTTTATGTACAAATAGTTTACATCATATCTCCTATGCTAAAAAGAATAGTAATTTCGAACAATATAACTAGGGAACCTATATTGCACCACAAAATATCCATCAATGTTAAGCAAAAACTAGGGTTCACTTAGACTTAGACTGTTCAGGAGAAGATTTGGTATCATATATGAGCTTCACAAGCAAGAGGCAGTCATATAGCTGATCCTTTTTCCACATGCACAATTTATTGAACTTGGGCTGATGCTGGTGCATTTATAAAGAGCAGTCCCGGATGTATTCCCACTATCAAGAAAGCTGATAGACAATGTCTGGAAAGAAGAGGAAGGGAAAAGTTTATGTGAGAGAGAGAGAGAGAGAGAGAGAGAGAGAGAGAGAGGGGGACGCCAGTCGATATATTAAGATCCACATGACAAGTATATGATGTGACTCAAACAAAAATACTGATCAACTTAAATCCTAAACCCTTATACATGACACACAAAAAAACAAGTAGCCTTCAATAAAATTTCCCAATTTACATGAACTTTTGCATAAAGTATATATAAACAAGAGAACTGTAGTCAGTTTAATGGTTAAGTCTCTGGGTTTGTGCCAAAGACCTAGGATCAACTCTGACTATAATCAGGGTAAGGGTTCATGATTAAGGCAAGGGCTACCATTTGTCATGCGGGGATAAAGTTTTCATCTACCGTTGAGAGATTTAAAAGTTATTGACACAAAGTCATGAAGAAAACCTAAATCATTTTTAATGATGATTACAGAAAGATGACATTGCTTTTTTCTAACTATAATGCATCAATTTTT
The DNA here is from genome assembly GCA_907173295.1 of Fagus sylvatica. Classification (NCBI taxonomy): domain Eukaryota; kingdom Viridiplantae; phylum Streptophyta; class Magnoliopsida; order Fagales; family Fagaceae; genus Fagus; species Fagus sylvatica. The sequence continues at coordinate 19,304,121 of OU015761.1, forward strand.
CAAAATATAAGTCATCTTAAATTTTAACAAACTTTTCCAGTTCCTTTTATGATTTACTCACTGAATGGCCCAATAATCACAAAATTTCAAATTGGTCACAATGTCAATATCAGGGTGCAAGCCTGTTAATATAATTGTAAAATTCAGAAAACTGTATTTGGTTTGTTGGCTCTAGAGCTGAGCACCACAGAGAACCTGATTCAAGTACTTGGAATTTTGACATATATGCTACAGGAGGATGGGACTCTAGAGCTGAGCACCACAGAGAACCTGATTCAAGTACTTGGAATTTTGACATATATGCTACAGGAGGATGGGACAAAGTTCAGATGGGACAAAGTTCAGATGTTCACGCGTCTGCTCCTTTAGTCCTTCTCTCTGCCAAACTTAATATTTTGAACATTAGCAGTAAATTTACAATGACCAAATATAGTTGAAACTGAACCAAATGAACCGTATTTATTTTCGTCAGGCAAAATGTTTGGATCGAGATCTTATATAATTGGTGAGAAACAATTATATACTAATACTTTTTAAAATAGAGTTTTCCTCTAACTTGATTAAAAGGAATTTCTTTCAATTCATTATATGATAAAAAAATAGATTATCCACATGTGTATTTTAAAAAATCATATGATTCATTAAAAATGTTATGCAATTAAAAATACACGTGGATAGTCTAATTATTTGTTATGTAATGGGTTGAAGGAAGATTCTTCTAAACTGGGTTAGAGATAAACTATTTCCTAATTTTTATTTCTACTATTAATTAGAAAAATAAGTTTTGATTTCCACTGTTAAATGAAAAAAATAATTCTTTTTAACGTACATTGTATAATATATTTGAACCGAATACTAAGATTATAAATTACTTTATAACTCTTTATTTTAATTATTAAAAGTTACTGTTATGTAATTGTTTCTCACAAACTGTATTACTTTTTGTGTTTTTAATACTTAAAATAATAAAATTACAAAGATAATATTCTAACGACAATACTGAGGCAATGGTAATACTGAGACAATGGTATTGAGAATTAATAAAAACCAAACAGTTAGATATTACTGTGAAAATATTGTTTCCTCCCCTTATAAATGCAGGTCAGCATTTTAATTTTGAAGAGGTATTGCTTCTGCTTCCTTCTACACTTCACAATCTTCTCTCTGTGATCTGTTTGACTCTTTCTGGTTTCAGTTTTGAAGTTTTCTCTCAGAACTTTTCACTGTAAACAGCCTCTCTCATTTTGATCATTATATTATTATACTTATTCGTTTTACATTTTTGTTTTCGTGAGATTTTACGATTTTCCGAGTTCTATTACTTTGGTTTCCACGAAAATTTAATCAACAGCTAGCGTTTTCAGTTCCAACTCATTAGCATTAGTCATGGTTTCGGTTTTGTTCAGATTCTCATTCTCATTCGCTTTTGGTTTCCTCAGCTTGCTTTGTTAATTATGTATTTACTCCTCCTTCATTCCTCTGTGCTAGTCTAACCTTGTGTGCTGGGCTCTGGACACCACACCACACGTGATGCTCAGGATTCTCCACGATTCCGCTTGTCAGGTTTTGTATTATTTCCTGTAATACCAAATTGTGTAATATTTTTTATAAAATTTACATTCATTTCTTGTCTTATATAGGCTGTGATGGAGAGTCTTGTAGTTACATTGTTGGTATGGGCGAACTTGGCAAAAAGGTAATATCTTGAAGAACTTTTTGTGTATCTATAGTAATGGATTCATTGCAAGAAACTTTGCTATTTTCAACGGTTAAAAACGTTGAAACAAGTATTAAAAACAGACAAAAAATGTATTTTTGTCAGTTCAGGTGACTGTTGAGACCGTCGAAACAAACTATGTCGAAATACCAAATACTTTTTAACGGGCTGTAGGGCTGTGGAAAAAAGTGCTTCATCTTTTTCAACGGTTAGGAAACGTTGAAAACATAATTTAAAACTGTTGAAACTTAGTTTAAAACTGTTGAAACATATTTAAAAAATGTAGATAATAGTATATTTATTACCTTTATCGACCTGCCAATGAACCGTTCATAACTGTTGAAATAAGTATTTGATTTTTTTTTTATAAAGAAAATTGGATGAGCTCTTTTACACCAATCAAAACATAAACACAATTATGCAATACCAAATTGAAATCCTTTCTCATATATCAAAAAGGAATATGGATACCAAAGGATTTACATGTCAAATACCAAATTGAAATCCCTTCTTTTTTTTATGCAATTTGATATCAAAACGAAACATTGTCTAAAAGGAATTACATGTCACAAAGTATTCAATAGTTTCAAGTTTCCTAAATGACAAACTAATAAACCAAAATAAAAAGAACTACATCAGAGTCTAGTTGTAATATGCTTCCTCCTTTACTTCTATCAAGTACCTGCAATAAAAAAGAAAGAACCTATAATAAAACAAGCCGCATACAATATAAATTCAGACATCTGCATGTGGATTCCAACACTGTGTGTAAAGGAACTAAATAAAAGGTGTGATTGTTTGGTCTGAATGTCTATGCAATGCTTAAACATGTTCAACACTGTGAGGATTTATCATAACAATCAACATGTTTGGTGCTATTCATATTAACAGGAGGCACATCAACAATAGTGCTAGTGATCTATATCTTTCAATGAGAATATTTAGTGCTAGTGATCTATATCTTTCAATTTTGCACACCTAACCAGTATTCCTATCCATGCCAAACCTATGCCTATTACCAAGCCACAGCCCTAGACTTCCTTGACCTGGCCTCCATAGGTGACCTTTTCTCACTCAGTCGCCTCAAGATATCAGAACCCAGCAACATATATATCCTCCCCTTCCTCCACTCTAGTTGTTGGCCAACCCCTCTTTGTTCCTCTTTCATGCTCTTGCAATTACATCAACGCCACCACTGGCACTAACTTCTCTTATGCCAACCTCTCCTATATAATCAAACCAAATGACACCTTTTACATTGTCTCCACCTTTAAGTATTTGAACCTCACAACTTATTATTCTGTTGAGCTTGTCAACCCCACTCTTGTCGCTACCAACCTTTCTTCTTATTATTTTGTTGGGCAATATGATGCCATGTGGATGTTTCCTGTGGTTGGGTTAGAGCTCTCTTGTAAACTACTCTTCTGTTGTGCTTTTCTAGAAAAGAGCAATGATACTTGCAATGTGTAAGCTCTTCTAAAATCAATTCAAAGATCAATATGGGAAAAGTAAGCTTTGACCAAACCCTTAATCCCCTATGAATTGCAACTTGGTAACTATGCTTTAAAACGTTATTCGGCATTGCAACCTCTTTATTAGGGTAACAAGTAAATCTAATAAACCCACATTGCAACCTCTTTATTAGGCATCCCAAAGTTTAAAACACGCAGTAAAACCAAAACCAAAAAGCAACTTAGCAGCAGATTCAGTCCATAAGTGCCAAAGATGCAAACTTTATTATAGAAAAATAATAATAAATACCTGCAAGTAATTTTGTGACGGTTCTCTCTTCATTTTGTTTTTCCTGTACAAGCTGTAGAAACAAAAGATTAGACCATAAGTAGGCATAGGTAAACTGTTATATATGTCAACAAAAACAAAATTTTGATTTTTTTAGTGTTGAATGATTATGGACACTACAACAGAATTGCTCTTATCTAGAAAAGCACAACAGAAGAGTAGTTTACACTTGCAATGTTGATTCACGGACTAGGGACGATCTATGGAAACTAACCTAATAGTAAACTTAGGTAGAACTCTCAGATTGAGCTAGCTCAGGTGGAGACAGTTTTTTCATTACTACTGCTAGCAAACTCTCAACCTGATTTACTTGTGCCTCCAAAATCTTTAGATGAGCATCACTCTCTTTACGTTTTTTCTCGGATTCTTTCAGTTGCCTTTGAAGGTCAGCATCATTCTCCTTGCGTTTTTCTTCAGATTCTTTCAATTGCCTCTGAAGGTCACAAATAGAAGATGAAGAGGAGCCCCATAATTCTATAGGAGTAACACCATCCCCATAACCACGAACGCGACCATGATATTCGAGCCTGAATACCTCCACAAACATTTCATCTTCAGTCATTTGCAAAGACCCCTCAGCCACTTGAGTAGTAAAATTCTTAAATGCCATTTGTATTAAAGGAGCACTTATACCACGAGTTAAAAGCACATAAAAATAAAACATAACAGTTAGCTATATAAGTATTCTATTTTAAGGGATTTTCATACCAATGCTTCTTGTGTATGCTCATTTATCGCTTGTCCATTAGCTCTCACATGTGTCACCTCAAACAATTGAACTCGACCAAGTTCTTCTCCAGTCTTCTCCTTCTATCATCTAAAAAAAAAATTGCAAGCATCATGAGTAAGTATGCAACAATTTTTTTCTTAGAAAAAAAAAAGAAAAAGGAATAAATAGCTCCGATAGGTTTTGAAATTGGTATATGCAAACCTCTTCCTCTTTTCGTTGTTGAAAACTCTTTGATCCAGTAATGTGAATGATAAGATTTATGGGAACGACTAATCTTGTTTTTCTCGCACATATCCTACATTTCAAGAACAATACATTACAGTAAAGATCCATGATTAATAAAAAGATGCATGAGTGAGTAAAAATGTCACAAATTATGAATAAAATTAATATTAAATTTCATGTATTAGTATTTTCCAATCTTTATCTCTCCATAAATTCACAAGATAATTCCAATCATCCCGCGCCATGTTAGGTGGCAAATTTGCTCGTGCCTCCTCATGATCATCACCGTATGGATCAAACCATTTTTTTTTATAACTCTTTAAGATAATGACATGATTAAAGAACATAAACGAAGATAATGACATGATTAAGAAAGTCTTTCCCCTGTTACTTCCCAAAATTTAAAGGCCCCCCGTTTTGTTATGTTACAACAAAATTATTTAAGAAAACAGTTTGTAGAGAATGACATGAAATCTTGGGAACATTATATTTTTATTGTTGTCATTTCTCCTAAACTGAGAAAATGAAACAATTAAAATGATGTTCACTAAAAACAGGTTGTTAAAGAAAAAGGTTGAAAAATAAGAAAAAGCAATTTCCAAAAATGCGCTAGAGACGGTGTTTTCATGCTCTCTCTTCTTATATTGTTTAAGGAGAATCTAACCAAACAGGCTCTAACGAGGCATATCGCAAGGTGAAGTCTCTTTCGAAAAAAACACAAGCAATAGCAGGGTTTTTGGCCACTTGGTCTAAATGGTTGAACTTGAGCCACTTTCTCGAAGTTCTCATATTTTAGACCATTTTGGACGCATGTATTTCTATATTTTTCATATGTGAAGCAACATTCAACAGGTTTCTGACTTGTTTGATCAATTTTTTTATTCCCGCGAAGTTACTAGAAATTTTTTAAGACAGGTTTTCATTTGGCGAGGTACACTTGATTCTGTTGTTTTGATTATTCATGAGGCTTTGTTCATTGGCTGGGGAGTGTTAAATTTTTAATAGTGTTTATATCATTGGTTTCTTTTTTGGTTGCAGCCTATATCATTAATTTAGAACTGTAATTTTAAGTGGTTTTTGCCCCTCAGTTGCATTTTTGTATAACTTGTTATGCTTGTGGTTGATATATGATGCTCTAGGGGGTAGTTTATTGGCAACCACCCCAACAGGCATTGGATAGGGTTAAGGAACTTGTATGGGGGCCTTCAATTAGTTGTTATGACGCTGATGAAGGTATTCCTGAACTCAGGGAGGCATTGATCAAAAAGGTATCTATCTTAGGCTCAGTTTGTTTCGGCTGAAAACGTTTTTAGCATTTGCAGGCGTTTGTTGCGACGTAAAATAAAAGTCAACCGGAAAACGTTTGTATTTGACAGTAAAAACGCGAAGGAAAAAAAGGAAAACGGTTTACGGAAAAATATTTCCGTAAACCATTTTCCTCCAAAACATGCGAGGAGCTCTCGACCTAACTCTCTGCTCTCTGCCGTCCCGTCGTCCCGAGCCTCTGCTCACTCTCTGCTCTCTGCTGTCCCGCCGTCTTGAGCCACTTCTCACTCTCTGCTCTCTGCTCTCTGTCGTCCTGCCGTCCCGAGCCACCCCTAGCCACCCCGCCGTCCCGAGCCACCCCAAGCCTCCCCTCCCTGCACCGATCTACTTCTCCCACGGTAAACCCCCACCCCTCCGATCTCCATCTCTTACGGATCGAATCAGATCTGATCAAGATCAGATCTTGATCTGATCAGATTGATTGATCTGATTATCTATTATATATATATATTTGGGAATTGTTGATTTTTTTTTTTTGCTGAGTATGAGTTTTAATTTTGTGGATTGATTGGTTTTGGGTTTTTGTGGGGAAGATTATGCCTGCTGTGATATTGACTGTGCATTTAACAGATTAATATTGACTGAAATCTAAATTGAGTTGAGTTGCAACTGGTTAATATTGACTGTGCATTTATTTTGGTTTTATTCTGTAAAGGAATTAGATGGTGAGTCTAATTCAGCTGTAAAGGAAAAGATTACTGATTCCTCTAGTTCACATTCAAAAGGAAGGAGTCATAGAAAAATTAGTCGTGATGCCAAAGAAGAAAGCAATTATAGCGAGATAGCTTCCTAACTTAAAGAGATTGCTATAGCTTTCAAGAATCAAGGGCCTGTTGATGCCAATGAACTTTATGAAGCGGTAATGAGCACTGAAGGTTTTGCTGAAGAGATGCTTGCTTCAGCTTTCGATTATATGATTCAAGAAGAGAAGGTTGGTAGAGCTTTTATGGCTAAGGCTCCTAAACTAGAAAGCTTTGGTTGGAGAACTATTTCACCAAAAATATGTAATATTATGGAACAATGGTTATGTATTTATGAACTATGTTTAGTATTTTGATTATGTATTAAAAATTGGATAAGTAGTGTTATGGTTATATATGTTATGGGAATGGTTATGAACTATAACGCATTGGATGGTGTCCATTGTTTGTTGTTTTCATTTATTATGTTTATTTATCATATGAAAAAACTTGTATTAAGTTTCACAATGTTGTGATGGATGGGTGTTTACACTTCTAAAATAAATACCTTTTTATTTTAGGTTTAAAAAAAAAAAAAAATTTCATTTTACGTCGCGCCAAACACTGTAAAATATTTTCCGGAGCATTTTCCAGAATGCAAACAAACACCGGAAAAACAAATATTTTCCTGGAAATCATTTGCATTTACAAACATTTTACGGTGGAGAATGTTTTACGTCGAAACAAACGGAGTCTTAAAGAGTTATACTTCACTTTACATTTACGTAGTCATTATATGGTAAACTTGTATTTCAAAATTTGTTATACTACGTACCAATACATTGTCAAATAACTTTTTTTTCTTCTCATAAGGAACATGTCTCCATTCCTTGACTTGTAAAGGTGCATTTTGTATCTGCCTAACAAGGGCAGTAACTCCGATTTGAAACTTTGGGTATTTCCCTACAGTCTTTATTTGTCCAAGTGATTGGAAACCTTTGCCCCTTAAAAATTTTTAGCAACTTTAGATTTCGTGTAAACCCTCGCCCTACTTATTTCCTACATTATTAAAAACAATTAAACAAACGCATGTCAACTATAAATAGATGCAAAATAAGAATGGTGATTATAATAATTCGCTATAGAAATAGAATTCTAATAACAAACGATTAAAAGAAAAAGATGTAGTATTTTAGTTACCAACTCCCGAGACACCATTTTCACTTGTGCCAGACTCTCCACTTGTGATAGCTGCATTTTTTCTAGCTCTTCTAGCCATAGGTAGAATTTCTTCTAAGTTTTACAAGAAAAGGGTAGTTTTGTTAATTAAAATTTGAAAGAGAAATGCAGAAAAAGAGGATTTAAGGAAATAGCAACAAGATCAAGTAGTGCTCCAAAACTGTGTCAGTTTACAGCAACCAAAGCAATAGATTGATTACATTCTATTCAGCACCTAGGCCAGGTTCAAAACATGTTCATTCAAAATGTCTACATGACCAGTAAAGCAGCTAAATGAGCTAACCAGATTATAGAAATAGCCACATCCCAAATTTTGATACATCTAGGCCCTAACACTTGAGCTAAAAGTAACTAGAACTACATTTTAATCATTCAAGAATGTAGGAAATATGAGATGCCTTCAACTAGTTCACAACATGTTCATATAACTCAAAGCCCCCCAAAGAAAAGCAACATCTTGGCAAACAACATTAACAACATTTAGTTCAATTTTATTTTCCAATATTTTCTCAATAACCAAACAAACAGTGAAAGTGAAACTTAAAATTCATTGAAACTACTTGGAAAAAATAGTCTCTTTAATTGAAAAGTGAAACTCAAAATTCAAAACCAAAAAAAATAGCCAAGCTAAACAGATACAAAAATCAACAAAAAAACTCATAGCCAAACTAAAAACTCAAATTCGTGAGAGAGAGAGAGAGAGAGAGAGAGAGAGAGAGAGAGTACCAGAGAAATGCGAAGAGACAGATTGGCCAGCGAATATGAATCCATGAAAATGTGGCCAACGAATCTGTGAAAAAGTCGAAAATAAAAGAGAGAGAGAGAAAGTATCAGAAAAACTTTTCAAAATAAAATCAAAGGGCTAGGATTTGAGAGTATACCTTTGAGTTTTGAGAATTTTTCCAGGTTCTAGAACATACTTTCAGATTTCCTTTGAGTTTTGAGAGAGAGTGGTTTTGTAGAGACTATAATCTGAAAGTGTCCTTTCTGTTCTAATAAGTCTATTTTCCACTGGTCTATAACTGTTAATAAAAGACTTGTTTATTTTTCACGGTTCAAAACTGTTAAATAAAAGACCTTAAATTATTTTATCGATGGCCACCAAACTGCTGATAAAGAGTTCATTTTTTAATCTTTATTTTTGACCCCCTTTTTCGACAGTGCTGAAGAAAATAATTAAATTTTAAGAGGGAAAAGCCCGTGCGGGTAGGCGGGTAATTTTATCAAGCGCTTTTTATTGACGGTTGACTCTAATCGTCAATAATTAGGGCAATTATCAACAGTTTTAAGTGACCTGTTGATAAATACTTGTTGAAAAAAAATAAAGTTTCTTGTAGTGATTGTTTATGCTTTAGAATAAACATAGGAATCACAATAGTTTTTTGATTTGCTTATTTTATATCATTTGAAATACACTTTATTAGCATAGCATTATTTTGCTTTATATCATTTGATACATTGTTTATTAGCATGCCATTTTGCCTTGTCATATTCTATATAGGAGTGTTATAGTTGTCGCCAAACATTTGAACGTTATACTTTCACCAACAGTTTGAACATCTTTTTACAATATATTTGCTATGTTATGCTATGTTATGTTCACATGATAGATATTTTAACCTCCCTCCTCAATTCATCTAATGAAGAACAACTCAACTCTATCTGTGAAGTTCCTTAAGAATCCAGATAATAGAGTCGTTAATGATGGCTACCTTTTCTAAAGAATGAATAGGAAAGTTCTAAACTTCAGTAACTATGAATGTATACCCCAAAAATAGGGTATTCACTTTGGTTAGTTAAATAGAAGTAGATTACTTAAAGGAAAATGATTCTTTGGTGTCAAAGAAAACTTTCACACCACCACTAAAGACAAACCGGTTATTTCCAGTTAGCTATTCCAAATTCCACTATCCTTGTATCCAAACACACATTTTTCTAAAACTTCCACTCTCTCTCCCCGAAAGCTTTCTCCTCCTCCATTGAATTTCTGCTCCTTCGAAGCTCTGTCCTCATGAAGCCATGGATTGAACTTTCATTCTCTCCCTTCAACTCTCTTTTCCCCAAAGCTTTTTTCTCTATTGAAGTTTTGTTCCTTCGAAGCTCTTTCCTCATGAAGCCAGGCTTGCTTGATGTTTGAAGGTGTGGGTGTCGGTGTCGGTTTGATGTTTGAAAGAGT
>OU015761.1:19314113-19487252 GCA_907173295.1 Fagus sylvatica
TGAATTCCTCATCTGAGAAAACCCACCTAACATTTGGGAGGCACTTTTTAACTCAATGCCAAATCCCAGATCTTGATTTTCTATAGTGCCTCCAACTTAAAACCATGAATGCATATGACTTTCCACCTTCACCCCATGAACTATAGACCAGAACTATCAACTTTTTGAGTGTGTTATAGTTAGATCTCTCTTATATTTTAAGCATTTAATTGAGAACAGTTTGATAAAATATGAAGATCCATATGCAAAAAAAGAAACTAAATGGAAGGAGGGAAAAAAAAAATGCTTAAGGGAAATCACACCATTTAAAATCTTCTGGATTTTTTTATCGCACAGGGCAATCTCATCTTCTATATTGCGCTGCTGAAGTGACTGCAAACACAAGCAAAGATCAACAAAATGTAAATCTTCCCAGAGTTTTGAAGTAGACTGAAGCTATTGTCAAAACCAAGCAGCCCCTAGAAGGCAAATATGACATATGTCAGTATATGTCGAAGAAGGCAAAATACCATCCAATGAGTCCTTTTGGAAAACTCTACAGTCAGAATGCCAACCAATAGTAATCGGTAACATCCATTCTACAAAGCTTCGAAGCATGTAAGTTACAAACTACATGATACCAATGTAGACTTGGTAGATGTCACTGATTTCAGTCACCTAAATGGTACCATACCACTGTATGCATCTGGGCATCACACCACCACCTTTATCATATTTACGAATTACTGATCTCTCTCTCCCTGTGATTATTGAAAAGGAAAGTTCGAGGATCAAAATAATACCAGTTGATCCCTTTTTCTAAGAAGAACTCTCAAAGCAGCGTTTGACAATTCATTTTGCATTGGCACTATAGTATTTTGCAATCTGTCAAGATCTATCGGGTTGGACTGATAAGCAACCAGAGCATGATTGCCTCCCCCACCTTGAACTGACAAGATGTTGTCACAGGTTTGATTTACAGGAGCAATCTGTTTACCTCTGGATTCAGTAATGCAAGGACTCGTCATCAAGCCCAACATCTCATCCTGCCAACATGAAGGCTATCAGATTACATAGATTATAAAGTAAAGCTAAACAAAGTACAACGAAGCTTGTTATAATTATAGAACGTACAAAAACATTATCTTGAACCTACATGCTTCTTCTTGACACTTTAACCTCAAGGACTTACATATTCACACATCAGTCTACACAATCTATATATTAAGCCACCCCTAGTCACCAGCTAAATATCTGACAACTCATACCTATCATGTCACAACCTTTTATGGATAGCACAAACAACTTATTAGGAGAATATGTTTTCTGGGCACGTACCAATTACAAAAAACTTTGAAGGAAAGAAATTAAAAGTTAGGGATGTGTACTTCCAACTAAATATCAAACTATAGGACAGAGGTGGTGAACAAGACATAAGCATCATTTATTGTGCACAAGAGCGAAATGCCAATTTGCATATGTGGAGTCTCTTTGAACTACAGCAAGGGTATGTCATTGTTTGTAGAAGACATGACTAGAGGTCTTAGTTTCAATGCTTCTAGCATCACAACACCACATTGATCAGCAAATCAATCAGCACAACAAACGCTTTGGATAAGAGACTATAGTATCATGTGAGTAGAAATAACGCTAAATGCAAACAAGTATTTCTAAAAAGTAACTGGATCCACAAACTTTACAACCAGGTCATAAGTGCATTTAGTTTGTATTGAAGCAACCGATCCACATGCTGTACAAGTAACAAGCACAGTTTCATGAACTGAAGTTTTTAAGGAAAGCTAACGTTGTATTTTAGTAGCATTCGAGATGACGAGTCTCCTAAACATTTGAGAAAGAAGGAAATTAGCTACTCTGTTTGATTAATGATTATTCTCCCATTGCTTAAGGAGTAAGGACACTTCCTAACAACTAGAAATTATTGTTTGAACGTACTACTACTAGACTAACTTGATCAACCAACTACTTCCTAACAATTAGGAATTATTGTTTGAACCTACTACTAATAGATAATCTGATTCTGATCAACCAACTACTCCTTATCCTCATCCACCCCAGTAACCTGCCACATCTGTATCTCTTGCACATGCTTATCCTCATCAACACACCAGACTGCATAGAGTCCCAATGCTTCACACCATTGTTGGTCTGAATCATGACATTCCCTCCCCCTTGAAGATGAATCTTGTCCTTAAGATTCATATAGGGAAATTGACATTGCTAAATGGACGGGAAATTCCACGTTCTTCTTCATCAAAGGTGACCTTCCAATTACCAATACCTTAGTGAAATCTTGATCACCATATTCCTACACTTCTCTTTGACAAGTGGCCCTGTGTTCATAAAGGTTCTTTCTTTATAAATTGGTCCACCTTCGATGTCATCACAAAGAGATTCTTTTTTTAAAAACCTTAGGACCTTAGATACAATTTACATGCATTAAGATCTTGAAACTTTGGTTGCTCATTGATCTTTGTAATTCAACTTCTTGAGCCTTCATTTGTTCTTCGTGATCTGAGGTCTTATCGGCTCCTTGAACCTTCAAGATCTTGTTGAATTCTTGAATTGTTGGTGGTTCCTTGATCAGGGCAATAGGATTCTCCAACATTGGGATAGGATTTACCACCATGGGTTTCGTTGGCTATTGCATCCTTGATTCTTGAATCGTTGGCGTTCGAATTTTATCTTGCAAGTCACTTAATTTAATTTTTAGGTAACTCCAGGTTACTAAACACAATCAACCCAAGCTTGACTTACGATAATCAAAGTGGCAACGTTTGATAAGCAGTTAAGCATTTGTGGCTCTACAACCAACAAGTCAGCAGGAGTTATGGATGGCAGAAAGAAATAAGGAAAACACAATATAATAAATTTTATTTAATTGGTGTTGCCGGGGTGGATTGTAGACTTGCTATTTGGTTGGAGAAACTGGTTTGGGAAGCATAATTCAGATATTTAGAATCTGGTTCCGTTGTGTTTGATGTGGTCTCTTTGGCGAGAACGGAATAGACGTACTTTTGAGGAAGTGGAGTGTAGTATAACCCCAGATTCATGAATATTTCTTTAGTATGCTGTTCGAACAGTCTTGAGCATGGGTTATACTACCTCTACCTCTGTTAGTTCTTTCTTAGATTCTTTATGCTCTTCTCCTAATCATTCTTTGTAATTATTTGCCTCTCTTGTGTTCATACTTTATCCACAGAGTGGTCTTTTTCTTTTTTTTTTTCTCAATAGAATTTCTCAATTATTTATAAAAAAATAAATAAATTCTATTTAAATTAAAAAAACGAAAAAGGCTATAGCTTAAGTGGATAAAGAGACCTAACCTTAACCTTGACATTACTAGGTGAGCCATTTAAATCACCTTCCACACAATTTGTCATCTTTTCCTGTTGATTGTCAGCTTGGATAGTATCTGCTATATTCTTCCATTTTTCTCCATTCTGAGAGGGAACCATGAAAGACTCATCCACAATCCCATTTTGAGGCCCAGTATGAGAACCAGACAAAACAATCATGCATCTTCCATTATTATCCTTCTGCTTGAGTAATTCAGTATTAGCACTCTTTGTACTTTGAGGCCCAGTGAGAGAACCAGACAAACCAATCATGCAACCTCCATTATTATCCTTCTGCATGGGTGATTCAGTATTAGTACTCTTTCTATTTTGAGTCCCAGTGAGAGAACCAGACAAACCAATCATGCAACCTCCATTATCATCCTTCTGCTTGGGTGATTCAGTGTTAGCACTCTTAGTATTTTGAGACCCAGTGAGAGAACCAGACAAACCAATCATGTAACTTCCATTATTATCCTTCAGCTTGAGTGATTCAGTATTAGCACTCTTTGTATTGTTGCCAAAACCCCCTACTAGTCCATCACCTATATGAGATCTATCTTGGCTTTTATGAATTTCTGGAGTCCAAGGCTTTTCTGTCCACTCTTGGCTGTTCACATTTAAATTCCCGTCTCCCACCCTTAAATCTTGCAAACTATCTGAGGAAACTTTCCTGCAAAAAGTTTTTAATCTTTTTTTGGTAAGAAAATTAATGAAAGGAAGACAAAAATAAAAGAGCACAGGAGCATAACCCACTGACTATACAAGAAATGAAGAAAGCCACACCCCTCAACCTCCCCCCAAGTGTTAACTGGCTGGTAATAAACCAGCACTACAAACAACTAGAAACCCCGGAAGCAAACCTAAAAAGAGCTATACAGGCTGTACAAACACCAAGAAAGACCCCAGCTAATCAGCTAAGGTAAAGATTTCATCAGAAAGCTTGAAAGTGTCATATTTATTAAAGAGTAATAAAAACTTACTTAAAAAGCTAAAAGCGTTACTACACAAGATGATTATAATGCATCCTCACAGCAATTTACAATCGGAAATTCAAACGAGCAACAAAAACCAAAACAGAATCATAACGTATACTTCCCAAAGAATGCAGCCAGTCAAATAAAGAATGTAAGAAAATGCTTTTAAGTGAAGTACCGTTCAACTCTACGTTGAAATAGTCATATTTCTAAATCTAACTTACATTAGATACATGATCCTGCATCACATCTAGATTAAATAAAAGGCACAAGGACATAACCACCACCCCCCCCCCCCCCCCAAATCCCCAAAAAAAGTACAAGGGCATATCAATAGCCCTCACTTAAAATCTATAAAAGATACAAATATTTTTCCAAACACGAACAACGTAGCTGACTATGAAGCCTTGCTTATCGGATTAGAACTAGCTGCGGCAATGGGCATGCGATCCATCCACATTGAAATCATAGTCAGGATTGGTAATTGATAGAGGATCAGAATCCTCTCCATTTGCCTCAAAATAGAGAAGGTCAATTTCGTGGTTCAGATTTAGTTTTCATGAATCTGGGGTGTAGATGGAGCCACATCATTTAAGAAATTCACTTCACCAAATAAGGAATAATAATCAATATTAATGACATGGCACTATCTTCACCTTTAGATTTGTTGACTACCCTTCTTTAATTGACTCTCTCCATTTCAAAGCAAATGGAGAGAATTCTTTACCATTGATAGTACTAGAATGCCATTTCCATACAGTGCAGCTACAAGTTCAAAAAACTATTAGGTCCCACTATTCAGGCTCCTCATGCCTGAACCATAAAGAAAACTTCCTACGGCAATCTCAATCAATGATTAACTGAGAAATATTTTTTTTGCGATTGAGAGGTTTTCTTTGTTTCAATTAAGAACAAACTAAACACAAAGGTTACTAAAATCCACAATTGAAGTTGTTCACAATCCATGATATAACTTTGTGACTATTTTTTTTAATGATAAGTACAAATGATTACGAGGCTAAAAATTCAGATTAATGAAGAAATGCATCGCATGGGGGAGTATAGTGGTGTTGTATGTGCAAGAATAGTGGACGACAATTGAGCATCTTCTACTTCATTGTTCAATAGCTAAAGACATTTGATCTTTTTTGTGTTTGAAATTGCATTATTTGGAGTATCTTGGGTTATGCTGAAGATTGTAATTTGGATGTTGGCAAGGAAGGTTTCATCATCACAGGTTGTCAAAAATCTAGAAGGCTATTCCATTGTGCATATTGTGGACAAATTGGCAAGAAAGTAATAGTAGAACCTTTTATGGTGTTGAATGTCCGTCATCATGTTACTAAACAGATTTTGTTAAGATCATTGTATGATTGGATGAATGCGTTGGACAGCATCCCTGCATTGTCCTTTTTAGAATTTCTACATCTTTTGAATTTCGGATTGTAATTATTTAGGAATAGTTGGATACACATCCGGTGTATTTGAACTATCTCCTTGTTTTAATAAAATGCTTATAAACAAAGAAGCATGCATCGCATAGGCATTCTGTGTGTCAGCAACTAAACTCTGCTGCAGAGATTACAATAATACACACAAGAGGTACCACATAGCTTAGGTGGAAACAACTGGCTAACAGCAGACCCCAGGCCTGGTACAGAACTCCCTTCATAAAAATGGGGTCAATTTTTAGCCTAACCAATAGGCAGGGCTTAGAATTACACTAAACAAAAAGGGGAAATAAAAAAGGGGTCTTAGTAATAGTGTCTATATATATACACACAGTGCATAATGAACAGTTCTTGTTGATGTGGTCATATTATAAATATGCTATGAATATTTCTGTAAAAAACAAAAACAGCCAATTTTAATACGCATATGACGTCTGCATCAGACAGTATTTATCTGATCCAAGATATTTCAATGAAGGATTAAATTTTTTGAAGATCTAAAATGGAAAGTTCGTAAAGTTATAAATGTTACAGCACAGAATCTTGACATCAGGTGTTCAAGTGAGTCTGAACCCTAGCAAATCCACAACCAACAGATAAAACCTTTACTAGAAAGTAGACACTACTTCATGCAGATAAAACATTGTTGTTCAAATAATAACCCATACTGAAGGTAATTTGTCAGAAAAAACTTAGGTGCACCTTGAAAACCAGGTTGACACTATCCCAGCATAAGGAAACAGATGGAAGTACTCAACAGCCGAGGTAACCATCCATTTGATGGAACTTTTTCTGACCAAAGGACCCTGCAAGCTACTTAAATAGCCAAAAAAAAAAAAGAAAAAAAAGCACATTCAGAAATCATAGTGGATTATGAAATTTAGTCCATTACAAGAAGCAATTCAGGTCAAACAATGAAATGAACAGCTAATAGAGAAAGAACAGTTTATAGAATGAGTCATATTTTCAGCATAAAGCATATATTCTTTCTTGAAGCAGAAGCATCAAATTGGTGCTTCCTTCAATATGTGGCACTACATAATGGCATCTCAATTATTCAATAGAGGGAGAAAGAACAGCCTCTATAAAACAACCAAATGAATTTTTTAAATCATCTTCAACAAAGAGATAAAAAACACAATTTAACCATCTTTGTCACTGTATTTTCTAAGTATCACTAACAGTCAGGTGAAATATCCACATTAAATTTAAAGTAAAATATATCAATAATGCCATCAAAGAAAGTAATTCCACCCTGAGCATATGTTGCGTCACAATCCATAAGGAAAGGAAAATCAACAGTTTAAGCCAGCAACTACTGATGTGTTGTCAAAAATAGCATAGCATAACTGCCAAAAACATTGTTCGTAAATAAAGGCAATTCTTTGCTACAAATAGCACAACCATAGCGTGGTTAGGGAAAAAATATCATCTTTGGAGGCCAAAGGATAAGGGAAAGCCCAAGAATAAGTGTGCATGGTACTTAATTAAGGTTTTTTTTTTTTTCCTAGAGTCAACAGTATTTTATTAATTCTACAAATATTGGGTATGGGCCATAATTGGGGGCCTTGGGTTTTATTATTAATAAGTCTTATTTAGTTTATAGGTCTTTATGTGTAGGCTTTGGTTCGATACAATTAGGGTTTAGTTTACTTTTTTGATAAATAATTAGGGTTTGGTTTACTAGCAAAGTAGGAGTCCTAGTTCTATTAGGACAAGTTAATATTTAAGATCTATATAAGTGTGTTATTGTACTCAAACAATGAGGAATTGATTAATTAAAGTCTTTTGAGTATTTTTAGTATTGAGGCACGTTGGCCTTAGTGTTCTCTCATATAATAAAAGTCTTAATTTTTCCTTTTTTAAGATAAAAATAATTAAATGTATTTCTATAAACAAAAATGAACACGAAGTAAAATCAAATGGAAAAAGGCAAAGGGACAAAATTTGAACATGAAATACTTTTTTTTTTTTTTGATAGGTAAATTTGAACATGAAATACTAAAACAGAAACCTCCCACATTTATCTACCACAAGCAAAAAAGTAAAATAAAAGACCAAGAAACAGCTTCTCTTCCACTGTCTTATGATATATATATATATACATATAAAGGATATTCTCAACCTAGATATCAGTTGGCATTTCCAATAAAACAAAATATTATACTGCACACTTCACTTTTTCTTTTGATAATTTGAAAGTTACAACAATGGGGGAGAGGGGATTTGACCCCTGGTTCTCCATGTGAAGGAGACAGTCAATGCCACTGAGCTACAAGGCTCTTGGCCTGCACACTTCACTTTGTTTGTTACTTCATCTGACAAGTAACATAATTCACAAATTAGTTTGTAAAACAAATTTTTTATTTACAATCGATACAAAATGAAATAAACCAGTTCAACATTAGTTTGAAATGTTAGAACAGATCCAACCCATTTTTATCCAATAGTTTACATTTGGTTGGCAGTATCAAGTGCCACTGCTTGACAAGAAAATACACTTAATGGACCAATCAAACGTCCAAAAAATAAAAGAAAGAAGAAAAGAACAGCACAACATACATTCATATGCACGCACAAAAGGTTCTGCCTAGTTGCCAAACCTGTCAATTGTATCTTTAATGGGAACTTGAATAACATCCTCATGGTCATGGACTGATTTAGTGCATTGCATTATATAAAAGCGAGTAGCTGTCTTTTCTTTGCTGAGAGAATATACAGCATGCCTTTCCAAGACCAGAAGATCAGTCTGATTAATACCTGTTCCACGTACAAGAATTATATTCTTTTATCTACAAGTCACTGGGGGAATTAAACATAGGAAAAATCTAATGGTAACTGAAAGACTTTGACAAGTGCTAATTATGAGCCAGGTAATTCGTAATGGATTGTGCTGCCAATTGATATAGCCATGAAATATGTCATGTCAATAGCCTGAAATGTAATTTAACTTGGTAAAATATAGCTGCAAGGAAAATAACCAAAATTTTACATTAAAAAGCCAATAGCCTGATGCCATTCCACCCCTCCTGTGGGGGCTGTTTTCAGGATTCGACCCCTCATTCTTACACTTGAAAAATTTTACATTAAAACATCGATGCATGAATAGTGCTAAAATAAACATCCAGGGCTGGATGGTTTTCCTATGGCTTTTTCCCAAACTTGCTGGTGTGTCCTTAAAAGGGATATTATGGAGATGTTCAGAAGCTTTCATGTGGCCGGTCCATTTGAAAAGAGTTTATAATAAAGCTTTCATGTTCAGGGCTGCGGTCATTTATTTTTAATAAAGCTTTTGTTATTTATCAAAAAATATATAATAAACAACGTCCTTATAAGACTAACAATGTTCACCTTCCACCCTTCTCTCAACAAATAACTGAAAAATGATTAATAAGTAACACAAACCAAATATCATTAATTTCCTTATTAGATATGCGCCAAGAGCCTTGTAGCTCAATGGCATTGTCTAGTCTTCTTTATAAGGAGAACCAGGGTTCGAGTAAATATGATTTGGCCAAGATTGTTTTAACCGCCACAGTAAGATCAATTTTGGAGAATGAGAACAGATCTACAAGTTCCAAAGATGAATTCAAGGAGATGATTGTTGCCTGTGAGGTTCTAATCCCATGTCACCCATAATGGAATAAAAACAAAGGTGGGAAAATCCCATACAGGCATATTTAAATATAAAAATAATGAATGATCACATTTTCACAGACATCATTTGAATTTTAAATAAATAGCAATATTACCATTACTTTAAGTAAATTCATTTAACAGAAATTAAGAATGTTTCACTGCAGTGTCAAAAATTAACACTTTATTCATCTACCTGTGTACTATACAAGGAAGATAGCATACCTGTTGATTCCTTAACAGCTAAATATGAAAGCTGGAGCAAACTAGATTCATCGACACTCGATTCATCTTTTGAAGGTTTTCTAATGAATCTTTTCTTTCTGTTTGCCTGTTTTGCGTCCACCACACCTTCTGATGTGATGTTGGAGATATCCACGTCTTTTTCAATTAGTGACCAAACTCCCTCTGTGATGGAACTGAATCGCAAGATGAAGTTCTCCCTCTTGGAGTCAACCAAGAGAACTGCAACTTTAGATATAGGCCATCCTTCGATGTTTGGGACATCTTTTGATGCATCCAAACTTGTAGATATATCACAGGCTTCCATGACTCTTTTCTCTGTTTCTGAAAGCTGTTTCTCCAAGTCATCCAATTCAGTATCATCAGATCTTTGCATGAGCCTCAAATGCGCCAACAAAGGCGGTCTCAGGACTACAGCCAGCTTGCAAAAGGCCTCAAAACCCAAAACTTCCAGCTGTGGATGCTGTTTTCTGAGGTAGTAATTGTACAGTAACACAGCAGCATGCATCTAATGGAAATAAATTATAAAAGCAAAAACAAGCAGTTAAGTGGAGGTGTTGGACCACATATAATTGTAAACATCAATTTGTATGTGCATCGGTGGTGTAAGTGTGGGTGTAGGTGTGTATACAAGCGCTTACAGCCCCCTGGCAATCACAACCAGCTCACTTTATAAATTGTTTAGTCATTATCTAGTCTTTTCATGTTGCCCAACCTAATTCAAAACAATCAAGACATATAGACAACCTTAGAACTTATCGGTGCTTCCTTTGCAGAACAAAATTAAGAAGTTTGAAGTTATATTTAGATACAAGAAACATTAAGTACTGAAGATCCATTGCTTCAGAAAAATTATATACTTCCATTGACAATCAGCTTAAAAACCTATGTAGTCTTTTGCCGATCAAATAATTGCCGCAATATATGGAAAATAACGATGCACTTGTTGAAAAGAGAAAAATAAAATAACAATTGAGTTACATCACAGTCAAGCAACTTTATGCATCAAAACAATACCCAATATAATGAAGTTTTTTGCTAAATAGAAAACAAACCAACTCAAAAATTAAGGAAATTCAATTGACTGAAAATTCAATCTATTTAAAGCAAATTAATTATTTAAAATATCTCAAATCTAATTTGGTTTGAATGGTTCGGGTTGTAAAGAAAAATTCAAAATCATAAATTAATTCAACTAGAGATCCCATGCGACTTTCTTCTGTGGTGTAATCTAGACATCAAGCAAGTCATCATGGTGGAATACTCAAGTCACAAATTCACAACTTGGCCATTAGCTCTTCATTTCCAACAGAAATGCATCGTGAGCCTACACGTTTTCTAAAACCATTACCAACTAATGTCGGGGTAACAATTCTTTCCAGCATCATCCAATCTCGAGGTCTCAAAGAAATCCCTTGGATAGCACCACAATGTGTGGAAATACTTCAACAATTCAAAGCATAAGTCAAATATTCTTTGTAAACTCCATAGCAAGAAATATATCCTCTAAGAACAATCCTTCACTTCATTTGCTTCAAACATCCGAACCAACCATTTTCCTTGCGTATGCAACAATAATCCTCTTAGAAATACCAATTATTAAACTTATGATGCACTCGTCTATAGGCAGTAAAACCTACGAGCAACTGACCCCACCCGTCAGAACCAGTTGTCAGCTAGTCGATTCACGACATTTACATCATGAATTTCTGAAGTCAAATCTTATATTATTAAAAATAATTCAAGTATCATTTGTGTTCGCCGCCAGTTGCCAGCTAGTCGATTCACAACATATTTCTATTATTAAAAATAATTCAAGTATCGTTAGTGTTCGCCACAACAACCAGACAGACCTAACAAGGTAATTAATTCATAAATTTGCTCTAATTCCCTCTCATTTTAGTAAAAAATGGAAATAAATTAAAGTCCTAAATTATACACAAGCTTCTTATAAAAGGTACATTGAACAAAAGCTATAAGAGAGGTGAGGAATTTCGACCTGTTTGGCAACAAGTTGTTGTTGAGAAAGTGAAGGAGTATCACGCACGGAAGATTTAGCAGGAAGCGTTGGGTCTACCAAGTACTCCAACAATGCCTTTATTGCATCCTCTGTTGGACACGTTTCTGATTCTCCCATCGCTTCGAATGAGAGTGATAATAGTAGGAGGGGTTAGAAATTTGAGTTTTGAGAGGGAGAGAAAGCGTGAGTGAGCAATGAATTCGGTGTTTATATAGTACTAGTTGTAGTGTAATGGACACACTAAAAGCGTGGCGTTTTCACTTTTCAGGCTTTATGCGTATCTTTCGTTTGGAAGGGCGCCAGTTAGGGCCCAAAACCCCATTTTTGTCGTCAATGATGCTTCAAATTCCCCCCAAATACAAAGTGGTTCACGAGAACGTGTACTTTTTTTTTTTTTTGAGAACATTAATTCATTTTTACTGTTGCAAGGGTGAATTGGTAAACAAACATATATTTAAAGCATGTAGGTTGAATTATTTTATTTTTTAATTCCACGATTTTTTTTCTTTCTTTTTTTTTTTTTTTTTTTTTTTTTTAAATTAGAAAGTTGGGGACAAAGGCAGAATTAGGAATTTTTGTTTGAGGTCAAAGGCTAAACTATCATACTGAATTTTTGTTAAAATATTTTAATCAAATGTAATTCTTATTAGCATTCAAAATACTAACAAAGCTAAATGGACCAATTCAGGTCATTTTTCAACCAAAATCACTATAAACAACCATAAAATAAATGGAATTTAAATTTAACCAAATTCGAACAAGCTCTCGAATAAGTTCAAGATCACTTCCATGCCTCTCAAATAAATAGAAATTGAAGTAAAATAAAAATTAAAAAGGAGAAAAGAATTTTGTACATCTCAAGATTTTATTAAGAGAACGAAGAAAAACAAAAATCACTTAATCAATTGATGACAAAAAGGCATAAAGAAAGAAAGATCCATAACATGCTTGTGTGTGCGGAAGCCTTGTCTTGAGAACAACTCATTATCTAACTCAAAATAATAGTAGTTAGAATAGAAAGAAAATGTCTAAAAGTAAGCTAGAGGTAATAGTTGTAGTTGTAATAGTTTTTTAAAATATGAAAAATGTCTAAATAATGAATGTTGAATGATAAAGCATGGGAAGAATGAGAACAAAGTAAAAAGATGTGAAAGTATAACATAGAGGGACTGAGCGCGGTAAAATTTGTCAATTTGTCATTAAGGGGTCAGTTTGTTAAAACTAATTATGGGAGGGTGGGGGGACAAAATTTGTTTTTAGGATCAATTGCTCAAATTTTACTTATTTTAAACCAATTTAAATATATTGAGGGGAGCACTGCATCCCTCCTCCCTTAGTTGCTTAACGTGGTTTCACCATTGATTAGAGATGGATGATTTAAATTAGAATTTTCCTCATAAAAGAAAACAAGTAATAATATCAATTGATTTATAAGATTCTTAACGAGATTTGAATCATAACTCTCTTTATATAAATCGAGAATATTTAATACGAGTGTCCCATGAGGGGGTACCTCCTCTTTCCATGAGATTGTTTTTCCTTAAAATATAACCTTTATTTTTTCATTATAAAAAACCTTAATTTAGACAAAACATTAATTTAAACTATAAATAAATTATACATTATTCTGACTGACACTGTCCTTGTGTCCCTCCAAAAACCCAAGGAAATGTCCCTCGTTCTCATTGGAACTCACTTGTGCACCTTTTCACTTGCCATTGGTTTTGGGCGAATCAGATTATTCAGCAACATGTCCAAACCCAAAACAAGACTCTCTTCCAAACTCCTCCAATCCAAATCCCAAATGCCAGGTCATTGTGAACAACAAAATTGTCACTTTGCGTTTTCTTACAATGTATATATATGATATTCTAACAGAATCCCATTTCGTTTTTTTTGTTTTTTTGAATGATTTACAGGTTCTGAATCTTCCAATGGCGATTCTGTACCAGAACTTGGTGTTTTTGTGAGGAAAAAGAGAGTGAAAAAGATAGTACAAGTTGAAGAAGAGGAGCATGAAGCAGAATCCGATGACAAGAAAGTGTGAATATATCTTATTTCTATTTTATTCAAAAACCGTTTTTTTAGTTGTTTTATGTTTGATTCAGTACTTATGTGACGTGGGTTTGTTTTTGTTTTTATTACAAAATCAATGAGTGTATTTGTTAATTGAATGTATGTCTCTGCCTTTTATAGTCTCAACAACCGGAACAGAATTTCACAGAGAAAGGGGTTGTCATTTTACAATTTAATAAATTTACCCATATCTAATTTTGCAAAATGTTTTTTTTGGAATACCCATGTTTCATTTTGGAATAAATTTTATGATTTGATTGTTTTCTCTTAGAAAGTTTATACTCTATATGACTATCATTGTTCATATTTATTTTATGGTCTGTGGTTCCTTTCCATAGATGTCATATTAAATTATGATATGATAATCCATGATATAATCTTTCAATTGTTTATGAATGGAACAATAAGTTGTTATTTCCTTAAATATGATTTTGAACAATTAAGAATCATGTTCCTTCTATAATGAATGAATTATAAGTCTAATTAATTGCATTATATGGTAATGAAATGGCTTCAGTTGAAGGCACTTAAAGGCCAAGAGAATGGCCTAAAAAAATGTGGATTGAAATTGTCGCAAAGTACGTTTCCTCTGATTTAATACAATGTACTGACTTTAGAGCAGAAAAAATGTAGCTCAATTAAAGCAGTCAGGCTCCTTTTTAATATTTTTTAAAAGCCGATCTGTGCATATAAATAATATTTGTCTTGAGTGATAGCATCTTCTGATAGTAAAGCTATGATACAGAATATGATCCAATTTGTTGCTAATTTTTATAGTCTTTGATTGTTTTTTTGCATACAGTTACTTTTGCTCCCTTAATTCAGAAATTGTGTGCAACTCAACGTAACTAAGCCTTAATTCAACCATTTGGTGTTGGCTGCATGGATATTCGTATCGTCATTAATGTTTGAACTAGTATACTTGATGATATATTGCTTAAGACATCATCTATATCTTAAACAAACAAATGTAGCCTACTTTCATCACTTTGTAGCAAAGTCATTACATTCTTGTGGCTAGGCAGCCTGGAGGTTTTCTTGATGTTTTTTGCTAGGAAACTGAGGACCACTTGAGCTTGTTGTGTTACTGGATTTTTTAACTTCAATAAACTCCTTATACTCTCAAAATCATTAACCATTTATGGAATGGCTTGTTCAGCTTTAAATCATGCTTAATGATAAAATTTTGAATAATAATCCATAAAAAGGAGCTATTAATATCATGATCAGTTTTTTCTATGCAGCTGTGTGGCCTACCTGACATTGAAGAATTTGCGTACAAAGGAGCGAATGGTTCTTTTCTGTCAAGTAAGTACCTCTGTTTCCAACACTTTCTTGGCATGTTTGATGTCTTGAGTTGTTTAATACGATATAAAATATTTTATACTACCTGGTGATCATGAGCTCCTGCTAACAAACGATGATAGATATATTAAGTTAATAGCAGCTTGCATGCATTTATTGGAAAACTATGGCGCATTTTTGACATATACTAAAGTGGGTGGATTCATCTCATATAGCCAATATTTATGTCTTGAGTAATTTTTTGTAGCAAACTATGACAGTAGTTTTGGAGTGACCTTCTGACCTAATTTTACAAGCTGTGGAGCAGTAGTCATATTGTATTTTACAACTGAGGCCAAATTTTCTTTTAAACATACCAATCAAATTTTTTTTTCTTTTAAACGTGATAAAAGCACTTATAAATTGCAGGAAAATTTGAGTTCAAAGTGTCTACATGAAATGTTATGTTCTCCATGTTATCCTCAAGATGTTGATTAATTGGAAAATGATGGACATTTATGTTTGTTGGGAACCATCAGTTTCACAAGGTAATGCTGTTAGCAAGTGGCTGCGAATGTATATTAAGCATACTGTATACCACATTCTAACTATATTGAATGTCAATGTTTATACAGGTTTATTTATAGATCCTGCTTTTGAATAATTCTAGAATAGTAATCTCATCGAAATCAATAAGGACATTTTAACATATCTTGTGAGCAAATTTTCTCAAATAAAAGATTGTGAGATATTTAGAGTTCTTAAATTCATGCAATGTCGTACTGTGTAATTGAATTTGTTTACAACATTGTTGGATTACAACTCGTCCATGTCGTGAGTACTATGTGTGTGTGGATCTCTCTCTCTCTCTCTCTCTCACACACACACACACACACATGCACAAAATCACATTCACAGTCTAGGCCTGGAATTTTCTCATATAAACTGTTACCCATAGGGCTAACATAAACAATTGTGCAGGGAAGTCAAATCCTGCCTCAGATGTGCTTCCAGTGGAAATTGAAGTTGCTTCTTCAATCAGACCTAGAGGTACATGCAGAAGCACATATTGCAAATTGCTTTTGAAATTTAGCGGATAAAGGAGAAGGTTTTTATGTTATATTCATAATAGGAGATGTTTTTTTCAGAGAAACCATACACCAGCTACAAGCCACTTTAGCTAGAAAGTGTTTGTGTTTTGAGTGTCCCCATTGTACATTCGATCATTTATAAAAGATGTATCTGATAAATGCATCCTCAGGTTTTCCTTGTTCTTTTTAGAATGGAATAGTTCATAGACCCCTGCTTCTGGATTCTGATTGAAATTGATAATTGGATCATTCACATCTCCTATTAATATGTAAATTGATGAGATATCCGCAAAGTTTTCTTTGTTGACGCACAATTGATCTTGCAGAGTTTATCACATTAGAAAGCAGGTTTTAAGGATATCTCTAATGGAGAGAAATGGAAGGGTAGTTTCATTCCAAGATTCCTTTTTACTTTTCATATCTAGGAGTGACATAAATGATTTTTCTTTGTTGCTTTTCTGGCAGCAAGAACAAGACGAGTAGATATTCTCTTTTCTTTGTGAGAATAGTATTTAGAGAAAACCTTCATAAGAAACTTCTCTGCTGTAAGGTTGACCTTCATCCTTGGACTGGGTTTATGCATGGACTTTTGTTAAAATCTGCTGCTAAACTATGGGACTGTGTGCCTTATTTTTGGGAGATTTCTTTGATGGAAACTCCCATTCCTTCTGTTATAAAGGATCTTAGTTTTTCTGCTGAAACTTCTTCTTTCCATTCCTGAGGATTAAAAATGATCTTTGTTTCTTTTCAGATGCGCACATATTTCTCCTAATTGGATCCCTCTTAAGCTTTTTCCTCATTTGGAACTACATATAGGTTCCTGGTCTATTGTGGCTTGAGCCTTCTTAGGGATGTCCTATTGGCATTATTTAGAAGCCTGGCTGATAAATTTATACTTTATACTAATTGCTTGAGCCAAAACTTTCTGCCAATGCTCCTGTAGAATTACTTTATACATTTTTCTATTTCTTATCTATAATGAGAAGCGGAACACAAAGAACTTTTCAATTTTTATAGTGAAGCATGCTGGGTATTAAGACCTACGCAGAATAGTCAGATTAGCCATGTGTTACATATTGGCACATTGAGCCTAAACTGATTCATTGATTTGTACCTTGTATAACATAAGAACTAGAAAGTTGCCCTCTCCTGTGCCTTGCTTTGCTCAGATGGAAGCATTTCATCAGGATCATATTGTTGAATGTTGAGTCTTGCCAAAATTGTGGTTAACAGCTAAAATTCTGTAATTTGATGGCTGCAGTCAGTTGAATAAGGAACTTCTTTAAGGGTACTTTTTCATGGCATGGTTTTTGATACCTGCTGGTGCTTGTGATATTGGACCATTTTAATGATTTCAGTGGCCTCCATCAGTGAGACTAGTCAATCTATGTGCTGCATAAAATCCAAAAATCTCATGGCATGTTGGTTTAGAATGCAAGTACAGCGAGGATCTTAGACTTTCAATTTTCCCGCATATATGTTATGTTGAGATAAATGACAGTTTGTTTAATACAGGTGAACCACCTCCAAACTGGGAAAAAGTCCTTGAAGGGATTCGCAAAATGAGGTCTTCTGAGGATGCACCGGTAGACACAATGGGATGTGAGAAAGCTGGCAGTTCTCTTCCTCCTAAGGTATAATTCTCCCTTGTCCAGTAATGGATAGAGTAAGTGAAAAGAGCAGATAGATAGACCTTATGTTATCATCATTATCTCTTTCTCAGCTGTCAATAAATTCTCTAACACGAGAAATCAGATGTTCAACTTCATAAAATGTAGGATTTGAGATTGACAAAATGCCTTCAAAGTTCATATCTCCTGGATGGGCTGAGGAATGGTGAATAGAAAATCAAGATGTACAGTAAAGAAATAATCTAAAGTAATGGTTACATAATTCCTTTTTGGAGTTTTATGATATCATAATACTGGAAATATCTACTTTTTACTTCTGGGACAGTACCTGGACAATTCATATGGTCCGCGGGGAGAATTTAAGTGGTAGATACCTGGAGTTGTCGGAGTTTCATAGCAGCTCTAAAAAAGGAGTTATTTGTGTACTAGATTCCATAAGAGAAGGGAGGAGGAGAATGGTTTTTTGAAAACTTTCCAACCAGGCCCTTTGTTTTCTGTATGATGACTCTTTATTGGGTTTTGAATGGTCTTATTAGAGGAGATCCTGATGTAATAACTCCTCATTATTTTCTCCCACAAGGACAGGTGTAATAAAATCTTTTTATTATGGAATATGTTTGGAATTGTTTCTTGTATCATGACCTATCGCTGAGCTGAGTCTTTGACTAAAGGAGATCATGATGTGATAATCCCGTATTAGCCATAATGCTATCCCTCCTCTTAAGGCGCTGAACTATGACCTAATTTCCATGTACATTTTACTTATTTTTTGGGATAAATTTTTAGATCTATGGTTGAGATGGCCGAGTTGGTGTAAGGTGCCAGATTAAGGTTCTGGTCTGAAAGGGCGTGGGTTCAAATCCCACTCTCAACATACATAACATATGGTTCCTTCCCAAAATATTTTAACTTAAAAAAATAATAATAATAAATAAATAAATTTTAGATCCCAATGAAGTGGTCTAGGTGGCTAAGGACCAGCTGAACCATAACTAGAGCAATGCATCAGACATAGATTTATGGATACTTGAAGAAAGAAGCAGCTATTTGCTAGATTTCTAGCACATTGGAAGTATCAACCCTTTAATTTACAATTGCAGGGAAGGTAGAATTATTTGACATCTCAAAACATGGAACAAACAAATTGACCCCTAAATAAGGGTTCAATTCTACTTGATGGGTAAGCAAGAGACACTACTTGAATTCCAAGATATGAAAAGTCAAATTACTACAAGACATCATTACTCATTACTAAGGAATTTAACCTTTTCAAATTTAATTTAGTATGAGCACCAATGAGCCTTGGACTAGTAGTCAAATGATCTTTTACAGAGATAGCCCTGAGTTGGGCTGTGCAGGTCCATCACCCTAATATACTTAGATACTTTCTGACATATTACAATGTCAGTGCTTTTTATTTCATAAAGTTTCTACTTTGTTCATGAAGCATACTTACGTAGGTTTATTATTCGTATTTTGTCTTTTATCAGGAAAGAAGATTTGCTGTCTTAGTATCTTCACTTCTATCAAGTCAAACCAAGGATAACGTTACTCATGGCAAGTATTCCACTCTAACAATTATTTTAATAGGCTGTTTCCTTTTGGTCTTACCAGGAATCTGTATCATCAGTATGTTGCATGTTGTAGTTACAATCAGTGATAGATCATCAGGACAGTGCACAGTCCACGTGAAGGCAGTTAACTATTACTATTAGCTTTTTTATCATCAGTAGAATACTTTCACACACACACACACACAGATCAAGTGATAAGCTTTCCTTTTAGAGAGCTAAGGATGCAACAAAGGCCACCTCAGAAGCCTCGAATTAACAAGTTATGAGGAAAAATTAAAGAAAATGGAAATGCACAATAATGAGTTTGGTGGTCAAGACAGGTCATGACTGTAGATGAGCCAAGCTAGGCCGAGCCATGTTTTGAACTGTCGAAGCTTGTATAGATTTAATCTGAGGGAAACTGGTGCTTGAGCATGAGAATAACTTTGTCAGCTGTTCTAACTCAGCTTCATTAAAAAATAACCTTTTTTGTTATTATTTTTGAATGAAAAATAACCTTGTGATTGACTCAAAAGACTTCATGAGATTACCTCCTCCCTCAAGTGTTGATGGAGGGTGAGGTAGTCAGTTCAAGACCTACAAGTCAATTTCATCATTTGATCTGCGCTCCATCAATATCCTAGTGATGTGAGAAGAGGAAGAATCAATTTCAACCAGGAAGGCATTTAACAATGTCCTGTCTGAACACCAAATTCATTTTATGATAATTTACAAATATTTGAAACCTGTTTTTTTTCTTCTTCTTCTAGATCCTTTTTTTTCTGATAATATAGATTTTTAACTGTTACTTTGACTTGTTATAAATAATTGATCCGAACTGACCAAATTGCTGATTGCTCAAACTTAAGAGTTCCAAATTTTACTTGGAACAATCTTGAAAAAGTCTATATTAGTTAAAAAAAGTTCAAGAGTGTACAGGTAATAAAAAATATTGTACAAAATGCAAAAAGAAGCATATGGCCATAGACAATGTCATTGGGCAGATGTTATTGAAGTATATTGATTTTTTTTTTTTTGGAATTTATACATATTAGACTCCTTGAGTTTGTTTATAATTGAGACTGTTTAAAATTACTCGGTGGCTTTGCTTCCCATGCTCTAACTGGCCATTGAAGTGACCTAAATAGATATAGAAACAGTCTTTCCCTGTAATGAGATTTACAATGGTAAGATTAGCTGATGAACATGGAAATAACATGGGAGTCTAAGAGATAGTGGGTTAACTTCTATGAACTGTTGGTCTCCAAAAACATGTATGTGCCCCATTGTGCTCTCTATATATTCTTCATTCATTAGTTGCTCCAAATCATGTTCTAATTTTTTATTGATGCCCTTCAAACTTTACTCACAAAGGTGTTAGGAATGCAGGAGCAATTCAGCGTCTCCTTCAAAATGGTCTGCTGACTGCTGATGCCATTGACAAGGCCGATGAAGCAACTATCAAAAGCTTGATTTACCCTGTATATCAATTTTCTGCAATAGTTTATAAAACTTCTACTTCTATTTTTCTCTTTTTATTTATTTGTTTATTTTTAAAAAAATTAGGTTGGATTTTATACAAGAAAAGCTGCTAATATGAAGAAAATTGCAAAAATTTCTCTCATGAAGTATGATGGAGACATACCTACCTCCTTGGAGGAACTACTCTTACTTCCAGGGATAGGCCCTAAGATGGCTCATTTGGTAGGGCTTGTTTGCATTATTTGTTTAAATCAGATTGCTGCCTTAGCATCTCAAAGTTGTGTGGTATGTGGTGCTTTAGGTTATGAATGTTGGATGGGATGATGTTCAAGGGATATGTGTAGATACTCATGTACACCGCATTTGTAATCGGCTTGGATGGGTGTCAAGACCAGGCACAAAACAGGTACCTCTCATTGCTATCCATTTGATTCATACAAGCAGGTTTTCAGCTTTGGTGGTTTGCCAATGAGCTCTAGCTTAAATGACACTTCCTCCATAATAATGGGATGGGAGGTGAGGTCGTGGGTTCTAGACTCGTTGGGTGCGTTACTTACCAATCAAAAAAACTTCGATGGGTCTTTGATGACTTCTACACTCTTAGAGATTTTCCCTTGCTCTTGTCAAATATTTTGCCAATGATCTCTAACTCAACTAGCACCTCTTCCCTTCGTTGGAATAGGGTGGAAGATGGTATCATAGACCCGACAGTGCACGTGTAAATTAATGTGAAAACGGTTTTTTGGACTTTAGAACATCTACGCCTTAACCAATTTTTGGCAGTTACTCTGGTGTGTGTGTGTGTGAGAGAGAGAGAGAGAGAGAGAGGAGAGAGATTCAGCCATACGGGCTACCATGGGAAGTGAATGGGGGAACTTGGTAACCTAGAAACTCTGGAACAGTTGGACTTCATTTTTCTTTTTTCGTGTTTAACTGATGGATGTGGTGAATTACCAGTGCATTAGTCCATGGGACATTGAAGCTTTTTCCATACCTAGTTCCAATTTAAATCTTCTTGTCCATTATTTAGTTATATTTCTACTTTTTCTTTTTCTTTTTTCTTTTTTAAAATTGGTAAGTTACCCATTCAGTGGGATTTTGAACTCACATTTTTACTCTTCCTTTCATTACTGTGGGAGGAGGAAGTGCTATTTGAGCTAGAGCTTATTGACTACTTCCTTTACTCTCTCTTTCTCTATGTGAAGGGCTTCAGCTCAAGGTAACACCAAAAGGCAGAATCCTTGAATATAATAGGATACATATGTAACTCTCGTTTAATCTTACATCACTAAATACAATTCCATTGGATTAATATTTAAAAAAATTCCACTGTTGGATCACATGTTCTTTAACGCACATGTCAAATATCATGTCACTTAAATGTTATGTATTATTTGATCTTTAAACTTATGTTTTGTATATAATTTTAGAGTTCAAAAAAACTTGAAATTTAAACATTTTTTAGATGAGAAGTTATTGATTTCTGATCATCTTGATATTTTATAAGCATGTAGGCTATAAGGAGAAAATATAATCCAATAGTGGAGGTGTCAAAAGACATCCAATAAATATGTTTGCATAAGATATATTTACAATCACGAATCACTGCAAGTTACGGATAATTCAGTGGCCTTTTTCATGACTCACATGATAATTCAATGGCATAGCATCAGTTGCTAATACTTATTGTCTTTGCTAGAAAACTTCAACACCTGAGAAAACAAGAGAGGCATTACAACTGTGGCTTCCGAAGGAAGAATGGGTTCCAATAAACCCTCTTTTGGTAAGTGTAGCTCACTCATTCTCAGAACATGTGCACATAGATTTGTTAACTTTAAATATATATATTTGGTATCGGTAACCATATGTGTGAATGTACATTTGGTTGACTGCTGGCAAATTCAGGGATGTCTTTTTTTCTTTTTTTAGTGAATAGGTTTGTCATTCTGTCACTAATTGAAACATTGCGACGTGTAAGGATTGACTAATGCATACTGAAACTGCAGATGGTTGTTAGGTCATTGCCTTTATATATCAACAGACTATCGCACGACGTAGATGTTTTAGCATTGCACAAGTAGTAGACTATTGCACTGCATAATTGGTTCTAAAACCAATTATAATATACTGTTTATTAGTTTTACCAACTCTATTCTTATGGTTTAATATACCACATACAAGTATGTTTTCCTTTATTTATTAAGTCTGTGTAGATAAAATCTGGGAAAAGAAGGCACCCAAAAGTTCAAGGGACCACATTATCTACCCCTCCCCCGTTTGTCTGGGCAAAAATTCTTATATATTTTGTTTCCTGGGATTTTTTGGGGGGCAAAAGCAGACCAAAAATGACATCATGGTAATATGAAAACACAAAAGGACATGCCATTTATAACAGTCTTCTGATTTTGTTTGCTCTTTGTTTCACCCAAAAAAAGAGCGTTGATTCTTTTCTTTAAAAAAATGTTTTAGCAGTTTTGCAATTTAGTCATCATTATTTAATAATCTAGTTTTATGGTATTATGGTCACTGAGGATTTGCTTTGAAACTAAAGATATTGCATGGTAGTATCCTTATCTAGCAGACCCGAAGAGCAAAAATAATTTTTGTATTAAAAAAATGTGTGTTTTACTTCGATTAGGCATGTGCTCGCGCTTTTGACAGACCCAAAGAACAAAAATAATTTTATGGTCACCTACTGTTGCATCTCCAAAATATACACACACAAACATCTAATTGTTAAATGCATTTTGTTCTGATTTGTATTTAAACAGGTAGGATTTGGACAGACAATTTGTACTCCCCTCAGGCCTAACTGTGGAATGTGTAGTGTAAGTGAGTTCTGCCCATCAGCCTTCAAGGATAGCTCGAGCCCATCATCAAAGTCGAAAAAGTCTGGTCTGAGAAAGAAGCTTTGATCCGATTGATTCTTGAAAGGTGTTTTGGTTTTTCACCCCTTTTCTGAACAATGCAATCCCGCAAGGTTGAAAATATTTTCCTTTTTGAATCATCTGTTTTGTGATTTTCCGCCTTGTATCATAGATAGCCTGTTCATGTAATTTAGGTGGAAGATGGGTTGCCTCTGTATATTGGTGAAAGGTAATAGGAGCAATGCAGGTTTGGGATGATTTCAGCTGACTAAACTTTTGTGAGAAGTATTGTCATTGAACTGTCATTGTAATATATATTAAGCATATCAAAATCAACCTCTTAATATTTTGTTAAGCCAAATTTTATGTAATGAGAAGATCGATTTTTTTTTTTTTGCTAAATGGGAGTTTCATTGAAAGGAAAGAAAACAAATCTCAGGAAAAAAAAACGATTACAAAGCAAGACGATCTCTAGTCCAAGCCTCTTTGGCCGAGGGAGGAAGAGATTGGAAACAACAACAACTAAATGGTAAGCAGAGCGACGGAGCAGCCTTGGCCAAAACATGGGCCAAAAGGTTTGCATCTCGCCTGACCCAACTAAAACAACATAAAGAAAACTTGCAGCCTAGATCTAGGGACTGCCTGGTCACAGAACGTATCTTCCAAGGACATTCATCAATATGACCTGCTAAGGCGTCGACACAAATTTTGGCATCGCTCTCAATAACAATATTCTCAAATCCTTCAGTTGCAGCAAGAATAAGAGCCCAGTTGATAGCAAAAGCCTCAACCACTGTTGGGTCATCGGAGCTAACCTGCTTGGCCCAAGCTTTGATGAAAGTTCCACCAGAATCTCTAGCATTTACTGCAATAAATGCTTTGTCATGGAGGAAGGCTGCATCCACGTTGAGTTTGATTGAACCCGGTTGGGGGGGCTTCCAGACAGCTAGGTGCTTCTCATTGGATTTGGATAATTCTTCATTAAGAGCAAGTGTATTGATGTACTCCATAATTCTAGCTTCCAAATTCTTGATGACAACCAACATATTAAAATTCCTATCCTTGTGTACCACCTGGTTTCTAAGAGTCCAAATACAATCAAGAGTAGTCACAAATTGGATGATAGTGTGGAGAAGGATATCCCTGTGAGGCAAGACTGAATTGGCACAACAATGATGACTGAAGCAATTGGTACCATGTTAAATTTATAAAGGCTTGAAACCGGGCCTTGGAACGTGAGTCTCCCTACAAAATCATGTTTATGATGAAATGTTATTAAATGGTAAGGCTGCCAATGAAAATTGTTTTATTTGAATTTCTCCAACAGGTCTCTTTACATTGCCAAAAATAAATTTATTGAAAATATTCCTATGATTTTGGTCCTTAATAAAAGGATGGCTCAGTTGTTCCATACCCTTGAGGATGTGCTTTCTGCTCATAAATTTTACAGTTGGTGATCAGACATTTTATTTTGTGATTGGGAGACCAAAGCTTTCGACAAAATGTACAAACCAACTAGAACAGGCTTTTCTTTTTCTTTTTCTTTTAGACTTTGGTTTAAGAAAGCAGCTCCTTTTTTGTTCTTGCTTGAGTTTTTAGATGCTATCAAAGATGTTTTCTGCACAAAGGATTCAAGTTAAACTAAACACTGGCTTGGGTAGGCCATAATAGTGAAATCATCATTTTCATGCAGGTCTTTACCATGACTTAAATTCCTAACTCTTGCTGCATTGGGATCCAAGTACACCGTTATGGTGTCATCTCTCTCCTGTAGGTATCTGCGCCATGTATTCTAGTTAGATACTTGAACTCTGAGCTTTTCTGTCAAAATGATAAGCCCCAAATTGACTTACAGACAACTATCATATTTTCAATCAATGTTGTGAAAGAATGCATCTCAAAGTTGTTAATACCATATCAAAAACCGTTTCAAATTATGAAATATTTTGATATTGATTAATATTGGTATATTTCGAGTTACCAATATACTCCATATATATATATATATATATATATATATATATATATAGAGAGAGAGAGAGAGAGAGAGAGAGAGAGAGAGGAATGGCTTGTGTTCAATGCATTGGACCAAACACGATGGCTACACATGGCCAAAATCGTGTCACCATTGTGTTCGGTCCAATGCATTGGAGCATTGAATCGAAGCTAAATCCTATATGTAAACTTGACCCCGGTAACAAATTTGAAACTTGAGATATTATTGCACTTGAAATACATACAACAAAACTGTGAGATATGAACTTGGAGTTATTTAGAATTGAAGGTTACAAGACGAGAGAGAGAGAGAGAGAGAGAGAGAGAGAGAAGTGGGTTCAAGAGATATATGGTGGTGCCTTCTTCTGAAGAGAAATTCGATTCTTATAGACTTTCAAACTTTCTCCTTTAGTCTCCATTGTCTTTGATTGACTTCTTTGGTCTTCAATGTTATCATTTAGTCTTTGATTTGCTTTTGGTCTCCCATGCCATTATTGGCTTATTGAATCACTTTTGAAATTTGATAACGGTGAATGCACACCTTACTTTGTATTTTACTTTTGGTCTTCCTTGTCATTATTGGCTTTTTGAATCACTTTAGATTCTATTTTGCTTTATGACGATTGATGCATACCCTACATTTTGGACTCTGTTAGATTCCTTTCGATTTTGTTTGGGAAATTGATTTGCTTTTGATCTCCCATGCCATTATCGGCTTTTTGAATCACTTTTGAAATTTGATGACAATAAATGCACACCTTAGCTTTGCATTTTAGATTTTCCTAGATGCACTTTGGTGGTATGCTTTGCAATTTTGCTTTTGTTAGAGGAATGGAGAAATGATGGCATAGGAGACAAAGCAAATCAAAGACCAAATGATAATTCCAAAATATTAACCCTCGGGAAATTTGTATCGGTTTAGTGGCTGATATGATGTTACCCTATGACAACTTTGATGCATATTCCTAAATCAGGATATATTTATTTCCAGCTTGCAGTCTCTGTCAACCAGTTTGTTATGCATGTCGTGTACATATTGTCTGATTTCAAATCTCAATTCTTGACAAACATCTCACAAGTAAGGTCATTATATTAAATGAAACAAAATCTTTCTTGGAAACCTAAATTTCGTGGGGTAATATTTTCTAGGGAATAGCAAGCAACTAATTTCATTTGCTATGTAAAACAAACTAAAACATCTCACTTTTTTCATAAATAACTGGATTTTATAGCACTTAAATCTTGAATCTGTAATTCAAGGTGCAATTAGACAATATTATAAATGCACCTCAAGAAGATTGCAGTTACAGGTTTTGAAGTCCCACAAACTACATTAATTCGGTCAACTCAGCAGATGATAAGAGATGTTCCAATTAAAATTGGAATAGGGTTTTGGACATTCTTACAACAGAAATATCTTTGGAACCAAGTTACTAAGGATCATGATCCTGTATCCAACTCCACCTGTAGACACGAAAAAGCACAAGACAAACTGACAGTGAGAAGAAGCAATTAGCTCATCCATTAGCCTTAATGATATTAAGCCGCATGAGGAAGCTTGCTCTTATGCCACTTCCAATAGTTAGCTCTAATAGGGTCCACTTGTTCCAAGATAGAACAAACTGTTTTTCCCAAGTCAGAATCTGATTGACCAGTGCCCGATACCTCCAGAGCCTCCACAGCATCTCTGACATCTTGACTTGGCTGGAGACCATGGCAGAGAAGATCCAAAAGTGTGCTCAGAGCAAATACATAGTTGCTCTTGGCATTTAAAACCTTCAAACACACTGAAAAAACTTGATGATCATTCACCCAAGACTGAGTATTGCCTTTGTAAAGACCTCGAAGGTATCTCCATGGGCTCTCATTCTCTGGGTGGGCCAGAATGGATTCAACAGTGTAACTCACTTCAGAATCTCTCATAGCCTCTAAGCCTCCCAGGAGGGGAGATCTTGTTACAACAAAGTATCTCTGTTACATAAAAAACATGTGGTGGTTGAGTTACCAAGACAAAAGGAGAAAGGGGAGATATAAACTGCCCACCAATTTTTATTTTTTTATAAAAAAATTCAAAGATGAAAAGTGGAAAAGTAAGTCAAACTTGAGCAGAGCAAATTGCCAACATAATCAGAAGACACCAAAGTAAATAAAAAAATGGATGGACCAATGGTAGCAACAAT
This sequence comes from Fagus sylvatica, assembly GCA_907173295.1. Classification (NCBI taxonomy): domain Eukaryota; kingdom Viridiplantae; phylum Streptophyta; class Magnoliopsida; order Fagales; family Fagaceae; genus Fagus; species Fagus sylvatica. Next base: position 19,341,935 of record OU015761.1, read on the forward strand.
TTTTTGACAAGAATTTAAGGAATCAAAGATTAATAGTAGAAGGTCAAGATGTTGTAACAAACAGTAGTCATTTCACATGTAAAACTATTCCTTTTGTTTTTGATCTACATGGGTCATAGGTTGAGGGGACCTCGCCCCAGGGTTTGAACCCAAGTCGCCACTGAGCCAAGAGGCTCTTGGCACATTGTAACAGTATTCAAAATAGTTGAATAACAAAAGCTCTTACCATGTGTCATTTGTTTTTGATCCACTGTTTTAGTAAATCCAGAACTCAAAGTTGCATATTAAAATTTAGAAAAGGACCAAGCCAAACTAGCCATGAGAACTTCAGCCATGGAATCCACAGCAAAATGGTTCCAATCAGTTGATTTTCTAATTATGGGCCTATACTCATCAGAACTTCTATTGCCTTGTACTAAACTGCAAGAAAGCATATTGCACTTTCGCCTCTATCTTTTATCCCTCCTTTTAACAAGAGATTGGAAGCAGGAATGAAGTAACACAAGAAATGCATGGTCATGACTACCACTTTATTTTGGACTATGATCAAGCAGCAGAAGCCCATCATCTCACTGTACCTGATTCCAAGCAGAATTGTTGAAAATATCGTCTTTAAGAAGCTCCCAACAGTAGTCAAGTTCATTTTTCCATCCTCCTAGTGTCAGAAGAACCCACTGCATTAATGAGAAAAGAAAAAGAATAAAAACTTAGATAAGATTCTATTTCACCACCAAGTATAAGTGTATAACATGAAATATACAGCAGCCTCAGACCAATGGTGCTCAAAATACTTCTAATTCCTTAAATAAATATAAGGGAATGGTAAAGACTTCATGCAAGGAAGAACTTCATGTCAGTTATTTAGCATAAAGAAGGCAACAGGAGCAACAAACCTGCCTATGGGACCAGGCATGGTAATGTTTAGCATCAATGGAAAGTATCTTCTTGGTGAACTCAAGTTCCTTGCTTGCAGCATCAGTTCCCAATTTCTCAGCAACCCACCGCCTATGATGCCTACAAATATCTGTCATTTAGTTCAATGCAGTGGTACCTGGGTAAGGGTAAAAGAAACTACAGAAACTCCCAAAAAGAACTCAGAAGAAATTTTGTAGTTCGATGGAGAGATTAAGATGACGACTAGAACAGACATGATTCAGAAGAAACTATTTAAATAAAACTATTATTCAAAATACTAAATAAGGATATAGGAAGTATGCATTCATTCAAGATACTAGGTTCAACATGACGTAAGACAAATAAGGGAATTTGTCTGTGTGGTTGTGGGGCTTTTTTTTTTTTTGATAGGTAATAAGAACTTTATTAGATCTGAAAAAACTCTCCCAAGTGCACAAAATATGCACTTACAGGAGAGGAAAGATTACAAAAGAGAAACACACATTAATCAGCAGTAAGAGAAACTACAAAATCCGGAAGAGAAGAGGCTTCCGTGAAACCCCACGACCTAGAACAATCAAAAAGCAGGCCGGAAAACTGCTCTTGAAGATGAGAGAAAGGTTTCTCCAAATCCTCAAAAATGCGCCGATTTCGCTCTTTCCATAAAGACCACATAACATAAAGAGGAGCTAAATTCCATACGGCAGAAGAACGTCTACCAAACCAATTGTGCCAACCAGCCAGCATATCTAGCACCTTAGCTGGAAGCACCCACTGGATCCCAAACATAGAGAAAACTGAACACCACAAGGCAGTAGCAACCTCACAATGAAGAAGTAAATGATCCCCAGTCTCCCAATGGTTCTTACACATACAGCACCAACCAGCCAACACATGCCCCCTTCTCATTAAGTTATCGCAGGTGAGAATTTTACCTCTAGCCGTTGTCCAAATAAAGAAAGAGATACGGCGCGGAGCCTTAACCCCCCAAATGATTTTCCATGGGAAATGAATCCTGGTGGAAGCTTGAAGAGCACAATAATAAGAGCTAACATCAAACTCACCTGACCTGCAAAGCGTCCATATCCTAGTATCCCTTCTCTCACTTTTCGGGAGAAATGGTTGAAGGAACGTAAAGAAAGACATAACATCAGGGAGCTCCCAGTCATTAAAGTCCTGGATAAAGGAAATGTTCCAGGCACGAGAGTTGGGCTGATCTGAGCTGGACATAACAGATTCAATTGAAGCCTCACGATTGGTAGAACAGAGGAACAAGAGCGGAAACAAATCCTTGAGAGGAATATCACCACACCACTTGTCCATCCAAAATTTGATCCTATCGCCCCTTCCTGCAGAGAAGTAATCTGCTCCAACAAAGTTCCCCAACCCAAAGAGATACTCTTCCAAAGCCCACAACCATGAGACCCCCTATACGGCTTGGACTGCCATCCACCCCATTCCTCACCGTATTTTGCAGCAATGACTCTTCTCCATAGATGAGTTTCTTCAGCCCCAAATCGCCACAGCCATTTGCCCAACAAAGCTTTATTAAACACTCTCAAATTTTTGACACCCAAACCACCATAAGGAATTGGAGAACATACTTGGTCCCAATTTACCAAATGATGCTTCTGAGCGTCTCCCATCCCTCCCCAAAGAAAATTCCTTTGGATTTGGAGTTGGGTTTGATAGGAAAGAGGAAGAGCTTGATTTGGAGTTGTAAGGAAGAAATATATGGTGCTCAAGGGATGTATGAACAGTACCCGTGAACAATAGCACGAGAAAGAGAAGAACAAAATAGGGAAGTGAGAGGGAGACAATGAAACACAAAATTGCAGAAATTCTAGTTTTGCCCCTAAATACAAAATTGACCATAACTTGCTAAATAAAAACCCAAATTAAAACAATTTAACCCTGCGATACATATAACTAGACCTTTAAAATCACATGACTTTGACTTCAATTGGGATTCACACGTGGGCCCCATAAAATAAGTCGAACAGAAGATTTTGAGAAGTAATAACAAATTAATCTTCCATGGATGCATCACAAGAGGACTTGTAGACCATATAATCATATTACACCAATAAACAAGCCCATCAACTAAACTAGAAAAGGAATGTGGGCCCTGGAAGATAGGGTGTTATTATTTAAGTTTAATCGAATAATGATGAGAAACTCCATGTCCAACTTACAGCCTATAAGTAATATACTAAAAAAAAAATGAACTAAAGAAGCATTCTGTGCAAGCATCCTCTGTTCTTGTGGACAGTTAATGTAGATGCCTATTGGACACCAGTTCAAACAAGGATATCTATGTTGGAATTTAATCTGGTTCAAGCTCTGAGTTAAGAACTCATATTCATATGATTTAGTGCATAGTGGTGGGCTCATAGCACCACAGTCTCTTAACCATATCTTTAATAAAGATCCATGAAACTATTAAACACCTCCAAGTTCAATCAAATCACAAGTCATCACAATCTCGTATATTCATAATCTCTCCATCCCACAATTGGCATATTAAAAAAAAATGAATATTGAAAGAGCCTAAAAGTTGAATATTCAACTTTTCTTATTCATTGGTAAGTTACATAAGCATCCAGTAGGTCTTCAACCCACGACCTCACTCTCACCTCATGGGAGGAGGAAGCAAAGCTCATTAGCTTCACTCAACTTTAATGTTGCGCTCCCATTCTTTAACCCCAAATGGTTGAAGAATTTGTTGGGAAGAGTGGTAATTTGGAAAGCAGAATAAAAGAAGTATAGACCTTGACTTCTCACCGGAAACATATCAAGGGATGAACCATAAAGGACAAAGTGACAACCATTTTCAGATGGAGGGAGCATGTAATTATATTGTTAATAAATCTTCAAGCTCAATGCCACACTTAAAATAAAAATGAAACAGTCTAATGTCAGAATTACAGTAGTCAATTTAACTGTATTTCAAGTAACAAATAAAGAACTCATTTAATAGCCAACTTTTTTATGACGGGACTAGAAAATAGCTTCAACTAAATGATTCAAATAGAAACAAAGGCAACCAAATCTACCTTGGTTCCATCCTTAGCTCACAAAAGGCAACAAATCATTTCACGATAAGGTGATAGCATCTTGTTTTAAGATACAACATCAGCTTCAGCTTTTAATACATCTTCATAAAATTTTCTTTTATTTCACATACATCGCAAATGAAAACTAAAAGAAATGAATCGAAATGTACAGATACTATGCTCACCATATCTGATAATTTTTGGAATTTCCACTAGCAATATTCTCAATGAAACCCAGTTCAACTTGCAAGTCAGCATCGAGTGCCTCAAGTATTAAACGTCTGAAATGCCATACCTATAAAAAAAAATAGAAGATTTCTTAATCCCAAATCCTTGAAAAACAAACTAAAAAATTATTTTCCAAAAGTAAACAGTCACCAAGAATCTTCAAAAATATCATCTAAGGGATCAAATTGGCCTCCTCCACAAACATCTTAGTATTTTGAATGTTAAGGACTCTCATTCAGAAACACATACACTTTCATAGCTTCCCATGCAAAAGAGTTTGTATAACATAAAGGTTTCTAAAACATGCTTTATTTATTGAAATATATGATTTAAACCAATGAGCCAAAAAAAAAAAAACGTAATGCTACATACACAATATATTTCACGACGACTGAGATGACAGTTGTTGATTAGTTCTCCTCTGGACCCACCACTGACATCACTTTATCATCTACCATTCACAGTTTGACACGTCAGCAATTGTGATTTTTTTTTTTGTGAAATTTGTGTACCTCCAGTGCCACATAATGTCAAGAACTTGATCCAATCTTAGTATTAAAACCTCTATTCAAACAAATAAACTATTAATAACACAGAAAAGACACAATTTTTATACAAAAGGAAACTGAAAGATCAGGCAAGGAAAAAAACAGTAAAGAAAACATGAGTTCTTAATATATGTAAATTATTCTGAAATGTTCATATAGTTTTTCAACAAATTTAGAAACTTTAACCATTTGGGATATCAGCATCAAATTGACATTTACTGTAAAATGAAGTTTCTACAATTAAACCTCGAATCTATTTAATTTATGGGTTACGAAAGAGAGATAAAAAGTGATTACAGTGTAATTGGCGGCGTTGAAGTGGATGGCTTCGGCGGTGAGGCTGAGGGCTCGAGAGGAGCGCTCGTCGGCTTGGTAAACGGCACGGAAGTAGTCCATGGTTTCGACGAAGTCTGGCTTGTAAGCGATGGGGACCACTGGGTTCGGACCATCGTCTTGTGGAACCGGAATCACGTCGGACCACTCCGGTCTCTGACTCAGTGGGATCCAGGGCCGATGCGCCTCCTTGTCTTCGTCCGACTCCATTCTCACTCTACAGTCACGCTCTGAAGAAAGAAATGACGATCGGAGAATGAGTTTGTTTTATCGCAAGGAATTAGATTCTTTCTTTTCTTTTTTATTTTCACTTTTTTTTAGCTAAAATTTAAATTATTGAATAATATGAGAATAAAATTATCAAACAAAAAATATCTTTCAACAAGGGATTATTAAAAAAAAAAGACAAATAATTATAAAGACAAAATGACCTACAAATTCCTATTACTTTTATAAATATATTCCCTAAGTCCCAATTTTTTATTTTTATAATTCAATACTTAAAGTAAGCAAATATCAATTAAGCTACAAAGCTCTGGGCCTCAATTCCCAATTAAGCTAACCAATACAACTACTTATTGCAAAATTACTTAGGATCATTCATTATGCATACATGAAGGGTATTCCAATAGAAACCATTTTAACACTAACATGTGATTAATTCACCAACCAACAAAACTTCTTGTTACAACACCTTTTACTTTAGGATTATTCTTAAAGCCAAATTACTAAGTACTCCTTAGTTTTGCACATCATCTACCCATAGGGAGAAAGTCATGATTTAATCTTTGGGAGGTCAAAGTATGAACCAATTTTTTTACCATTCAAGAATAAAAAATAAATAATCAAAACTAGCATATATTCAATATTAATAACATAAAAAAAAAAATTAAAAAAAAAATCTATTATTGATTATGTATTTTTTTTTGCATCAATTTTCCTTTCAATGTATAAAATTTAAGAGTTGGTTATAAAATCATTTTCCATTTTGTTGCTAAGGCTAGTTTTAACAAGATTCAGAATTAGAAAAAGTGATAATATATATAAAAGCAAAAGTTCGAAACTACTCAGCATTATGTTCTATAATATGTCTAATATTCTTCTAATATGTTGCTAAAAGCTAAAAAAGAAAAGAAAAGACTCATTTAGGAGAACTAAACATCAAGATATCACCTAATTCTCCAAGTCTCAAACCTTCAACTGTTTTTTTTGGTTCCCAAACAACAAACAATCAAAATGTCAAAGGCATAGTTATTTGATTTATTATAATTAACAAACACACATAGTCATTTGAATTAAAAAGAAAAAAAGTCCAAACACAAAGTAATTTAAAATATAAAAACCTGAACAAGTTGATACAAGTAACACTTAGGGATTTTATTTTATTTTAAAGGGTATATTTGTTTTGGAAGGGACCACTGAAAAAAAGAAAAGAAAAAAAGAGCTATACCTATATATATTTGTATAAAAAATGTGGGGATTTAAAAAAGTTGACCCAATAAATTTTTTTTTTTTTTAAATAGGTAGAGATTGGGTCAATAATATTAGTGCCATAAAACAAATTCAAGTAACACAAAAAAAGAAGCCCAAATATCATCAATAAAAATAAGCCCAAGATTATAACATCAACGGTCAAAATTAATGAATCACTTAACCCAAATAGTTCAGCCCAATTGGTATTAAGCCCAAAAAATTAACACTAGTCTCAGCCTAAGTACTCTTCTAATAAACTTAAATTTAAAAAACCTATGAAAATCGACGACTTTTAGATAAATTATTTTGAAATCAGATGTGAAAGTTGTCTTTACAAAAGACAACTTTTGATCAAATTTTTCTTAAATTTAAAAAACACAAGAAAGTAAAGACGACTTTTAGATAATTTTTTTTGAAATGAGACGTGAAAGTTGTCTTTACAAAAGACGACTTTTGAATCAAATTTTTCAAATAAAAAACATAAGAGTCATGTTTTGAAACAATTAGAAAAATTGAAAAAAAAAAAAAAACATTAAATTTTAGCATTTTTTAAAAAAGAAGAGATAGAGTCAATAATATTACTGCCATAAAACAAATTCAAGTAACACAAAAAATAAGCCCAAATATCATCAATAAAAATAAGCCCAAGATTATAACATCAACAATCAAAATTAATGAATCACTTAACCCAAATAGTTCAGCCCAATTGGTATTAAGCCCAAAAAATTAACACTAGTCACAGCCCAAGTACTCTTCTAATAAACTCAAAAAAAACAAAAAAACCCCTAAAACTACTTTACCATGCCGTCAAAATATAGAGGGAACTGAGAGAGAGAGAGAGAGAGAGAGAGTGCCGTTTGATTTTTCGTCCCCTCACTCGCCGACTCGCCGGACTTGCTCGACCTTGGCTGCTCTGGAGTGCCTGCGTCTAGGTCTAGCCGTAATAGCCTCAAGCCCTCAAGCCCTCACTGGTAGTTTATTCTCAGCTCTTTATATATTTCTCTCTACTGATGTAGTGATGTGTGTGCTTTTATTCTATTCTCATCTCTCTCTATCTCGGCACTATAAATTGTGTGAGAAAAGCTTAAAGAATAGAGATTTTGAGAGAAGGAAGAAAGGGATTCGAGAGAAAGAGAGATAGTGAATTTAAATCTTCTTCACTGTGAAAACTTAATACAATCAGTACCATAGAGTTTGATATTTATACATAGCTTAATCAGTAACCGCTTCTAACAAAACTGTAACAGAATTTACAAAGGTGAGCTAAATGTAGTTTAACATTACTAACACTCTAACACTCCACTTGGAGTGATATGTCGTATAGCCAGGTGGCTTTGCACGACTTGAAGCTTGTTGTCTTTACTGGTCAGCTTGTTATCTTCACTGAGAACAGTACTTAAGTTGTCTGGTTTAACAAATTGTTAAGTGAATTTTTTATTTTTTTAAATTGTTTTGTTTGTTTGCCTATTGAGTCAGAGGCCCAGAGTCATTGACTAATGACTATTCGTATAATTGTATTGGTTGATTTTTAATGATTTTGTGTTACTGTGTGTTAAACTTTGAATGGGTTATGTTTGTGGTCCACTACTGTATGAATGATTGTATGATGTCTTTATGATTGTTGAAAGAATAACATTGTAAAAATGTCTTTACTTGACTTTTGTTGAAAGAATGATATTAATGTCCTCAAGTTTTATCTTTAAATGTAAATGACCCCATTGGATGATATTTCTGCAGGAGGGTTTAAGGTTTTCTGAGCTATGGACTTCTTCACTTCTCTCTCTCCAAAAACCCTTTCAGCCTCAGTCCATTAAAGCTGATTCCTTTCAACTGAGTTCCATAAAACCCACAAACACCAAAGCTTGTAGATGGTTGGGTTTATCTCTGAACCCACCATTGAAGACCTTGACCAAGTTCAAAAGCTCAAGAATTCCAACTCCCCACTTGACCCTTTAGACCAAAAACCCACTGATTTTACATTCTCTGATTCGTTTTTGGATTTTGATTCTCTAAAGGATTGGTTTGAGGATATACCAGTAGCAGGTATGGCTGATATAGGAGCTGTTTTTGAGTCTGGAACTCCTCCTGAGAACCCAATTGAGCCTGTTCAAGACCCACCCGTACCAGGTATGGCTGATATAGGAGTTGTTTTTGAGTCTGGAGCTCTTCTTGAGAACCCCATTGAGCCTGTTCAAGACCCACCAGTACCAGGTATGGCTAATATAGGAGCTGTTTTTGAATTTGGTTCTCCTCCTGAGAACCCCATTGAGCCTGTTCAAGACTCACCAATACCAGGTATGGTTGATATAGGAGCTGTTTTTGAGTCTGGAGCTTCTCTTGAGATCCCCATTGAGCCTGTTCAAGACACACCAGTATCAGGTATGGTTGATATAGGAGCTGTTTTTGAATCTGGAGCTCCTCCTGAGATTCCCATTGAACCTGTTCAAGACACACCAATACCAGATATGACTGATATAGGAGCTGTTTTTGAGTCTGAAGCTCCTCCTCAGAACCCAATTGAGCCTGTTCAAGACCCACCGGTACCAGGTATGGTTGATATAGGAGCTGTTTTTGAGTCTGAAACTCTTCCTGAGAACCTCATTAAGCCTGTTCAAGACCCACCAGTACTAGGTATAGCTGATATGGGAGCTGTTTTTGAGTTTGGAGCTCCTCCTGAGAACCCAATGGAGCCTGTTCAAGACCCACCAGTACCAGGTATGGTTGATATGGGAGCTGTTTTTGAGTTTGGAGCTCCTCCTGAGAACCCCATTCAGCCTGTTCAAGACCCACCAGTACCAGGTATGACTGATATGGGAGCTGTTTTTGAGTCTGGAGCTTCTCCTGAGAACCCCATTAAGCCTTTTCAAGACTCACCAGTACCAGGTATGGCTAATATGGGAGTTGTTTTTAAGTCTGGAGCTCCTCCTGAGAACCCCATTGAGCCTATTCAAGACCCACCAGTACCAGGTATGGCTAATATGGGAGCTGTTTTTGAGTGTGGAGCCCCTCCTCAGATCCCCATTGAGCCTGTTCAAGACCCACCAGTACCAGGTATGGCTGATATGGGAGCCGTTTTTGAGTGTGGAGCCCCTCCTGAGATCCCCATTGAGCCTGTTCAAGACCCACCAGTACCAGGTATGGCTGATATGGGAGCTGTTTTTGAGTGTGGAGCCCCTCCTGAGATCTCCATTGAGCCTGTTCAAGACCCACCAGTACCAGGTGTGGCTGATATGGAAATTGTTTTTGAGTCTGGAGCCCCTTCTCAGATCCCCATTGAGTCTGTTCAAGACCCACCAGTACCAGGTGTGGCTGATATGGGAGTTGTTTTTGAGTCTGGAGCCCCTCCTGAGATCTCCATTGAGCCTGTTCAAGACCCACCAGTACCAGGTGTGGCTTATATGGGAGTTGTTTTTGAGTCTGGAGCCCCCCCGGAGATCTCCATTGAGCCTGTTCAAGACCCACCAGTACCAAGTGTGGCTGATATGGGAGCTGTTTTTGAGTCTGGAGCCCCTCCTGAGATCCTTGAGCTTGTTCAAGACCCACCAGTACCAGGTGTGGCTGATATGGGAGCTATTTTTAAGTCTGGAGCTCCTCCTGAGAACCTTATTGAGTTTGTTCATGACCCACCGGTACTAGGTATGACTAATATGGGAGTTGTTTTTAAGTCTGAAGCTCCTCCTGAGATCCCCATTGAGCCTGTTCAAGACCCACGAGTACCAGGTATGGCTGATATGAGAGCTGTTTTTGAGTTTGGAGCTCCTCCTGAGAACCCCATTGAGCCTGTTCAAGACCCACCAGTACTAGGTATGGCTGATATGGGAGCTGTTTTTGAGTTTGGTGGAGCTCCTCCTAAGAACCCCATTGAGCCTGTTCAAGACCCATCTGTACCAGGTATGGCTGATAGAGGAGCTGTTTTTGAGTTTGGAGCTCCTCCTGAGAACCCCATTGAGTCTATTCAAGACCCAGAAGTTGGTAGGTCTATTTCTGAGGTGAAGGTGAAGGTGGAGGAACATGAGTGGGAAAATTGGGAGAATTTGAGATCTTGTATTGAGGAAGAGATGGGGAAGGTTGGTTTGGTTGTGGAGTCTGGGAATTTGGGTATTGGTGGTGGAAGTGATGTGAAGAAAGAGGTGGTAAGTGATGTGGATGAGAGTGAAAGTTCAGATAGTGAAAGTTCGTCTTCGTCGGAGGTAGAGACTTCGAGTAGTGGTAGTAGTGATGATGATGATGATGATGAGGAAGAAGAGGAGGAGGACAAGGATAAAAAGGAAGTGAAGGTGGAGGTGATGACAGGTGCAGGTGAGCAGGGTGAAGTTGAAGAAGGTGAGATAAGGGATGCTGATGAGCATGAGATGGATTTTGGGACTAATGATGATGATGATGACAAGGACATGGAAGAGGATGAGGAAGAGGAGGAGGAAATTGATGAAGATGATGGAAAGGAGATGATTAGTTTTAGTGATTTTGATGAGGAAGAGGATTATGAAGGTGGTGCTCCAAAGGGACCCATTAAATCAAAGCATGAGCTTGAGGTACACAAATGCCAATTTAGTTTTGTGTGTCTGAAAATTTACTCTCTAATTGTCTGATTTGTGTCCTTCATAGTTTGAGGAATGATTTTGAGAATACCTTGCATTTTATATGTTCACTCTAGAATTGTGCATATTTGACTGGATAATGACTCTAAATGCTTTGATAGATGTTGCTGTTATAAGTTAGGATAGATTTTGAAATTTGCTTATTGTCTTTTTTTTTTTGACAGTTGGTGTTGGGTGTCTATTGCAGCAACAATAGGATCTCCTCAGAGTATTCGATATCTATTTAATGGGTTTTCATCTTTTATTGACTCATTATATGAGAAGCATCACTAAAACAAATTGATAAATAATCACGCCAGGTTCCAAATAAAAAGTTATCTCTGTGAAACTGTTAAGACAAAGGCAAACTCTTGTTGCATAAGAATCAATGCGGACTCAACATTTGTAGAATTAGTTATTCTTGGGAAATATTGTGCTAAACTTTATGCAACGTGGAAAATAAGAACGTTATACATAATGGTAGATTGTAGATCAGTTCATAACAATTTTTGTTTCCATATTTTCTTTTGGGGCCTGCAATATCTATTTGCTGTAAACTTGTTCTTCTAAGCATGAGAGTTGAGACTCATATAATCTCTCATTTGGAATCAAGTAGTGGACCATCTGAATCGTTTGGTTAGATATTACTTAATCAGTCCAATGTGGGACTAGTTGTTCTCAGGCTATGCAAGTGTTGGAGGGTAATTGACCTGTTTAAATTAACTCTAAAATCATGTGATTCATGAAAATTGAACAAAGTGCAACATCTCTATTTTCTGATATCATTTAATATCTGTATACCTGCACAAGAAACAAGCCCATGCTTTTCTTTCCTTTCTAGTAAGAATTTCTTGCTCTATTTATTTCATTGATGAAGCTAAGTTTTGGGGCTTTTTCTGTAATATAACAGCCTGCAATAAATTGTATTGAATTGCAGGTCCTCCCTCCGGTCCCTCCAGTGGATGCGACCTTGCAACTGCATCATCAGATACTTCCTGTGGGAGTTGTCTTATCGGTAAGCTCATAGAAAATGATATGTATATCACCTTTATTTTCTTTTTGTTATTTTGACTGGTAAGCTAACATGTGCACGAACCCACTACCATGCCATCCACCCTGTTCTTACAGGAGGAGCTACTAGAGTTCATTGGCCCTTTTGGCCACTTGAACATTGTAGCTTTAGGAGCCGGATGATCCCTTTAGCAGCTTTAGACTGTAATTTGAAGTAGTGTTGGCTAGAACAGTTTGATGATGTTATTTTATTATGCAGATTTTTGGTGCACAAGTCATTGTAGAAGGGGTTGAGAAGCACAACCCTGTTAGTGAGGGTTCAATCCTCTGGATAACAGAAAGCAGATCCCCATTGGGGCTGGTGGATGAAATATTTGGACCTGTCAAAAGCCCATACTATAAGGTAAGATACAATTCAGAAAGTGAAGTCCCATCTGGGATCCAGGCAGGCTCTTTGATCTCATTTGTTCCAGAGTTTGCCAATCATGTGCTCAATGACAAGGATCTTTACAAGAAAGGGTATGATGCATCTGGTGCAAATGATGAAGAGGAGTTAGATGAGGCGGAGTTTTCAGATGATGAACAAGAGGCTGAGTTCAAGAGGGTGCAAAAAATGAGAAAAAGGGGCACACATGACCAATATGTGGGAAACATGAAAAACAACAGAAAGAAGGGAAAAAATAAGAATGGGCCCTGGAAAAATGCTCAACCTTCACCACATAAACCACAAGAGCAACCATCCAATCAAAGTTTGCATAATTTCTCACCATCTGCAGCATTTTTTGATCGAGGTTCATCTTCATCTTCCATGGGACAAGGTTTTGTTATTGGGACTGGCTTCATTCCACCATTTCCACAAACAGCACAGACCATTGGTTTTAACACACCTTCACAGAAACCACAAGAGCAACCATCCAATCAAAGTCAGCATAATTTCTCACCATCTGCAGCATTTTTTGATCGAGGTTCCATCTTCATCTTCCTATGGGACAAGGTTTTGCTATTGGGACTGGCTTCATTCCACCATTTCCACAAACAGCACAGACCTTTGGTTTTAACACACCTTCAAATGGAGTTTGGACAAATGGGATGCCGTTTCAGCCACCACATAATGCAGTCTTTCCAAATGGATTTCCAACTAATGGTATGCCTTGGTTCCTCTCAGAATCCTAATCAACATCCATGTCAAATGCCTATGCCAAACAGAATGCCATTTCAGCAGCAGTTTGATCCTAGTCAGACATATCCTACTGCTATGTTTCCAGCAGTTGGACCCACATATGCACAAGGGCTTGTGGGTCAAAATGGCTTCAATCAAAGTCCATTTGGAATGGGTTTACAGGGCCAACATACTCACCCATCAATGAATATGGGAATGAATGTGGGAGATCAAGGAATTTTGTCCAATGGGTTACAATTCCAACAAAACTCTATGCAGCAATCTGCTTTTGCTCCTGGCAATGTTGAAGCTGCCCAGCAATTTAACATGGGTGCATCTTCTCATCATGGAAGGAAGCCGTATCATCAAGGGGGTGGTCGTTTTGCAGGTGGGAGAGGTTGGCAGCAATCCAAATGATGGCCTTGTGTGCTGCTGCATTAAAACTCGTTGACTTTAATCTATAATAGGCTATGGCCATTGCAATTTTGGAACCGCTTTGTTTATATCTGTTTCATGTATGCAATTTTGATAATGTGTTAAAAACTATCCCGTGTGCAGATTATTATGTTTGTTGGTTTTGTAACAGAGGCAGCCTTGTAACATATTATATATGACCAAATTTCTAGTCCTGGACTGCAAAGGGAAGAACTTATTGATTTGAGCCCATATCCCATTTCTGAACAGGAGGGTTAATGAATGTTCTGACTAACATTTTGAGAAAAAAAATTACTTGCGGCTTTTAGTTTTAGTGATATTAGGTTAAGACCAAATTCCTTGGGGACTGGACATGTGTGCCAGAGAGCTAATTTCAAGTTTTATCATTTCATTGGTAGGTAGAATCTGCACCTGCTTCAATCATTTCTTTTGTGAAGGTTTTAATTCCTGTAGCGTTTTGGGGTAAATAGTTGTTGATTATTCTCATGCATTTTAATTTCATCTCCACTGGTGCCACATTCTGAATTTGAACCATAGAAAATGTCAGCAACTGTTTTTGTGGAACACAATTAGACCAGGAAGAATATATCAAATCCAAGTGACCATCATAATGGGAAACCAAACTCACTGAGAGCCTTGATTGAGCTGTTGAAGTACCATAGGGGGCTTATTCCATAGGACTTTGCTTGACTTGTTAGACAAATTGATTGAGTTGTTTAAAAAGAGTACCCACAAGAATGCATCTCTGCATCCTGCAGGTCATATTTATGGCCAATCTCCTAAAATCAAATTGGAACCACTATACCAATAAAGCTCCTTTGGAAAAAATAAAATAAGATAAATAAATTAAATAATGGCAACAAAAAATAAAATACATCACACACAAGCCAAAATATAAATGAAGGGAATAAATTACTGAATTTGAAGTAATAAAACCAGTCAATGAGAACAGAACAGCCAATGCTGATGAACCCAGGGCCTGGAAATTCATGTTCAACATAAAGAAGAAAGACAATGACAATGGAAGCTTCTTTTTAAATGTGGGGTGGCGCTCAGTGAATGTAGCACCAACAATGAGCAAAGAACCCACATTAAGAGGGGGGAATCATCAGGATAGCTAGGTTACTTTAGAGGCTGCTCAGCTCAGCTCAAGTTTTTGCAGTCCTCGTAAAGTCGACACATGTCTGGCAGCTGCAATCTGAGAAATCGGCAGATTTCACATCCAAAACACACACAAGAAGTGCAACCCTTGCATGTTGGAGAACGGGTGCAGCCCCTGTACACCCTGCGACTAGCTCGTTCTTCATCATCCTCACAAGTAATTCTGAATACAGAAAGAAAGCAGCTGTTCACATTATTTACTATCCAACTTATTTAACCAAAGACAATAGCAGCAGTGTCATTGCACCCTAGAAACATCAGTGGGAATACATGAGATATAAACATACATACATACATAAATACATCGATAAAAGAAAATAAAAATAAAATAGAATCTATTTAATTTGATCATACCTAAATTAAAGATATGATATGATCTTCAATAATTTTTTTTTTACCTTTTTGAAATAATAGAATATTCAATTAGACCTCATACCCAAAAAAACCCATCTGATCTAATATTTAATTTTTCATATAATATTATGTTGTTGCATAACTGTTGAGGTTGAGGTAATATTTTATCCTCAAGTGATTGTCTTGTACTTTTTCGATTTCTTTTTGTTTCGTACATGCTATATATAAAATATGCACAAAATATACATACAATATATGCGTACATGTATTTATTGTTCCCAAAGCGACCCAAATTAGCGTCCCAATGCATACCGCAATGCCAAGTAGAAGACCAACTAAGCCTACCCCAACCATTCTGCAGACCAGCCCAAGAGCATACGACGAACACAAACATATCATGTTCCAGGTCCTTGATATCTCTAATATTAGAGAGGAAAATTAAATCAAATAATTCAATCCAAGACCCCAATATTGGAAGAGATAGTCAGGTTAGTTTTATGTGGCTTTATACTATGTGGCTTTGACAATATAGAACCAACAAAGATGAACCTCACTTCTACAAATTTTGAGGATTGTATTCCCCATTATATTGCTAAGCCCCAACTTTGTGAATAGAGAAAGTATTCCTGTAAAAAAAATAGAAACATTAATCTCCAATGGCCACATCTCAACCTTGAATTCCTTTACCAATATCACCATTCACATTGCCTCCTTAAAATGCTTATCCTCGACAAGGATCTCTAGACTTGATCAAATGTCCTCAAAGTTTAATTCTAAGCTCTCTATTCTAATTCTGCTTAGTAGAGTAATTAACCCCGGTAGTCACCTTAGACTAATTTGATTGACAACAAATAATAGACTACTTTCTTGTTTTTTGCTGCAAAATTGACAACAAATAATAGACTACTTTCATGTTTTTTGCTGCTTCTGTTGCATCAAGCATGTACAGTACCCATGAGATATTCCTTTACAATTCCTCCTTACCCAAAGTTGCATATTGACACTTCTCTTTTTCCATCTTTTATAACTTTTATAATTCCTCCATTCCAAGTAGCCAGAAAAAACTACAATCATCATAGAAAATGATGAAATAATGTCCTCTTGATAAAACTCAATCCCAGCAAACCGGGCGTCACATACACTATTTCACACATGTAATAGCACCAAGAGTTAGTACCCATTAATTATTGTTGCTGCAGCACATCCTCACCTTTAAAGGACACCTTAGATGACCTATCCATTTTTCATTACCATGTTTGTTGAAGCTCTACAAACAGCACATTCGCATCAAAATATCACCCACTTCAAATGTGGTTCAAACATGAGTACATGTCAGGACAATAAATCATTTAAAGATGCCAGGAAATGTCACCAATGGAAAGACAACTAGAAATCATCTGATAATTGATTACCAAACAATAAACAAACCAAGCAAAGTTCCTGGAGCAGACCATAGAGAAGCTACATATTAAGTTAAATAAAGCACCAATAAGTTAATGCTTATTGTTATGGTCTTCAATCTTTACATAGCCATGTGTTATGATGAATTATAGTGGTTTGATGTCCCTGAAAAGTGGAAACCCTGTTTCCAATCACAAGGTGTGGGAAAGAGGTTGAGACCACAAAGATATTGGAAGTTCCCCTTTAATTATGCAGATGCAAAAATATTCACTAACGGTCCAAATCAGTTTACCTTCTGTTTAAGGAAGAATGCATGATCATCTGCATTCCATCTAAAAGACAAAATGGTATAAAAGAGCTAACCAATTTCTTTATCTATAACTAGGAGAACCAAAATCAAGATGTCATATGTTCAAGGAATTGGCAACAAATTCCTGAATGGCTAACAGGAAAAAAAAAAATATCAAACAAAAAGAATGCAACATTATTCATTCAAGAATACTAAAAGAAGCATTTACTCAATGTAAGGGGAAAACATACTTGTCATATGGCAGATCAGAACATTTCCAATTCCCATCTGCCAAAGTATCATGATGAATCCTACATTCCTCTTTTGTCCGCAGCCGGAACCTGCGCTCCTTGTTGCAACCAGTACAACGAACAAACTCATCACGATGACAAACTCGTCCATTATTAGATCTGTGGGACCCGTTAGCAGTTTTTGATGATTGGTTGTAGTATTTCAGCAGCACTGTCTTAAACAATGGAACCTTCTCCTCGTTAACTATGACCCAAACATTATTCTTCCATTTCCTAGCTGTCTCTCTTCCAGAATGCTTCTCAAATGCAGCCGGAGTCAACTTGTCTAGTCATTCAAATTGTCAATAAAAGAATTAGATAATCAGAATTAAAGGGAAAAAAAGAGGATAAAAATCCTGGCATTGTATCATACGGTATATGCTATAGACATCAGAAAGCAAATTGTAAGCATGAATACATAAGGCAGAGTAAGAAGAAATAACAGGCCTGCATCCCTACCAGTTCAACACATTAAACATTAAACATTCAAAGATACTAATTACAATCTTATCAAAAATGTCCAAAGTAGTGTGCTGACCAAGATAAAGGCCTTAACTAACTGATCGAGTCATCACATTTACCACATTCACAAAAGAGCCATAAGATGACTGACTGTATAAAGAAGAATTGTCAGACACTGATAGTTGCAAGTAGGTGATCCTTTCACTTCTGAGTATTGGAGTAGAAGAAAATAGCTTTTCAATGTTTAAACTCCAATATAAACAGAATAACTCTCCTCCTTATCGACCTGAGTTCCCTTCAGAAGGAGATAAGAAACCATATATTGATTCAACTCCTAAACATACACCATTGTTAGATGTCTCACTTCTCAAGTGTTCATCCAAGTCAGTCATCAAACCAAGTTCAAAGTGCTAATCAGAATCCAGTCATCATCTTTGGAGAATCAAGTTTGGCATTTTACAAAGAATTCTTGCAACAATCCTCCACCTCCTGAAGTTTCTAGGAGCTCATAATTGGACATGCTCTGCCATGACAAGCCGAATATCAACAATTATGTAAAGTAGGAATGCAACACCTTCTTATATCTCATCAACAGTAAGCCTTAAACCTTCAAACTAGATACCTGCATCATAAAAAACGAAAAGACATGCAGACCAAGAAATCAATGATCCTAACTTGCCAATCCGTACGCATGCTTGCTCATCAGAATTCAAGTTTAAAGTTTGATCATTTCCTGAAGAGGATCAAGGCCTATCATCATAGCATCACCCACAGATGTGCCAAAATTTCACCAACCAAGCTTGTCTTAACATTCCAACAGAACCAAGAAGAAGAAAACTTTAAGAAAACGCATAAAATATACAATCAATGCTACATCATCCAACAACACTTCACTCTGTCAAACACAAAGAACAGAACTCGGGGGGAGATCAAAAACCAAACTTGATTAACCTAGCTTAAAACATTGCAGTCATAAATATAACAACAATGTAGGTCTTATTCTAAGACCACCAACTCTCATAGCCAAACAATCCATGTTCCAATCTGAACCGAACCATATCAAGTTTGAAGTATCCAACAACATAACTGCATTACCTTGTAGTAGACTATTTAGAGAGAAACTCATTCACTCAGACAAAACAACATACACATAAATTGTGTAAACAATGAACAACTTGGGAAAGCTCTCCATCACGGTAAACTCTGATCCCGAAGCAGATTAAAACAGAAAGTGACACACATCAACGTCAAACCCCAGTTCACCACACACGCACACACACATACGCACACATACATAGATACACAGACACACATCCAACATGCATAAAAATCAAAACCCATTTCCTCAAGAGAGAGAGAAAGAGAATAGAGTGAAAAAAGAGAGACCTTCCTGACAACCAGGGGTGCATTCACAGGTGATTTCAAGGTCACCATTTTGGAAAACCCTAAGCCTTCCCACAGCATCACCATATCTGTGACTGGTACACCCACACGTCACCTCTATATAGTTCAACCCCCTCCTAACCCCACTCATCTCACTCAGTTCCTCCTCGCTAAACATCACCACCAACTCACTTTCTCTCTCTACACCATTAGCCATTTTTTTTTTTTTTTTCTCTCTCTCTTTTCTCACTAATAAAAATCTGATCTTTGATGACAAAGAGACCAAACCAAGAGAACCCCACAAGATATTTTGGAGAGGAATCGAAGAAAAAGTCAAAAATAAGCGAAAATAAACAAAAAAGGAAAATGGGTATTTGGGGCCGTATATTAATAAAGTGAGAAAGACCCAGATGAAAGGCTCAAAGAACACGCATCTTGAAAGGGTTACTCCGAGAGATCTGGTGGAGAAAACGTTGAAAGAGTTAGAGAGAGAGAGAGAAAGTATTAGTCTTATGTGTGAGAGAGAGAGAGAGAGAGAGAGAAAGAAGAGGGGTTGGGTTGGTGATGAGTGATGGGGCTTGTGAATGAATGAAAATGAGCTGGCGCAAGAGGAGAAACAAATGTCGTGGGGTGAAGAGGGTTAAATAAAAGAAATAAGGGCGTTTCTCTATCTATATACTTCTACTACTACTACTACTACTTGCATGATATGACATATGAGAGAGAGAAAAAGAGAGAGAAAGCAAAGGGCTTTGTTGGGGTCAGGGCCTTTGTTGTTGGTTTATGTGGGGGAAAATCCCTCTCATGTGAGGGAGACGAGGTTTTTCGAGAACTGTACACTGTACTCTGTTTCTATATATTTATTATTATTAAACTTAACTACTATTCACTACTACACTTTTTTAGGTAATCACACTCTTTTCAACTTTTCATGGATATGCCCTTTTTTTTTTTTTTTTTTTTTTTTTTTTTTTTACAATTTTAATCTACAGTACAACTAGTAAAATTGTATTTTATAGGGTGTTCTTGTTTTTCATTAATCCGAATATCAATATCTACTTGGTATTGGTATTCCAAGAATAAGATATATATATATATTTTTTCTTTCTAATGTATATATTAGAGACATTTAAAGATGTGTCTAAGGTTTAAATCTTCCATCTTTCAATTATTGAATTAAAAAAATATTATATTAAACAAAACTATTTGAATTCTTTAATTATTTTATGACCTACTATGAAAGGTCCTTTTCTTGAGGTGATGATAATGTTAAGGTGAAGTAGAATAGATTTATCATATTGGTTATAAGGGTATGTTAACCATGAAGAAAAATGAAAGGAGAGAGGAGAGAAGAAAGATGGTCCTCTCGATGGAATCCTTTTTTCTTTCACAAAGGGTGTGGGCCTTACTCATGGGTCCGACTCCTTGTAGGGATCCATTGGAAGGACCTAATAATTTATGAGAAGGAGAATCTTAACTTATCTCTTTTCTCGATAACAAAAAAAACGAATGCAAAATAGATAAGATAGGGAATATGACCCATCGTAATTACAAAAAGCAACCCAACAAGCCAAATTGTGAGTCGAAAAATTTGCATCTCTATGAGCAAAAACAAAATTCCAACAAAGTAGGGAGCTCAAAGCTAGCTTGATATGTGTCGTGATATTTTTTCTATAGATCAAGAGGTTAAGGAAGATAGAAATATTTTTTCTCTCTCAAAATATATTACGATTATCTTTTCCGTTTCTCTTCTCACCCTCATCCTTTCTTTCTTTATTCAAATATAAATAAGTTGGTGTGTGGGATGAGGAAGTAGCTAGTGCATTGACAAAGTAAAATGATGGTGAAGATGCTTGCAGTAAAATGAGGAAAGGAAGATGCTTGATGGTGAAAACATTACTATAAAGTTATTATTTGCAAACAAAACCACCTACTCCCTCGAATTCATTGGTTTTTTTTGTCAAATTGATTTCAAGAACTCATAAATTTTGTCACTGTTCATGTGCGGCCTGGCTGGTTGTGTTAGGTTGAAATATCGTATGGTGGTTAGGCATCATGTCATGCACACAAGTCAGTGACATTTCAATGGTGGAGAAGAACACCATCGTCCACCCTATTTAATTGTTTGGTTGTGCTTGCACAATTACAAGACACTTGAATAACCTTTCCATAAAAAAATTTATATATCAGCATTATATATTTTAGGGTTGATTATATAAATTTGAAGGTCAGTGGCATATTAAGCCAGACTTTATGGACAGTTAACACCCATCACAGCTAGTTTTCATATGTGCTTGACCAAATTTTTATATCAAAACGTGTGCCAAGTGCCAACTTATTTTTTTATTTTGCACGAATATAAGTACAACAGAACTCGCCCTGCCTCAAAATTACAATTATGTTAACATTTTATTAGTTTAGGAATACGAAGTGCCACTAATAAACTTTGATGCATTATTAAAATAATCCTACTTTATATTAAAGTTGGCGTGATGATAGGGAAAAAAAATAGTGATACTTTTGTACTACAATAATAACAAATGACCATAATTGTTTAATTTCTCTGGCCAACAAAAAATCTATTGGACACCCTCAAATTCACCAAAACCAAAGTTGGTTTAGTATTTTAAAATGAAATCCACCGAATGATGGGTCTTGAATATTTTCAATTTTAATGTTAACATTGCATGATTTTGTTGGAAAGCATGACTTATTGCCTTGTCTAAAGAAACACATACGTGTCCAAAGTCTCTGGCCTCTTTTTGGGGTGCTCTACTGGCTCCTTTTGGGTGTCATACTATTTACTTTTGATTGCTTTTGTATCCCACTAATTCCAATTAAGTATGCATGGCATTGTTTATTGCATTATCAACTACATGATTGCAATGTATAGCACGCATGATAGCTATATCACACTACCCTCTTCATGCTTTCTTTGCGATTATGAAAATGTGCTCCCAAAAGTACCATCCAGTTCTAGGCAGCATGAGCATGTAATCGATCATAGATTAGTCTAAGACATGCATTAGCAGCAATTGAAGATTACTTCATGAACACGGTTTGTTACTGTGCTGTCAATTTCTGTCTCCAGATCATCTTTGACTAGTCGACATGAACAAAACCCTTGTGCTTTGAAAATTACATGACATAGAACCATAAAAAGTGTAACAACCAAGTTTGATCTTTTCTCATGTGACTCAGGACACAACTACTCATTCAATGGACCTTTGCAATTGCGGTTCCTGTTAGATATTACTTGGCAAGAAGGCCAGTGGAGGCCTGCTTGCAATTTCTAATGATGATCCCAATTTTGTCTATTCTTTTGGGGTCAAGGAGCATCATTATTCATTAATGCAGTGTAGACGTGTAGAAGCAGAATTTGAAACACAAATATAGCTACAATTCTTTCACAAGACCTAAGTTTTACAAGAACTCTAGGCCTAACAGACAAATTGATAGAGAAAAATTCCTTAAAAGAAACTTTTATTGATAACAACTTAGAGAAGATCCCTCAAAAGAAACTTTTATGGCTAACAATTTACTATCACAACTTCTTTCTAAAGAGTAATTACAAAATGAAGAGATTTTTTCATACTCCTTTTAAGAAAAAAGGTAAATTTCATTAAGACTCGATGAATTTTTATGTTGTTGCATAAAGACCCTTTTAACTTTTTGATTTTGTTTTTTGTTTTTTATTTTCTTTTATCTCACCAAGTCAGGACAATTGGAAGAAGAAAAAAAAAAAAAAAAAAAACCATACTCTTTTAGGATAAAAAATTGGACCAAATTGGCGAAAAATTGGATTTTTATTCCACCAATGCTCTATCAATTTATTAATGGATAAATTGTTGTATCAAATTGAAAAAAAAAAAAAAAAAAAAGGTTAAGGAGGTCTTAAAGTAATAACATAAAAAATTCAAGGGGTTTTAGTGTAATTTACCCAAACAAAACAAAGTTCTACTTCAACAATGGAAAGTAAAGTAACTTAACTTGAAAAATGAAATACAACACAAAATCCAATTTAGCTAGGAAAAGGGAAATAACATAAAATCTTATTTCAACTGGGAAAATGGGAAACAAATCCAAGGGATTAAGGACTAAGTAAAGTAAAGTTACCTACCTTCAACATTTGAGTTGGATAGAAGTATTGTTTAGGGTTTCGATCTCTGTTTTCAAAAACTTCCACCTCCCAAGTCTAAGCACGATGAAAATTGACACTTGACTTGTTGGGTTCCTAATTTTTTTTGGATATTGACTTAAACTAGAGGTTTTTTTTTTTTTTTTTTAAATCAAATTTATTTTTATGACTTAAATGGAGTTGTTGATGTTTCCTTGATTAGATTTTTTTTTTTTTTTTTTTTCCTCTTGAACTGTGGTATGTATTGGTTGAGATTAGAGAATTTTTTTGGGTTGTTTGTGGAGGGTTTTTTTTTTTTTTCTTCAATTGGGTTGGATGAGAATTTTTGTGAAGGACATAATAGACACTTCAATATGCCTAGAGGGTATTTTAGTCAATCTATCATAGGAGTTAATATGGATGACAAAAAATTAGATGGTGGAGGGTAAATTTTGCACATTTCCAATACTAGAGTGAAGTCATTACTCAAGTTTATAGATTAGGAGGAGAATTAAAGTCCACCCAATCATAAGGGGGAAGCGTAATTTACCCTAAAAAATAAGCTAGATCAAAATACAATTGTATCTAAAAAAAATGGACTTTAAAAAGCTGAACATAACAAAATTTATTATTAAACACATCATTCATATGAGATGACTAAATACGGACATTAATGTACTCTGATAATATTTTATAATTTCCCCAATAAAAATAGGGTCTTGTTAACGAGTACCCTTAAGACAATGGTTAAGAAAACATTTAATGTTATCACTTTATAGGAAGTAGTAAAATTTTACTATTAAAATAATACAAAAATATCTTTTAAGGGTATTTTAGTCTTTCTTTTTATTATTTTAATATTAAAAGTTCGTTATTTTCTGTAAAGTATAAGTATTTAATGCTCCTTAACTATTGTCTTAAGAGCACTGATTAACAAAATTCATAAAAATACTATTACAAACAATAGAGCATGATAAACTTTTTGGAATGCTCATGGAAACTCTTTAAACCCACTCGATAGTTTGTCTTTATTCATTCATACAGTATATCATATTTTAAATAAACACAAATGCTTTCAGTTAGGGGAATATCAGTGTAACCAGCTAGTTGTACAGAAGCTTGGTTGGTTGGTACTTGGTGGTTGCAATATATAATCACCAATTTGGTGCATTTTGATCAGCAAATTGGCTTTATGTATCAATAAAAGGCGGATTCAGGGGCAAATAAGTCGGATCGTTCTGTTAGTACCTCATCCTGGCATGATGCCATCATCATTTTTATTGAAAAAGTAAGTTGAAATCCTTGATATGGTTGCCTCAACTTTTATGGTAGAATAATAAACAAGTTCCTCTTTTTTTTCACTGTGGCATGCGATTCGATTTATGATTGGTTTGATATATAATTCAAAAAAGTTGGCACATAGCCAACCATTACCTTAAGAAGTGCAACATACAATTATGGACCTCTTTAGAATATTTTAAAGTCTTGAATTACTATGTTCCATACATGTATGACAGCTTCTTCTCTATCTCTCTCAATGTACAATGATAATTAACTTTTCAAACGTAACAATCAAACAAACACCCATGAAATAGGTGTAAGTGTAACAGAACAAAAGTAAGTCCTTAATTTCATATATTTCATTTTCACCTATGACCAACTCTAATCCTTTATAATATTCCACCTATAGAGCTACTTCTTATTCGGGTCTATGACCTTTTGCCGCGTGGAAAAATGTTTGGTGGTCATATTGACTAAAATTTCTTGGTTGTAAATTTGAAACAAAGCCCATGAATTTTGACCTTGGATTCCCCTTCAAGGACCAGTCTAATTCCAGCTTGGTATTTATAGTTGGCCTACTAATTTGAATTGTAAATAGTCTTTGACATTTTCATTACTAGCTTATTACTAAAAATGAATTTAATGAGCCTCAGCCATAAGATACAAAATTATTGGACGGCCGCCAACCTCTATATATATATATTTATATATATGCTTTGTCATGAGTTTCTTTTTCATAGCATCCGATGCAAAGTTATGAATGTTAAAAGTAAGTTGTTCAAAGAATGAGGTCTCAAATATGACAGCTTGCTTATTGGGCTTCAAATGCCAATCACCACTTATGTGCTTACACGCTACCCTTGGCCCGTTTGGCCGGTGCCTACCAGCCTACCACTCCCACAATCAACCTCCTATAAAAACGGCCTTAATAGTCCAAAACCCAGAAATTTCATTACTCAAGGAACATATTCATTACTAGTATATATCATGATAGATTGATAGATACTTATCTATCTAGCTGTATGAGAATATACAAAATGAGAAGTAGCTAACCAATTTCTAGGAGAGACATGATTGATTGCATTGATCTCGGTAGCTACACCACCCACGGAATTTAGAGAACCTAAAGGAGCATGAGTCATATATTCCGAGGGAACCACCATGGCTCCTCTCTTCTCGAGAATTCATGCATCGCTTATCAGTAACATAACCATCTCTAAATCAAGCTTCTTAGGAGGGAGATTGTCCTTCTTGAAACAAGAAAAACATTCAGACTAGGCTGCAAACTTGGCTAAATAGTGAGCTACTGAATTTGCTTCACGATGCACCCAAGAGAAAATAGAATTTGGCATTTTAGACTTTCATGCCTTAATATCATTACAAATAGAAGTGATCCATGGGCTTCATTAATAGGTCACCCATATAGCATATATAGTTTGAGTAATGTTACGTATAGAAAACATAACATTAATAGGTCATCGATGTAGTTTGGGTTGGTGTGGATATTGAACTACTTTGGTTTTGACGAATGCCCTCAAATTAAGGTGTATTTAATGTTTTTATATATAGGTCTTGTTAACAAGTACCCATAAGATAATGGTTAAGAAATGCTTCTAGTTTATAGGAAATAGTGAAATTTTAATATTAAAATAATACAAAAACAATTTTTAAGTGTATTCAGTCTTTTCATTTATTATTTTAATATTAAAAATTTGTTATTTCCTCATAAAGTGTAAGCATTTAATACTCTTTAACCATTATCCTAAAGGACACCCGTTAACAAAATCCTTATATATATATATATATATAAAATCAAGTTGTATACACATATATTAAAAATAATACAAATAATCACAATAATTTTATGTATGTACACTAATAATTATTGAAACGTGTACTTTTTCTTTTTAAAGAACATACAGTACTCCAACTGATAAGTATATATTTATTATTCTTTAATATGTTCTAAGGCACTTAGTTTTTTTTGGTGCTAGAGTCTAAGGAACTTAGTTAGTCGGACCTTACAAAATAGAATATATTGTTACTATTTCTCTAACAAGGCCAAAACTTTAATGCCTCTCAAGGATAAAAAGATTTTTTTTTTTTTTTTAAATTTTGAGATAAAAATCTACACTACACACGCACATACTATTTAAAAAGAGCAAAAAAGATTCAAACTTCTACAAAATAGAGAGAAGGATTTCTTTGCACCACCGGACGAAATGCTTACTAAGCCAAAAAGATTGATTTGGTTTTTGTGCAACAAATGGTGGGTATGTCAGTTATGGTTCAGGCATGGATGCAATAATGCAAATCTCTGACGTCTGCGGATGCGCAAAACCCAATGATTCTCTCTCTCTCTCTTTCTTTTTTCACTGTGAATCTGTCAATCTGACCAAAAGGTACAGCATATATAAGCTTTTGGTAACATCTGAAGCTGACGAAAACACCTTTTGTGGTCAGAAAAATAAAAATTTGATTCAAAGGTACCTAGAATTAGACTTCAAGTATCAATGCCAATGTGACCATTTTTCACAGCATTAGTAAAGGGTAAATATTAGTTGACAGATTATAAATATGGCTTCAAACCATTTTTTACATTATATTTCAAATCATTTAAATGGTGCGCATTAATATCTATAATCAATGAATATATTCATAAGAAATATTAATATTTATAATTTATGGACCGCATTTAGGTGATATGACCAAATAATTTTATATATATATATATATTGATAATCTTGGGTGTCCGATCAGTATTTCGTAGATATATATATATTTCGATTAATCTCTGGGGACATGTAATATTCTACTAACACGTATACAATATACCACGATACGTGTAAAACTTTGTTTTCGATAGATAATTTTCAGGGAACTTAAATTAGTAACCATTGACCTATCTTAAAAGGCTAATTTTTCTTATAAATATTGAAATTTATAATTTTTGAATGACGTGAAAAAGTAATGAAAAAATAGTATGAACTTATTATTACCCAAATATAAAACATGTTTAGCTTTCAAGACAAAGATGGATATGATGAATTCTCCTTGATAGTTGTGAACTTGATTTTCTTTTAGGAAAATATACGGTAAGGGTAAGTTTGGTGGGAAAATTTATCTCATGAGATTGTAGGAGTTTAAAATTTAAATTCAACTAGTCGCTAAATCGTGCAAAAGCACAGAATTGTTAGCATAAGTTATATATTATATACTTAACTAAATGTTGGGTATATATCATGTGATTCTGTAAAAATAAATAACAACAAGAAATCTGTCATAGTTAATAAACAATAAAAACTCACAGTGAATGCAGAATGAATAAATCAAGTCTAGCGTTTAACGCTATCTCCTTAAAACAAGATTTCACCTCTCACACTATAATCTTAGTGGTGCTTTGAGACTCACGGACATCTGTCTCCCAGGATAAAATGATCTTCGCACTCAGAAGAAGTACAAGTAATCTCCGTGTAC
Organism: Fagus sylvatica; assembly: GCA_907173295.1. NCBI lineage: Eukaryota > Viridiplantae > Streptophyta > Magnoliopsida > Fagales > Fagaceae > Fagus > Fagus sylvatica. Next base: position 19,369,864 of record OU015761.1, read on the forward strand.
AACGAACGTAACTAGTGTCTCTTTCTCTTTCTTTATGCATATGAGACTCTTAAAATCGTAGGAAATAACTAACTCAAAGCAACTTCAAAAAACTAATTTAAAAGTAGTTTTTAAATAAATGAGGGGATACTCTATTTATAGATAGAGTCACATCTCTTTGGAAAAGATGCGAGATGAATAGTCACAACTATTCAGAAAGGACACAACATTTGGGGAAAAATAATGTATTAAGAAATACATAAATTGGATGGACTGAGCCTAACTCAAATGGGTTTGCTTGGCCCACTTTTAGGAATCAATTTCTCATTCACTCCTAACCATTTTTTCAACACTAAATGGTGAAAAAATATATAGAGAGAGGTTAGCCAAACTTCCATTTGAGAATGAACCATGGGTCTCACAATGATCCAAAGATCATCAAACATTTCAAAGAATCTAATATTTTTAATTTCAATTTATGACAAAAGAACCCAATATTAAATGCATAGAATTTGGTTGCTAAGAACTCATACCTTTCTTGACAAAAAAATAATGTGTCTTTTCTATAAGACAATCCCGAACCATGAGGCTCGACCACCAAGCAGCCAACCAAACATCAAAATCATACATCAAGGGGAAATGGGGGAGGGATAGCTTCAATCTGCATGGGAGCAAAGCCCCGCAGCTTGATTGAAACAAATATATATGTCTTGACGAAAAAGCCATAACATGTCTTTTTTATAAACTGAAACAAAGACACATTACTTTTCCGTATACTGTGCTATTTGTCTCCCTTGAAACAATTGACATGGCATGACAATATGAAAGAAAACATAAGTTAATCAATTTAGAACTTGGCAATACACAACCTTGATCATAAGTAGGAAAAAACATTGGTTTTTATTTGGCTCCAAACTACGAAATAAACTTGAGTCACAACCTTAAACCCATCCTTCAAGATATTGTTTTATTATGTCACCGGGTCCTTATCAAATATTATTTGGCGGACAAATGCATTTAGCAATACAAAAATACATTGAGCCAAAAAAAAAAAAAAAAGCAATACAAAAATACATTCACTCATTTAACACAAAAATCATATTGGTGACTGAAATTTTGGCTTAAGCATTTCTTCAAACACTTTAAGGGAAATTGAGAAACCAAACACAGATAATCAAAAATCCTTTTGGAGAAGATACCTGTGAGAGAGATCATTGGAAATTTGGAGGGGTAAAACTTAGATACAGTTCCTTAGGTCAAGTACATTAGGTTCCTAGTTGAATTCAAATACATTGAATTTAAATATTCTTGGAAAATATAACATTGTTTGTGTTTCATTAGTTAATGCAACCATGTGTTTGAATTTAATTGGGGAACCTAATGTACTTGACCTAAGGAACTGTATCTAAGTTTTACCCAACTTGGAGATATCGTAAGTGTTAGACAATTCTTGAATTTGGTCCCATTCATGGCGTTGGGCAGTGAGAAGGAAAGCTGAATGTACTAGTCCTTGAAGATGAGGAAGGTGGAGGATGTGTCGAAGACGACATCATTGGAAGCATTGTCTGGGGAGTGGAAATCAAGTTTCGTCATCAATATATACGAGTAGGTGTGAAGGGGTTGGAGTGTAACGACCTAAGCATCACATGGAGTAATCGTGCATGTTAATGTTGCAAATTTGAAACACCAACATTAATCATATAGAGAAGAAGATAGTTGAAAAGCTTGAAACGATGGGAATTATGATGGGCAGCTACAGCATTACAAAGAGGGGAGTGGGAGTAATGCAAATTTAATGGGGAAGTTCAAAAGAAGAAAACAGTAGCCGTTTGTGCTTGATGTGGAGATGAGAAGTCTAGAGAGAGAAGAGGATTTGGATGGAAAACCTCTACAGATAATCATGGAGATTAATTGGAGAGAAATGAATTAAAATAGAAAACACGGGTATTAAGTATTGTATAGGGGTAGTGGAGGAGACTACATTTAATGGGAAGGGAAAAAAAGAGGGAGATGAAGAGGCAAAGGAGATGGGGAGAGAGAGGGGAGAGAGAGAGAGAGTGTGAAATAGAGTGATGGGTGAGGTGGAATGATGTGAGAGTAGAAAATTTAACGTGACAGTATTTGGAGGAAATTAATATATGCATGCAGGAGCTTACACTGGGATCTATGACACAAATCCTAGAGATATATATCCAAGAGCTTCAAATGGGGAAAGAAGTTGCACAGATGCATAGGTAAAAAATTGTTCTCTGCAGCCACAAACTTAGATAACAATTGGTAATAGAATTTCACCTATACATTTAGTAATAGAAAAAACCCAAAATAACTAAACATTCAAGACAATAACCTTATTCTCCTCGCTTGTCATCGATTCTTTAACCGTATCTACTTACTTTAGTTAGTAGATGACCAAAGTTAATATATTGTAAAATACTTAGAAAATCCTAAAACTCTCTGGAGGAAATGAAGTTATAATATTTCAAGTGTTGAGCTAATTTTTACAGCTTGGCCTTTCACAAAGTCAGGGGAAAAAAATTTCTCAATTTTTCAGAATAGATAACAAAGTAGTTGTTAATGTACATAGTCTCAAATCTCTTAAGATGATGTAGAATACTATCAAATTTCAATTGAGTTTCTTTGCTATTAGATTCCTAATTTTGAGATACACCAACATTAGCAAGAAATTTCATTAAGCTAATAGACATATAGATAAACATCGGTCACGTAAATAGCACATTATTCATAAAACCACAACAATATTTTTGTACTTAACATTAAAGGCCAAAAAAAACAAATACTAAAAATCAAATTAACTTTCCCGGCCATTCCTCTAATTATAATGCATTACAAAATCAAACTAATAATAACTCCAATCTTTATGTCCTATTCTAGATGTAAAAGAATGATTATAGTATTTTAATCTAAAACTATTCCGACACCATTCCTTAAGAATCTCACTGGCAATTACATAGGTGATGAGGTAATTTTAATAAATGTAGTCCTTCATATAGAATTTAAGATAAGTACATACAACTGAGAAAAAGCTAACAATTCTTATTCCAATTGCTATTGCAAGTATTCATATAGTCTTCCATTTTATCTAACCTGCGACATTAAAAACACTGATAAGAAACTTTAATGCATATCTATGTGAGTGTGAAAGCCTTGCCCAATTGTATTTCATGCATAATTCATATTAATTAGAAAAAATAAATAAAACACAATTCAATCCCCATGCATTGGGGGTGTTAGTTTATTTTGATCTCAAGGTATTTATTTATAATTACAAGTACATTGTAAAATGTAACATAATTTAACCTATTTAGATGAAGGAAGGTTATGGAGATGGAGAGGTTGGAGTAATGGTTAAGAGAAAGTAACCAACCATATGCATTCCATTAAATTCATAACTTACAAAATAACTACTTTTACAATAACTCTCCATGAAGTTTTGGAGAGGAGTTGGAAATTTACAAAAAGAGGACAACATACCTTATGGAAGAAATTACTTTGGCAATAGACCCTCCTTGCATTTTCTAGAGATATTTTCCAAGTATTCTCCAAGTAATGAAAAAAAGTCATGTCTAATTATTAAATGTGTCATTTGTATTACAATTGATCTATTGTGATGTCAAAAATTTATGTTAAATTATAAGTGTGACATTTGGAAAAATTAGCGAACAATTGAAAAGATTTAATTTAATATCCTGTATTGGTTTGATATATATACTCCTCTGAAAGGTTATGTTAAAATCATCATTATTAAAAAAAGGTGACATGGAGAAATAACTTGAATTAGGTTAATTGTAATCCATGTCGTGGAAATATGTCAAGATATGATATAATAGTAAATATAAATATGAAATCATCATGTAAGAATTATGAATGAATATAAAAAGCATTTTGTTAATTACGCCACAACCAAAGGGCCATATAAGAGTTAACCTCTCTTGAAAATATGGAAGCACTTATGCAAAATAAATTCATGTCGCTTGGTTATGAAAAACATTTCTACAATTGTTACATAATTAGCTCTCGGATAGAGTCAAAAGCCTTGTAACTCAACTAACACCTCTTGATATAAACGCGATCAACTTACTTGAGAAAAATCCACTTTACTGCAAAGTCATGAATGGCATGACTCTAAGTTTTGAAAATCCAACTTTTATATTGGATTTTCTCCTCCATTTACCTTTTTGGTGGTCAAATTGTATATTGATGAAGCTGGTGGCTTCCCTTACAATGTTTTTTTAGACATTTTGGCATAGGGCCTGCTCTACGACTACGAGGCAATTAAACATTTAAAAATAAAAAATATTACATATCTATTTATTCTTTTGTGTGTGTGGAAAGTATCAATGTTTAGCTAAAATTAAATTGAAAAGACCCAAATACATTAGTAATTTTGCATTTACAAAAGTGAGAGTAGCAAATTGGCTTACTTGGGTGTCGATCATTAGTCAAGTAACAATTTTGCAAAAATTTTTTTTTTTATCATAAGAGTCCAAAACTCAAAAAAAATGATACGAAACACTCTCTATAAATAAGAGAACCCCTGCTCCCCATTCAAGTGACCAAAATTTTTCTAGAGAATCAAAATTTTGCCAAGATACTACAAGTTCTCTAGCATTCTAAGGGTCTAGAACCATGAAATTGCATAGCCTCTCCTTTCAAGTTCCATCACCAATACATATTGTTTAATTTCTTGAATCTTATTTTCAATACTAACAATGAGCATTGAGTGCGTTTTGCAGATTTCAATCCAGGACACTTGCTCAGGAGGTTGCATCTCGCCACATGCAATGCAATCCATGCCTATGTAATTGTGAATGCATATTCAATGTTTTGATCCATTTAATCTTGCATAAATGTTTAGAATGATGTTAGGATAGATTAGAATATCTGAAAAACTATAAATTGTAATTGGAATTTGATTGATCTGAGAATAATTAAAGAAATATGTCCCTTGGGCAGATCGACACTTGAGTAGAGACTTGAGTGCCGAATCAAGCATCCTAGTACTCAGGTCTCCATTTTGTAGAAAATTTGTCATGAACTCCTGATACACAGTTTCGTGTTTTGCTTACTGGTGATATTTGATTTGTTGAGATAATTTGATAATGACATGATAAAAATAGTGAGCATGATCAATTGATTTATTTATCCTCGACATTAGGTAAGAACATTTTTTCAATAGGGGTATTTTGGAGCATGATCAATTGATTTATTTATCGTCGACTTTAACAATGATGGTAAGAACATTTTCAATAGGGGTATTTTGAAGAGTACATAAAAGTGCAACTCAAGGAGGGAAATTCTCTTAATAGTAGTGTAGATAGAGATAAAAGAGATATTTCTTTATGTTTTTCTTAGTTTTTCTTCATAAAAAAAAGTGGTGAGTCCATGTAATTCCCCTCTAGATTAGGGGGAATCAATATTGTTAGTCGAATCACCATTGTGGGAAATTCGAGAACCATGTTTAGACCTCCGTTTTTTGGGTCGAGAGTCATGGTTCTCAAATTGGCGACTCCACTGGAAAATTGAAACTTTGTAGATATGACCAATTGTTCAATAGTCTTTGATTGGTCTATTTTTGCAGAGGTTAAATTCATGTATACTTCAATAGTACGCTCTTCTGAAAAATCAGTATAATAGCCCTTTTGCACAATTAACCCTTCTTCAGCTGCTAGCATCTCAACCCAATTTTGGATCTGATCTGCACCAATTTTATTTGGTTCCAACAGCATGCAAAGTATCTCGCTATCCTCTCCATGAACCAGGCCTAATGTTTGCACCGTGCGATGACCGCCTCCTTGTTCTTGGTCCCATTCCCTCACACCCTTTGCGATTCTTTTAATCACTGAGTCATTTGTGGACAAGATGGGTATGTTGTACAAATCAACCCAAGGAAGTGCCCCAATCGTTGCGATGCCTCTTGCTCGAGAAACCTCAAACGGGCCTTCATCAGGCTTGTGCAAACGCATATCAGGCATGGTCTTATTGGTGTTAGGCTTGTAATATCCAAGCTCATGCCTAATGGTGGGTAAAGCCTTTTTTGTTGGGTGTGCTTCATTATAAAGAAATATTGGCACTGCAATGGGCAAAAAGAAGTTATAGAGAAAGAAAATATTCTCATAGAAATGAGTTCAAATATGTTTTAAGCAGAGTAATGTTAGGAACATAACTTTTTTACAACTGCTGACATGACTTGTTGTGGTTTAAACAATATTACTTTTTTATGGATTTATCACTGAGACCACTTTATTATACCTCAATCACAACAGGCTATATCAATAGTTGTAAAACATGTAATGTCCGTAGACATATTGTTTCATGTATAGCTACATTTTTGTGCTTAGCTTGGCAACAAATGAAAGACACTTGAGAAGGGTTAAACTAACCTTGGAATTGATTGCCAATGTCTGCTGCCATTGCCCTTGCAAGCCAAACTGCTTCATCCAATGATGCCTGAGCCAGTGGATGGATAAGAATGTCATCCACAACACCAAGCCGGGGATAATCCCCGGTGTGCAACTCAAGATTAATGGCTCCAAATGCAGCCTCCACCATGGCTAGGACAGTTTGTTGCAAGGGACTGTAAATGGGACTCCCCGTGATATTTTGCACATATGATACAAGAGTGAACCGAACCCTATTATATACTTTGTCCTCAAGTTTGCTCACAATGACAGTTTCTGGGTTAAGCCTTGCAGCTTGCTCAATCTCATCAAGGGCAGTAAGGTTACGTGATTCTGAGATAAAGACCTTGCAGCATAGTAGCACGGATTGGTCTATGGTTTTCTTCTTGTCCTTTTGCAAGAGAAGCAAACATTCAAGTAAAGCAATTCAGTTTAGAAGAAGGGTACGCAGAACAAACTCCTTTTGTTACTAATTGCAAGTGAATCTCTAGGTACCATTTATTTATTGGATCTAATGTATAAAATGTCATCTCATTTAAAACTTTAAATAACATGACATTGAATACATTTTTTGATTTGTAATTTTTAATCTCAATCTTAAAACTAGGCCAACTCAAGGCATTTTGGTACACAAATTTTAAATGAAATATTTTCTAATATTTAAATATCTATTAAATGTTATTAACTATTTTATTTTATGAAAAAAAAAAAAAATCAAATATCATGTATTAGACTTTAAATAAATACCAAGGACCTAGAGTTCATAATTGAGATTATACTCTGTGAATCTTTTTTTTTTTTTATTAGATATTATTGACTAATAGTTGGAGGTCTTAGATAATGGCCTAAGTAGCCTATGAGTAGATGCTAGCCCGACCATAAAATAGATCAACTTCAAATGGAAATTATCATTTTTTTTTTTCAAATCTAAAGCCCCCACATTGTATTGAGGGTCAAACAAAGTAATAAATTATCTTATCCCTGTTTCGTTATCAAGTGCCTATCCATTTATTTTCCTCATCTTAATTTGTTTAGAAGTTATGTATAAGAATGTTACATCCACTCATTTTCTTCATTTATTAAGTTGAAGTTGAAACTAGTGATCATCAAAATACTAGTAACTAGTGAATGATCAACTACTATTTGACTCATTACCATTATTATGTGGTTGAAAATTTGGATCAACAGAAAAATAAATAATTCATTTATATTTATTAAGTAATTTTAAACTAAAAACTGAAATCCAAGTCATTTTCTTCAAATATCAATTTCCATCCAAATAAACCATAACTTAATTCCTAAAAAATACAAACAAAGAATATATCACATTTCCAAATCCTATATTCCACATACACACTGAACATAACCACATCAGAAGCTCAAAATTCACTAAACATTTATTGTCCCAAAACAAAAGTAACCAAGAAACAAATTAAAACACACAGAGTCACACAGATACTTACCTCGGTAACAGCAATGGAACCAAAGGATTCAAGTCCAACATCAGAGTTTGAGGGACAGAAATTGGCAACGGAGTCCGTAGCAGAAATGGGACTCGACGATAATAAAGCCCTCGAAGGTTCCGTGGCGAACACTGCCAAAATCACCACGATCTTCATTCCCAAACCCCAACACCAGCCTTTCATCTCCCCCATCAACGAAGAATTCTATCAGAGAAGAGAAGTTTAAAGTTTAAAGTCAAAGGTCTGGAGCAAAAGAAAGAGAGAGAGAGAAGAGAAATAATTTTATAGTTGTGAGTGAGTGTGAACTGAGAAGTGGGAGAGAGACAAAATGAAAACAGGCGGGGTGGGTGGCGTTTTTTTAAAGAGAATAAATTCAATAAAAAGCTGATGTAGAAGGTGAGTTTTACACCCTCCAATAATATAGTGACACCTCAAATTTTAATAACAAAAAATTTATAGCCTACCACATTCAATCAATTCTCACTTTCTCATCTCTCTAAATTACTGAATCACCATAGCAGGACCATCACCATGGCAGGAACTTCCCAACTGCCTCCTCTTGTGGGCCCTGAACTCACACCATCACCATAGGTAATGCCACCGGCGCCACCACCAGTGGTGGCCGCTGATCCATCCTCTCTCTTTTGTTTTTATTAGGGGTAGCAAAAAAAGCCCAAACCCATTAGTCCACCTAAACCCACTCACTAATTGCCTAACAAAACCTACTTATTTAATAAATGGACAAATAGATGTTAACCCAATTAGACCCAATTAAGTTGAGTTTAATTGAGCTTTAATTAAGTTGCTTATTGCACATTTACAAAAAGCCCAAACCGGATAAATTGGAGAGAAATCATGGGAATCAGGGGTAGTTATGTCATTGCATGCCTTTCTTGAGAAGTCACTTCTTCATTATGCCTAAACAGTGCAGTACTCCCTACCTTTAGTTTTGATCACACCCATTCATGTCTTGGCTCTTATTAAATTGAGAAATATGAGCCATTGGATATTGTTGACCTTTTGAGAAATTTTTTGGCCACGTTTTGTACTGTAGATATTTACTATGATAGTTTGGATATTGCTTTTATTCTTTTATTCTTAAATCTTAGATACAATCTTAATTAATAAAATGGAAAATATATTTTAATCCCTCGTAATTTGGGACTATCACAATTTTTTTTTGGTAAAAGGGACTATCACAATTTAGCTCACAGATTTTGTTATAGTTTGATTTCCTAAAGTTTGGATTAAAATTAAATGGTTTGAACAATTTTATTTTAATCCAAACTTTTAGGGGTGAAATGCAATAATTGAAAAAAACTTGTGGGACTAAAGTTATTAGGTCAAAAGAGGTTAATTGGTTTGTCCAAAAAATACAAAATCTCTTCATTTAGACTGAATCTTAAGAATTTCATTTTAATTCACACTTTAAGAGGTGAAATGTAGCCATTAAAAGTTTGTTGAGAGGTTAGAAGTCTTTGATTTTTGTTAACGTTAAACTTTTGAAAGGCTATATTTTTCAATGTCATTATTCTATATATATATATATAGCTTTAATTTTTTAAGGATTCCATATTAAGACTCTTATATTTAGACCTTTATATTAGAATTTTGCTACATCATATTTTATTTAAATTATAAAATAGATAGTTCTATATGCATATACAATCATAATAAATGTCTATTAATACTTACCCATAATTGTAAAATTCCACATTTAGAAACAAAATAAAAAAGAGAATATCATATTTTTGGGGGTATTTTTGTCATTTTAGAGATTCTAATAGGTTTTGGTCATTTTGGAGGTTCCAAGGGTATTTCAGTAATTTTCCTAAGTTTTAATTGTTTTTTCATCATTTTATAGGCTTTAAGGGTATTTTGGTAAATTTCAAGGTTTAAGGAGTATTTAGGTCATTTTAGAGGTTTTAGGACATTTTAATTATATATATGCATAAAATAAATGGGTAATTGGCTGGGTTGGGTTTTAACTTAGATAATTGGTTGGGTTGGGTTTGGGTAATATCTACTTTATTAAATGAGTTTAAATGGGCTATTGGGTTTTAAAGGCCCAACCCATTTAATACCCACTCAAATCCACCCATTTGACACCTTTACAATTTTTTTTTTTTCTTTTTTTTTTTTTTTTTTTTACTATTTGTTTCTTACCATATTTTTCTTCTTCTCTAATTGAAGAACCTTGACTCAATAACTTAAAGAAATTAGGATGTCATGTAATATCAAGATTAAAATTAATAATATGGGAAACGAAAAAAGAAAAAGAAGCAAAAAAAGCTTGAAGATTCAGCCATCGTTAAAAGAAAGTTGAAAAAGAAAGATAAAAAAGAAAGAAGATGGAAGCAGAATATTTTGGTCACAGTTAAGAAAAAATACAGAAGAGAAACAAAAAAAAGATGAAGATATTATGTATGAAAACAAATAATAATAATAATAATAATAATAAAAAAAGTAGAGAAAGGGGGAAATTTGGGTAAAAAAGAAAGTAAAACAAAAAAGAAAAGGAAAGAGGGTCGACTGGTGGCCACCACTGGTGGTGGCGCCGGTGGACATGGTAGCGTTGTTTTAGGCCACGGAAAAGGTAGGTGCCAGTCTGGCAGAGCAAGGGTCTGCCATGGTGATTTGGCGGCAGCGAGGATCCAGAGAAATAAGAAAAGGAAATTGATCGGCTGTGATTCGATTTAATCTTTTATTTACAAAAATCTGAGGTGTCACTGTGTTATTGGAGGGTGTAAAACTCATCTTCTACACTAGCTCCTTATTGAATTTATTCAATTTTTTTAAATAGGAAAGAGTTTACCTCCAATCAGTTTGGAGGAATCTTATTACAACCCACTGGGCGACTATTGAAATTATTATTCAGATGTACTTTTAACGAGACATGTGATTTCTTTAAATAATACATCATAATAGTTTTTATGAATTATCATGTAGTAAATTGAAGGAAAATTTCTCCAAAATAGTTAGAGATAAATTGTGTTCTTCTAATCTAATAATAGCTTTTATGATACACTAGCAGGTCTTGCGCGATGCGCGGTTTATATTATAAGTTGTAGTATGACAAAAAAGGTTATGTAATGAATGTTGAAGATATGTCAAGGATAAATATTTCAATACCAAAATATAAAAGAAATACAACAAAGATTATTTAATGAAACTTCATCTGTGTCGGAAAAGCCTCCTTTGCAAAGTCCCTGAGGTTCTAAAAAAACTCTAAAATCTGAATTTTTTTTTCTTCTTTCTCGAAGATAATGATCAAGCCAAACTATCGTGAACATTTGAGTTAGATGATTTATTATTTTTTTAAAGATTTATTACTGAAGGTTAATATTTCTTATCTTTAAAATTTTGATAATCTTTATCAATATTTAAGAATTGAAGTGAGATGAGACACTTGTCAATTGTTGGAATGATACATTTTGCAGAACAGGCGTTGGAGTGAGACACTTGGCAAAACCTTAGGCTCTGAAGCTTGAGGTTTCTGCTTTTATATATACTAGTCGCAGACCCGCGTGATGTGCGGAATAAATAATTATTTTGTCATGTTGTAATTGGCTTAATCAATATTGTTGTTGCATATAAGTAATTCTTTATTTTTTTGTTTGAATTTATTTTGTAAAAGTGTTGGAAAATGTAATGTAAACAACGATTTAAAAGTTGGAGAGCCATTTAAAACTTGATAAATAAAAAATAAATATCAATGCTAAAAATAAATATCTGCATAAAAATAAAAATAAAAGGAAGGGCCACAAAAATGTATTAGTCAAATAAAAATCAATGCTAACAAATAGGAATTTAAAACCTTGAAAATAAATATTATGCATTTCTAGAAAATTTAAAGAGGTTATTGAGTGTAGAAATCAAAGTGCCCGTATTACTTATATGCAACAACATAAATATTATGCATTAAGGTGTTCTTACAAATGTCAAACATAAACTAAATTGTAAAACATGAATTAATGAATTACACAATGACGGAATCAAAATTGTGAAACATGAATAGAAGTTGTATAGCATACCAAGCCCTAGGCACCTAGAGGCCAATAATTATCACATTATCGGCAACCAACCAAAGCCAAATTAGCCAAAAACCATGAAAAGTGCAATGAAAAACATGTAGAAGATCTCGAAAAACTAAAACTAAAACCTCACCTCGAAGGAATTTTCCAAATCATATCGTCCTTTGGCAACTTTTATGGAGGTGGGGAGACAATATGAATTAGATTGCCATATATATATACACAAAACTTAATTAAATGCAATGGGCGGCATTGGAAGGGTCTGATTATGAAAAGGTAGTAGTGTGGAATTAATGGTTAATGAATAAAGAGGGCTAAAAAATGTGGCAATGTGAGAGAGAAGAGGAAGAGCCGGAAGAGAAAGAGTTAGAAGGAAGAGTAAAAGACATGAAATAGGATTGAATTGATGAGGAGAGGAAGAGTCAAGAGAGAGAGAGAAAAATAGAGAATTTATGAGGAGGCGTAAGAGAGAGAGAGGAATGAATTTATGAGTACATTGAGGAGGAGGTAAGAGAGAGAGAGAGAGAGAGAGAGAGAGAGAGAGAGAGAGAGAGAGAGAGAGAAGATGATTGAATTTATGAGTACATTGAGGATGAGAGAGAGATATGAGGAGATGTGAGTCAACAAAGGGAGAAAATATGACAAAATAGGAGGTCATTTAAAATTTTAAAATTGTGAGGGGAGGAAGAGACAAAGACAAAAGGAGAAAAAATAGGAATGAATTTATGACTATTAATTATTGTATAGATTATAGAATCAATTGGAATAAATGAGGAAAAAAATAATTGGAAGAGAGGAGAAAAAACGTGGGAGAGAGAGAAAATAGGGGAAGTAAAAAAAAATGATAATCAATTGGAATAAATGAGGAGAGAAATAATTGGAAGAGATGAGAAAAAAAGTGGGAGAGAGAAAAGAGAGAGTTAATAGAGCTTTTAAGGAGAGGAAAAAAAAAATTGTGGAAGGAAAGAAGGAAGGAAGACTAACCATTGGCTCACCAGGGCACTCCAAATCCAACGTGGTAGTATTTGGGAAGGTTAAAAAAATTTCTCTAAGCTTCACCTATTAGTTCTTATAATAAATTATAAATATAGATTATAATTAAGACTTAGTGCATATATGATGAATCTTTATACAGTCCAAAAGCATTTTCTCTTTAATAGGCAGCCATGAATCCAAGCATAGGCTTGGAGGGATTTGGCACAGGCTTGGAGGTTTTGGCTTTAGATTTTTGTCCGTTGTATGCCGCGATATAAAGGTAGTTCCTGTGTTACGGGTGAATGGTGCCATGGATTAGTTTGGGCTTTGGATGAGCCAAAACAATGATGGAGGTCGTCGATTTGGTAGGAGTTCGACACCTTTGAAAAGACAAAGAAACATTGTCAAGAAACTTGTCCAAATCTCCCATATCCTTAATTTGAGATGGAAAGGACAAGTCTCCAAGAGATGGAAGAGCTTGAAAAAGGACCAAATTAATAATAAAGTAAAAATGATAAAAATGGAAAGATCAAATAAGGTAGAAAACTTAGACTGCCTAGAGAAGTGGTAGAGGTCATGGTACCACTCGAAGCAGCCTTGATGGAAGAAGAGATGATTGGCAAAGCATCCATTGAAGCTTTGGCTGCAATCTCTTCTTTTTTAGCCTCTTCTTCACATATCTTCTTTTCTCAAACAACCTACTCCATTTTCTTTTTCTCCTCGAGCACCTCATGTGCTTTCTTCCTTGCAGCCTCCTCATCCTTCTTTTTATTCTCAACCTCCTCTTTCTCCCTCTTCTTCCTTTTCATCTCTTCCTTCACAGCCTTTTCCTTCGCCTCCTTCTCCCTCTTCACCTTCATTTTCCTCTTTATCTCCTTAATTCTCCTCTCCTCCGCCTCTTCCTCTAACTTTTTCTTCTTTTCTTCCTCCTTGATTCGCCTCCTCTCAGCCTCATCCTCCCTTCTTTTAGCTTCAACGGTAGCAATAAATTTCCTAGCCTCCTCCTCCTTTAGTTCTAGTTGTTGATCCTCCTATGCTAATCTTCTATTAGCCTCACCCAACTCAGCCTGTAGCTGCTTCTGGCTATTAATATTTTGAGTGATAGAAGCCAGGTAGCCTGATCCTCATCATCCTCCTCAACTACAACCAATGGCGCATCAACAAGAGCCATAGTATCCTCGATCGAGGCATCTTCTTGACTTAGTGAATCAGATGATATCTCCACAGTCTTCTGCTTCTAGGACACAGTCATCTTGGCATAAGTCTTTAACACTTTGTTTTCTGCCAGAAGACTAGGGGACTTTTGTGGATACAACAGCAACAACAGGGTCAATTTCTTCAACCTTAGGGGTTTTCTTCTTGGTCAAAGCCCGAGTCCCTTGCTCAGGAGCTGCTGACAGTTGAGGAGTAGGATCCTGCAAAACTGAGGCTTCTTTGGCCTTCACAAAAGCTGCATTTTGGATAAGGCTCGCCTGACAAGAGACCATTAATGTGTTTCTAAGGTTATATGCCACTTCAGGCAGTTGGGCAGTACTCTCACTAACTTTATCAGTAACTACATCTATTAGTCTGATTAGAGGGTCAAGGTCAAAACATACTTCAGCAGCAGTTTGTCTCTGGGAGGAAGAATCACCACTCCCAAGCACCTTCTTTCCAATTGAAGAGACTTGTTGAAGGGACGTCGAAGCCACGTAACTGGCTACATGTTCCATGCCAGCACCTGAAAAGGACAATGGAAGTAAGATACCTAATAATAAGATCATATAGCATCAACCTAGTAAGAAAGAGAAATACTTGGTAGTTGGTGCACCAAAAATAAAGGACAGCTGTCACGATCCGAACCCAAACCAAAGATTTAGGTACATGACTTGTCATATTTAATACTAAGCTTAGTTTAGAAGTAATAGAACAAGAGATTTAAACCTGTAATGTAGAGAAAACTAGCAACCAAAAATGGAGCAGAGCAAAACTAGATATCCATAATATAATCAATCAGAAATGTCATTCTAATACCCCAAAAACCATAATTCTCCTACTAAAAATATCTCATCTTGAAACACAATAAATAAACCTTAAACTATATCCTGAACGTCGTGAAATTAACGAGTTTACAATCCTTAATAAAATTTAGAACAATAAAACCAATCTACTAACATTTCTCTCTAATATAATGTAGTCTTCACTTCACAGTTCCAATAGTCACCAATTAGTCAGATTCAAAGAGTTCACTATACTAATCTGAAAAGTGAGGAAGGGAAGGGGGTGAGCTTGATTGCTCAATAAGAGACTCAATTCACAGAGATTCTTCCACGACGAAAATAATAAATATTTGCTTAAATAATACATTTGCTTCACCAAACAGTCACCAATAGTATTAATGATTATTCAGTATAGACAATACATGACAAATTTCTTAGTTTCTAGAAATAGATAAGTATTCTTATAAAACTTTGTCAAATTCAATAAGCAATGTATAAGAACGATATACTTAATCATAAGATTGTTTTCCACAATTCAATCTGTAAAGAACGATAAACAGTAAATTACTGTATTAAAAACATTAGCCAAACAAGACTTATGCTGCTAAACAATCAGTGGGTGAGTCCCATGGGAAACAATATCCTCAAAGAGGTAAACAATAACAATAGCTCATGAGCAACGATAACAATACAATGGCTCCGAAGAGCAACAATACAATACCCCACACCACAATATACGATACCTCGGCCGAAGGCCAACACTTAACCCTGTGTTGGCATAGGTTGTAGACAGTCTAGCTGACCATTTGAAAACATTTTACTTTTCTTAAAAACTTCATAAACACAATTATATAATACAATAATTAGTATAAGGAACTAACAATGATTTAAAATTTATAGGTTTCACTCTTTGAAATCTATATATATATATATATATATTGAGAGATGTCATGATCTGAAGTCCACTTACCTTGAATAGCCAAGGCCAAGTTTTGCCTCCAATGTCTAGGGCGATATCAACTAGAACCTAAAGAAAGATTAGATGACCCAATAAGGATAGGTACAATACTTAACTATCAATCTAAGCGAAGATAAAACTCTAAGGAACATATAAGGATTTAATATTGATACCTAATTAATCAAATTCTCAATTTTCTGCTAAACTATTTAAACTCATTAAGGCAGCCCTAAAAATATAACATAACAGTACCTAAAATTATAACATGGCAGTGCCTAAATATTATTTTAATTCCATCAAAACTCCTTTAATATTTAACCACCCACTACCAGTATTTATCCATAACCAAAGTAATCTTTAAACCTTGCATTAGCCCCCATAAGGATTTCTTTCCATATTGTAATTAACCTACAGTTTACAATTAACAAGTCAATCATGCCCACAACTATCACTTTCTTTATGAAACAATGGTGATAAAATTAATGTCTCAATGTTTGTAGAATTCCAATCATAATAACCCATCACAATAGTGAACGCCTATGTACTATATTTTCCCATCATATCTCTTACATTAGTCCATATATGTATTCCGTAACAGCTCCTATAACATAACATATATTGCACCATAACGCCTATGGTGATAAAATTAATGTCTCAATATTTCTAATATAACATATATTGCACCATAACAGCTCCTATATATCATCCTGACCAACATTAGATGTCTTATATATAACCCTAGAATTATCACACACCATGTATAATAATAGGCTATGGACATCGCACGGATTTAATTCCATGATACAATAATTTCAACATTTGATATATATATATATATATTCTAATACGAAATTCCAGTAACTTACCCTATGAATATCACCTGTTGCTACTTAGAGAATAAGGATTCAGCAATAGGCTAGAGAAGGAGAACAATTGAACACGTACAACAAAAAGGAAGGGAGGCCTCTATTCAACGTGTGACTCTAAATCATGAAGAGGAGTGATATAATTATGAATATATGTGAACACAACAACCCTAATTAGGGTTTAGGCCAATTTATTATAATAACCCTAGTTAATATATTTATTGTCTATTTAACCCCTCCACAATAAATAACTCTTATTAAAATTCTTTTCTTAAATATCCAATCTAATTTAGCCCACTATTGGGCCTATTTAAGAATTAAATGAAATCATCTTATACAATTTTTAAATTAAATTTTAACTATGTGTTGAAACTTAACTGGTTGAAAAATACTAATTATGTTAAAAATTTTGGGGCGTTATAACAGCAACCCTGAATGGCCTCGATTAGGTCATCTCCATTATTAAAGTTAGCCATGTAGGCTTCCCACCAGCTGTTAAATGATGAAGATGACATTGGGCGCATAAAGAAAGGACTAAACTTGAATTTCAGTATCCTATCTTTAGCCAAAATGCTCACTTGCTCGGCCTCCTCTTTTAAGATCGAGACCCTTGTACTCCAAGTAGTATTTCGGGTCCAAGTTGGAGGTACTGGCAGTAATTGGACAAAACCAAATTGCCTCGCCACGAGCGAGGGATAGTAGACCTCCACTCCAGCATTAGAGGCCTTTATTACCACTAAGTCCCTTGATTGGAGGCAGGCACACCATGCAGCATCGCCCTTAAAGTACCCTCAGTTCGTGAAGCTCTTGAAGTCTTCAGAATCATACCTCTTAGCCTCGAAAGGCATAAAGTCCTCAGGCTGCCGCTTCCTTGATGGGTTACTAAAAAGAGCAAAGCAAGTAGGGAAGCTGGGGACTTCGACAGCATACCTGGCGTGCATCCAGGCTTCCCTATAAGACTTCAGCTCCCTCATGGGGTGGAGTTTAGGAGCAATGGTGGGGAAGCATGAGTACGCCCACATCTGCATGAGCCACAACGGTTCTTTGTGGGACTATTTAGGATCGGTGCTAAATAAGTACATAGCCCAATAGAGCTCGCCTTGAACAAAAGAGCTTAGGTCCACACAAACCCCATTCACTAAGGCTTTGGCAATGGGAAGATCATTATGTGTGACGCGTTTGGAAGAGGTGTAGACCAAGAATCGACATATCCACAAGAAGTAGAAGCAGCACTCCTCTCGATAAGAAACGCGCGAGCCTGATGCTCCCTTCATATTTTTTATGAATGAGACATAGTTTAAGTTCTCACCTGCAAGAACATCCTCCTTAAGGCCTTTGCCATAGGGCATTTGGTTGTGAATAGATTTTCCATCGAGGGGTAGGTAAGTCAGAACAAAAAGGTCAGCCATAGTTAGCATCAAGTACCCCTCAGGAAAAGAAAAAGTATTGGTCACTAGGGACTAGAACAGTATCAAAGTCGTCAATAGATTTGAATTCATTGGGAGTTCGAACTTCGAAACATTTTTTTGATACTAAGTAAAAGACACAAGAACCCATTACACAAGGACAGAAGAGTTGATAGTAGAGCTAACATGAATTACATTAACAAAAAAAGTGGCTGCCTTGGTGGCCATGGAGCTTACTTCCTGTAAGATAAGAGGAGGAGCTGCTTTGATTTGCATTTGAAGCTTATGATGGTGCTGGAGATATTGGAGGTCTTCAAAAATGGGGATGAGCTGCCATCTATGTTTGCTATGAGTGTCACCCAAATTTTCCAAGCTCTTATCCCTAGTTAGCACTATTAAGTTTCTAAAGCCCAGCTTGAAGGCCATTAGAGTTGCATCTCGGATTGCTGTAGCTTTTGTGATGGTTATGTCCCTAAGCCTTGTGCTTTGACAGCCTGCAAAAATGGTCTGACGCTGTCTTGTTTTCCCCAAAAAAGCTATCCCTTGCCATCTGCTCTTTTTGCTTGATTTTCCTGCTGTGATTACTAGAAGATCCCAATTTTTCTGAAAGCAATGTTGGATTGTATGCTTATTTTGATGATCTCGCCTTTGATGATTTTTGCTTGGTTCCAGTGTTGCAATTGTTGCTTCCCTGAACCTGTACATTAAAGATTTGGCCATTAGCATAGTTTCCATAGGGTTAGGGTGTTTGCCTTCAAAGATGACTTGATTTCTGTGGAGCCATATACACCAAAGTGTTGTCATGACCCTAGGTAGAGTTTCTGAAAAAACTAAACTAAGGTGCAGAATTGAGGAAAAGATCCTGGATCCATTGTTGCACTGTGATGTGTTGTATCATAAGATTTCTTCTGTTGATGTCAATTCCAAACCAAACTGCTCTAGCAAAATTGCATTGGAGGAACAGGTGGTCAATAGATTCTTCTTCATAGTTACAAAGACAACATGTGGTTTCGCAAGGGATTCTTCTTCTATTTAGCTCATCCTTCACAGGGATAGCTTTATTGAGGATTTTCCAAGTGAAGAGTAAAACTTTATAAGAGAGTTTAATTTTCCAAAGTAGGTTCCAAAGCTTGTGGTTATGTACTCCCTGGTCTGGAGGACCATTGTTTGTGTTTTGGTTTTGGTGGATACCTAGCTTCTTCCATCTATTGAGCATGGAAGGAGCCAACCTCATTACCCAACTCGCCCAATGCTCAGGAACCTTATACCAAGTCACGGAGGTGGTGAAACTATCCCATTCTTCCCACTTCATTTATTTTTTTTGATAGGGACAGGCAAGACTATGGTGGAAAGGAAAAATAGGGGCAAGATTCTCAGGATACAACCTAAAGCTAGGACCTAGGACAAATCAAGGGGGTGAAGAAGTAGAAGCAGAAGAAGAAGAAGACTGTCTCTCCTTAAGAGGGACTAGAACCTCCCTGATGCTTTGGCCAGCAAGAAGGTCCTTAATAATGCGAATAACATCATCACAGATGTTAGTCTGAGTAGAAGATTTTCCCATCGAAGAAGAAGTAAAATCAAGGCGCAAGAAGAAGCAAGGTTACAGACAGTTTGAGAGAGACAAAAGCTTGAAGATGAAATGATAAGAATTCGAAAGTAGAAAAGATGAAATGACTACTGAGCAGTGAAACTACTATTTAAGTTGTCTTTCATTCATTTAAGAGCCTATTAAAGCTAGCATCACCATCAGAAGCTAAAGCGTACTTCGTAGCTTATTTTCACACGTTTGGCAAAGAATATTTACCGAATTGCATGTGAGGGGCATATGTTAGTACAAAATTCAAAAATTATGATGTGGCAAATGAGCTGGCAAAAGCGCCAGTAAAAGGCAAACATGTGGACTAAATAATGGTCAAGACTAGTGTCATTTAAAAGCTAACACATAAACCAATAAAAAAGAGACACGCGTTAATTAACTTTAAAGCCATACAGATGACATATGGCAATTGGAATTATGTGCACGTAGTGGAGTCAAAGCATATTCCTGAAAGTTCTAACTGATAAGAGTAATAGGCCACGATCAAGGCAGTTATCAAGCAACAGATACTATTTACATGTGATTTGAAGAGCAAATCAAGGAAAAAGATAACCGTTAGAGTCAAGCTATAAATAGAAGACTTAAACATTCAGAAAAACACAACACAAACCCCCCAAAAAATCCCAAATAGAACTTTTAAGAGATCAAAAGAGAACACTTGAGAACTTAAAGAGCTGTTACTTGTGAGAAATGTAGGTTTTAGCCTTTTTGAGAGAACAGTTAATTTAGGAGAAAGTTTTTTGTGATTGGTTAGTTTACATGCTTGTAAGTATTCCTTCGATGTGTTGAATACATGACAATGTACTAATTTTTACGTGAATATTACTTTTTTTCATGCACTTGTTACCTCAATTTGATCTCATATTACTTGATTTAAGGCTCTTGACCTCAATATGCACTGTTTGATGCTCTTAGGGTTTGATTCGATTATGATTATGATTTTCATGATGCTATTGTCTTGGGATTTAGTTAATTAATTAGTTTACTTACTTTTTGTCATTTACTTTACTGAACTTTATTTTTCTTGCTTACTTGTATTTAATTAATGAAGTCCTTTGGGCAAAGGCAAGAACCGAGTCTACAAGCCTTTTAGATCGAAGTCATATTGTGGTTTTAATCTTGTTGTAAGGCATTAGACCCTCTGTAAGTATAGTTATTTGTTTCCATTAGACAAATTGGTGACCATTCTTTTTAATTTCTAGTTTGACAACAAACAAGTTGTCTTAGGATTCAAAAATAAAAATACCAGTGGTTTGTGTACAAATTATTAGTCTCGCCAGCCCACGATAGAAATAGGATAGGATTATAGAATAAATCTAGTTACTGTTTTTATTTAGAACTCCATGCCAGCAAACCACAACCGCGATCCACACATAATGACGCCCAATGCCAGATCGGCAAACAAACAACCACTAGATCGAGTGCACGATTGAGTCATGGGATCGCCGATTCAGGCACCCACAACCCATGACCATGGCCACTGGCGAGAGTGAAGCTCATATTTTAACTAAAAGATGCTATCCTGAATACCCAAGGTTATCAAAAAAAAAAACTACTAAAAGATGATTTTGGTGGTCCAGATGGGAATGCTCTTTGAATATGAGCAAGAGAGAGAAACATTCAAAAAAAAAAAAAAAAAAAAGAGCAAGAGAGAGAAACAAAAGATTGCAAAATGAGAACAGTAGAATGCAACGTGGCACCAAAAAGAGCACAACTAGTGCAACATGGCTGAACAAAAGAGAGGCAAAATAAATTCAATTGCTCCATTTTTATATATTAGCAAAGAAATTAGTTTTAGTTTCTTAAAGTAATAAATTACACCGAATTTGGTCTCTCAATTTAATAAAGTTTATTACAAAATTTGAATTTAGTACTAACCCATTCGAAATTATGGTATTTGCATATGTGAATTGTGATTTTGGGGTTTTGATGGTTATGCCACTTCTAATTAATACAACAATAAAATTAAGACATTTATGTTGAAATTATACTAATCAATCAAATCCACTATAATCAAATAAGGAAATACAAATACAATGGAAATAATGTAGAGTTACTTCACAATAAGATTACTACCAATAACATGACTTTGCCAAAATTTCCTTACTTTAATTCAATTGAACCTACAGTGGACACTAACCTTGGAATGAGACACACTTTTTTTATGCCAATAGCATCCATAGACACCCATATATATAGGTGAGGGAAGACGAAATTTCTTACCTTGAAAAGGTTATATTCCAAGCATCATGAACCATGTATTGTACTTGCTTAATACTTGCATTAAATGGAACAATGTATTTAAATTATTAATATTTTATATATATATATATTATATATATATTATATATATATATATATATATATATATATATATATATAATAATATATATATATTCCAAGCACCATGAACCATGCATTTTACTTGGTTAATACTTGCAATAAATGGACACATTGTTTAACACAAATAATTTAAATCTATGCTTAGTTTAAGAGGAATGATACATTGAATGATTGTTATTTCTTTTCAAAGAAGAGTGATATATGTACTAACTAAAAGATAAGATTGAAGGTTACATGAGTGGGGTACTTGGCAAAACCTCAAGCTCTCACAGGATGAGGTCTCTGCTTTTTTATTTATATATATATATATATATTTTAGTATAGATTTTAGACGAATCAACATAATTACTTTTGGCACCCCATCCCCATCACCCTCAAGTTCCGATTCTGGTTTGTCCTTGATTACTTTTGGTTGGAAGGCTATTTTTGGGAATGAAAGAATTAATATCTACTCGGCCATTAACTGGAGGACTTTGCAATCCTTTGGTTTTCGGTAAAACGGTCTCGGGTTGAATTGACAAGGACAAAACCTTCTGTTCAATTGGCTTGGACGTCAAAACCTTCACTTCAATTGGCTTGGACAAAACCTTCACTTCTACGCATTTTTGGCTCTTGTATTTATCGTATTTCACTACCTCGACTTTATCTCCATAGTCTTTAACGTTGTATCCATAGTCTTTCATTGACTCGGCCTTGTATCCATATTCTTTCACTGGCTCGACCTTGTATCCATAGTCTTTCCTTTGCTCGACCTTTGGTTGGAAGCTTTGTCTATAACCATAGTCTTTCATTGGCTCGACCTTGTGTCCATAGTCCTTCACTAGCTCAACCTTCGGTGATGAGCTATTTTGCCATCCATAGTCTTTCATTGGCTCGGCCTTGTATCTATAGCCTTTCACTGGTTCAACTTTGTATCCATAGTCTTTCATTGGCTCGAACTGGTATCCATAGTCTTCCACTCGCTCAACCTTTGGTGGGGAGCTATTTCGCCATCCATAGTCTTTCATTGGCTCGAGCTTGTATTTAAAGTCTATCTGTAGCTCGATCATGAATTTGAGCTCTTTCGTTGGCTCAATCTTTGGCAGGGAGCTATCGCTGGATCCATAATCTTTCCATAAATTGGCCTCTGGTGGGGAGCCATATCTGGATCCATTGTCTTTCACATACTCGACCTCTGGTGGGGAGCTATTTCTGGATCCGTAGTCTTTCATTGGCTCAACTTTTGGTGGAGAGCTATATCTGTATTTTCCAACCAAATGTGCACGGGCATTCTCACCACTTGTCTCAACTTTTGCAACATAGCTCTCTGCGTTGTGGCTAGGAGTGCGCATAATGATTGGCTTTTTACTTCTCTCAGCATAAGTAATATCACGCCCGTAAACATCATCAAAGGCATAACTTGCTTTGATCCATTCATCAGCATGCGGTGCAACCCCATTGTTCGTGGAGTAGCCGTTATAACCACGCCCATCCATCACTAAACTTATGAAAACTTAAATTCCTCAAAGAACTTTAGGACTTCTTTCTTACTTACTAAAGGTTTCATGACTCATCCTTAAATAGGAAAATAATATTTCTTTTCGCTTACATGATATGGTATGAGATTCAATCATATTGCATGTGCAAGAACCATATACTACTTTTTCTCATGCCCTTTAAAATTCCCTTCTAAAGGGCTGAAGAATCATATTGTACCTATCCAATATGGACTGTGACCTCCAATACCTTCCCTTGAATGAGAACTGGTTTTCTTCAGAACTAGCTAGTTTTGCAGTCTCTGTAGAATGTGTTGCGTCCACCATAAGAGAATAAATAAAAGTAAGAGAATCACTTTAAGTCCGTAAAAACTAGTGTGATTGTTCCATTGTGTTTTATAGCACAAGGCAAGAACAAGAATAAGGTCCACTGTCAATGAGATAAGAGTTAGGACATGGAGTAATATAGACAGTCACCCTGAAAGTAAACATAATACAGAACTAACATAAAGTACTTAGAATGAAATGTTAATCTTTAGTAACTCTGCCTGATTTGATTGCAACAAGTGCTTCCTATTGAAATTGCCCAAGAACATGTAACTCATGTTTGAGACTCAGTGCTGTTACAGTTTCCAATTACTTTTGTCCTAATGATTGAGAATTTCACTAGAATTCACATACTTCCGATGTTTTCCCATGGCTGGAATTGGGAGCCAAGCCTATTATCCATCCATGTCACCACAGTTTTTAGCTTCAAGTTCTTTGCCCAAGCAATTAGTCCTACCTTTTTTTTTCCCACGCCTAGATTCTGCCATTACAAAAGCATTCTGAAAGAATCAAATCTATACTATAATGTAAAACCGAAACTTTTTGACTTTTGGTTGACCTCATCATGTTGCGCCACATAAGCTTTTGAAATCTCACAATTTTACACTTCATTATTTTAATATATATTTTCTAATTGAATTTAAATTTTATTCTATTATTAAACCTTTCATTAGAATTTTGACACATCATATTTTCTTTAATATAAGAATATATTATTCCATATATAAAACACAATCATAATTAATGTCTAATACTAAAATATATTCCATATATAAACACAATATAAATATCTTTTAATAATAATCATAATTATCAATTTTCATCAAGATTTTTAGAGTTCCTTTTTTTTCTTATGTATTTCATTTAATTTTGTTGTTGGCAATGGAGAAAGATGGATGGATTTGTTATAATGAAACCATGTGAGCTTGAAATGAGTTATGAAAATTATTTAGGTTTGATCATATAATCATGTCCATGTATTTATTTGTCCTTCTTCTTATTTTAAGTATCCTTTATTTTATTTTTGGATGGAAACATGATCCATATGGTAAATATAAACATGAATCGTGTTTTATAAAAATTGGACTATATTCAACTTATACCAAAAGAAAAATTACATTATATTAAATTTTAATTATCCTATAGTAAATA
The DNA here is from genome assembly GCA_907173295.1 of Fagus sylvatica. Taxonomy (NCBI): domain Eukaryota; kingdom Viridiplantae; phylum Streptophyta; class Magnoliopsida; order Fagales; family Fagaceae; genus Fagus; species Fagus sylvatica. Next base: position 19,394,837 of record OU015761.1, read on the forward strand.
CTTTCTTAGTTATTTTTTTAAACAAAAAGTAGGATCTATCCTAAATCCGATTCGTAAAGTCTCTTTATCGATCTTGCCTACAACATTTTGAACTACAAAAAAAAAAAATAAAAATAAAAAAAATAAAAAACAAAAAAAGTAAAAGGAATCAAAATTAATTTAGATTTTACTTTCAATAATTTTCTTGTGCATCGCACAGGTTTGCAACTAATTCGTTTAAAGTGTTCTCCCTTTATTGTAAAATATTTCAAGCAGCATTCAAATGGAATCCATGTGCTGTCACTATGAGACAATGTACATCCTTGTTATGTAGATATTATCCAACCACGTAGCACAAAGGATTGTACCATATTCTAAATTTTCTTAGTCTTATCTATTTTCAAGTTTAATGCTAGTGGAGAAGTCATGGATATGAGATAAACAAAATAATTTAAGCTTTAGAAATTGTCAATGTTCTTTGATGCCTTTCTTCTAGGCTAAGATTTTTGGGAACGAGTGGTGATTGACTGTGTCTACTGGGGCAGATGCTAAATGTTGTAAATCTTATCAGAGGAGCAATAGAACTGAGTTGAAGACTAATAAACTTTTCTCACATTAAAAACATACAAAACTTTTTGTGGATTTATAAGATGGCATAAACACCAACAAATAAATCCATAAAGTGGTTCAATGGACATATGATCTAGTACATGCACACGCGTGCGTGGCTTGTAGCGAAATATGGCACTTGCATGTGTAATTAAGATCAAATAGTGATATTTTATTTTAGGGTATTGAATCAATTTCAATTTCAATTCCCCTTTAACTATTGAATCAATTTCAATTCCACAACTAACAAAATTGTTTTATGTATTTTGTCAATTTCAAGTCATAATGCTCAAAATCTATCATTACATATTAATGTACCATAAAAAGATTTCGTTATTTTTTCTTGGATTTAACTGAAAATTAGACGGTATAAATTAAAGGGTAGATTAAAGTGGACACAATAGTTTTTATTTTTACTTTTTTATATATGATAAAAATCTTAATCTAAACTCACACACAAGTATATTTTGAGGATTCGGGGATCAAACCCACACCCTCATAAAGGGTTGGGACTTTTTGGAGAGAGCGATTATCATTGGACCGAATGCCCAAGTGGCGTGGATGCAATAATTAAAGGGGATGCAAATGCTTTTTCTTTAGGCTCCGTTTGTTTCGACGTAAAACATTCTTCACCGTAAAATGTTTGCAAATGCAAATGATTTACAGGAAAACATTTGTTTTTTCTGTATTTGTTTGCATTTTGGAAAATAGTCTGAAAAATATTTTATAGTGTTTGGAGCAAAGTAAAATGAAAAAAAAAAAAAAAAAATTAGAAACCGCAATCCCACCACCGCAAACCACCGGAAATCCACCACAAACCACCATAAACAACCCACAAACCCACCATCACAGCAAAACCCGCAATCTCACCACCGCAAACCACCGGAAATCCACCACAAACCCACCATCACAGCAAAACCCACTCCATCAAAACCAAGAACAAACCAAAAACAAACAAATCAAAACCCACAAATCAAACAAACAAATCAAAGAACAAACCCACACCGGTTCTCATCGAATCCGGATCTGGTGCCGGCTTCGATCGCAGACCGGTTCTCGAGACCCATCACCGGCAACAATCAAACCCATGGCAGACCGGTGCTCGTGTTCCTCGCCTCACCGAGCCGCGCAACGCCTCGCCAAGCTTCGCCGTGCCTCATCGCTTCGTCCTTCGTCAAAGATTCGAGCTTGTGCTCGCGGTTCTCTCGGCCCCACCGCCATCCAAAGCCGCGATCTCAACACACGGAGCCTAGGACGATCGGACCGACCTCGTCACGCCTCGTCGGGTCCAGATTTGGGGCGGCAGAGAGAGAGAGCTGAGACCGGATCTGGGGCGGCTGAGAAAGAGAGCTGAGAAGGAGAGTAGAGAAAGAGAGAGCGCGTCGCGTGTTTTAGGAAAATGGTTTACGGAAAATTTTTCCATAAACCATTTTCCTAATTTTACACTGCGTTTTTCCAGTCAACAGAAGACATTTTACGGTTGACTTCGGTTTTACAACGCCCCAAACGTCCGAAAATGCTGAAAATGTTTTACGGAAAACATTTTACTTCCAAACAAACTGAGCCTAAAATACGATGAGATGCACTAAATCATAACTCATGAAAGTTAGTTTGTGATAAAAAAAAAAAAAAATCTTTGTTTATGTGAGGTTCTAAACACTTATATTGCTCTAGAATTTTGTGAATTAAATGAAGAGTCATAACTCTTCATTGTCTATAAATTAAAGAGTCTGAATTATTGTTAAATACACAATTTTATTAGAATTCTCTTTAAGAAAATTACAGATATTGTTGTTTGTAATTTGGTGACTTTGTTGTATCTTAGAAGTGAATTGCCTTAAATCTTACAAAAAATTCTTTCAAGTAGGGCTAATTATCACTTTAAAGAAGATGTTATTCACACCTCAAAGTCGCATATATTTTTTTATCACAACAATTTCTTCAACACTAAAGCCACAGGTTCCATCAAGCGTGGCAGCCGAAAGCATGTAAATGAGAAGGGCTATCCAGTCACATTTGAAAGGGGAATGCTATAGATGGTTTCAATAGATTTTTTTTTTTTTTTTTTCACATTTTGGCCATGGATGGATACTTCTATTTAGAAGTGGATGGTACTTAAATGAAGTTAGTATTTATATAAATCTTACTGGTTTATCATCTTTGTCATAACTACATTTTTATAAGGTGAATATTTGTTTTATTCTAAAAAGAGGCAATTTTCTTTAGTGATGAGGACATAAGTAGATAGGCACACCTGTGCTAAATAGAGCTCAATTATCCAGTGTCACACTGTGTAGAGGGCTGTTTTTTAACACCCAAATATAAATTAACTCCCATTGAGTGATTGGGCCCAAATAAAGTAAATTACTGCAGAAGCCCAGCAAATCCAGCCTAGAGTATTGGCCCATTTCCGTTCACTATCCACAGACCAGCTCACGTAGGTCTCAAATACTGGAAATAAAATGGATTATTTGGACTTAGTGAAGTCCAATTGAAGGCCCAGCCCGAGAACCCCTGCTGCCAGCTCTAACCAGCCATTTTCGGGCCTAAAAAGAGTGTTTAATGAGCAACTAAAGCCCAAGGGCAAGCCCAAGACCTTTATTCAGCTCCAGCCAGCTAAGACAGCTGTCCATAGGGCCCCACAAAGTCAGAATAGCTTTAAATAAAAGCTGAACAAGGAGTTATTCCCTTGGGACCCACGTTTCTCTCTCCTCCTTTTCAGAAATTGGGGAATGAGCTTGTCTCCCTCATTTAATTCACCTCAGGCATGGGAAACACAAGGAAGCCCACCGATTGGTCTAGAAATGCAGCTGGGAATCACAGCTATTGGTTGCATGCTCTGCAGCAGTAACCTGACAACACACATATCTGAGTCAACTCAGCCCATATCTATAAAAGCTCATTGAAGCAAGCAAGTTGTCATTAATGGTTTATCTTCTCCAAGCCAACAGGTTCTGCAAACCATGCATTGGCTGCCTGAACAGTAATTATGATGAGGATTTCAATCACCATTGGCCACAAGACGCGGCAGAAATCCGTGACAGGACAAAAATATTATTTTATCTTCACCATCATGACCTGACCAGCCAATCAAGGCTGAGGAAGTGACCCTTACAGCCCAGCTCTGTGCTAGGCTCACTTCTCCAATTTTGTAGGACTTAGGGAGTTTGGTTTGGAGGTGGGGAATTAATTCTATAGGTGAGGATTCCATTAAAATAATGGCTCAAAGTCCACTGGGGGGCAGAGTTATTATTTTCTTGGAAACCAAGGCCAAGAAGCATGCATGACCAACCCAGAACCTTCTATAAATAGAACCTAACTCAGCTCAAACAAAACAACTTAGCTTAACTTAACTTAACCACAGCAACTCAATTCAAGATAACCTAGCCCAACTAGCTGAAGCCAAGCCTAAACACTCCAACCTTAACCATTCTCACTATCCCAAACACTGAACCACGACCAGATCAGAAAATACCATGGAGATTGCAAGGATAGTCTGAAACTCATTACAGCAGTAATCGGGCTATTTTTCTCTAAGTGCATTCTCTAGTCCACATCCTCAAAGATAGAGTCCTAAGGTCACTCTCGACCTTAAAACTCTGTTCCTGAAACCCTAAACACTAACCCAGGCCTAAGACACATGATTTGAGCTCTCATCTCCAAAAGTGCCTCCTGGCAGATATTTGGGCTACAGCAGTAAACATTACATTAAGCTCTTGGCCTTCTTCAACCTTGAGACTTACACCATAAAACCCTAAACACTTTCCCTTTCAACCCCATGCGTGCTTCATAGAATTGGTTCTCTCCCGCTTAGTCAAACTCTTTTAATCCCTACAAGTTCATTGTTATGAGTTTTATTCGATTGCAGCAGATATTAGTGACAGATTCATGTCTTAACGACTTTTTGATCCATATTGGGTTTAAGTTGTTACGCTCTGAGTCCAGATTCTCTATAAAATAGTGAAAGTACTAGTCCACTGTTATTTTGGGCTTTCATTAACAAGACATTACATTTTGGGCCATTTGGCTATTATTACTGTAGCTGCTCATTGGACTTGGGCCTTGGCATATTTGGTCCTCACTTCTTTAAGGAAGCTGCCCCATTAGCCCTTGGGCCGCCTTTTGGGCCCTCGGTTGAATTTTGGGTTCAACTCCCGTACCCTCAAAGGTTCAGTTCACGCTCCAACCAATCTCGTTGCGACACGTGGCGTGACACGAAAAACCACCCCTCACACACTGAAAAAAGGAGGAGCCTTGTTTGATGTTTCTTTGATGAGATACTATATATTGATTCATTCTAAACAATGCACAAAAAGAGGTATTGTAAAAGTTGATAAGAGTGTTTTTTTTATTTGTTTTTTGCAGCATCATCACTATCATCCAAAAAAGGTTCAAAAGAACTGAGGATTTTGACATCGGCTAGCAATTAAACACCTTTGAGGCATTCACTCACCACGTAAAATTCTTCTGCACTTGATGCTTAAGCAAAGATGTATTATGATATACTGTTTGACTTGGAATACATTACCCCTAAACATACCACAAGTATGAAAATAGTTAGGAGAGTATAATTCACTTTTCATTTCGTTGAAGACCAAATCAAGATATTGATTGTCAAAGAAAATCATGAGATTAAATTATAAATCAAAGGAATTGATTGCTAGGGAAAATTGTGGGATTGAGGAAATCAACACCTTCCCTCACACCACCGCCTACTTTGCTCTTCCCTTATGACAATCTTGACGCCTCTCACTAACTAAGCACCATACTCGTGCTCCCGATGTCTCTCAGCCCACTAAGCACCATATTCCCACTTTCAACTACTCACCACCTACCCTGACCTCTACTCCTCGACACTCTTCACGAACCACTAGGCCACCGCTTACTTACACGAGTTTCACCTTGGCCAAGCTCTACCGACTCGGCCCACTCCCTCATTAGACTTTGTATTGGTTCTCTCCTTAGGTACTTTTTGTTGTAAATTTATTGATTTATAGTGATATAAAAGTGGGGTTGATGGCTTGTGCACTTGTCCCAAATTGGAATCATACAAAGTCTTGAAGAGATTTATAAGGTAGCACAAACACCAACACTTTAAATGAATAAAAGTAGACCTATGTACATGTGATTCTACTACTCGCATACACGTGCGCGTGTGATTAAGATCAGAACTATTTATGACAATTATTAATTATTTTGAACAAGAGAAATTTGTTTTCTGTAATTGGTGACTTTGTTGTATCTTGAAGGTGAATTGCCTTAACCCTGTAGCAAACTCTTTTAGAGTTATAGAAATTATCACCTTAAAGAAAGTAATATCACCCCTCAAAACTGCATTGTTCTTTTTTATTATATCAAATTCTTCAACACTTTTTACCCCCTTTGCAACTTTCTCTCATATGATGATTTATTGCCCTCCCATTGAGCCTTCACATCTTCAATCTCTCTTGAAACAGAACCTAAATCTTTTGTGCAGGCTATACAACACCCCAAATCACGTATGATGTGCGTAGAAATCTATGCCCTTGAACCCAACCGCACTTAGACTTTCATTGATTCCCCACCACACAAAAAGCCTATATCCTACAAATGGGTCTACAAGATCAAGTATAGTCTTGGTGGCTTTGGGAACGGTATAAATTCCAATTGGTGGCTAAAGGTTACAATTAGCAAGAGGACCTTGACTTCACTAAGACCTTCACCCTTGTTGCCAAGTTAGTCATTCTTTGTGTACTCCTTGCTTCTTGCTCTCACAATCACTCATAGATGGAACCATCAACAACTAGATGTTAATAATGCTTTCTTCAATGGTGATCTTGATGAGGATGTCTATATGCACCTCCCTGTTGGTTTTAGACGCAAGGGGGAGACACGAGTGTGCAAATTGAATAATTTCTATATGATCTCAAATATATAGGCTTCCCAACAATGGTTTGCAAATTTTCTTTAGCTCTTTTAGATGCATGATACAAGCAATCCAAAGCATATTACTCATTGTTCGTTTGATCCCAAGGACACGAATTTACCACCCTCGTCTACATAGATGACAATATGACATCATCCTTACATCAAACAACTTGGAGAAAATAAAGGAAGAGAATAGTTCAAACTTAAAGCCTTGGGAACCTGAAGTTCTTCTCGGGCGTAGAGGTTACTTTCTCACAAAAAGGGATTTTTTTATATCACAATGCAAATACGCACTTGAAATTTTTGACGACACATGGTCTTTGGGATCAAAGGATGGTGGAGATAATCTTGGAAAGGAAGGGAGAGACAGAGGAGTCGTGTGTGTGTGAGTTAGAGAGAGAGAGAAGACAAAGCTTCTTCTTGTTTTCCACCCAAAAAAATGAAGGTGAGCAAGTTACATTTTGACAAATCCACTATTGGATTACATTTTCTCTTTATACCCTTTATTCTTGCAAAATTTCAAGATGATTAAAGATCAATAACTATCTCATCTATAAAATGTTTAAATTTCAAGTTTTTGATATTTTACAATTATACATAAAACATGAATTTATGGGATTGAATAGTAAAAAAGATCCAATTAATACAGAATTTAGCATGCGTGTTAAGAAAAACGAGAACGTGTAATCCAATTGTGGAAATTTTAAAATATTAAACCAATAAAACGTGATTAATTGGTGTAACATTAAGAAAGAGTGACACTGTGTGTATTACTTTATCTTATCTCCATGGACATTTTCTCAAATAATTATTCTTCAAAACATGTTCTCAAAGAATCAAAATATTGATTTCTATCACTCTCTTTTCTGTTACGGAAAAAGAAAACTACTATCATATTTATTAGTTTTCTTTTTGTTCTTGACACAACCAAACATGCCTTAAAAAAATTAGCACAATAGACAATTCCCCGACTACCAAGGTTACTTTGATTAAAACATATTTATACACATAAAATATTTCTGTGCAATGAAAAAATAAAATAAAATAAAATTAAATTAAAAAAAAAAAATTCATAGACGAAAGTAGTAGTTTATTGCACATTCTTATTACAAGAGCTTATTTTGATATTAGAGCATACCAGTAGCTTTTAATACATCTTACTTATAAGAGCCACATAATAGTAATTATGAAAACAGACACTGAGGCTCACCGAATAATTGCACCACCATACTTCTTAGCAGCCTCTCTACTATCAATGGTTGCCGTGAAATTATCTTCTGTAGTTTGTGGGCAAGATGAAACATTGTGGTTGTCATATCGCCTTGCAGCTTCCCTACTGTCAATGGTTTCAATGTAGGCATCTCTTTTTGGAACTGTTGAGACTGGTACTGTGTATCGAAGAGGAGGGGTAGAGATAGCTAAAGGCTTCAATGTTTCCTTCAAATTCTCCATGGCTGTGCCAATATCAGATGTGGGTTTGCTAAGAGAGGTATCATGATGACTTGGTGGTGTAGAACTTGAGTGAGTAGCTTGGCGCCAGTTTGTTGCACTTAGAGGGAACCTTTTGGGTTGGCTAGCTTCATTCTGGACTTTGGTGATGAAATCAGAAACCTCTTGCGGGCTATCATGAACAGGCTCAGCCTTATATCCATAGTCTTTCCTTGGCTCAGCTTTATATCCGTATTCTTTGATTGGCTCAACCTTGTAACCATAGTCTTTCACTGGCTCAGTCTTATATCCATACTCTGGCTCAACCTTATATCCGTAGTATTTGACTGGCTCTACCTTGTATCCATAGTCCTTTATTGGCTCAATCTTGACTGGCTCGGCCTTGTATCCGTAGTCTTTGATTGGCTCAGGCTTGTATCCATAGTCTTTGACTAGCTCGGGCTTGTGTTTGTAGTCTTTGACTGGCTCAGGCTTATATCCATAGTCTTTAACTAGCTCAGTCTTGTATCCATAGTCTTTGATTGGCTCGGGCTTATATCCATAGTCTTTGACTAGCTCGGCCTTGTATCCATAGTCTTTAATTGGGTCAGGCTTATATTCATAGTCTTTCACTGGCTCGGCCAGCTTATATTCATAGTCTTTCACTAACTCAACCTTATATCCATAGTCTTTGACTGGCTTCAGGCTTATATCCGTAGTCTTTGATTGGCTCGGGCTTGTATCCGTAGTCTTTGACTAGCTCGAGCTTATATTCGTAGTCTTTGACTGGCTCGGGCTTGTATCCATAGTCTTTGATTGGCTTGGGCTTATATCCGTAGTCTTTGACTAGCTCGGCCTTGTATCCATAATCTTTGACTGGCTCAGGCTTATATCCATAGTCTTTGACTGGCTCGGCCTTATATCCGTACTCTTTGATTGTCTCAGACTTATATTGATAATCTTTGACTGGTTCAGGCTTGTATCTGTAGTCTTTGATTGGCTCAGGCTTATATCCATAGTCTTCCACTGGCACAGCCTTATATCTGTAGTCCTTGACTGGCTCGGCCTTTTCTGAGGAGCTATTTTTGTATCCTATAATCTTTCACTGGCTCGACCTTGTAACCATAATCTTTCACTGGCTCATCATTTGGTAGGGAATTATGTTTGTTATCATAGTCCTTTCCTTGCCTCGACCTTAGGTGGGAAGTTTTGTCTATAACCATAGTCTTTCACTAGCTCGACCTTCGATCCATAGTCTTTCCTAGGCTCAACATTTGGTGGGGAGCTTTGTCTATATCCATAGTCTTTCATTGTCACAGCCTTTGGTGGAGAGCCATGTCTGTATTCTATGACCAAAGGTGCACGAATACGCTCAACGACTGCCTCAACTTTTGCAACAAAGCTTTGTGCAACTGCAATTAGGAGTTGTCAAAATGATTGGCATTTTCCTTCCCTCAGAGTCGATGATGACAAGCCGGCACAGATGATCAGATTCATCAGAGGTATAGCTTGTTTTACTCCATTCTTCAAACTGAAGTGGAGCTCCATTGTAGTTGTTGCAGCCTGATCTGTAAGTATAACCATACCCGGCCATCACTAAGCTTTGTTTTCTCAAAGAACTCTTGGAATTCTTTCTTAGAGTCTAAAGGTTCCATAACTTGTCCTTAAATAGAGATACAATGTTCCTGCTTACTTACATGATCATCTATTATCTATTATATAAACTAAAAGGCCAAGCTAAGAGAAGGTTTTTAGCCTTCTCCAAACACCGCCACATCATAATTCCTGCACCCACATACGTCTACACCATCCTTCCTTATTTTTGCTTTCTCTCTCACACTTACGTCTCATATTAATTCCCATTAATTTCCACCCTCTCTCTCACATGTACGTTTTATAGACTCTCTATCTCCACCAGTTGTTTCATACTTCCTTTGCCTCCTCACCTTCTTCTCCCCCTCTTCCACTCGACTACTCATCTCCCTCTTACAGGTTTGTTTGTTTGTTTTTTTTTTGCCTTTTCCCCTCCTTATTAAAGCTGGGCTTAACTGAAACGGGCTGCTCATATTCTACCGTTTCACTTCCTTATCTTTTTGCCCTTTCATTGGTTCAGATAGAAATTCTTTTAAATAGATCAGCTCTCACTCTCCTGAGTTAATTGTGGGAACCCAAGGTGACTTATTTTTCATATCCTCCTCCCTTTTTTTTTTTTTTTTTTTTTTTTTTTTACTGTCAAATTGTTTGAATCTAGGCATCATACTAAATCTATTATATCTATTATATTAACTAAAAGGCCAAGCTGAGAGAAGGTTTTTAGCCTTCTCCAAACACCGCCACATCATAATTCCTGCACCCACATACGTCTACGTCATCCTTCCTTATTTTTGCTTTCTCTCTCACACTTACGTCTCATATTAATTCCCATTAATTTCCACCCTCTCTCTCACATGTATGTTTTATAGACTCTCTATCTCCATAGGTTGTTTCATACTTCCTTTGCCTCCTCACCTTTTTCTCCCCCTCTTCCACTCGACTACTCATCTCCCTCTTACAGGTTTGTTTGTTTGTTTTTTTGCCTTTTCCCCTCCTTATTAAAGCTGGGCTTAACTGAAACGGGCTGCTCATATTCTACCGTTTCACTTCCTTATCTTTTTGCCCTTTCATTGGTTCAGATAGAAATTCTTTTAAATAGATCAGCTCTCACTCTCCTGAGTTAATTGTGGGAACCCAAGGTGACTTATTTTTCATATCCTCCTCCCTTTTTTTTTTTTACTGTCAAATTGTTCAAATCTGGGCATCATACTAAATTTATTGGTTTGGTTATGGTCACACGCTATGTGTTTGGTGTAATTCCATTGAGATATGTGTTGTGGTGAATCTCAATATGTATCTAATATACAATGTTCTCTTTTTTGCTTTTAGTCTTTGATCTAAAGTTAAATATGATCAATATTAATCTTTCTCCCTGTTTGTTTTTTTTCTTTTCTTTTTTTTTAAATATTGTCACATTGTTCGAATCAATGCAATTGAGCAATTGTGTACAGAATTGTGTCGATTGTTACAACATCTGTACCATGAACAGGTGCTGCCAGCTATGGATGATTTCCTGAATCCTAAAGTACAGGTTAGTTGCTGGTATCGGTATGGGCATTTTGTGCTTTTAAAAAAGCCCAGTTTTGTTTTTCTTGGAATACTTACGAAAGTAGTCATATGTGATGCAAAGATTTTTCTACATGAGCGCCATGTGTTTGATGCTTTGTGTTTATTGATCATTGAGCTGGAAAGTTGTGAAGCCATTTTCTTGGTCTTCTAATGTTGGTTTCTGAATGTGACTTAAATGTATATATATATTTTCATCATAATATGTCTTTAGATTAGTCCATAATGTGTTTGATAAAATTGCTAATAGAACATATTCTTTACTTCTTTGTTTATACTTTGCATTTTGTTAAAAATTAATTTTTTTTTGTTGAAATGTTAAACAATAATTTCGATAGGCTTGGTATTGCACAAGAGTATTTAGTTTTAATTTTCGTTGTTCATTTCTTGAAGAGAACTACAAGTTTTTTTTTTTTTAAATCTATCGTAGGTGATTAACTACAAGAAAACCTAGGAAAAGTTAACGTTATTGCTTCGGTCAAATATATGGTATATGATGACTTTATGCCTCTACAAGGCCATTTAATTGTTTTTCCTCTTTAACTGCTAGCTTTTAGACTGTCTTAGGTTTTGAATATTGAAATCCAATAAAGAATAAGAATGCATTAGTATCTACTTTAATCAAATATAGGCTCTACATCTACCATTAATGATGAAACTTCTGTCTGATCAACTAGAGACCCTAAATTGTGAAGAGGGTTGGAGCTGTAGCTGCACTTGAAGTTAGAGCTACAAGCATTTTATAGGTTTTGGCTCTTTGTATAGCCGTAACTAATTTTGATCTAACTGATCATTTCTATCAAAATAATAAATTTTTTAACTAAAGTTGTGAGTTCTTTACTTTGCATGTGCAGGTTTGTAGCTAAGGGTGTCCCATTTGTTGTTGGAAGGTAAAAAACTTGGCAAAAAAATGCAATCAATCCAAGTAAACAATTGTTGGCTATAGTGGCTTTTAGTTTTGAGGGACATTACTGATGCTTTGCTTTTTGGGTCTAAACAGAAAGGGCTGATATCAGAATTGTTCCAGTACAAAATATTGCTCTTGACTCGATTCCTGTTTTGTTGTCAATATAAATTGAAAATATGAACTATTGGATGTTGTACGGCATTATATTATTAGATATATTCAGGGAAGTTAAATCTTTGGTTCATTAACTATAATGAACTCTCTTAATTCTATACTTTTATGTAGTTATAACCTCTTACAACCTTTTGTATTGAGGAAATGCAATTTCGTAAATGTCTACTTTTCAATCTATTTAACAAATATAGGAATAAATCTTCACGCCAACATATACTTCTTTTATTTGTTATCTCTTTTTCCTTCTTCCTGTATTTTAGCCCTGCAAGAGAAACAATCCTTGCAAGAAGATGTATTCAAAGTAACCTCACAATTATCACTTGCAAGGGGGCTGTATGATTGGGTTGGTTGTTTGGCTAAGTAAAGGTGGCTTTTATTTGCAGAGAAGCACTATGTTACAAAGCATTCCAACCTGTATGTGTGCTTTGAATCCACCACTTTATACGTTATGGCAAAAAACCTCTGGCTTTCACTAAGTTAACTATTAGAAAGACCTCAATTCACGTCATCAATTACAAAATTTAGATTAATCTAAAGGAGAGGTAGATTGCTTATCAATTTATAGAGCCTAATAGATTGCATTATATATTGGTTTTTCACATAGTTTAAATTGTTTGGATAGATATTTTTGTAACAGTTGATTTTCTTACGTCCATTTATTGATTATCAAATATAAATTGTTAGATTTTGGTTAAAGTCGAAGAAGAAAAAACTTTGTAATGTGCTGGAAAATGATATTCGAGAATGTTTTGGAACTATTGAAATTGAATTGCAGTGTTTGGACTTGGTGGTGAGCTTAACCTCCATTTTTAGTTGGGAGATGCTTTGGTTCTATAAATTTATAATAGCTCACTGATGTGATTTATATAAATTTATACAAATTTGTTAGAATTTATCTTGCCTCTATTTTCTTTCGTGACCTCCATTTCTATGATGATGATTGCAAATAATATATTATTATTGCAGGCTTTCTTTCTAATTTGTTATTTATAAATATATGGTCTGCCCCATTCTTTACATAGCAAATGGCACTACAGAAAACTTACAATTTAAAACACAATTTTAAATAACACATAGAATTTTAAAATTACAAAATCCATAATATACTATTTCAATTATGTTCTATTAAAAATAACAAAATCAACTTTTCCGCGCATCGCGTGGGTTCACGACTAGTCTAAACTAAAAGCTGGAGCTGAGAGAATTTTTTTGGCCTCCTCCAAAGACCGCCATGTCTAGGAATTGTCTAGTTGATATGATACAAGATTCAACTATATTGCATGTGGCAAGAGCGCATACTTCTTTTTCTCAAGCACCTTGAGATTCCCTTCAAGTTCTTCCATTAATCACAAAACAGTTGAAGAATCGTATTCTTCCTAATCCATGGATTGTGACCTCCATCAGCTTCCCAAGAATGAGATCTTGTTTTCTTTAGATAATAGTTGGTCATGCCCTCTGTGCAAACTTCCTCATGTCCACCTTAAGAGAATAAATAAAAGTGAGAGAATCTCTTTGACTCCATGAAAGCTAATGTGAAACTTACTCTACGCTTCAGCACAAGGCAAGAATCAGAAAATCTGATGCCTAATGAAAGCTAATGTCCGAGAACCAAGTTGCTGAGATGCCTTGGTTTAGCCACACAAGGTGCTTCCTATTGAAACATGTTACTTGTCTAATGTAGACACTGACATACATTTGTTTGTTTCAAATAGCTGTTGGGAGCAAAGCTGACTCTTCTCCACTCATGTCATTGGAATTAAGTTACTTGGCGAGTTGGCTTCACATTCGTTTCTCCACGCATGTCATTGGATAAATGTGTTATGCGAGCATGTTTTGAGTCCTATTTACTAGGTCGAATTGGGCTATATAAGTGATTACAAGGAAGTTCCAATTATAATTTAACTAATCCTTTTTTAGTATAGAGCATATGTGGTCATGACATGTCGCTCTATTCTATTCAGACTGCCTGATTTAACCACAAAAAGTGCTTCCTATTGAAATTTCCCGAGAACACATTCATTTCTCCAAGAGATCTATCAAGGGTCAATTCTGCACTATTCTGAGGAATCATATTCTGCATACTCATTGATTTTGACCTCCATTACCTACATGACTTATGGTACATTAACAAATTGTCCCCTATTTATCTCTAATCTGTTAATAACTCCAAATAACTATGGAACAATGAAGACTAGGGATATCATTTTTAATTCTTTTAGTTTTGTAAGTCATGGTGCTCCCACCAAAGCCATGACAGCTCTATTTTGGTGTCTCTGTCTGCTCTAAGGTACACAAGAAGTTGCCATAGGAATGAGCAATTGAATTATGAATTGAGCTTTTGATTTGAGCCCCATCTGGCTCATGAGGCAACAATTAGTTTGTTTAGGCAACATTATGTCGAATTAGCTTAATAGGAAGATAGGAATAACGTTTGTCAAGAAGACATATTTTGATTCATTTCTTAACAGGAAGATAGGAATAACGTGCTTTGCAGAACAGTGAAAAAGAAAACTACTGAAAATATCAAATTTTATATAGCGAAAAAAAAAAAAAAAAAACATAGCACAATTGACCATTCCTAACAAAGTTTCTACCAAGCTTACTTTTGATACATAACACGTAAAAATATCAGTGTGCAGAAAAATAAAAAATAAAAAAGATTTTATCGACAAAAGTAGTAAGTTTATTGCCATGCTTATTACAAGAGCTTATTTTAATATTAGAGGCATGCCAGTAGTACAACTTAATTTATAAGCCACATAATAGTAATTAGGAAAATAAAGGGAAAATAGACACTGATAGAATACACTAATATCCCAAAACAAACCTCCCAGCTTGAACTGGAACTCAAGCTATTGGTTCATAACATGGATTATTCCAAACATACATGTTAAGAATCCAAAGAAGCATTGACTTGAGACTTAACCAATACGTGCACCACCATACTTCTTAGCAGCCTCTCTACTATCAATGGTTGCCACGTAGTTGTCTTCTGTAGTTTGTGGCCGAGGTGGAACATTGAGATTGCCATACTTCCTTGCAGCTTCCCTACTGTCAATGGTTGGCACTGTTGAGACTGGAACTGTGTATCGAGGAGGAGGAGTAGAGGAATTGAAAGCCTTCAATGCTTCCTTCAAACCATCCACGACAGTGCCAAGATCAGATGTGGGTTTGCTAAGAGTGGCATCATGATGAGTTGGTGGTGTAGCCCATGTAGCTTGAGTTGGCCTAACCCAACCGCCACTTGTGATCATAGTTGGTTCCATAGTATTGCCATTATTCTCATTCCAAATGGAATTTCCACTCGGCTTTTGCCCGTCACTGTTGCCATTGTTTGACTGACGAGCTTGCTGCCAGTTTGTTGCACTTGGAGGCCCCAATATTTTGGGTCGATCATCAACCTCTTGCAGGCGATCATGAACAGGACTCGAAGGCCTACGCCACTTATCATCAGCATATTTATTGACTTTCACTGGCTCGACCTTACCATATTCCTTCATTGGCTCAGCCTTATATCCATAGTTTTTTACTGGCTCAACCTTGTATCCGTAGTCTTTCACTGGCTCATCCTTGTATCTATAGTCCTTCACCGGCTCAGCCTTGTATCCATATTCTTTAACTGGCTCGACCTTGTATCCGTAGTCTTTTACTGGCTCATCCTTGTATCTATAGTCCTTCACCGGCTCAGCTTTATATCCGTATTCTTTAACTGGCTCAACCTTGTATCCATGGTCCTTCATTGGCTCAGCCTTGTATCCGTAGTCTTTGACTGGATCAGGCTTATACCCATAGTCTTTGACTGGCTCGGCCTTATATCCATAGTCTTTGATTGGCTCAGGCTTATATCCATGGTCTTTCACTGGCTCAACCTTATATCCGTGGTCTTTGACTGGCTCGGCCTTGTATCCGTAGTCTTTGACTGGCTCAGGCTTATATCCATAGTCTTTGACTGGCTCGACCTTGTATCTGTAATCTTTGACTGGCTCAGGCTTATACCCATAGTCTTTCATTGGCTCCGTCTTATATTCGTAGTCCTTGACTGGCTCAACCTTGTATCCATAGTCTTTCCTTGGCTCAACCTTTGGTGGGGAGCTTTGTCTATACCCATAGTCTTTCACTGGGCTGGACCTTGTATCCATAGTCTTTCCTTGGCTCAACCTTTGGTGGGGAGCTTTGTCTATACCCATAGTCTTTCACGGGCTGGACCTTGTATCCATAGTCTTTCCTTGGCCTCAACCTTTGGTGGGGAGCTTTGTCTATACCCATAGTCTTTCACGGGCTGGACCTTGTATCCATAGTCTTTCCTTGCCTCGACCTTGGGTGGGGAGCTTTGTCTATACCCATAGTCTTTCACTGGCTCGACCTTGTATCCATAGTCTTTCCTTGGCTCGACCTTTGGTGGGGAGCTTTTTCTATATCCATAGTCAATCATTGGCACGACCACAGGTACATAGATACGCTCAACGACTTCCTCAACTTTTTCAACATAGCTCTGTCCACTGTAATTGGAATTTGTTGAAATGATTGACGTTTTTCTTCCCTCAGCATCGGTGATGATAGGCAGGCACAATTGATCAGATTCATCAGAGGCATAGCTTGTTTTACTCCATTCTTCAGACCGAACTGGAACTCCATTGTAGTTGGTGTAGCCTGATTTATAAGTATAACCATACCCCGCCATCACTAAGTTTTGTTTTCTCAAAGAACTCTCGGAATTATTTCTTACTGTCTAAAGGGGTTGTAACTTATGCTTAAATAGAGAAATAATGTTCCTACTTACATAATAAAAGATATGATACAAGATTCAACTATATTGCGTGTGGCAAGAGCGTATACTATTTTTTCTCAAACACCTTTAGATTAACTTCAATTTTTCTCAAGCACCTTTAGATTCCCTTCACGTTCTTTCGTTAATCGCAAAACAGTTGAAGAATCATATTCTGCCTTATCCATGGATTGTGACCTCCATTAGCTTCCCAAGAATGAGATCTTGTTTTCTTCAGATAATAGTTGGTCTTGCCATCTGTGCAGATTGCCTCATGACACCTTAAGAGAATAAATAAAAGTGACAATCTTTTTAACTCCACGAAAGCTAGTGTGGAACTTCCTTTACGTTTCAGCACAAGGCAAGAATCAGAAAATCTGATGCCTAATGAAAGCTAATGTCCAAGACCCAAGTCGCCGGGATGCCTTGATTTAGCCACACAAGGTGCTTCCTATTGAAACATGTTACTTGTCTAATGTGGACTGTTGACATACATTTGGTTGTTTCAAATATCTCCACTCATAGTTGGCTTCACATTCGTTTCTCCAAGAGATCTATCAAGGATCAATTCTACACTCTTATGAAGAATCATATTCTGCATACTAATCGATTTTGACCTCCATTACCTACATGACCTATGGAACATGAACAAATTGTCCCCTCTTTTATCTCTAATCTAATCTGTTAATAACTCAGAATGACAATGGAACAATGAGGAATAGGAAAATCATTTTTAATTCTTTTATTTTTGTATACAATGATGCTCTCAACAAAACCAGATTAAAGAAAGTTCCTACGTAACAAACACTTTTTTTGTGATTAGTGCATAATAAAAGTAATGTCAGTAATTGAACCCAGGTGAAAGTAATGTTGCTCAAATCACAACACTTTATGTTAGCAGTTGTAAAAAATATTGTACCTAACATTACTCATTCCATCACATCGCACAATAGAATAAAAGATAGAAACACTAGTAATGAAACTATTCTTCCCATAAAGTGCTTTTTCTTTTTTCAAATATGTATTGAAAGATACACTACTAAGTTTAAGTTCTCTACATTCTTGTAAACTTTGGAATCTCTCCCCTATGCAGGAGAAAGTTTTCTTAAAAAAACACACACACACACACATCTGAAGACCATAACAGCTCTATTTTGGTGTCTCTGTCCGCTCTAACCTCTGCACATTAGGTTTGTGACAAATTAAACATTCTACTACTATCTTACGTTAATGACTCGCATGATATACACAAGGTTTCTATCACATCATCAATAATTTCGAAATGTTATTATTACCATGTACACATTAAATGATTAAATCTGTTGGCTTTAACAGAAATACTAATAAAAGCTTTGATTCATCACAAAACTAATGTGCAGGATGTTAAATATGCAAATCGAAAATCCAACTACAAAATTGACACTCACATCAAGGTGTACGGGTGATATTGAAAAAACCCTCCTTCATTCATTCTTTCCAAGCAATGGAACTTTGCCCCTCTTTCATTAATCAACCTTTTGAATATTTGAAAATATAATCTGGTGTGCTGCACATAATTTTCTCTTCTCTATTTTCTTTCTTAACTTGAATACACAATTTTCAGGGAAAGAAGTGTAACTATTGGTAAACTCATTCAATAAACCCCAGCTTCCAAATAAAAAATTACTAACACCTAGACATTATGTTCTGATTTGATTTATTAGATATAATCTCCACTCTGGAAAAACCAAAATTGGCTCTTGATTCAATTTTAGAGAGAAGGAAAACCAGAACAATTACCTATTGAATTGTAAGCTATACAGTCTGTTCCAAGAGTAAACAATGAATTTCAGACGAAAACGCCTTTATTAAACATGATTATAGATACCTTTTGAGATCTGACTAGAGTTTGGTTGATTGTGTTAAGAAAAAATGTGCTGTATAGACAGTCTTCAACTGGACAGAAAAATATGCATCCTGGAAGATGTTGTCCTCTCAAGTGGTGTGCACTTGGGCATAGAGGTGTGCTCCCAAAGAGCCATACGGTCAGCCAAATTTTCATTCTATTTTTTATCTGCAGGCTGGTATTTTAATGTTACCCATCAGACAGTGAGTGAAACTTAGCATTTGGTACTATAAGCATCCCCTTTATTGGGGACAAAAAAAAAAACTCTTTTTCTATGAAGAAAGGAAATGATTGAATGAATTTCAGACAAGAACAATGTACTTTTCAGAACCATTTTTTAGGGCTCGAATGTTGGAACTTCATGTGAAGGAGCATTGAGTGCCTTATACAATGTTCTATCAACAATACTCCTATAAGGATCCTCCTGCCGCTTCTTGATCAAGAATTCCATATTGCGTTCAACCTCAGATTTTATCTGAAAGTACAATTGGTTTGCAACTTGTTTGTCCTTCAGGATATCTTCCCTTCCCTTTGTTTTTATGGGCTTCCCGAACAGATAGTAGAAGCGGCCAGGTATTTTGGGCATAAGCACTGGAAAAGAAAGTTCTTGGTTGGCAACCTCCCCACTTGTCTTATCCCTGAAAATCCAAGCATATTCTGTCATTAGAACTTGAATCCAATTTCTTATAGCATCTCTAGTTTTTTGAATTTTACAAGAGCACACTTGAAAACAAGTCTATATTGCTCGGAGAGTAATTACCTCACTCTTACAAAATTGCGGTTAAAGTCTCTAAGATGATCATTAACCACTGGGATTTTCATTAGGTCGTTGTAATCAAGGACCAACTGCCATGGTCAAAAACATAAAAGCACAAACCCAAAGCAAGTAGAATGTTAATTGCAAAATCAAGCTCAATAAATAAATAAAAATTATGAATTTAAGAATTAAAAATCTTGTTATTACTTCCCCCCCACTCAAAGTTTAAGTACTGTGGTGTATTTACATTAACCTAAAAGGACATGTTATATTGATTTGTATAATACTGTCCAAGCAGAAGCATGTCCATGACCATGCACCTCACTGATTTTGCTTTTCACTACATGTATTATTAACTTTTCTGTTGTGAGTACCATCTTAATCTCATTGGTTAACCAAAAACAAGCTCATTCCATATCTCAGGTATTAGAAATCTCCCAACCTTCACTAAATCTCAAATATACCATGAAAGCAGCATTAATAAACATCTATCTCTCTAAAGTTATAAAAAACAAATATATATATACATATATTAAAATAGCACAAGCTTACTTCTGATATATCGTCTTCACCCACAGCTCCAAATGGTACAATTGTGGCCCCAAATCGTGCTGCCATTCTCACAAATTCCTGCTGATCAGGCCAAAATAACTTGTATTCTTCTCCCTGTCAATATCAAAAGCACCATAACTGTTGGAAAACAAAATTTTGACATATTTAAAAAACAGTACTAAACAAAAACTAAGATTTAGTGCAACATGGACCTTTAATAACCACTTGATGCTCCCTCAATAACAGAATTCTCACACAAACATAGGTTTGAAGGATATATTAGTGTAACAGATATTCAAAAAAATTCACCTTGTGAAGGGTTCAATCTAGTGCAAGGTTTAAGCCTAGTTCTCATGATCATTTCCAGAGACCACGTGTTAATTACTAATTTCATTTTTTTAAATACATTACTTATGAATTACTTTCACCTTTATAAAAAAAAAAAAAAATTGCATATGCAAATGTCTTCATAAAATTGCATTTCCTGTAATAATCAATTTATTTTTTTGGGTTGTATAATTATCAAATCACTGATGCAACACATAGATTGTTAAATTGTAACAACTTTCGTTTGGCAAGCTCAGTTCACACAATAATCCCTCAACCTTTATCACATCAGCTCCACTTTTAAACTTACCTAGAATCTAACTGAAAGCTAAAACCTAGAACCACGGCATTAACAGAGTGTACATAAGGTGGTAACTTTCAAATTATAAACTAACAAATGGATTGAATGTCCCAGCAATCCGCCTTGCATATAACTTTCAGAAGTAAATAAACTGACATAGCCACAACCAATGTTATAACAGTATGAATTGTTGGAGACAGCTTTATATTATTTCACCTGTACAGGCAAGACAAGATTCTAAATTGGAAGTAAATAATCATTTAAGCAGATTTAGGAGCACAAAAGTTGACAGTTATAGAATGCATGGTTCTGTAGTTGCAGTAAAGTAGGTGAAATGAAATACAAGGAACTTGACAGACCTTGTGATGCAAAGCCTCACGTGCACCACCAGGATAAAGAAGCACATGTGATTTTGTTGAAAGCAATTTGAAAAGATTGCTTGGTGTAACAGGTACTGCACCAAACACTCTCATCCAATTAGTTAACGAAAATTCAGAAGATGAACTCTCAGGCGTCTTTGAAAACAACGTGGGATGCGCCAAGCCACGAACCATAATGTTCTTCTCTCTTAAGAACGCTTCACCAAGTGGAGTGAGTTCAAGTCCCATCAACATGTGATAACCAACTATTAACACAGGACCTTCATTTGGAACCCCAGCAAGACCCTTCACTATCTTTCCATCTTCCAAAGTCGAGAACATTATTGAACCAGAAGCAAAGCGAAACAACCTACCATCAATGCAATTCTAATATCAAGCTTCAACTTCACATGGCCACAGATATCTGATAGGATACAACTTAAACAGACAGGAGGGGAACCAAAGAACAAAGAAGAGTAGGAATAGGAGAATCAAGCTGCAGGATTTTAGACCAAGGTTCTTAAAATTCAAGACTAATCCATACATGTTTATCAAAAATTTGGTTCAGAATGATGGATTCACAGGCAAATAACTACAGAGATTTCTTTGGTCTGTTAAGACTGTCTACTCTCAATGTCTAACCAATCAGCTTAAATCAAATTTGATCATTTGTGTACATTATTAACAAAAAGTTTAAAAGGTTTTTGTCAAAACAAAAGATGAGCGTGATTGTGATGACAATACGATGGGATAAACACAATAAATGGATGTCCAATCTGGGACATACCACTTTTGCTCTGCAACATCAGAATTTAAGTGAAAAATAGTGGAATAAGAGTTAAATTCCACGTAAAGCAGAAAGAGGAGGGATGAGAAGAAAAGAAAATGGGAGAAAACTTTTTTTTCAATCATATGTTGGATTTAAGATTGTGGGTATTTCTCATGCATGATTATAAAGATCGAATCAAAAGTTTTAGGGGTTACATGAGGGGGTGGGTGAGAGTCCCATTACTGCAATAGTTAGAGCACACATGCATTATCATTCATTATAATTGACCAAAATATGAAAATGAGATGTGTGTTTACAGTATCGTCCCAACCTCTAACACGTATACATAGTCACAGATTTTATTGTGACCTCAACATGCATCTTCTGATATCTTTAATACTCAAACATCTTCATTTACATATTTTGGTGATACATCAGAAGTTTATATTTGCAGTTAGACCAACATGGACTAGTTGATTACGTAATAATTTTTTTTAGACAACACTTAGAACTTAGAAGACAAGGATTAATCTTATACTAGAAAGTTTTAAAAGAGCTCTACATAGAAACAACTTTTGACATCATAAATGAAAACAAAAATAAGAACAGTATAGTATAATCCTGAACATGAAATGGGCTCTTTGGAAAGAGAAGGAAAAGAGTTATCAAAATTTATTTTTTATTTTTTAAGAATTATTAAAATTTAATAGATGAGCATATGGGAACATCTAATACATGAGCATATGGGAACATCTCATATTTTCCATACGAATGTAACTCTCTCTCTCTTTGGGGCACATAATAAAAGAGCCCAAAGCTAAAAGATTCCACCTGCTGGTGCCACCCAACCAGTGAGATTAATGCTCAAAGGACTTCCAACCTTTTAGCCTACTTCAACTGTAAGTCTATAGTGTCAGCAGTGGAGCTAGACGTTTAACTTTTGGGTGGGAGGACTAATTAAGGATGGAATTGTCTATATATACAAGATAAGAAAAGTATGTGCATTTTTGGGGGAGCCACTTGTATACTTTACTAAACTTTGTCCTCAAATGTAAAGGAAATTTTAGCATTTTTGAAAAGTTTGGGGGAGCAATGGTCCCCTCAAGTTATAATGTGGCTCTGCCTGTCCATTATCAACCCATAGCACTTAGCCAAGAGGCCATTGATACCAGGATATTAAAATTCACACTTTAAAGTCACATAGAACTTCTTTTGGAATATTAATAAACAAAAGGTGCCACTGCATAAAAAAAGAAAGAAAAAGTATCACTAGATTAAAATGATATAGAGGAATCTTGAGACGGCCACCTCGTTTTCCACCTAGCTGCACCTCAGTATAATCTTAACTGTCACTAATTGATATCATATAACAGTTCTACAAATAAAATGATGCAATGTGCTTGTATAGTAACCTTTGAACATGATTATATTCCTAGTAGCCTCACACTAAGTTAATTCCTAACAATTTAGGATCAAACATGCATCAGAATGAGCTCGATTCATTTGCATGCACAAAAGTGTCATAATAATGAGAGCTGGGGGACTATATATATGTGTGCTCCAATGAATTACCCGACTATTTGATCACAGACATATTTGAGTTCTGTCATACTAGGAGGAAGAAAATCTGAGACAAAATCATGCCTCCTTGAACGACGAAATTTGCTGGTACCCTTAATAACCGTCATCAAACAAATTCCATCTTCCTGCAAAATGACAGCAAACAGTGCAGTCAATTTGTTTTCCCACAGTAAAATAGCAAAAAAGAGTGAGTATAGCTGCACCCAAAGAACAAGAAAATTATGTGTATTAGAAAAGATAAAATATAACCCTGATATTATGTTAGAAAAGGCAAGACATAGCTCATATCATGACAAAGTGCATAAGAAAATATAAAAAATAAATAAATAAAGAAGATAGAGAAAAGCGAGAACATAGGGAATTAATGTGGTTTGGCCTTAGAGACCTACATCCATAGCAGGCCCTTGATGACTACATCATTACTATTAAGCATTGTATATTTTACAATGACCCCATTGAATGATAATCTAAATTCTAAAATAACCCAGGGTTACAATATTTGCACTACATGTAGGCTTAGGATTACTTTGCTCGCACTTCAAGTAAGATTTTGACAACTTGTGCTCAAAGTTGGATTAAATACAATGAACCTAAACTAGAGTTATATAACAAACATGAGCCTTTATTCAAGATTAGATTTGGCCTTGATATCTCCCACATCCCCCTTCAAAATCAAGGTGGAAGTTTGAAAACAGTTTGATTTTGGAAAAAATGTGAAACCTTGAATGAAATTGTGACAGCATTGGATGTGAAGTGGATCGAGCAAGACCAACTTAAATGAAGCACATATGATATACTAGAACGAGGGCCAGATATGCGTGATGATTGAGGCTTGAATGCTAAGTACAATGCAGATCATACATGTGGAGGCCACTGATGAGAGCGTGATCTAAATTACTATGCATGAAGATGATAGAGATACATGACCAAAATGAAAGCCAATAAAGGCCCCTGATCAGAGGTGTGGTCCAAGTAACGTGGCTTGAAGATGATAAAGACGACTGACCAAAAAGAAATCCAATAAAGGAGGCTACAGGTCAACATGGTTTGTGATACTCGACCAAGATGGATGAGGACACATGACCAAATAGAAAGCCAATAAAGACTACTGATCATAGGCGTGGTCCAAGTAACCCAGTCTAAAGATGATAGAGACGCATGACCAGAAAGAAAGTCGATAAATGAGTTTAACAATTAGTGTGGTATGTGATACTCAGCCAAGATGGTTGAGGACACTTGACCAGAAGGAAAGCTGAAAACCAAATGCAGAAGAAAGATACATGTCCACATTGAATGTAGTTGAAATTATCAAGATCTTCTTGTCAGAAAATATTAGATCTGAGAAAAATGAGTATGAAGCTGTTAGGACGTTGTCCACAAGGAATAAATCAATACTGAGCTATTAGGAGTGGCTAGCAGTGACAGTGTGAGAGAGAGAACCTAGATGTTGTCCACGATAGGAAATAGATCAGGATAAGCCCTACAAAGTGACAGACAACGGTGTAAAGAGAAGAATCTTGGATTTGACTATTAAAGAAGTGAAGGCCACAGAAGCGTGGCTCTGATAAGATAGAACATTACTCTGATACCATGTAGAGAAGGCAAGACATAGCTTTGACATCATGACAAAGTGTATGAGAAAATATAAAAAAGAAAATAAAGAAGTTAGAGAGAGAGAGAGAGAGAACGTAAAGAAATAACGTGGTTCGGCCTTAGAGGCCTACATCATCGGAAAGCCTTTGATGACTACATATTTACTATTAAACTCTATGTATTTTACAATAAACCCACTGAAAGATATTTATATTAGGCTAATTCCTAAACTAACTAAGGGTTAGAATACTTGCACTAGAAATACGCTTAGGATTACTTTGCTTGAACTCCACGTAAGA
This sequence comes from Fagus sylvatica, assembly GCA_907173295.1. Classification (NCBI taxonomy): domain Eukaryota; kingdom Viridiplantae; phylum Streptophyta; class Magnoliopsida; order Fagales; family Fagaceae; genus Fagus; species Fagus sylvatica. The sequence continues at coordinate 19,420,188 of OU015761.1, forward strand.
TTACGATTACTTTTCTTACACTCCAAGTATGATTAAATACATTAGAGTATATAACAGACTTAACCCTTTAACCAAGATTGTGTTGGGCCTTAATACCTCTAACAATGTGCATGAACATTCTTAAAGGTATAGAACACAACCAGCCCAAGATTAAGCATAAAAGGACAAGAACAATTCAATCATAAAGTTGTTTATCACAATGAAGCAGACAAGTAGTTAATTTACAGTTCATATACAATTAAAAGAGGGTATGAAGCGTTAGTGTGTGCTTGATATGCAGTGGGTTATGCGAAAGGCGATATTTGGAATGCACTTCTATGCATCATGTGGATTATTCGAAAGGAACAGAATAACCAAACATTTGAAGGTCTTGAACAATCTATGGTGGATCTGAAGATGATTCTTTTATGCACTCTATATGATTGGATGGCTGCTTAATTAAGTGATCATTCTTTCTCTAATTTGCTGGATTTTCTTGATTGTTGTTTTTTGTAACTAATTTATGATGTACCTTTAGGACACAAACCGTGTACTTGGAGGCGCCGCTTTTTCTTTTTTCAGTCATTACAATCTTACTTATCCAAAAAAAAAAAAAATTGGCCTACTTCCTAATAGCTTAAGGTTTTGGACTAATGGTTTTCCAACATAAAGTACACAACTATTTAGTTCATCCTAAGCACGTAGAAACCAGTATTTCTACCATCTACCATAAAACCAAATTGCAACAGCTTATACATGGTATGTCTTTTTGTTTGCTTCTCTGCTCAATCTTTAAAATTTCCAGGTTTTGTTCTGAATTGGGTTCTTCGTATACAAGATTGCAAGAAGAATATATTTTGTCACAGGATTGAAGTCCATTGAAATTTAATATTTAAATATTTTGAGATACCTCGAAATTGGTATGTAATCATAAATTTAAAGAAATTTTAAAATCAATCATATAAAGATGGTCTTAGGCTCCAAGTAGATTGAACCATATCCAAAGAATTTTGAAGCATGACCAGCAATTCAGTGTTGGCACCATACATATCAAACTAAAAAAGTAGTAGTCAACCATTGTTTCAATGGACAAAATGAAGCCAGTTCAGATGGGAATGGAAGTTAGTAGACTTGGGATTGAACCTGGTTAGTTTAGGTGATTTTATATAAATCCTAAAGATGTAAATATCTGACCAATATGATTGAGTATCTATCTAAGGGGTTCGATGTTCATGCCAATCTTGATGTCATCAGAAGCTTCACTAACTTGAAAGTAATGATGAGAGCTGTTAAAGTCCAATGGGCCTAACTCAATCTCAAAAGACGCCTTAAGAGATGAGGATTGCCCATGACTTATTAATTGCACAACCCAAGAATACTTGGTCAATGTGGGACAAGACTCTCACTTTAATATGCCCCCTCACGTGTGGCATGATCATCAACACGTGGACAAACAATAGGGGGAGGTCTGCCCAACACCCAAGGGGTGGCTCTCATACCATGTTAAAGTCCAATGGGCCTAACTCAATCTCAAAAGACGCCTTAAGAGATGAGGATTGCCCATGACTTATTAATTGCACAACCCAAGAATACTTGGTCAATGTGGGACAAGACTCTCACTTTAATAAGAGCTAACCATGATGTTATATGATGGATGTACATATTCTCACGTACCAATAAAAGGGTATGTCCACCGTCCTTGAAGTGGCAAACATCACAATTTTGTAATGAGTTCTTAAGTCGTTCAGCTTCATCTCTACTCGGAAGCATGTTATCCTTGCCACTAAAATGCAAATATATCATCAATCTTAACAATCAATTAAGATTTACCACTTTAAAAGCAAATTCTCATCTCAGCAAGTAAAAACCTAGCTAGCAATCAGTTAAAATCTAGAGAGGGGAAAAACCTAGCCAACACAAGAACTTCAGCTTTAACAGCATGGAGACGGGAATTAGCATATGCAGCAGCTGATTTAAGCAGCTTCAGCTTCCAAAGAAGAGTGTCCTTTGGTATTATATCAGCAAAACCCTGAAACAAAAATGGAGTGATGTAAAATTCATATTGACATCTGACTATAGTCCTGGTACTACATAGATTAATTGGACTGCTTCAAGAATTAACTTAAACTATTAATAGAAAATGTAAGGCAAAAGAAATGAGGAATCAACTTAGCTAGACAAAATAAAACCCAACCCCACCAACTATCCTTCTGTAAGTGTAAGCTAGTGTTTTTACCTGCAACCTTGAAATCCAAAATGTAGGTGATCAAAACTTGAAATATTTGGGTAATGCAAGTGAGACACATTGAATGAATGTATCTCATCGAACTCTTTTAAACTGTAGGACTTGATGGGCTTGGTTCCCCAGTAAAGGTGATTTGCTTAATGTGAAGCAAAAAGAGGTTTTATTTCTTCTTCTTCTTTTTTTTATATGGGACTACTCCCTCCGCCTCAATTTGTTTGTCCAGTATTCCATTTTCACTGTCCCAAATATTTTTCTAGTTTTAAAAGTCAAAGGTCACTAATTGCTGACTTCCCAATATACCCCTATCATTTATTTTATTCAAATTTGAATGCTTAAAAGTTCATAACAGAAAGTTTTTGAAAATTTATATATTTTTCTTTGAGATACAAAATATTAAATGATGTTCTCTTAGAAAGTTTAGACCTTCTAAACTGGACATACAAAATGAGATGGAGGGAATATCTTGTAATGATAGATAACTAAGCTACAAAAAAGATAAAGCACAGTAGATAAAAGATTTTTGTGGCCATAAGTCAGCTGATCATTGCAGAAACTTCTGTAAATGGCAACTCAAGAGAGCCCAACTAAACCAAGGCAAAACTAGTTGAAAATAATGGCAACTTTAAGCAGAAAGAGAGAAATTAAACTATAAAAACACAAAAGAAAAAAAGGGGAGAAAAATCAACTGGCAAGCACTCCTTACAGAAAGATATGGTAACAACCCAGTGAGGCTGCGAGACAACCTTTCACTTCTTTGCCCAGGAGGAAGAGTGGTTTCAATATCGACCGATGCCATCTTCACTGGATCACCTGATGCCATGACAATAGACAATGATATATCAGGAATCAAGAAATTTGGGACTGCAAAAAAGTGACACCTGATAAAAACACATCAAAATTATAGGGGAAAATAATGCAAATTTATTAGAGCTGATGTCACCAAAATAAAATTTATTTACATAGACATGACATTTACTGTAGAAGACAACATAGGTCAAACTAGAATAACTATGGTGTAGAAGCTTGCACAAGAACAACAGGTGGAGAAACGAGGGCTGCAGAGACAAAAGACATGTATAACATAGACATAACATTATCATATACATTAACGGCTGAAAACTGACTAGCTAAACAAGCATATGCTACCTATATAATAGATTAGGTCACTAAGGATTAAATAGCAGTTCAACCAAATAGACCCAAGTCGTTCCATTGTTTGATCAACTGTGAGTATTTATAGTAGCAGTACAAACTTAAGGTTATAAAATATACATTTTAAAGCACTTCATTCAAAGAAATTATTTTTAAGTTGACTAATAGACAAGATTCAAGGTTTCACTCAGGGTAAGAATACAGAAATGAATTACAATGATTAAGTTTTATGATCATGCTAGCAATAACAAGAAAAAAGAATTGATATCAAGTCAAGAACCCAAGCTCACAGTAGTAGCACCATAGACCACAGTAGCTGATCACTTATTATGAGGTATTCCTAAGACTAAAGGCACAGTGAATTTGTTGAATTATCAGATTTTTCCACACATTGAAGGATTCCATAAGTAGAGTTGAAGGGGACAGAGAAGGTACCCATAACAGAGCTAAGAAGATAAGGAACTGCACTATGCAGTCCATCAGGCATAGCCTCCAGGATGGGAAACAGTGGTTGCAGCTGAGACCTACCAAATGATGTTGCTAAAACAAAATACCAAAAAGTCAGGATTTCTCAGATGATCAACATTGATCATCAACCAGAAACATACCAAGATTATATTTATAAGAAAAAATGAATTGCATATCAGGAATCTAACCTGGATTGGATAATATCAGAACTAGGTCAATGGCCGGATTACGAGCAGCGACAGCAAGTGCTAGGCATCCTCCAAAGGAATCCCCCACCAAATAAATTGGCTTATGAGGAGATGAAGCATGTTCAAACCTGACAGTTTCCTCTACAAGTTTTACCAGCCCTTCATACAACAAAAAATCACTGAACTATAAATTATGATATCCTGTAAATTAAAGGATAATACATACCCACCCACATGTGTGAGGAACAGACACACAACACATTCATTAGGGACCAGAAAACATTTGATCACCGCAAAGGAAATTTCTAGGATTCTGTTAAAACATAATGATCTCAACGGGTTACAATAGAATAATGAAATCAATTTTGTAACTAAATCACATAAAATATGATGATATTTCATTATTTCAAATTCACTTGGGAGATGCCACCTTACTTTGGCTTGGCACTAGGGAGCCCATAGGCAAGTGAAGAAGTATCTGACCAACCAACCAGCTAATCTCATACCCCACAACTCACAAATACACTTTATGCTTTTAATTCAAACATGTGCAGAGGGCATGTACAGCCCAGAAGGACTTTAACCTTGCTAATTCAAGCATGCGGCTGCCTCCAATTTGTCTGATGAGGATCTGTAGACAACCCCAAAGTTTTGGGACTAAGGCTTTATATCAACAATCAAAATATGTTTTTGTTGTAATTACTGTCCCTAACTCATATGACCTTACAACTTTTGCTCAATATATACCACCAAATTTCATAACATATAATTGGCATGCTCTATTCAATCATAAGTTATTGTTAAAATCCCTATTATACATGTGAGGAATAAAGGGGGGAAAAGAAATAATTGAGTATATAAACATATAAAATGGACAGTTTTGAATAAAGGGTGCAAGCAATAAATGAATAATGGTGTCTTGCATTTCTGTTTAAACACAGATTTTACAACTTAACGAATTATAGTTGTTTATCAAGTTTGTTACAATTACATATGATAGCAAGTAGCTACAAGAGGTATAAACATAATCTATCATTTCAATGAATCAACAATGCAATAGTACTTCACAAAAAACTTAGGAAGATTTTTTGATACACAGAGAGACAGAGAGAGAGATTAGTATTCAAAGATTAAGACCTTCAAATGATGTACGATCATGAACGGGAATATGCAGGCACCAGACCTCAAAAGCCCTGCATTGAAGGAAGTTAGAAATTGTTGCTAACAACCATATAAATTACTACCCAAAATAGAATGCAAAAGCATGAGTCAAGTAACATAATATTATCCTAATACTGAGAAGGAGCTTTCATGACTGGATACTACAAACACTGTGTGCAACAAAGATAAGTTCCAACAATAGTGAAAGAAAATAATGCACACCTGCAGATGCAGAACACAAAAGCAACCGAAAAAGGAAAGCAATAGAGAAAACACTTTGAACTACAATAAAAGTATACAAATTTCTCTGTTTGTTTTTTTTTTGGTGACCTTTTCTTTCAGTAAGACACACAACTATCACCTTGCCAAAACATCTTTGATATAATTGAAATACCATTATGATCAACACGCTTCTTTCCATGAGAATCACAAACACTGAGAACAAATTCAGTTCAGTTTTCTCAAGAATTAGAAGGAGGCCTTAGTGTTACAAACTATTTAGTGATAATAAAGCACCCCTAGTTCAGTTCAGTAGAACATGGGCCACCAATACCAGATGTCAAAGGTTCAAATCCTACAGAGAGTGAATCCATTCTTGTTATTCTTAGGCCAACTTTAAAGCCAAGCTTTCTAGAAGTGAATTTATTGCCAGAAACGAACCAATAAGCAAGAGAATCAGTTTTTTGTTTTTTTGTTTTCCAAATAGAATAGGGTCATCATCTCATAAAAAACCTATAAATTTCCCAGGTTTGCAATGCTAAGGGCAGTTATTTAATATTCATGGCTGATAAAGTTTATACTAACTTCTACTCTCACCATTTAGATGATTTCTTTTAATTTTTTTTTCTTTTTTTGATAAATAATAATGAATTTCAATTTAAATCGATTACCATTGAGATGATTAATTTAAAAGGTGTTAATCCAAACAAACATAGAAGCATTCACATTCATCAAAGACATAAGGGTAATCTGACTTACTTCCCAAGAGCTTTATGGTGCAAAACAAGTCCCAAACCAGTACCATCCATCCCTGCATGCATCAATACCAACAAACTTTTAACATCCTGCAATTGAATTTTCAAAAACTGAAATCTAGCCATCTACACATATCTCTTAAACACAAAGCACACAACAAATTCACAAAACCATCCTTGAGCTTATCAGCCATTGTCAGGCATCCATTACCAGGCAAAAAGAGTAGAACCGGAGAATCCTTCAGAGGACGTCCGCAAGTAACGGGGCAAAACCACCGTGGCGGCCCGCCATCATGCTTAACAATGTCTTTGGCCATATCAAAATAATCTCTAACAGTCTGAGTCCCATACCCATCATCCCACAAAGGCTTGAAAGTTTCCAAAACATCATCCTCTACCTTCTTCTTCTCCTCAACTTTAGACCTTAACCGCCCATTTCCTTGATCAATTGAAGTCCCAACTCTCTCTCTCTCCCCACCTATAGAAGTTCCATTCACCACAACTGAATCTGAGGACAATAATGTAGGATCAGGACCACTTAAACACCTCACTTTCACTCGACTCCCATACTTATTCTCCGAATTCGACATAGAAAAGGGCAATACTTTGAAACCTATAACTGATGCCATGGCCTCTACAAGCAATTGCAGTACAATTAAGACTCTTTCTCAAGACTCACCAATTGAACAAACTTACCAACTCTTTCCAAGAATACCCACTTGAGTACAGCTTAAATACACTACAAAATTTCAGTTAAAGAGTTCCTTAAACTACTCTAACTGAATCACTCACACCTATTATGTTTAGCACAGATAAACATTAAAAAATTGGGTTTTCAAATTCTTTAAGCAAACCCAGAAAACAAAATGTAACTAATAACCTCAAGCTCATGTATTCCTTCAGTTCCTGACTTCTTATCTAACGTCAGAACAAATGTGGAAACTAAATAAACATGCAACAAAAATGTGAATAACATTCATGGACAATAATAAACCCAAGTAACAAATAAGAAGGTAACTATTACATTACCTCATGTTGGTCTAGGTGGTTCTGGAGATAGAAAGGGACATGGGTGTTGTTGTCCAAAGATTTTTACTTTCTTCGGCTAAGCATTGGCCAACAAGTGAGTTGTCACATGGTTTTTGGCTTATGCAGATCTTTGAACCGACAAAGCGTTATAGTGGGGTCTGGACCATATAAGATTACAAGTCCTATTGCCGTTTATGCCAGTTTGTTTGATTAGTTTGTGTCAGTTTGGAAAAGCTGGGAAAGAGTTAAAAGACTTTCAAAAAGAGTGAAAGACCAAAAGACCACACAGTGACACCAGGCAGTATATACACCACGGGTTCGGTGAAAGAAACAGTAAGGACTTACGTACAGCAACAAAATTCGTCCTTTCAACGAAAACAATGAACAAATATTGGATTACTGGTTGCGTGAATAAGTTGAACAAATTGATGAGTATCACATTTTCCTTTTCTTCGTAAAGATGGTTGTGGTTAAACAAAAATATCTTCCTAGTGGATTTTATTTTTTATTGCATAGTAAAACTATGATACATAAATTATTTAGCAGTTGTCATAGAATTTATTGTTTGGAGGACATGTGGGTATATTTGTGCACTTAACTTGGTTAAAATAATTAAATAATTGCGATTTTTTAACAACATTTAATAGAATTGAAATTTAATCTCTAAATATTATATCACAAAATGAGTGTTATATATTTATCTTTTTTCGATATTATTAATGAGTGTTATATATCGGTCTTATAAACAATACAAATCATTTCAAAACGAAAGTATACAGTATTCGAGCATTGCATAGGACATCGTCTAGTTTTGTGGAGGATTGTTTGGAAAATAAGTCAGAGGTAGAAAAGTGCTTAGTATTTTGCATGACACAATCCTCAAGAACAATCTTTGATTCTCACAAACACATTTTTCATTGAAATGATAAACACACATAAATGTGTAGATATTTAATTCCATCCAATGGTCTAATGGAATACAAATATATGCGTATTTTTTTCTTTTACATAAATGATAGGTCTCATGAATTAAATTCATGGGGGACTCATCACTCTATAGGAGGAGGGAGTACGCATTAATTTGTATTACAAGACTATTGAATAATTTCCCAACAATAACACATATATAGCATCTTATAAAATTATATTAAGATAACATAAGCATGCTACTAAATTTGAATATAATAAAATATATAGCTAAATTTTTAGTCGCAAATTTTCTTTCAACTTCATAATATATTCGTTCGTACATTTATTTATAGTTTTTTCGATCCCCCTTTTTATGTCGTATTTTTACAATGTTTATTAAAAAAAATTTAACCAAATGAAACATTACGTATTCAGTCTCATATATTATTAACTATGTTATCTAGTTTTTCTTGGACCTCACTTAGTTTACCATAACATGTTATCTCCATGGAAAATATACTTCCCTTTGCCATTTTAGATGACTTTGAAAAATGACAATGAGAACAACAACAATAACAAATAATAACAACAATAACAATATATATAACAATAACAATAATAAAAATAATTGATAACTAGCATCTTCATACACTCATGTTCATAATATAAGAAACGTAAAATTAGCATTAGTTAAGATATGAATAAAAATCTTGTATTCCACTCTATAATCCACAAATAAAATATAACACTTGTCTTCTTTTATTTTTATTTTTAAACACATAATTAAATGCTTAATGGAGGTCTAACAAACTAACTTTGATTAGATTGGGCCACGTCATTTTCATCCTTACCAACAACATTATGATTGTCGAGAAATTGTTATGTCCATCGGGAGTGTGGTACTCCCTACTCACAAATGAGTAGGGAGTACCACACTCCTAGTGGACATAGTAATTCCTCTTGATTGTCTCAACACTCTCTCTCTACTATTTATAAAAAAATTACCTTAGATACTTAATTATTTGGAAAAATCATCTTTTGATGTTTACCAAGTCTTTCTAAAAGTTGGAAAATCCTTTTTTTTTTTTTTTAATTAATTCCAAACTTTCATGCAAAAGAAAAACAATGTGAATTAACAAAAGAAACATACCTTGTCTTTCAAATTTGCACAAAATCCACAATTGGACTCTAAACAGTTTATACATGTCCAGTTTGTAGTGTCAGGTGCAGCAATGTAGCTGTACAGTTGCCTCTCTCTTTATTTGTAATATGCTCGTACATACGTTTATTTTTTAACTAAATAAAACACATATGTAATCTGTCTCTTAAATTCCTAACTATGCTATCTAGTTTTGCTGGTACATCCCCTAGTGTACCATAACATATCTTCTCCATGACAAATATACTTTACTGTGTCATTTTAGATGACAATGAAAGTAACAAAGACAATGACAATAAATAACAACAATAACATTAATAATAACAATAACAATAATAATAATTTCAACATACATTACGTATTATGCAGGTCCATGAGAAATTGAGAGTGAATTTTGGTCCAACTTTCTTATCATTAGAATTGGACCTAAATCAAACTCTAAAACAAAATACTTCTTGATTGATATTTTAATTATCAGATTATCCAATAACGAAACTCCCAAAATATAGAGTATTGTTATATCCTATAAAGTAATTAGATAAACGTAACTATTATATATCAACGGTAATATTTCAAGATAACTATATGATTTCAATTTCATAGTCGGTTAAATAATAAAGTCAAATATGTCACAATAAATTTTTATAAGATTAGGAAAGATGAACAAAAACAGATCCAATTACTGTGATTAATTTCTTAAATGAGTTTAACATGAAGTGAATGGAACCATTTGATCAAAATCATAACCCCCTAAACTGAAAAAAAAAAAAAAAAAAAAAAAAAAATATAAAAAAATACTAAAGTAATAAATGCTTAATTATTTGATATTTTTATAACATCTTATAGAATTATAATAAGATAACATAAGCATGCTACTAAATTTGAATATAATAAAAGAAATAACTTAAAATATATAGCTATAATATTTTTAGTCCTAAATTTTCGTTCAACTTCGTAATATATTCATTCGTACATTTATTTACACTTTTTTTTTTTTATCCCTTTTTTTATGCCGTAGTTTTGCAACGTTTATTAAAAAAATCTTAACCAAATGAAACATTATGTATTCTTTTTATTTTATAAGTAAAATTTTTTATTCAAAGCCCAAAAGGCTAAAGATACAAACAAACAAAACTAACACAGGATAACACAAAAAACACCAATAATGGTGCCCAGGATACAATCACAATCTCATAACAAACACAATACAAAACAACAAACAGAACAACAACACAGAGCAAGATCTTGGAGACCATCCTGTAAATAGCGAAAACCACAACATCAGAAGATGTCTAGCCCGAGCAAACAGTAGGAAGGATGGAACGGATTGACCATGGCAATGGAAAGCCATGCGATTCCAAAGGGGCTCCTCAAAAGGAGTTTCTTTGATAGATCTACCCCCAAATTGCTAGGGGGATAGTCAAGAACAGCTCGAGATGGGAAGAACTCCCAAGGCCACTGCCTACCAAACATCCTTTGCTGCTGAAGATCTCATTGTGTACAAGAATGAACCCATACCGATTCGGAGACAAACCACTTGGAACACCAACACAAACACAAACAAGAAAACAAAGAAGGGAAAGGAGACAATTCACATAGCCTGATAAACCAACCATGAGAACCGCCGGAAAACAACCCACAAAGGGCAGCAAAAGGACCCACGCAGGGCAGCAAAAGGCCCACTAAAGGGGCGGAAGGAACCCTCAGAGGGGTATGGGCGCACGATAGCGAACAATGCTAATCGTGCACCCTGGCGAAACATTACGTATTCAGTCTCATATATTATTAACTATGTTATCTAGTTTTGCTTGGACCACACTTAGTTTACCATAACATGTCATCTCCATGGCAAATATACTTCCCTTTGCCATTTTAGATGAATTTGAAAAATGACAATGACAACAATAACCAAATGTAACAATAACAAATAATAAATAAAAATAATAATAAAAATAACGATAAATGTAACAATAATAAAAATAATTGATAACTAGCATCTTTATATTCATACATATATATATATATATATATATATATATATATATATATATATATATATATATATATATATATATATATATATATATATATATAAATCGTTTTCCCATATAGAAAATCACTTTATAAAGCTGTTTGCAACCACAATCAGTTATGTGGGTGTGTGTGGGTCTTTTAACCCGGATTTGATTAACAAAATAACCCGGTCAATTTTGAAACCCACGATGGAAATCCCTAACCCAAAAATCTCACGCCTTACCTCTCACTCTCATGGCTCACCTCTCACCGGCCTCACTCTCACGACCTCTCATGTCCAGTCCTCCCACGGCACTGTTTGGTCAGTGCTTATAGTTCACCATAGTCGTCATGGGGAACATTGCATATCTGGCCATATATATATATATATATATACTTGTCATCTAACAATCTAACAAAACAAAGCAAGAATAATTAAACCTTTATATCAACTGCCATAATTTCGTAATTATTACAATCATGAAGCACTTCAACGTTGAGAGATTCCAAAAACAAGGCCACGGGCTTAATCCTAGTAATTGGATTTGAACAAAAAGCACAATACAACTCCATCATGTTATGATATTAATTTTTAGGTGTGATGCATATATATAGCCATGTTTCAAATGTGTGGCAAGTGGAGGGTAGTCGCTGGTGAAAGGTGAGGCATGAGATTTTTTGTTTAGAGATTTTGATTGTGGGTTTCAAAATTGATCGGGTTATTTTGTTAATCAAATCCGTGTTGAATGACCTAGTTATGAGGTTTGGTAGGTTGGGTTAAATAAGTTAAAATATGGGTATTTTAATTAGAAATTTGTCTTAGGTTGTTAGGATTTAACAGAAAAATAGACGGTTGAGGATAAGTTGCACATTTCTAATAGATAAAAGGGACATTGTTCAGTTTAATAGATAAATAGAGAGATTGAAACTAACCTAATAGATAAAGGGGGAAAATGAAATTTGCCCTTTCAATTATGTAATAGGATTACTTTTGGAAGTACAAAAAGTTGACACCAAAAGTTCAATTCCCTTAATAATGGATTTGCCTATTTCACTTTGTAACAGAGAGTGTCCATTTCAAAGAAAATACTTATCTAAATTAAATTTAGGGTCTAGAACCTACCACATCATTTAAAAGTTATTTAGTTTAAGTCTAATAGATAACTGCGGTTAAGAAACGTAAAATTAACATAAGTTAAGATATGAATAAAAATCTTGTATTCCACTCTATAATCCACCAATAAAAATATAACACTTGTCTTATTTTATTTTTTATTATTAAACGCTTAACAGAAGTCTAACAAAACTAACTTTGATTAGCTTGGGTCACCTCATTTTCATCCCTACCAAGAACATCCTGATTGTCTAGAAATTGTTAAGTACATCTCAAGAGTGTGGTACTCCCTATTCACAAAGGTTGTGGACCCCACTCATGGGACCCACACAAGATGTGAGTAGGAAGTACTACACTCCCAGTGAACATAATAATTCCTCTTGATTGTCTCAACACTCTCTTTCTACTATTTATCAAAAAAAGTAAAACACTAAAAAAAGCATCATCCTTCATATGTAAGGCATATCTACAGATCCACCAAAATTTTCCAAATTCCTTAAAAAAATATATAAATTTCCAAACAAAATCCAAGAACATGTTTCGACTTTCCAATGCCAAGTCTAAGAAACTACACTATCCGATAACATGAATCTAATACAATGCGCAATTGCAAACTAGTCGAACCAAACATATAGCAGAAAACCAATATTCAGTATTCACCCTCAACAAAATAACATAAAATAGTGACACTAATTTGCTTACTCCAGTTCACCTTCCCACTAAAATTTAACCCCCTCACATATGGTAATCTTGCTTTCATTCTCCTTTTCTCGGCAACCAAACAACATAAAATTCAAGACCCAAATACCACACCATAACGAGACCCACAAAGGGGCGAAGAAACCCACAGATGGCAGAGGAACAACCCCATATGTTTCCAGAAACAAATAGTTTCAAGACGCAGTTTGTTTGGAAGACATGAAAATGAGGTTGCCCCAATCTAATCCAACGTTAGTTTTGTCATAACTATGTTAATCATTAATTATTTGTTTAAAACTAAAAACTTAAGGAACACATATGTTATATTTTTATTTGTGAAGTATAGAGTGGAGCACAAAGTGTGGGACAAAAGATTTCCTCTATATATATCTATGCTGACCAAAGGGTGTTGACTTAAAACAAAACAAATATGAACCTCTTAAGTCCTGTAACAAATTCAATTTCTCGTTCCATGGACGACAACTCACCATTTTTTACACCCTCCTTTTCCTTTCTCTAGTACTAGGAATGGGTTAAGGTACGTTAACGTGGGAATCGCGAAGATCCATTAGTGGCGGTGACGGGGACTAGGTGTGTTGATAAGAGACACAATACGGATTGTTTTGGTTGCCATGCATGTTCCAGTTGTGACGAGAGGGTGAAACCTGTAGGGTGAGGCCTTGTGTTTGTTTAAAGATGGATGTTCAATTCTGTTTGGATTTTGGTTTCTCCTCTGTGGTTTTTATGTTCTTTGATTAGTTCAGTTGAGGAATGCCTAACTGAGCTGATTTATTTTCTTAGTGATATAAAGTTGTTGCTCTCTTGGTTTGATTTTAATTCGATGAACACATTAAAAGGGAACATGTGAGTGTGAGTGTGAAGGGGAATGACAATTTGAGAGAAGCTTAGAAAAATGAGAGAAAAAAAAAAAAAAAAAAAAAGATTTGGTTTTTAATTTTTTTTTAACTATAGTTGACATTATTTCGGATTAAGCCAAGTTCAATTTGTTGAGTTTTTGCTTAGCACATTCTAAACCTAGATTTAATTTAAATAAATCCTAACTTAAAAAGGATACTCTCAATTTCAAAGTAAAATGTAGAGGATTTAAAATGAAGGAAGGAGGTAAAGAAAATAAAGGAAAGTTTGCACATGGGTTGGAAGTTGAGTGAAGGTGCCAAGGTGGTTTGCTTGATTTAAGGTTTAATTTACACTTTTAGTCCTAAACGTTTGCCTTTTTTGTCAAAATGATCCTTAACATTTGTGTCAAAAGCTGACATGGCTAACAAACATATTAAAATAGGGTTTAAATACCGTTTTGGTCCTCAACCTTTGGCTTTTGTGTCAAATTAATCCTTAACATTTCAAGTGTGTTAAATTGGTTCTCAATCTTTCAATATTGTGTCAAAATGGTTCTTACTGTTAAGTGTTAGATGGAAAATGCTGACATGGCTAACGATTTATTTTTAATTTTAAAACTGTCTGACGTGGCAGGGACCATATCAGTTACAATGTTTTAACCTACAATCCCTACAATGTGAATTATGTGGCCTAATTAGAACTGGTCATGTCAATTAAAAATTTAAGTCAGCTCCACCTCACCCACTTACAAACGGAACCTAATAAATCTTGTAACTCTCCATTAACCCTCTTCTCTCTCTGTGTAACTGCTGGATTTCTTCAGTCCTCCGGCATCTGTGTTCTTCTTGAAATCCAAAGAGCATCTGTGTCTAAAATTACAATGAATCTGACTTCATTTTTCCTTCATACTTTCTAAAAAATTTCTCTCTTTGCGGTACACGTATTTGTCCATGAACCCATTATTTTATTCATCGAAATAAGCAAATATGATGCTAGACAATAATGCCAATTCCTTTTGTCACGTAGCCCCATTCCTAGAAAACTAAAGCATCAAAGCAAAATCCAATGGAAATCAGTTATTCAAACTCACACGGCAAAATCTTATCAACAATAGAAAGCGATAGGCACTCAGGCGGTCAGGCTAGACCCCACTGTTGAGGCCAGTGTGAGTCCACACTCCATGGACTCGGGTCAACGAAGCTAGTAGGCTGGGTTCGGATTGAAGACGCTGTAGATCTAAAGATATGGTGAGGTGACTTCACCATGAGGATGAAGGTGAAGTCTGAGGATGAGAGAGAGAGAGAGAGAGAGAGAGAGAGAGAGAGAGACATTATATCCTCCGTCTCATTATGAAGATTTGGAGAACTTCGGCCGCCAAAAGTTACAAATATGGAGAGAAGTTTTGCCGGTCGGAAGTTACAGAAACAGAGAGAAGTTTTGCCGGCCAGAAGTTACACAGGGAGAGAGAGAAAGGGTTAACGAAGAGGCTGTGAGATTTTTGGTGTTCTGTTAGATCTTGGATAAGGTGGAACTGAGTTGGATTTTTAATTGAGTTGGCAAATTTTGATTGTGCCAGCAAAGTCAAATTGCAGCAATTGTACCTTACCACATTGCAGCTAATATGATCGCGTAAATGGGTGAGGTGGAACTAAGTTGGATTTTTAATTAAAATGTATCAGCTCAAATTTTAATAATAAAAAATTGTCAACTCAAATTAAAAAAATAAAATTTTTGAATATCCAGTCTAAACAAAGAAAGGAAAGAAAAATTTGATATTCAATTTTTTTTTTTTTTTAATTTGAGTTGGCATTTTTTTATTTATTAAAATTTGAGTTGGCATGCCACATCAGACATTTTTAAAATTAAAAATAAATTGTTAGCCAAGTCAGCATTTTTCCATCTAACACTTAACGGCAATGATCATTTTGAGACAAAGTTGAAAGGTTGAGGACTAATTTGATACAATTGAAAGGTTATGGACCAATTTGACATGAAAGCTCAAAGGTTGAGGACTAAAACGGTATTTAAACCTTAAAATAGTGATAAAATGTTGACATTTTAATACAATGATGAAATGTTAATGACTAAAATGACACAGTTGAAACGTTGATGACCATTTTGACACTAGGGGGTAAACGTTGAGAACCAAAAGTATAATTAAACCTTGATTCAATTATATGCCCACATTATGTTACTTTTTAAAAGACTTTTTTAACTATTCGATAGGGTTAATTTTGACACAATAAAAAATGGACACCAAAGAGTTTTATTCTCTTAATAATAGTATTGATAATAATAATAATAATAATATCGTTAATACCTGATTTGTTGGAAAGGAGGAACCACATCCAGTGATCAACCACCCAAAGGTAAATAAAAGAATTTCAAAGTTTAGAATACCAAATTGATATTTATATAGCAAATTCTACAGCTAAAAGAAGCTGATGAAATAGTTTTCTATTTCTTCATTTGGTTTAAGTTCCTAAGGAGAGTACCATAAAAGATATGCATCGCTCCAAATAAAACAAAAGAGTAATACAAAATACTTAGATATGCAAAAAAATTTAGCAACTGTACTGAAAGTCACTACTTTGTCATTGACTACCAGATACCCATAACATGAGCATATGCTAAGTATATCACCCTAGGTTCATAAACTTTTAATAGCCCCTAATTCTAAAATAGTGATAGTTCCAGATAGAGGACTTGGTCTTGATGATGACCGATATATTACTGATTGTATTAGGCCATAGATAATGTATATCGGAAGCTTCAAGGAGGTTGAAAAATCTTTATAAATGAATCATTACGATTGTGTTAATAAGTTAAACAAATTGATGAGGTATCACCCTTTCCTTTTCTTCGTAAAGATGGTTGTGGTTAAACAATAATAACTTCCTAGTGGATTTTATTACATAGTGAAACTATGATACATAAATTATTTGTGCTAAGAATTATTTGGCAGTACGTTGTCATACAAGAATTTATTCAAAAATCAATACACTGTAATTACTTGAGAATTAGTCGCATTGTTGATTGTTGTAGCATACAATAACATTCAGGAATTACTTGAACGAATGTACTTCATATTGATTTGCTTCTTTGAAAAGCATTTTGTGGTGTTTTTTCTCCCTATGATTATGAACGGTATAGCTTTTGCATTTATTTTCCCGTTCTCTTTTAAAGAATGTAAAAAGATAATTGTGTGCTTAACCTAGTTGAAATAATTAAATAATTGCAATTTTTTAACATTTAATAGAATTTAAAGTTACTCTCTAAATATTATATCACAAAATGAGGGTTACATATTTATTTTTTTGACATTATTAATGAGTGTTATATATCGTTCTTAAATACCATAGAAATTATTTCAAGATGAAAGTATAAAGTATCCGAGCATCGCATGAGACATCGTCTAGTTATGAGGAGGATCATTTGGTTATAAGTTTGCATAACACAATCCTCAAGAATAATCTTTGCTTGAAATTCTCACAAACACATTTTTCATTGAATGGATAAACACATATAAATGTGTAGATATTTAATTCCAGCCAATGGACTAATGGCCTTCAAAGTTCAACCCCTTATATGGGATTAATAGAGTAAAATCCCCCCTTCTAATGCATTTGTTATAGGACTTGGACTCATTAACTAGTAAACCCAAACTAAGTAGTAATTAGTAATAACCTTAAATAAAATCCAATAGCATAATACTTATCAAAAAATAAAATCCAATAAAATATTATTATTAATTAAAAAAAAAAAAAAAAAAAACCAGCAATCTGAAAACTACAAAAATACCCATAAAACTTAAAATTATATAAAACTAAATCAAAATCAAAAGGGCTTGTAAGTTGTAACTGCCTGCATCTGCATCATAAGCTTTCCTGAGTTTATTGCAAAATTTAAGGCTAGCTTTCTAAGCATTATTATGACAGTGAAAGAATGTTTGGATAACACTGAACAACATGAAGATTCAACAAACTCTTGATCACTAAGGATAAAATTTTACACATTGCAAGTGCCAGCTTTGTAATCGCATGTGCATCGATAGAACAAAAGCCTTGTTGCACCTCTAGACTTTCATGAACGAGCGAACATTTCGACCAATGAGAACCTGATTCTGACCTTTTGCTTCGTACTCACTCTGAGCCCATTCCTCCATAAATGGTGCCCTAGATAATCTATCTTCCTCCCTTTAAAATCTTTTAGCTATCAGGCTCAAGAGTACTATGCCAAATGAAAAAACATCACATTTTTCTGACCAATAACCTGTCAAGGGACTCTCAAAGTTATCCATTCTGGAAAACATAGTAAAAAATAAACGAGTAAAAATAGATTAGTATATTAGAAACAGCCAGAATACGAAGAAAGGTTACTGCTCCATGTTATAGTTTAACTTAAAAATTTGAATTACAAAAGAGATACATAGATGAATTTAAAATACTAAATATATTAAATGCTTAATTAGTTGATTTTTTATAACATCTTATAATTTTTTTTTTTTGGAGAAAATTATATTAAGATAATATAAACAAGCTAATAAATTTGAATATAATAAAAGAAATAACTTAAAATATATACATGTATCTTTAGTCCTGATTTTTTCGTTCAAATTTGTAATATGCTCATACATACATTTATTTAAATTTTTTATGCCTTATTTTTGCAATGTTTCTAAAAATCTTTTTTTTTTTTTTTTTTGCAAATAAGTTTCTAAAAATCTTTAACTAATGAAACATGTATGTAATCCGTCTCATTGCTTCCTAACTATGTTATCAAGTTTTGTTGGTATACCATAACATATCTTCTCCATGGCCAATCCACATCCCCGTGTCATTTTTAGAAAATGACAATAACAATAAAAAACACCATAACAATAATAATAACAATAACAATAATATAATATTAACATACATTACGTATTATGCGGGTCCATGAGCAATTGACAGTCCAACTTTCTTATCATTAGAATTGGACCTAAATCAATCTCAAAATATTGAAATTGTTAATTCAAAATACTTCTATGTCAAACAATAAATCAAATATTGCAATAAATTATAAATAACGACTTTTAACTCAGAATAATATAAACTAATATTATAAAACTCATATTGAATATTGTTATATTAACTGAATAAAAGAAAAATAAAAAATTATTTTTTATAAGTATTAAAATAATCACTTAAAGTTGTTAAAACTAGTTGCAATACACAATTGCTATAAATGAAAATCCGGCATTAACAAAACATATATTTGGAAAATAGGGGATAATATCATGCTAACACCATATCTGTGGAAAATAGGTGATAACGCCATGCCAACAAATTGTCGGTGGAGGAGGTGCCGATGACCGGGCCTAACATCTACAATTGTTGATGAAGGAGGTGCAGCGCTGATCTGGTCACTAGGGTCTCTCAGTTCTCACGGTTTCAATTACACCCCTATTGACAATTCTACATATATGTGGAAAATAGGGGATAATATCATGCTAACACCATATCTGTGGAAAATAGGGGATAACATAATGTCGACAATACTACATTCGATTATCACAAAAGGTAAATATAAAATATAATTGGATATCTAATATTTATAGTCTGTGATAATTTTATTTTTTATTTTTAAATTAGTTTAACATGAAGTGGATGAAATGGAAATATTATCAATCAAAATCAAAAAAAAAAAAAAAAAAAAAAAAAAAAAAAAAAAAAAAAAACTAAAATATAAATACAGTAATAATACTTAATAATTTAATAATTCTAAAATTTAAAAATTATATTAAGATAACATAAGCATGCTACTAAATTTGAATATAATAAAATATATAGCTAAATTTTTAGTCCCAAATTTTCTTTCAACTTCATAATATATTCGTTCGTACATTTATTTATACTTTTTTTTATTTTTTTTTTTTTTTTTTTTTTTTAATCTTGAACCGAATGAAACATGACATATTCAGTCTCATATATTATTACAAATGTTACCTAGTTTTGGTTGGACCTTACCAAGTGTAACATAGCATGTCATTTTAGATGATTTTAGATGAAAATAACAAAACAATGACAATAAATAACAACAATAACAATATAATAATAACAATAACAATAATAATAATTTGATAACAACATAATATTATATATATATATGTTTTCCTACTAAAAAAAATATAAATAAAATATAAAAAATCACTTTTTAAAGTTGTTTGCAACCACAAGAAGTTCTGTGGGTGTGTGTGGGGTTGTTAGTGAGAGTAGATTTTGATTGGTAGTTTTAAATTTTTTAATTTACTTTTGTGTCCTTAATTTGTTTTATTGTTAAGTAATTTTCAATTAGGTAATAGGATTACTTTTGCAAGTACAAAAAATGGAACACGAAAAGTTCAATTCCCTTAATAATAACTAGATGTGGCCTATGGGCACACACGATTCATGTGACATTTTTTCCTTCCTTTTAAAAATTATTTAAAAAATATTATGTTAATATATGTTCAAAGTTATGTTTTATAGGAACTATGTTGGAAGTTATTTAAGAGAATGGGAACTGTTTTGGTTGATAAGAGAATGAATGGGAACTGTTTTGGTTGCCATGCGTGTTTCAGTTGTGACGAGAGGGTCAAATCTTTGGGGTGAGGCCTTGTGTTTATTTAAAGATGGATGTTCAATTCTTTTGGACTCTGGTTTTTATATTCTTTGATTAGTTCAGTTGAGGAATGCCTAACTGAGGTGGTTTATTTGCTTAGTGATATAAAGTTGTTGCTCTCTCGATTTGATTTTAATTCGACAAATACGTTGGAAGGGACCATGTGAGTGTGAAGGGGAATGAGGATTTGAGAGAAGCTTGAAGAGGAAGGGAACAAGAACCTTGCAGTGTTACAAGGACACAACTTGAAGAGGCAACGACAACTAGGGTTTGAGAGTGAGGGACAAGTAGGGTCACATACTCATATTCATATATATAGGGCCGACCCAATTATTTTGGGGATTTCAAGCAAAATCTCAACTTGGGACCTTTTGACTATTAAATAGTAAATAAAATTAATATTTATAAAAAAAAGTGGAATCTCATTCTTCTAACTTTTTTAAGATGCAAAATTATTGATCGCACATTTATAATTGTTTTTCTCTTTTCTCTAATAGATTCTTTTCAATTAATAAAAGCACTAGAACGCATTCTCTATTAGTCTGATAGAATGTATTTTATTAAAAAAATGATCTACTATATGGTATATCATTACAATATTAGATTAATTTTTTAAAATAAAAATAAAAATAAAAAAAAAAAAAACTTTATTTTTTATCCTCTTATTCTCTTATCTTCTTTTCTCTCTCCACAAATCCCCAATTCTTCCTCTCTTTTATTTAGCCTTTATTGTAAAAAAATAATAAAAATTGAATTTGTTTTTTTGTTATACGTTAATATGACTTTCACCTATTAAAGTAACTGATACGTTGTTGTTGTTGTTGTTGAGTCATAGATTGTTTTTACTTTTTGATAGATTGTAATTGTACTTTTTACTTTTGAGTTTTATAACATTAACACTGCACCAAGGAAAATTTCATTCCCTCCTATTCCTCCCAATTTTGGGGGGAATGAAAATTTGAAGTTTTGAGGGAATAGGGAAGAATGAGTGTTCTATTCTATTCCCTTCACTTAAACTCTCAAACAATGGAATGATCTTTCCATTCCCTCTCATTCCCTCATACTTAAACTTCCAAACTGGGGAAAGGAAAGAATATTCTTAAAATATATATATATATATATATATTTTCCTATTCCATTCTTAAAATATTCTTTAGAAGGGAATGGAATAAAATGGAATAGAATGGATAATGGAATGTATCTAATGAATAGAAAGGAATGGAATGGAATGAAACTAAGTAATCTTGTTTTGGATGTTTTAAAATAAATGAATAGAATAGAATGAAAATGTAAGTAACCTTGTTTAGGAGTAATATTAGAAGGAGTGAAAATGAATCGTTTTATAACAATATTACTACTATACCCTTCATTTTAATCTAGTTTAGATACAGTGGGAATAATGTTGTAGATTTACCATACAGTAGTATGCTCCCGACAACTAATTTAATCCATTGA
Source organism: Fagus sylvatica (assembly GCA_907173295.1). Classification (NCBI taxonomy): domain Eukaryota; kingdom Viridiplantae; phylum Streptophyta; class Magnoliopsida; order Fagales; family Fagaceae; genus Fagus; species Fagus sylvatica. The sequence continues at coordinate 19,442,233 of OU015761.1, forward strand.
ATTTAAATTGGCATAAAAAGTGGATTTATCAAACTATAATTCTTTTTTATGCCACAATTCTACAATAATTACTGTTCCTAAGCTTTTATTCTTGGAGAGGATACAAAATTCCAATATAATCCAAAGATTAAAAAAAAAAAAAACGATTGAATCTCTATATCAACTAGCAACTATTTCTTCAACATCATATATAGCCTTAGCCTTTGTGAACACAACAATGCACAACATAATGAATATAAACTCATGTCAACTTAAAAAAAAAAAAAAAAAAACTGCCTATATATTTTTGTTAATTTTGTTATTGTGCTGATGGTATCCAAAAAAGCTAAGGCTATATATGATGTTAAAGCAATAATTGAGGTGACTAAGCACTTCATCCATGGAACCAGGGTGTGAAAGCCCACTATATCCAGTACAACTTAGTCCCACCTTAGTAATTACTTGGGTCGCCTTCTCAGTGCGTCCCCTATCCAGTAAAACTTTCAAAACCGCATTCCCTTTCTGTTGATAACATTTCAATGCACTTTTTGAAATGTGATCGTCATAGCACTTTTTGCCTGCATTCTTTGGCAAAAGGGATATTGTGTCTCCAATATTTGAGTCCTTCAGAATTAATTCCAGAATCATTACCCTAAAGTTGAAGATATCAGAACTCTGGATTGGGTGTCCTGCCAAACAGAGAAAAACAATAATTAGTTCAATTTTGTAACACAAAACTAGAAAATTTCATTGAGACATTGTGTTTTATGGCTATCTGCTCAGAGAACCTCGAGGGCGACGTATCCATAACTAATTAATTGTGAATCCTATCCTCCGTCTGTCACCAAGCTGAAATCAATCCATTTGACATTTTTCACCTGAAACATTTCAAGATTTTTTAGTACATTAAAAAATTCATAAATGTACATTAGATAGTTTAATTTAGATTTTGTAAAGGCTCTAGAGAGTGGTTTTAAGAAAGTGATTTTGTAAGTAGGTAGTAAGAGCATAGCCACAATGTGGCACTGGAGACATGCACCAATTAGCAACAAATGACCATTTGGGAAAACCTCAAACGATGTCAACAACTACAATAGCTTCAGCTCATTATTAAAGCCATCCCTCCTATTATTTTGAAGACCACTGATTTTGCTAAATATGTCTCTGGGCATTCTATTAACATGTATAACTCTTATGGACTTTAACTCTTTTAGGCTCTCTGTTTCTTGCTAAATAAAAAAATAAAAAAAACTACATATTCAATCTCAATTGTTAATTACAACAAACACTAGCAGTTTCTTGCTAATTTAAAAAAATAATAATAATAAATAAATAAATAAACCCTAACTACATATCCAATCTCATTTGGTAATTATAACAAACATTAACAGTGATATACATTATTATATATTATTTCTTTTTTGAATTATAAATTCTTTATACCTATCAAAAGAAATGGATTTCATTATATTATTTTGGAGTTTTATTGTCAATGCACATACATATACATACATATTACTGTTCCTATGCTTTTATTCTTGGAGAGATGATACAAAATTCCAATATAATCCAAGGATTTAAAAAAAAAAAAAAAAAAAAAAAAAAAAAAAAAGATTATTAAATCTCTATATCAACTAGCAACCATTGTTTCAACATCATATATAACCTTAGCCTTTGTAAACACAACAATGCACAACATAATGAATATAAACTCACGTTAACTTAAAAAATAAAATAAAAAAAGGCTGCCTACATATTTTTGTTAATTTTGTTATTGTGTTGATGGTATCCAAAAAGGCTAAGGCTATATATGATGTTGAAGCAATAGTTGAGGTGACTAAGAACCTCATCCATGGATCCAGGACAAGAAAACCCATTATATCTGATACAACTTAGTCCATCCTTAGTAATTACTTTGATTGCCTTCTCAGTGCATCCCCTATCCAGTAAAACTTTTGAAACCGCATGCCCTTTCTATTGATAGCTTTTCAATGCCCTTTTTGAAATGTGATTGTCATAGCATTTTTTGCCTACATTCTTTGGCAAAAGAGTTATCGTGTCTCCAATATTCGAGTCCTTCAGAATTAATTCCAAAATCATTACCCCAAAGCTGAAGATATTAGAACTCTAGGTTGGGTGTCCTGCCAAACAAAGAAAAACAATAACTAGTTCAATTTTGTACCACAAAACTAGAAAATTTCATTGAGACATTGTGTTTTGTGGCTACCTGCTCGGAGAACCTCGAGGGCGACGTAGCCACAACTAATTAATTGTGAATCCTATCCTCCGTGTTGAAGTTTGCAGTCTAAAGATTAAAGGAAAGTAAATGACAAGCAGCTTGGGAGAACAGAGAAGTGAAGCTCATGTCATTTATCTGCATATTAGATAGGTTCATTTAACAACCACGTGGTAATCACGTGCTGTAACTAAAATCAGTTTTAACTGATTATTAGAAGTTTGTTAAGCTTTCCTTTTCCCTCCAAAATGTAGTTAGTTTGTTATTTTGTTTGTGAACTCCAAGTGGCTTAGCCTATATAATGGAGGAGCTGTGCATTGTAATTAAGCAAGTAAATACGATCAATATTCTCAACAAAAAGCTCTTGTAATTCTCTCTTTCTATTACACAAATCCTCAAAGCTTTGTGCTCTGTTTTTCATCACCTTTCAATTCTGTTATGCAATTTCTTTAGAAACTGAATTCAACAGCCAAGAAATCACCATAGTGTTGCAACGAGTCCAGAGATTGAAGGAAGGAAGAGACTGATCAACAGGAGCGTTTTGCACAGAGTTTGGTTGATTGTGTTAAGAAAAAATGTGCTGTATAGACAGTCTTCAACTGGACAGAAAGATGTTGTCCTCTCAGGTGGTGTGCACTTGGGCATAGAGGTGTGCTCCCAAAGAGCCATACGGTCAGCCAAATTTTCATTCTATTTTTTATCTGCAGGCTAATATTATAATGTTACCCATCAGACAGTGAGTGAAACTTAGCATTTGGTACTATAAGCATCCCCTTTATTGGGGACAAAAAAAAAAACTCTTTTTCTATGAAAAAAGGAAATGATTGAATGAATTTCAGACAAGAACAATGTAACTTTGAGAACCATTTTTTAGGGCTCAAATGTTGGAACTTCATGTGAAGGAGCATTGAGTGCCTTATACAATGTTCTATCAACAATACTCCTATAAGGATCCTCCTGCCGCTTCTTGATCAAGAATTCCATATTGCGTTCAACCTCAGATTTTATCTGAAAGTACAATTGGTTTGCAACTTGTTTGTCCTTCAGGATATCTTCCCTTCCCTTTGTTTTTATGGGCTTCCCGAACAGATAGTAGAAGCGGCCAGGTATTTTGGGCATAAGCACTGGAAAAGAAAGTTCTTGGTTGACAACCTCCCCACTTGTCTTATCCCTGAAAATCCAAGCATATTCTGTCATTAGAACTTGAATCCAATTTCTTATAGCATCTCTAGTTTTTTGAATTTTACAAGAGCACACTTGAAAACAAGTCTATATTGCTCGGAGAGTAATTACCTCACTCTTACTAAATTGCGGTTAAAGTCTCTAAGATGATCATTAACCACTGGGATTTTAATTATTAGGTCGTTGTAATCAAGGACCAACTGCCATGGTCAAAAACATAAAAGCACAAACCCAAAGCAAGTAGAATGTTAATTGCAAAATCAAGCTCAATAAATAAATAAAAATTATGAATTTAAGAATTAAAAATCTTGTTATTACTTCCCCCCCACTCAAAGTTTAAGTACTATGGTGTATTTACATTAACCTAAAAGGACATGTTATATTGATTTGTATAATACTGTCCAAGCAGAAGCATGTCCATGACTATGCACCTCACTGATTTTGCTTTTCACTACATGTATTATTAACTTTTCTGTTGTGAGTACCATCTTAATCTCATTGGTTAACCAAAAACAAGCTCATTCCATATCTCAGGTATTAGAAATCTCCCAACCTTCACTAAATCTCAAATATACCATGAAAGTAGCATTAATAAACATCTATCTCTCTAAAGTTAAAAAAAACAAATATATATATACATATATTAAAATAGCACAAGCTTACTTCTGATATATCGTCTTCACCCACAGCTCCAAATGGTACAATTGTGGCCCCAAACCGTGCTGCCATTCTCACAAATTCCTGCTGATCAGGCCAAAATAACTTGTATTCTTCTCCCTGTCAATATCAAAAGCACCATAACTGTTGGAAAACAAAATTTTGACATATTTAAAAAACAGTACTAAACAAAAACTAAGATTTAGTGCAACATGGACCTTTAATAACCACTTGATGCTCCCTCAATAACAGAATTCTCACACAAACATAGGTTTGAAGGATATATTAGTGTAACAGATATTCAAAAAAATTCACCTTTTGAAGGGTTCAATCTAGTGCAAGGTTTAAGCCTAGTTCTCATGATCATTTCCAGAGACCACGTGTTAATTACTAATTCCATTTTTTTAAATACATTACTTATGAATTACTTTCACCTTTACAAAAAAAAAAATTGCATATGCAAATGTCTTCCTAAAATTGCATTTCCTGTAATAATCATTTTTTTTTTTTTTTTTTTTTTTTTTTTTTTTATTTATTTTTTTGGGTTGTATAATTATCAAATCACTGATGCAACACATAGATTGTTAAATTGTAACAACTTTCGTTTGGCAAGCTCAGTTCACACAATAATCCCTCAACCTTTATCACATCAGTTCCACTTTTAAACTTACCTAGAATCTAACTGAAAGCTAAAACCTAGAACCACGGCATTAACAGAGTGTACATAAGGTGGTAACTTTGAAATTATAAACTAAAAAATGGATTGAATGTCCCAGCAATCCGCCTTGCATATAACTTTCAGAAGTAAATAAACTGAAATAACCACAACCAATGTTATAACGGTATGAGTTGTTGGAGACAGCTTTATATTATTTCACCTGTACAGGCAAGACAAGATTCTAAATAATCATTTAAGCAGATCTAGGAGGACAAAAGTTGACAGTTATAGAATGCATGGTTCTGTAGTTGCAGTAAAGTAGGTGAAATGAAATACAAGGAACTTGACAGACCTTGTGATGCAGAGCCTCACGCGTACCACCAGGATAAAGAAGCACATGTGATTTTGTTGAAAGCAATTTGAAAAGATTGCTTGGTGTAACAGGTACTGCGCCAAACACTCTCATCCAATCAGTTAATGAAAATTCAGAAGATGAACTCTCAGGCGTCTTTGAAAACGACATGGGATGCGCCAAGCCACGAACCATAATGTTCTTCTCTCTTAAGAACGCTTCACAAAGTGGAGGGAGTTCAAGTCCCATCAACATGTGATAACCAACTATTAACACAGGACCTTCATTTGGAACCCCAGCAAGACCCTTCACTATCTTTCCATCTTCCAAAGTCGAGAACAGTATTGAACCAGAAGCAAAGCGAAACAACCTACCATCAATGCAATTCTAATATCAAGCTTCAACTTCACATGGCCACAGATATCTGATAGGATACAACTTAAACAGACAGGAGGGGAACCAAAGAACAAAGAAGAGTAGGAATAGGAGAATCAAGCTGCAGGATTTTAGACCAAGGTTCTTAAAATTCAAGACTAATCCATACGTGTTTATCAAAAATTTGGTTCAGAATGATGGATTCACAGGCAAATATCTACAGAGATTTCTTTGGTCTGTTAAGACTGTCTACTCTCAATGTCTAACCAATCAGCTTAAATCGAATTTGATCATTTGTGTACATTATTAACAAAAAGTTTAAAAGGTTTTTGTCAAAACAAAAGATGAGCGTGATTGTGATGACAATACGATGGGATAAACACAATAAATGGATGTCCAATCTGGGACATGCCACTTTTGCTCTGCAACATCAGAATTTAAGTGAAAAATAGTGGAATAAGAGTTAAATTCCACGTAAAGCAGAAAGAGGAGGGATGAGAAGAAAAGAAAATGGGAGAAAACTTTTTTTTTCAATCATATGTTGGATTTAAGATTGTGGGTATTTCTCATGCATGATTATAAAGATCAAATCAAAAGTTTTAGGGGTTACATTAGGGGGTGGGTGAGAGTCCCATGACTGCAATAGTTATAGCACACATGCCTTATCATTCATTATAATTGACCAAAATATGAAAATGAGATGTGTGTTTACAGTATCGTCCCAACCTCTAACACGTATACATAGTCACAGATTTTATTGTGCTCCTCAACATGCATTTTCTGATATCTTTAATACTCAAACATCTTCATTTACATATTTTGGTGATACATCAGAAGTTTATATTTGCAGTTAGACCAACACGGACTAGTTGATTACGTAATAAATTTTTTTTAGACAACACTTAGAACTTAGAAGACAAGGATTAATCTTATACTAGAAAGTTTTAAAAGAGCTCTACATAGAAACAACTTTTGACATCATAAATGAAAACAAAAATAAGAACAGTATAGTATAATCCTGAACATGAAATGAGCTCTTCGGAAAGAGAAGGAAAAGAGTTATCAAAATTTATTTTTTATTTTTTAAGAATTATTAAAATTTAATACATGAGCATATGGGAACATCTCATATTTTCCATACAAATGTAACTCTCTCTCTTTGGGGCACATAATAAAAGAGCCCAAAGCTAAAAGATTCCACCTGCTGGTGCCACCCAACCAGTGAGATTAATGCTCAAAGGACTTCCAACCTCTTAGCCTACTTCAACTGTAAGTCTATAGTGTCAGCAGTGGAGCTAGACGTTTAACTTTTGGGTGGGAGGACTAATTAGGGATGGAATTGTGTATATATACAAGATAAGAAAAGTATGTGCATTTTTGGGGGAGCCACTTGTATACTTTACTAAACTTTGTCCTCAAATGTAAAGGAAATTTTAGCATTTTTGAAAAGTTTGGGGGAGCAATGGTCCCCTCAAGTTATAATGTGGCTCTGCCTGTCAATTATCAACCCATAGCACTTAGCCAAGAGGCAATTGATACCAGGATATTAAAATTCAAACTTTAAAGTCACATAAAACTTCTTTTGGAATATTAATAAACAAAAGGTGCCACTGCATAAAAAAAGAAAAATTATCACTAGATTAAAATGATATAGAGGAATCTTGAGATGGCCACCTCGTTTTCCACCTAGCTGCACCTCGGTATAATCTTAACTGTCACTAATTGATATCATATAACAGTTCTACAAATAAAATGATGCAATGTGCTTGTATAGTAACCTTTGAACATGATCATTTTTCTAGGAGCCTCACCCTAAGTTAATTCCTAACAATTTAGGATCAAACATGCATCAGAATGAGCTCGACTCATTTGCATGCACAAAAGTGTCATAATAATGAGAGCTGGGGGACTATATATATGTGTGCTCCAATGAATTACCCGACTATTTGATCACAGACATATTTGAGTTCTGTCATACTAGGAGGAAGAAAATCTGAGACAAAATCATGCCTCCTTGAACGACGAAATTTGCTAGTACCCTTAATAACCGTCATCAAACAAATTCCATCTTCCTGCACAATGACAGCAAACAGTGCAGTCAATTTGTTTTCCCACAGTAAAATAGCAAAAAAGAGTGAGTATAGCTGCACCCAAAGAACAAGAAAATTATGTGTATTAGAAAAGATAAAATATAACCCTGATATTATGTTAGAAAAGGCAAGACATAGCTTTCATATCATGACAAAGTGCATAAGAAAATATAAAAAATAAATAAATAAAGAAGATAGAGAAAAAGCGAGAACATAGGGAATTAATGTGGTTTGGCCTTAGAGACCTACATCCATAGTAGGCCCTTGATGACTACATCATTACTATTAAGCGTTGTATATTTTACAATGACCCCATTGAAGGATAATCTAAATTCTAAAATAACCCAGGGTTACAATATTTGCACTACATGTAGGCTTAGGATTACTTTGCTTGCACTTTAAGTAAGATTTTGACAACTTGTGCTCAAAGTTGGATTAAAGTACAATGAACCTAAACTAGAGTTATATAACAAACATGAGCCTTTAATCAAGATTAGATTTGGCCTTGATATCTCCAACATCCCCCTTCAAACTCAAGGTGGAAGCTTGAAAACAGTTTGATTTTGGAAAAAATGTGAAACCTTGAATGAAATTGTGACTGCATTGGATGTGGAGTGGATCGAGCAAGACCAAATTAAATGAAGCACATATGATATACTAGAACAAGGGCCAGATATGTGTGATGATTGAGGCTTGAATGCTAAGTACAATGCAGATCATACATGTGGAGGCCACTGATGAGAGCGTGGTCTAAATTACTATGCATGAAGATGATAGAGATACATGACCAAAATGAAAGCCAATAAAGGCCCCTGATCAGAGGCGTGGTCCAAGTAACGCAGCTTGAAGATGATAAAGACGACTGACCAAAAAGAAATCCAATAAAGGAGGCTACAGGTCAACATGGTTTGTGATACTCGACCAAGATGGATGAGGACTGATGACCAAATAGAAAGCCAATAAAGACTACTGATCATAGGCGTGGTCCGAGTAACCCAGTCTAAAGATGATAGAGACGCATGACCTAGAAAGAAAGTCGATAAAGGAGACTACCAATCAGTGTGGTATGTGATACTTGGCCAAGATGGTTGAGGACACTTGACCAGAAGGAAAGCTGAAAACCAAATGCAGAAGAAAGATACATGTCCACATTGAATGTAGTTGAAATTATCAAGATAGTCTTGTCAGAAAATATTAGATCTGAGAAAAATGAGTATGAAGCTGTTAGGACGTTGTCCACAAGGAATAAATCAATACTGAGCTATTAGGAGTGGCTAGCAGTGACAGTGTGAGAGAGAGAACCTAGATGTTGTCCACGATAGGAAATAGATCAGGATGAGCCCTACAAAGTGACAGACAACGGTGTAAAGAGAAGAATCTTGGATTTGACTATTAAAGAAGTGAAGGCCACAGAAGCGTGGCTCTAATAAGATAGAACATTACTCTGATACCATGTAGAGAAGGCAAGACATAGCTTTGACATCATGACAAAGTGTATGAGAAAATATAAAAAAGAAAATAAAGAAGTTAGAGAGAGAGAGAGAGAGAGAGAATGTAAAGAAATAACGTGGTTCGGCCTTATAGGCCTACATCAGCGGAAAGCCTTTGATGACTACATATTTGCTATTAAACTCTATGTATTTTACAATAAACCCACTGAAAGATATTTATCTTAGGCTAATTCCTAAACTAACTAAGGGTTAGAATACTTGCACTAGAAATAGGCTTAGGATTACTTTGCTTGAACTCCACGTAAGATTACGATTACTTTTCTTACACTCCAAGTATGATTAAATACATTAGAGTATATAACAGACTTAACCCTTTTACCAAGATTGTGTTGGGCCTTAATATCTCTAACAATGTGCATGAACATTCTTAAAGGTATAGAACACAACCAGCCCAAGATTAAGCATAAAAGGACAAGAACAATTCAATCATAAAGTTGTTTATCACAATGAAGCAGACAAGTAGTTAATTTACAGTTCATATACAATTAAAAGAGGGTATGAAGCGTTAGTGTGTGCTTGATATGCAGTGGGTTATGCGAAAGGTGATATTTGGAATGCACTTCTATGCATCATGTGGATTATTTGAAAGGAACAGAATAACCAAACATTTGAAGGTCTTGAACAATCTATGGTGGATCTGAAGATGATTCTTTTATGCACTCTATATGATTGGATGGCTGCTTAATTAAGTGATCCTTCTTTCTCTAATTTGCCGGATTTTCTTGATTGTTGTTTTTTGTAACTAATTTATGATGTACCTTTAGGACACAACCCGTGTACTTGGAGGCGCCGCTTTTTCTTTTTTCAGTCATTACAATCTTACTTATCCAAAAAAATAAATAAATAAATTGGCCTACTTCCTAATAGCTTAAGGTTTTGGACTAATGGTTTTCCAACATAAAGCACACGACTATTTAGTTCATCCTAAGCATTCGTAGAAACCAGTATTACTACCATCTACCATAAAACCAAATTGCAACAGCTTATACATGGTATGTCTTTTTGTTTGCTTCTCTGCTCAATCTTTAAAATTTCCAGGTTTTGTTCTGAATTGGGTTCTTCGTATACAAGATTGCAAGAAGAATATATTTTGTCACAGAATTGAAGTCCATTGAAATTTAATATTTAAATATTTTGAGATACCTCGAAATTGGTATGTAATCATAAATTTAAAGAAATTTTAAAATCAATCATATAAAGATGGTCTTAGGCTCCAAGTAGATTGAACCATATCCAAAGAATTTTGAAGCATGACCAGCAATTCAGTGTTGGCACCATACATATCAAACTAAAAAAGTACTAGTCAACCATTGTTTCAATGGACAAAATGAAGCCAGTACAGATGGGAATGGAAGTTAGTAGACTTGGGATTGAACCTGGTTGGTTTAGGTGATTTTATATAAATCCTAAAGATGTAAATATTTGACCAATATGATTGAGTATCTATCTAAGGGGTTCGATGTTCAAGCAAATCTTGATGTCATCAGAAGCTTCACTAACTTGAAAGTAATGATGAGAGCTAACCATGATGTTATATGATGGATGTACATATTCTCACGTACCAATAAAAGGGTATGTCCACCGTCCTTGAAGTGGCAAACATCACAATTTTGTAATGAGTTCTTAAGTCGTTTGGCTTCATCTCTACTCGGAAGCATGTTATCCTTGCCACTAAAATGCAAATATATCATCAATCTTAACAATCAATTAAGATTTACCACTTTAAAAGTAAATTCTCATCTCAGCAAGTAAAAACCTAGCTAGCAATCAGTTAAAATCTAGAGAAGGAAAAACCTAGCCAACACAAGAACTTCAGCTTTAACAGCATGGAGACGGGAATTAGCATATGCAGCAGCTGATTTAAGCAGCTTCAGCTTCCAAAGAAGAGTGTCCTTTGGTATTATATCAACAAAACCCTGAAACAAAAATGGAGTGATGTAAAATTCATATTGACATCTGACTATAGTCCTGGTACTACACATATTAATTGGACTGCTTCAAGAATTAACTTAAACTATTAATAGAAAATGTAAGGCAAAAGAAATGAGGAATCAACTTAGCTAGACAAAATAAAACCCACCCCCACCAACTATCCTTCTGTAAGTGTAAGCTAGTGTTTTTACCTGCAACCTTGAAATCCAAAATGTAGGTGATCAAAACTTGAAATATTTGGGTAATGCAAGTGAGACACATTGAATGAATGTATCTCATCGAACTCTTTTAAACTGTAGGACTCGATGGGCTTGGTTCCCCTAGTAAAGGTGATTTGCTTAATGTGAAGCAAAAAGAGGTTTTTTTTCTTCTTCTTCTTTTTTTTATATGGGACTACTCCCTCCGCCTCAATTTGTTTGTCCAGTATTCCATTTTCACTGTCCCAAATATTTTTCTAGTTTTAAAAGTCAAAGGTCACTAATTACTGACTTCCCAATATACCCCTATCATTTATTTTATTCAAATTTGAATGCTTAAAAGTTCATAACAGAAAGTTTTTGAAAACTTATATATTTTTCTTTGAGATACAAAATATTAAATGATGTTCTCTTAGAAAGTTTAGACTTTCTAAACTGGACATACAAAATGAGATGGAGGGAATATCTTGTAATGATAGATAACTAAGCTACAAAAAAGATAAAGCACAGTAGATAAAAGATTTTTGTGGCCATAAGTCAGCTGATCATTGCAGAAACTTCTGTAAATGGCAACTCAAGAGAGCCCAACTGAACCAAGGCAAAACTAGTTGAAAATAATGGAAACTTTAAGCAGAAAGAGAGAAATTAAACTATAAAAACACAAAAGAAAAAAAGGGGAGAAAAATCAACTGGCAAGCACTCCTTACAGAAAGATATGGTAACAGCCCAGTGAGGCTGCGAGACAGCCTTTCAATTCTTTGCCCAGGAGGAAGAGTGGTTTCAATATCGACCGATGCCATCTTCACTGGATCACCTGATGCCATGAAAATAGACAATGATATATCAGGAATCAAGAAATTTGGGACTGCAAAAAAGTGACACCTGATAAAAACACATCAAAATTATAGGGGAAAATAATGCAAATTTATTAGAGCTGATGTCACCAAAATAAAATTTATTTACATAGACATGACATTTACTGTAGAAGACAACATAGGTCAAACTAGAATAACTATGGTGTAGAAGCTTGCACAAGAAGCAACAGGTGGAGAAACGAGGGCTGCAGAGACAAAATATATGTATAACATAGACATTACATTATCATATACATTAATGGCTGAAAACTGACTAGCTAAAAAAGCATATGCTACCTATAAAATAGATTAGGTCACTAAGGATTAAATAGCAGTTCAACCAAATAGACCCAAGTCGTTCCATTGTTTGATCGACTGTGAGTATTTATAGTAGCAGTACAAACTTAAGGTTATAAAATATACCTTTTAAAGCACTTCATTCAAAGAAATTATTTTTAAGTTGACTAATAGACAAGATTCAAGGTTTCACTCAGGGTAAGAATACAGAAATGAATTACAATGATTAAGTTTTATGATCATGCTAGCAATAACAAGAAAAAAGAATTGATATCAAGTCAATAACCCAAGCTCACAGTAGTAGCACCATAGACCACAGTAGCTGATTACTTATTATGAGGTATTCCTAAGACTAAAGGCACAGTGAATTTGTTGAATTATCAGATTTTTCCACACATTGAAGGATTCCATAAGTAGAGTTGAAGGGGACAGAGAAGGTACCCATTACAGAGCTAAGAAGATAAGGAACTGCGCTATGCAGTCCATCAGGCATAGCCTCCAGGATGGGAAACAGTGGTTGCAGCTGAGACCTGCCAAATGATGTTGCTAAAACAAAATACCAAAAAGTCAGGATTTCTCAGATGATCAACATTGATCATCAACCAGAAACATACCAAGATTATATTTATAAGAAAAAATGAATTGCATATCAGGAATCTAACCTGGATTGGATAATATCAGAACTAGGTCAATGGCCGGATTACGAGCAGCGACAGCAAGTGCTAGGCATCCTCCAAAGGAATCCCCCACCAAATAAATTGGCTTATGAGGAGATGAAGCATGTTCAAACCTGACAGTTTCCTCTACAAGTTTTACCAGCCCTTCATACAACAAAAAATCACTGAACTATAAATTATGATATCCTGTAAATTAAAGGATAATACATACCCACCCACATGTGTGAGGAACAGACACACAACACATTCATTAGGGACCAGAAAACATTTGATCACCGCAAAGGAAATTTCTAGGATTCTGTTAAAACATAATGATCTCAACGGGTTACAATAGAATAATGAAATCAATTTTGTAACTAAATCACATAAAATATGATGATATTTCATTATTTCAAATTCACTTGGGAGATGCCACCTTACTTTGGCTTGGCACTAGGGAGCCCATAGGCAAGTGAAGAAGTATCTGACCAACCAACCAGCTAATCTCATACCCCACAACTCACAAATACACTTTATGCTTTTAATTCAAACATGTGCAGAGGGCATGTACAGCCCAGAAGGACTTTAACCTTGCTAATTCAAGCATGCGGCTGCCTCCAATTTGTCTGATGAGGATCTGTAGACAACCCCAAAGTTTTGGGACTAAGGCTTTATATCAACAGTCAAAATATGTTTTTGTTGTAATTACTGTCACTAACTCATATGACCTTACAACTTTTGCTCAATATATACCACCAAATTTCATAACATATAATTGGCATGCTCTATTCAATCATAAGTTATTGTTAAAATCCCTATTATACATGTGAGGAATAAAGGGGGGGAAAAGGAATAATTGAGTATATAAACATATAAAATGGACAGTTTTGAATAAAGGGTGCAAGCAATAAATGAATAATGGTGTCTTGCATTTCTGTTTAAACACAGATTTTACAACTTAACGAATTATAGTTGTTTATCAAGTTTGTTACAATTACATATGATAGCAAGTAGCTACAAGAGGTATAAACATAATCTATCATTTCAATGAATCAACAATGCAATAGTACTTCACAAAAAACTTAGGAAGATTTTTTGATACACAGAGAGACACAGAGAGAGAGATTAGTATTCAAAGATTAAGACCTTCAAATGATGTACGATCATGAACGGGAATATGCAGGCACCAGACCTCAAAAGCCCTGCATTGAAGGAAGTTAGAAATTGTTGCTAACAACCATATAAATTACTACCCAAAATAGAATGCAAAAGCATGAGTCAAGTAACATAATATTATCCTAATACTGAGAAGGAGCTTTCATGACTGGATACTACAAACACTGTGTGCAACAAAGATAAGTTCCAACAATAGTGAAAGAAAATAATGCACACCTGCAGATGCAGAACACAAAAGCAACCGAAAAAGGAAAGCAATAGAGAAAACACTTTGAACTACAATAAAAGTATACAAATTTCTCTGTTTGTTTTTTTTTTGGTGACCTTTTCTTTCAGTAAGACACACAACTATCACCTTGCCAAAACATCTTTGATATAATTGAAATACCATTATGATCAACACGCTTCTTTCCATGAGAATCACAAACACTGAGAACAAATTCAGTTCAGTTTTCTCAAGAATTAGAAGGAGACCTTAGTGTTACAAACTATTTAGTGATAATAAAGCACCCTTAGTTCAGTTCAGTAGAACATGGGCCACCAATACCAGATGTCAAAGGTTCAAATCCTACAGAGAGTGAATCCATTCTTGTTATTCTTAGGCCAACTTTAAAGCCAAGCTTTCAAGAAGTGAATTTATTGCCAGAAACGAACCAATAAGCAAGAGAATCAGTTTTTTGTTTTTTTGTTTTCCAAATAGAATAGGGTCATCATCTCATAAAAAACCTATAAATTTCCCAGGTTTGCAATGCTAAGGGCAGTTATTTAATATTCATGGCTGATAAAGTTTATACTAACTTCTACTCTCACCATTTAGATGATTTCTTTTAATTTTTTTTTTCTTTTTTTGATAAATAATAATGAACTTCAATTTAAATCGATTACCATTGAGATGATTAATTTAAAAGGTGTTAATCCAAACAAACATAGAAGCATTCACATTCATCAAAGACATAAGGGTAATCTGACTTACTTCCCAAGAGCTTTATGGTGCAAAACAAGTCCCAAACCAGTACCATCCATCCCTGCATGCATCAATACCAACAAACTTTTAACATCCTGCAATTGAATTTTCAAAAACTGAAATCTAGCCATCTACACATATCTCTTAAACACAAAACACACAACAAATTCACAAAACCATCCTTGAGCTTATCAGCCATTGTCAGGCATCCATTACCAGGCAAAAAGAGTAGAACCGGAGAATCCTTCAAAGGACGTCCGCAAGTAACGGGGCAAAACCACCGTGGCGGCCCGCCATCATGCTTAACAATGTCTTTGGCCATATCAAAGTAATCTCTAACAGTCTCAGTCCCATACCCATCATCCCACAAAGGCTTGAAAGTTTCCAAAACATCATCCTCTACCTTCTTCTTCTCCTCAACTTTAGACCTCAACTGCCCATTTCCTTGATCAATTGAAGTCCCAACTCTCTCTCTCTCCCCACCTATAGAAGTTCCATTCACCACAACTGAATCTGAGGACAATAATGTAGAATCAGGACCACTTAAACACCTCACTTTCACTCGACGATCCTCATACTTATTCTCTTATTCGAATTCGAATTCGACATAGAAAAGGGCAATACTTTGAAACCTATAACTGATGCCATGGCCTCTACAAGCAATTGCAGTACAATTAAGACTCTTTCTCAAGACTCACCAATTGAACAAACTTACCAACTCTTTCCAAGAATACCCACTTGAGTACAGCTTAAATACACTACAAAATTTCAGTTAAAGAGTTCCTTAAACCACTCTAACTGAATCACTCACACCTATTATGTTTAGCACAGATAAACATTAAAAAACTGGGTTTTCAAATTCTTTAAGCAAACCCAGAAAACAAAATGTAATTAATAACCTCCAGCTCATGTATTCCTTCAGTTCCTGACTTCTTATCTAACTTCAGAACAAATGTGGAAACTAAATAAACATGCAACAAAAATGTGAATAACATTCATGGACAATAATAAACCCGGTAACAAATAAGAAGGTAACTATTACATTACCTCATGTTGGTCTAGGTGGTTCTGGAAATAGAAAGGGACATGGGTGTTGTACTGTTGTTGTCCAATGATTTTTACTCTCTTTGGCTAAGCATTGGCCAACAAGTGAGTTGTCACATGGTTTTTGGCTTATGCAGATATTTGAACCGACAAAGCCGTATAGTGGGGTCTGGACCATATAAGATTACAAGTCCTATTGCTGTTTATGCCAGTTTGTTTGATTGGTTTGTGTCAGTTTGAAAAAGCTGGGAAAGACTTAAAAGACTTTCAAAAAGAGTGAAAGACCAAAAGACCACACAATGACACCAGGCAGTATATGCACCACGGGTTCGGTAAAAGAAACAGTAACAATATTCGTCCTTTACAAAATGAACAAATATTGGATTACTGGTGTCTGAATAAGTTAAACAAATTGGTGAGTTATCACATTTTCATTTTCTTCGTAAAGATGGTTGTGGTTAAACAAAAATATCTTCCTAGTGGATTTTATTTTTTATTGCATAGTAAAACTATGATACATAACTTGGTTGAAATAATTATTTAGCAGTTGTCATAGAATTTATTGTTTGGAGGACATGTGGGTATATTTGTGCACTTAACTTGGTTGAAATAATTAAATAATTGCGATTTTTTAACAACATTTTAATAGAATTGAAAGTTAATCTCTAAATATTATATCACAAAATGAGTGTTGTATATTTATTTTTTTTCGATATTATTAATGAGTGTTATATATCGGTCTTAAATACCATAGAAATCATTTCAAAATGAAAGTATAAAGTATTCGAGCATCGCATGGGACATCATCTAATTATGTGAAGAATTGTTTGGAAAATAAGTCAGAGGTGGAAAAGTGCTTAGTATTTTGCATGACACAATCCTCAAGAACAATCTTTGATTCTCACAAACACATTTTTCACTGAAATGATAAACACACATAAATGTGTAGATATTTAATTCCATCCAATGGTCTAATGGAGTACAAATATATGCGTATTTCTCCTCTCACATGAATGATGGGTCTCATGAATTAAATTCATATGAGACTCATCACTCTATAGGAGGAGGGAGTACGCATTAATTTGTATTACAGGACTATTAAATAATTTTCCAACAATGACACATATATGTTATCTTTTTTTGTTGTTTTTCATGCCAATTAATTGCTATTTCACAAAAAGGAAATAGGATGCACAAAAAGGAAGTCATCATATCTATGTGGAAAATTACAACAATGACGCATGAATGTTATCTTAGTAATTTTTTTTCATACCAATTAATTGTTATTTCACTAAAAGGAAATACAAAACAAAAAAGCATTTACCAAATATGGAAGTCATTAGCCACTATAAATATGGAAGTTATCAATTGATATAAATTAAACCACAAATTTTATAATAATAATTAGGATCAAGATTCTCTAGAGTTCTTAGGGAACTCTAAGAGGTAGAGTTCTTTAAAACCTCACATTTCCCTTTAAAATAAAAGGTTAGGATTATGTCACATCATCATTCCATTAACATATTCATAAAATAATTATTTTTTTGAAAGAGACTCCAATTGTTTCACATTAATTCCTTCCATTAATTTATCAAAAAAATAAATTCTTCCATTAAACCAAAATGAATGAGTAAGGGAATGAGCCAAAAAAACTCTCCACTCCCATAGCCAACCTCCGACAATGCTCAGAGTCAAAAAGCAATTTCCGCTAGGAAAAAAAATTCTAACATTGGTCCATTAATGATTCGGTGACATGGGTTTCCAAAATCCAAAAATAAATTCCTAACCCCCAACCCCAAAAAAAAAAAAAAAAATGAAGTCGTAACAATCTGTAATATTTTATTTGGTGTGTTTTTTTTTTTTTTTTTAAGTAATAGACTTTATTAGAAAAGGCCCAAGTATACTAGGAGTACACAAAGGGACAGAGATTATTCCTGAGGGTCGGAATGGTCCATTAACGATTCAGTGACATGGGTTTTTAAAATCCTAAAATAAATTCCTAACCGAAAAAAAAAAAAAAAATTTGAAGTCATAACAATCTGTAATAATTTATTTAGTGTTGCAGACATGATTATTGACGAGGATTTGAAGATCCTATCGGCAAATATAATCTCAAGAGCCTATTTTTGCAACTGTTACTCCTTGCAAGACACCTTTTCCAACCCGAGTGTACTTTTTGAACTTTCCAAAAAATAGAAATATCACTTCTACAATATTAGAAATCTGAGTTTGCTGCATAGAAATCTTGACCCTTCAAGCAATCGGGTTCTTTCAACCCTAGCGCCGCACAGCCTTTTTTTCTTCTTCCTTAACCCTAGCGCCACCTCCCACCTCCTCCGATCCCTTCTTCTTCTTGCTTGTGGCCGCGTGGCGCACCCTCACCTTCGTGTAAGGGAGATCGTGGCCGGAATGGTCAGATCTCGCCGTGTGGCCCACCCTCATCCTCTCTCCCCTTTTTCTTTTCCTTTTTTCCTGTCTTGATTAGAACTCGCCAAGCCACCACCTCCACCCTTTTGTTCCCTTTGGTTATGTTTTCCCTTTTTCTCCTCCGTTCTGGTCATGTGCTGGTGGGTTTCGCCAGAGCCCATGGGTGGCTCGTGACTAGGGGCGGCCCCGAGCGTGGGGTTGCCCTAGCCCCGGCCTAATTTGGTTGCCCTACTTGCTACTTATTATTTAATATTAAAAAAAATAATATAAAGTCCAAATTTTTTTTTTTTATATATAAAATCAAGGTTATGTTGTACTTTTTATATTATAAATTCAAATAATAAAAAAATTATATTATACTCCTAAAAATCTAAACTAATACCTATTAATATTATTTTAGGTTTAATAGTTTTTAACTAAAAAATGTTTTAGTGTTAATAACACTATTACGTTCCCATAAAAAAATAAAAATAAAAATACAACACAAACAAATAAATTTAATGCGCAATACTCCCATCCAAAGAATAAAAATAGCACTACAATATTTGATCAATGCAAACACTACAGTAAAACGATCACACAAATCACAATATATTTAATCAAACTTTAAAAAACAAATTAAAAAAAAAAATGTTAAAGCAAACAGTCAGTGGCTCAGTGCACTGACTGTCACTGATGACTGACCCACCACTTATTCAATTTGAATGGCATTTGTGAATAACGCCATAAGTCCATAACTTATCCCCACACACACACTGACACTGTGACACACACACAGAAGAAAAATAAAAAAAATAAAAAAAAAATCAAAGCATAAAACAAAACCGAGCCAGTGGCCCAGTAAAAGACAAAGTCTAAAACTCTAAAAGAGTTAAAGGCTTAGACTCTTTTCGGAAGGCTATCTGAAGGCTATTTGAGAGAGAGAGAGAGAGAGAAAAAAATACCGGAAAAGGCGTGAGATGCTGGCTGAGCAGGCGGTGGACCGGTGGTCTCTTTCCTTCTTCCTGCGTGGGCAGCGTGACGGACCGGCGGTGGCTGGTGCGGGCTGAGCAGGCTGAGATGATGAGATCTCACCGAAGAGGCGGAAGAGCAAATAACGGTAGTACGGTACAGATCTGGCGTCTGCGTCACTGCGTGAGATGCTGGTCTGGACCGTCTTCTTTGTGCCGGTCGACGGTGGTTACGGGAATGAGGAATCTCAGGTGATTTGTTGTCAACGGTTTAGGGATTTGGGATTTTTCTGTATTGTGAATTTGGGGATTTTCTTTTTTTCGCACGTTTGGTTGTGTTTTGCCGGTTATGTATCTTGGATTAGGCCTTAGATCTGCTGGATTGTGGGATGTTTCTGCTTAATTGTTATTTTTGCCCTGTAAATTAGTTTTTTGTCCACCGGTTTATGATTAATTGGAAGATTTTGCCCTTTAATTTTTGTTTTGTTCTTTAATTTTTGTTTTGTTTGCCGGTTTTTGCTTTATTTTTATTTTTGCCCTGTAAATTTGTTTTTTGTCCCCCCGTTTATGATTAATTGGAAGATTTTGCCCTTTAATTTTTTTTTTGTTCTTCCGGTTTATGCTTAATTTTTATTTTTGCCCTCAAAATTTTTTTTTTGTCCTCCGGTTTTATGATTATTTTTTATTTTTATCTAAATATTTTTTTTTCTAAATATTTTTTTTGCCCTCTATGAATAATTTTTTTTTTTTTTTCTAATGTATATATGTAATTTTTTTTTTTTTATATGTATACTATAAAATTTTTTTTGGCCAATTGGTTGCCCTGGGGTGGGGGGTTGCCCTAGCCCAGGGGCTTGCTGGGCTTACCCCAGGGCCGGCCCTGCTCGTGACTCGGCGGTGTCCCTCTTTTTTTACGGCAAGATTGGGTCTTCCTGTAGGTGGCGTGATCTCCAGCGGCCATGGATGCTCAGAAGACAATGGGTTTGGGGTCTTCTTCCATATCGAGCTTTTATCATCTAGCTTGATTTGGGGGTAGATTTGTCAAAACTCCTCCTTTTGGAGAGCCCCAAAACCCGAATCACATGGTATCTGATGCTATGGACAATCCGATTTGACTTCCTTGTTGGTTGCTCATATGGGAATTTGGTTCCAAGCTTTTTGTCTTTTCAAACATCTCCAAAAACTGCTGCTCTTGTGATCTACCAGACTGTGATCAAGCCTTGTGTTGTCTATTGTTCTTGTGTAGTTATTAGGTGTTTTTCATGTTGTTGTTGTTGTTGTTGTTGTTGTTTCTTTTTTTTTTTGTTGTTGTTGTTGTTGCTACCCTCGTTGTAGGGTTATGTACTATGACGTATGTCATCTTTGCCCCCCTCTATGTAGGGTTATTATGGGCTTTGTTGTATAATCACCTTGGTTTTCTTCCATCTCGGATATGAGTGGAAGTTTACCATTCGTGTTGATTTTCAATGAAGTTCTTTTTATTCATTAAAAAAAAAAAAATAAAAAAAAGAAATAAAAAAAAAAAGAAGTTTATGACAAGGAAATAATTATTATTATTATTTTTTTATCTATATATGTTACCCATATTTCTTTCCACAAAGAACAACAGAGAAAGGTGGAGACATTGATACTCAAGTCTCAAGTAGTCAGGGATCGTCAACAAGAAAGCCTGTATGGCACCATACCTGAAAAAGACCATTTAAACATCATGCCGCAATATTTTATTTTCAGTGGGAATTCCTTTTCAGATTTAAAAACCCATGGCACCGAACTGTTAATGGACCACTGTTAGGATTTTTTATTTTTTATTTTTTATTTTTTTTCAGTGTAAATTTCCTTTTGACTCTGAACGTCACCGAAGGTTGGCGGTGGGAGAGAGGGGAGTCTTTTGCCTCTTTCCCTTAAATTTATTTTAACTAGTTATAAACCCATGCGATGCACGGAAAAATTACTTAAAATGAAATATAAAGAATTATTAGTCTAAATATGACTTTTTAGTCTTTTCTATTTTTTCTAAATATGAAAATTGATAATTATCAAAAGACATTTATTATTATTGTGTTTATATATAAAATATATTATAGTATTAGACATTTATTATGATTGTGTTTATATATATAGAACAATATATTGTTTCTATTAAAATAAAATATAACGTGTCCATATTCTAATGAGATGTTTAATTATAGAATAAAATTTAAATTTAATTAAAATATATATTAAAATAATGAGGTGTCACTACAAGAAAAATCACTTATTACAACGAAAAAAAATTGTTGTAATAAGTCAATTTCGTTGCAATAAACTTTATTGCAACGACAAATAAGTCGTTGCGAGCCATTTTAATAAACTTCGAGGCGATAGGTTATTACAACTATAATTTTGTTTATTGCAACAAACATTGTCGTTGCGATAAATCTTGTACATTATTCTCAAACATTTATTAAAACGACATTCTCGTTATAATACGTTATTACTTCAGTATTGTCTTTGCAATAGGCCATTTACACTATTCTCAAACACTTATTAAAACAACATTCGCATTGTAATACATTATTGCTTCAGCATTGTCGTTGCAATGGACCATTAATATTATTCTCAAACACTTATTACAATGACATTCGCATTGTAATACGTTATTGCTTCAGTATTGTCGTTATGATAGACCATTAATATTATTCTCAAACACTTATTACAACGATATTCTCGTTGTAATGAGTTATTGCTTAAGCATTGTCGTTGCGATTAGGGGTGGCAATTCGTGTTCACGGGGCGGGTTCGTGTTGAGTTGGCTGATATATTTCGACTATTTGGGTCAACCCGAACACGACTCGTTTATTAATTGTGTCATGATATGTCAACCCTAACACGACTTGTTTATTAAACGGGTTGACACGACACGACTCGCATAACCCATTTAATAAACAAGTCGGGTTGGGTTGACACGACCCGACACAACCCATTTGACCCGAATTACACAAAATGACTTGTACAACCCATTTGACCCGAATTACACAAATTGACCTGTTTAATAAATCATGCACAACTATTTAAATATAGTAATTATAATTATACATTTAGAAATAACAATAAAAGATGTGACTAAAATTACTTTCATAAAATAAAATAACAAACCAAGTTCCAAATTAAAACAATAATTAAAAAATTACAAGTCCAAATACTAAGCTAAATAAGTAAATATGCACCCATAAAGTCTTGGTGTAAAGACTAAATAACATAATAAAACCAAAATATTAAGCTAAATATACACCCACAAAGTCTTGGTGTAAAGGAAAAATTACACAGGGGAATAAAAAAAACACGTCTTCATCCAGCTTTTTTTGCATCGAAATAGTGGTTGGTTCCTTCATCACTGCAATCATCCATAAGGCCAACATGTTCACCATTAGCAACAACATATAATAAACCAACAAAACTACTAACTTAGCATCAAGTTCTACTTCTAAAAATAACATACCTAACAATAGTTCATATAGTAGGATTAGAACCCATTGATGGAGGTTCATCATTGTTCTCTTTGTTGATATCCATCTTCATGATATCTTCAGTTAGATCGTCCAATTGAGATTCAGCAAATTCTACATCAAAACATGAATTCAAACATTAAGAATTTAGCAAAAGTATTATAAACACTAAATATTAAGACCCAATGTTAAAACAACAAGTTACTTTTCTCTCCATATAACCAATCTCTATTGCAAATAAGTGCCTTAACAACATCAGGTTTCAAGTGCACTTCTAAATTGATCAATGACTCGTCCCCCAACACTAAAAGTGGATTTTGAAAGTAACGGTAGAGATAGGAATACTCAAAATATCATGAACCATGGCAACTAGTTCAGGATATCGAAATTGATTTCCTTTCCAAAAAGAAAGTATATCTAGTTTTGCATTCCTATCCATCCTTGGTTCTTCCAAGTAAAGCTCCAATTGAGTTTTTTGTGTTTGCCCAACAACATCATCACTTTCAAAACAATCAAATTCCTACATGTAAAACAATAAAACAAATGTTATTTCAAACTAAATATACATAGTAGAATATTAAATAATTCACAACATAGAAAGAATAACATACTTTCATCATAAACATTGTCTCCTTGCTAAAAGACTTGAATTGAAGGTCTTGAATAGCTTTACCACGTTTATTAGAAGTTGTGCTTGAATGTGTAGGAACATTACTCACATATTCCCCAAAGAGAGCAAATAATTTTTCACGAACCTTTAAATACTCATATGAACCACCAACTTCATAAAACTTTTGATAACAAAAATCTATGAATCGAAGCTTATAACGAGGGTCCAAGATAACTGCTATAGCTAACACTCCACTGAACTCTGACCAATATTTCTCAAACTTCACAAGCATTTGTTCTGCCATTCTTCTCATATACTCATCCTCACTCTCACTATCTTGCTTCAAAGTTAAATAAATCATGAAAACTGATGAAAAGTATAAGTTGGTTGTTGGATATTTGGTGCTAGAAAAGACACACATAGCATCATAAAAAACAGCAAAAAAAGTGTTGATTTTTTCCACCTTATCCCATTCAATAACAATGGGACAATGCTTAAAATTAGAGTCAGTTAACTTTAAATGATGAAAAGCACGTTGATAAAAAATAGCACTCTCAAGCATAAGAAATGTAGAATTCCACCTAGTAGGAACATCTTGCCTTAACCCTTTCTTACCATTCAAAGACATTTGTTTAACAGAATAAAAAAACTTAACTTTTCTCCCTTGTGATCCTTTAACATACTTAATGCATTCCTGAATTTTTTGTACAACACCATCAATTTCCTTCAAACTATCTTGTACTATCAAATTGAGAACATGAGCACAACAACGAAGATGAAATAAATCACCCTTACAAACAAGTGCTTTCTTAATATTCAATTGAGTTCTCAACATGTCAACAGAAACATCATTGGATGAAGCATTATCCAATGTCACAGAAAAAATCTTATTCTCAATGCCCCACTCACATAGCAAGTTATAAATTTTTTCAGACAAAAATATACCATTATGTGGTGGCGGCATTAAACAAAAGTTCAAAACCCTCTTATGCAAGACCCAATTCTTGTCAAGAAAGTGTGCAGTGAGGCACATATAACCATCAGTTATTATTGAGATCCATAAATCAGATATTAAACTAATTCGGCCTAGAGTTGATTTCAATATATATTTAATCCTATCTTTCTCTCTCTTATATATCTTAAGAGTATCAGCCTTTGCAGTATTTCTAGTGATATGTACTACATCACACCGCAGGTAAGAAAATATTGTTCATACACTAATATACTCAACAAATTAAAATGGTAAATCATGTATAACAATTGCAGCAACTAATAATTCTCTAAATGTGTTAGGATCAAATTTAGAGGAACTTATTGACATTGATCCATTTTTGTTACTAAGTATAAGTTGGGCAATATCCTTTGTGCATTTTTTGTAACAACTTTTGATATGCCGCTTTAGAGTTCTAGTACCATAGGAACCTGGACTCAAATATTTATTTCCGCACTTCTTGCATTTGCAATAGGGCTTATCATCATCACCTTTACCTGGAAGCATCTCAAAGAAAGCCCAAATAACTGAAGTCTACCTTCGTTTTGCCTTCCTCTTTTGAGACCCCACTATAACTGGAACATCTTCTAGTTCAACTTCAACCAAATCATCATCATCTTTATCTTCGTCTACTAAGTTAACTTTATCAACCAGCTCACTAGTGCCTCCCATTACTTCCTCATTTTCCATCTGGAAACATAAAAAATAATCACCAACATATAGAGAAATGAGGTTAAACAAATTAATCTAGAATTAAAAAAAAAAAAATATTTGTAGATTTAGCAGAGCAAGCGATGGTGACGCGATGAGTATGATGGGCGGCTGTAGTGGGCGACTGTTGTGACTGCTGTGGGTGGCGTGGTGAGAGGGAGACTGTCACGACCCAAATCCATAATATGATTCGGAGTCGGACCGGCATGCTATGCTATACCAAGCATGTGCCTGATATTAACACGAACCAACTAAAAGGAGTATAAATTTTTTTTCTTCTTTTCTCTCTTCTCTCATCCTGATTCTTTAACTTCTTCTTAGGTAGGAAACTCCCATAATATAATAACGTACTTCTTTACAAAATAACTAAATGTACTAGTCCACCTAAAGGAAGTGATAGTAGTTAGAGTATCTATAACTGTTTATATAAAATACATCAGTATATGGACATAATAACTCTAATACGGCGGAAGACTATTTAAACATATATATCCCTTTTGCTTTATATACACAAAAACTCAAAATATCTAAGACTAGTTCTATATATCAATATATTTGCTCCTCCATGTTAAGACTCTTGGCTGCACTATAGGATGTTCTTGCAATCTGAACAACCCACTTTGCTCAGTAAGAGAGGCGTGACATGAAAATTTAATAGTATGCATGAATGCATGATAAATAGAATAATCTTTGTGGATATGACTTGCGTATAAACAATTCATGCTAAAATGATTTCATGAGTTTCTTGAACATATATGTTTTCATATTGATGAACATAATATCTGATAACTTGTAAGACATAATATAACTATTGAAATCTGAATATATAGCATGATTCCTTTATATGTAAATAAAAAATGTTCCTTTAAACTGTTCTGTAGAGAAACTTTTCTCATACCATTGCATAATATAGCAAAACTATATGGAATATGTAACTATACTTTATCTTTAAGACTTTGCCCCTCGTGACCTTATTGGTGCCATATCTACAAGGAAACTATCCCCTCGTGGCCTTGGTTGCCAGTCTACAAAGTTCCGAAAATCCCCTCGTGGTCTGGGTTGCCATATCTTCAAGGAATACAACCTCTCGTGACCTTACTTGTTGCTGGTCTATAGGGAATAAAGCCCTCGTGGCCTTTCTGCTGCCATGTCTTTAGGGCATACAATCCCCTTGTGGCCTTAGGTTGTCAGTCTATAGGGCATCACAATCAAAACTGTTTTAGGTGTTCGTAAAACATATAATGCTTGTTTATTTTTCAATCTCTCTTTTGCCTTACTAAGCCAAAATTCATAGCATATCCACAGCTTGCTTCTAAAATCTGTTTTAACTGTATCAACTCAAACCTGTTTCTAAATCAATGCACGTTTTCTTTATAAATAAGTATCAAACTGAGTTTAATGAAAGTATTGATAAAACATATATAGATATCTTCTTAAACATGGACTAATAAATTTTTATGGCACATTCCCTTACCCCAATCCAAAAGCTAGATTCCAAGAGTTTCAAGCAGATTGCTTCACCTATCCTCCCTTGATTATCCTAGATCAAGTATAAGGGTTAAGTTCATTTTAACATTTATTTTAAATAATTAATTAATTAATTTTAGTCATAATAATTTCTATTATATAAAAATTAATTAAATTTAAAAACTTGATTGTCTTGTGCACTAATACTTACCATATTAGGGTATTCTAACCAATAGAAATTAATTATTAATTAATTTAAGTTTAATCAGACCAATCAAATTAATTTATAAATAATCCTCATAATAGGCCATTTCAACCTAATCTTTAATAAAACTTGGTTTTTTACTTCCAAAAAATGAACTCTCATCTTAATTCTTAAAATATGATTTTAAATTTATGGACCAACTTTGAATTTTAATTTAACTTAACATTAAAGTGTAAAAAAGTAAAAAATCTTTACTAAGCCCTTACTAAACTCCAAACAACATGTTGAAGGCATCCAAAGCTAACCAACCTCATAATTATAATACAAAATACAACATACTTTAAGCAATCACACATTGTTTCTAAGGTACTACTGCAGAAACCGTAGTTACATGGCTCATAACTTTCTTTTTAATACCAAACAGTGAAATCAATGCATAATAAAATTCACCTAGACAATAAACATGCAATTGGTCCTGCACATAAAATATCAAGTCAAATAAATTATCCAATTGCAAGAGTAAATTTGTCAAAGTCTCATTCTTTCAGGAAATAAAGGTTCTATCCCACTACAGGGTAGTCCATTTGAACGGTGAATTTAACTATCCATTCACTATCCAATTTCCTTGATATTTTCATTTACCTGTTTTATTATACGTCTAATAATTACTTAAAAATTACAGCTCTATTTGAGTTTTATACAAAATTATAAATTCAACCAAGACAGAAGACTCAAATCTGCTAGCACAGTTTTGAAGGTAACTTTAGATCAATACCCACAATTCCTTCTTTACTAAAATTGTATGGGGTTAATTCCATAAATAACATATGCATCCTAGGGTTCCAGAAATATATTCCAATCACTCAAATTCCAAGGATTGGATTTATTATGAAATTTCTAACTGACAAACACAGAATCTGTCAAATTGACAGATTTGCACAGTTTTCTTGTAAAATAACAAATAATTATCAAAACTCAATATTTTTCTATGAAATTTCATATACATAACTTAGACATATGATAGATTATTCTAGAGTAAACCGTTTCCTCATTCCTATTTTAGAAAACTCCCAGAATTTCGTGCAACTTTCTGTTCACTACAAAAAGCAGAGACAGGTTGCATTTTCCTCTAGAAACTTAAAACCCATAAACCATTAGCCAACAATCCTCCTAAATCCAACACATGCAGTACCACATCAAATCTAATCTCATCCTAACTCATCATGTTCAGCCCACACCAGCCATTCCATCCCACATGCAAAGCTTAATTCATCTCAAAACATACATGAAAGCTAAGATTTCACCTAATCTAACACATGCATGAAATTTCAGTTGAAACCCCCAATTAAACTCCATGGAACCCTAGAAAATTTGAAGAATTTACCTTTTAAAGGTTGGGAATATAAGCTCTAACAAGAGCCATCTGTTGACACCCTATTTTGCAACCATTAATTTTACTTTTTTACACTTTAGTGCATAAAGGGTAAAATGGTAATTTCACAAGCTTGAAAATTCAAAGTTGGTCAATAAATTTAAAATCATATTTTAAGTGATCAAAATTGAATTAAGAATGAGAGTGCATTTTTCGGATTGGAAATCGGATCAAAGACCAAAATTTTATTAAGTAAATAAATTTGATTGGTTGAAATGATATTTACCATAAGCTCACATGCATAGGATTACTTGTTAGTTAATTTGATTGGTCCTCTAAAGGATTAAATTAAAATCAATTAATAAATAATTTCTATTGGTTTAGAACACCTTAAAATGGTAAGTATTCATGCACAAGATTATTCATCAAAGGATAATTCTTAAATTGATTTATTTTTAACTAATGGGATAATTATTTTGACCAATAATTATCATATTAATTATTAATAAATTGATTAAAATTCAAGAAATCTCAAATTCAGCCAAATAAAGACTTCTAAATCCACTAGAAGTTGACCAAAGGTGAAAAAACCCGGAATTATCCAAAGCCCAATTCGGATTTGGATTCCAGCCCGTACACTGGTCAGTATTTTCGACCATAACTTTTGACTCAATTATCGATTGAGTTGATTCAAATTGGGCTGGAAAGCTGACATGATGGGCTACAAATATGTGTCTAATGACCATCTCCAAATTCGAATGTTTAGAGGGTCAAAACGGGCCCGCAATTAGAGCCTAAAAATCAGCCAGAATTTCGGGATTTTCAATGAAGTATATCCAATTTCCAAAACCCTAATGCACTCCCATGAGGTCCAAAACGTGGGTAGGTTCATTTTGGGCTGCCATATAAATAGAAAATGATACTCATTTTCAAAGGGGGTTGGATTTTTCATCGTTCAGAATCCCAAACAAAATTCAAGAGAATTTTTGTGAGGGATTAGGGTTTTAATAAGAATCGAAGCTATTCTTATAACCCTAGAAATTACAAGAGGCCACCTCTTGTAATTGGGATTCCAATCTTTGAATTCTATTTTTTTTTATCTCTTATAACCAATTTAACGGTTTTTCTTTCAAGAATCAAATTTTCAGGTTGGATTCAATCGAATCAAATCAAGGAGCTTCCTCCACAACACATAGAGGTACCTTTCTCCCTTGTTGTTTATTTCAAAACATGATTACATAATTGGTTGTATATAAATATGCTTAAATTTGTTTTGCTTATTTTTTTATCACCTGTATTTTCTTGGTTATTTTTTTTAAATAATATAGGAACATGTTAGGATATAAATCATGGCTTTAAAGATGATAAAAATGGCATAGGTTTCAGTTTCAAGACAAGTCAGAAACTATTTTTTGGATTAAAGGTCATTGGGCCTCCATTTTTACTGGAGTGCCGATTGGGTCTCTTTGGGACCCGATTGGGCCTATTTGGGACCCGTTTGGGTGATCCTTGAGTGCCAATCGGGCCTCAAAATTTATTTTCAATTTTCTGTACAGAAATTCATCCATCATTGATTATGCCATATTTATTCCAAATTTATTGAATCTTAACATGTCTCCTTGATTGTTTAGATGTAATTAGGATTGTTTGTTTGAATTGTTTTAGGAATTGTTGATTGATCACTTTTTTATTTTCTTTGTATGCATGTACTATGATTGATTGATGTCAAAATGCGAGTTGTGGTTTGGATGAGTTGTGAACTGTAGCATAGGAATCCTTAAGAGACTGATTTAGGTCAGGTTGAGTGGGTGCCTAACACCTTCCCACTCAATCCCCTAGCCCCCGAACCCTAATCTTAGGGGAAATTAGATTAGTCCGTGTATCCTTTTACTTCTATCTTCTAGATTGTAGTTAGGACACAAAGCCTTGTAATTTTATTTTTCCTTAGATTGTATCTAGGGCAAAAGTGTTGTAATTTGTTCAATTTTCTAAACTTTTTGTATATTTCTTTATTCAATCAATAAATGAGAAGTACTCTTTTTTTTTTCTTAGCTTTTTTTATAAAAGTTAGGTGGCGACTCCATTGTAATATCCCCTAGTGATTAGGATGGAAAACAGTGAAAGTCTCCATTTTGAGAATCCATGTTTAGGCCTTTGCATTGGGTTAAAGGTCGTGGTTCTCACAGTGGCGACTCCACTGGGGACTTAGAGGGCTAAACTCTAGTATAGGATTCCTAGTCTACAGTTCACAAGTTGTTTGCTATTGTTTGTTACTCGCTTTGATAATTGTCATTTTGTATGTCATGCATTGCACGTGTGATTTTGCATTGTGTGTTGGTTAGCCCGGAAGCCACGGTAGTAGTAGCCTTGGATCACGGTCCCCCTCGGATGCGGGTACCCTTGGCCAACCTACCACCCCATGAATACGTACTCTCGACCCTCTCGAGCAAGTATAAAGTGGTGAAACATACTGTGAGCCTTTGATGCCCCTCGCATGCATTGGTGGGTATGTTGAGCCCAAGTAATGGGGAACCTTTTTAGCCTACCCTCTACCCTCATGTAAAAGCCCATTTAGATCTTTCCTCTAGGATGGCCCAACCCAGTAAAGCGTGCATT
Source organism: Fagus sylvatica (assembly GCA_907173295.1). Taxonomy (NCBI): domain Eukaryota; kingdom Viridiplantae; phylum Streptophyta; class Magnoliopsida; order Fagales; family Fagaceae; genus Fagus; species Fagus sylvatica. Next base: position 19,473,227 of record OU015761.1, read on the forward strand.
CATGATTGTCTTTGTTTGAACCTAGGCCCAAGTCCAAAGCTTGAGGCCTTGTTTGCTCTTGTTTGAACCTAAGCCCAAGTCCAATGCTTGAGGCCCACTTGGATGTTGTTTGAACCCAGGCTCAAGTCCAATGCTTGAAGCCCACATGAACTTAAAAGAACTAAAAGCCATCATTGAAGTGAATAAAAAGCCCAAAAGAGAAAAGTTTCTTAACCAATTACTTTTTGAAGGCAAAAATCAATCAAGTCCACTGCTTTAGGCCCACATGACTTTAAAGAGATTAAAAGTCACATGATTCTAAGAAAATTCAAAACCCAAATTCAAAAGACTTAGAATCCATCTAGTCATGTTGAAAAGAAAAGCCCAAGTCCCATACTTGAGGCCCACTTGTCATTTAAAAAAAGAAAGCCTAAGTCTTATACTTAAGGCCCACTTGGTCATTTAGAAAAAGAGAGCCTAAGTCCTGTACTTGAGGCCCACTTGGTCATTTTGAAAAGAAAGAGTTTAAGTTCCACTCTTGGGCCTATGCTTAAAGAATGGTTTAGGAATCCAAAATAACATGAAGTAAAAGTCCATGTCCAAAGCTTGGACCCATTTTTTGAGAAAATGATACCTAACTCAACAAAACATTGATTGGATCAAAGATCCAAGCCCAAGGCTTAAGACCAACATGACTTCACTTGAATTGAAGCCCAAGCTCAAGGCTTGAGGCTTACATGACCTTCCTTGAACTTAAGTCCGACCTTGCATGAATGAAAGCTCAAGTCCAAGGCTTGAGGTTTACATCACTATTGAAGCCTGAGTTCAACTCTTGAGGCTCTCATGACCTTGTTGGAATCAAGACCTAAGTCCAATATTTGTGACCCAAATGACTTTAATAAATTCAAAACCCAAGTCCAACGCTTGGAACCCATTCAGTCATTTTCGAAAAACACAAAGGCCCAAGCCCAAAAACTTGAGGCGCACATGGTTCTTTTCTTGAATGAAAGTCTAAGCCCAATGCTTGACTTTCACATGATCCTATTGGATTAAAGCCCATAGTCTAATGATTGAAGCCTTCATGATTTTGTTTGGACCTAAATGAATGAAAGCCCAAATTCAATGGTTCACTAATGAGATTTTGTGAAATGAATGCCTAAGTCTGAAACTCACAGCCCATTGACTTAATGAGTCTAAGTGCACACAATGTAAAGGTTCAGATCATGTACAAAATTGACAAATGGATTCACTTCACAAGAAAGGGTCAAAAGTCCAAGATCATTGCTCAAAGGTCCACAGGAATCAAGCCCATTGTTGAAGAATCAATTTGAAGAAAGCCCAGTTTGTTCATCATCAGATTTCTCAATGGACCAAGAAGACTCCAACAATGCCATGGAGAACTTAAGGGACCGGTCATGCCATCTGAGACCTCATTGACCAAAAGATCATTGATCCATCTTCACCAGGCGGCTAATTCAACCTCTCTTGAGCCAAGTGATCACTCCAGAAGCTCCCAAGCCAAGATCTCATCCATGGGGTTTTTCTATCTTTCTTTTGTTTAAGTTCATTATGTTTGCTCATTTGAATTCTTAAGAACATGTTGCTTAGGTTTTGATTGTAAACTCATCATAGGAATGCTTGTTTGAATTTCTTGTTTACATTTTTCATTTAAAAAAAAAATCAAAAAAAAAAAAAAATCAAAAAGCCAAAAAAAATTCTCTCTCTCCAACTAAGGGCAGGGGCCCTTAAGTTGCCTTCAATGAAGAGTCCTGAACTAGGGGCATGGGCCCCTAATGACTCCCAATCTCCTCAAGGCCCAAAGCCTAAGAGTTCATCCATTCATCCAATACTCAATGGTCATGATCTCCAACCACTGCTGGTTTTCAAAATGTGCATATTCAAAAAAAATAAAAGATTGTGATTTGTTTTTCAAAAGAAGGTGTTCTTTCATGATCAAAAATCGCTCTTCTTCTAGAATGAGTAAAGTTCGAAATTTTCAAAATGCATTTTCAAATTGTGCTTAAGGAAATATCTTTAATAAAATCATTTTGCAAATCATGAGATTCCATAGCCTTACCAATCAATTTGCATAAAGAGGGATTAACTTCATTTAATTCATGTAAGGATCTTTGCTCACAATTTAGAACAAAAGGGAAAGAGATCCTAAATGCAATCAAGGGAAAAATCACATGTCATTTGATTAAATTGCAAAATCTTGTTTTGAGAAATTTTGATGTCACAACAACGGGTTGTTACTTCTTTTTACTTTAAGAGAAGTCTATCAAGAGAGGTCATATCTTTGTGCCGATAAACTAGCATTACTAGGGATTGGAGGCCATCTTTGGCTAGACCACATCATCCCAGAATTAACCTGTCACAAATTAATCCATTGCTAGCCCATTTGAGCCTATACAGTTAGCCTTTTTTTCAAGAACCAATAATAAAAACTTGAACCCAAGGGTGGGAAAAAACAAGTGTGCACATACTCAAAACTCATTTTGGGGAGGAGTCAAACCCAATGCTTGTCTGAAAAAGAGCCAACAAAGGAGGTACAAGTGTACCAAAAGTTTGAAAAGAAAGTGTGGTGATTAGGGGCATGTTCAAGACCCACCTTGAAGAAAGGTCGAATGAATCTGAAATCTTAATTCTCACCCGCTATGAGAGATTCATGTGAAGCTCACATGAGAGTCCAACAAGCTAAATCCGAAAAAGAGTGACATGAGTGTATGAGAAAGCAAGTAACTGTGAAAAAAAAAAAGTTCAAAAAAGAAGAAGAGAGACCCGCTAGGTTGAAAACCCGAAAGGGCGACCTAGGCAAAAATAGGGTAACCCAGTAGGTCGAAAACCCGAAAGGGGCCTAGGTAAAAGTTAGGGTTTCATTCAAAAAAAAAAAAACCTCAAAGAAGAGAGATGAAAGCTTGAAGAGAGAAAGGAAGATGAAATTCCCTTCAAAGCCAAAACTGAGAGTCCTATCAAAGCTGAAGAGCTAAATGAGAGAATTGAACAAAAAGAATGAGTTCACATAAAGGAACAACTTGAATGAAATAAAGAGAGACAAATGAGAAGAGACTTTCAAGAAGCCGATTCAAAAGCAAGCATTGATAAAAAGGGAGAAAACTTCTCTAATGTCTGAGTTTTTAAGTAATGCACACTTAGGGAAATATCCAAAAAGGGATTTTGAGCCTTTTATATATCCTTCATTTCAATACCTGAACCCGGCCTACATTACAACCTATGAATAAAGACCTCCTTGAAGTCTTGGTAGTTTTTAGGCACAACTCTTGCGATGATTTCTCTTAAATTGAAAAGAAAGAAAGCCCGAGGTACTCAAGCGCTACTAGCAAAAGATCTTAAAAAGGAAAATTCTCAAATTAGGGGCACTCCCCTTATTTGCTCTGAGACAAAAATTCTCAAGCTAGGGGCACTCCCCTTGTTTGTCATCAAACAAAAGTGACTTCCCAAATTAAGGGCACTCCCCTTATTTGTCCCTCAGATAAAAATTCTCAAATTAGGGGCACTCCCCTTGTTTGCTTTCAAAAAGGAAAATTCTCAAATTAGGGGCACTCCCCTTGTTTGCTTTCAAATAGGAAAAATTCTCAAACTAGGGGCACTCCCCTTGTTTAATCTCAAATGAAAAGAATTCCTAAATCATAAGCATTCCCTTTGTTTGCTTCTCAATGAATACCCTCAATTCTTCAAGCACTATCATGCACATTCTTTGATTGCCTTTAAGGATTCAATCTCACAATGCTCAAAGTAAAAAAAGCAAGGTTGTTTACTTGAATTCAATGACCTTAATCCTTCCCAATAAAGAGAATGGTTTGGCTATCGAATATCATGATTAGCCAAAAGACCTATTCAAAGGGACTACCTTTTGCTCATTTGAAAAAGGAAAAAATGATTTTTCTCAAAATTGATAAGAACACCACATTGCAAAGAAAGGTTTCTACACCACAAAGTTTTAAAGGAAAAATTCAGATCATTTTCAAATTTTCTCTTGAATAAGCTCATTTTGAAATCACCATGCAGACTTGATCAGAGGTCTCTATCATCACCTTGGTTGATCAAGTGTCTTCCAATAAATCTTGAACTACGTCTAGACCTGATCCTCCCAAAAGGGGTACGTAGGCAGTCTATCAAAGACTCGGTCCCAATCATTTGAATGACCTTCGGATAGGTCCAACTCTTGAACTACGTCTGGACCTGATCCTCCCAAAAGGGGTACGTAGGCAGTCTATCAAAGACTCGGTCCCAATCATCTGAATGACCTTTGGATAGGTCAAACTCTTGAACTACGTCTGGACCTGATCCTCCCAAAAGAGGTACGTAGGCAGTCTATCAAAGACTCGGTCCCAATCATCTGCATGACCTTTGGATAGGTCCAACTTTTGAACTACGTCTGGACCTTGATCCTCCCAAAAGAGGTACGTAGGCAGTCTGTCAAAGGCTCGGTCCCAAGCACCCAAATGACCTAAGCTTAGGTCTGGTGGAGAACTCAAAGTGATTGACTTGAAAATAGTTCACTTGCACAAAATGTTTTCACAACATGTTTAAATTATGGGCATTGGCCCAACATTTTTGTATGCAAGCATGCTACACTAGGGGCATTGGTTCATCTGTTTTGTTTGTCAGCATGATCTTCTTTTGCCAAATATGCTCAAACTAGGGGCATGCGCCCAACTGACAATCAAAAGAAGATTTTGTTTGTTGTCTCTTGCAGGTTATCAAAGTCACTCCATTGGACCATTCATCAACAAGAGTTCACCCCACAAAATGTTGCCACATCTTCATCAAAATATCCTTCCCCATTAAAAACACCAAATTCAATCCTCCAAGGAAAAGCCGTCATCATCAAAATAGAAGGAGGTCAGGTAAGCACTGAAAAGCTAAGGTACGTGTTTCTAACCACATATGCCTTAAGCAAGAAAAAACAACCCAACATTCACATAATAAAACCCATAACACTCAGGGTCTTACGACAAATCAAACTCAACCTTCTCGACATCCGAAGTATACTGAACCAACTTCCGTTTCCTAAGATTAATCTCCTCAAACAATCCTGACACATAAACAAAAGAAGCCATCAAAACTAAAATAAAGAACCAAATCAAACACCATCATGGAATCATGAGAAAATTAACCAAGCTTAACTCAACATGATCAAGACTTAAAATTGACCAATCAAGTTAAAAAATCACCACAAACAGTTTCCAACTCAAAGCAAACAAATTCAAATTTAAGCAAACTTTCAAACTTGAATCAATTCATAAATCGAAAAGCAAAACCATTGCGCCAAGTTAACAAACCATCAAATCTCAACCAAATGGAGCCAATCCAAAACAACTACCCATCTCAAACTTAATCAACCAAACTCAAGAAAATCAAAACAACAAAGTTCTTTAAAAAACAAAGATCATTGGCCACAAAAGTTGCAAAATCTCAGCAAAACCAATCCAATTTGGCCATACCCATTTCAATCAAACAAACCCAATCATACCCATGATCACAAAACAATAACCAAACTCAAAATTTCAGAGACACATCAAGAAAAAACAAAATCAACTCAATTGTGCAAAAAGCCAACACAAATAAACAACCAAAGTCGAAAAATCATTTCAAACTTCAAATCTGACCCTGAGTCAATCAAAATTCCAAGCTCCAACCCTGAGTTAGCATCCATTTTGAAATCCGACCCTGAGCCAATGACCCTGAGTCAAATAACCAACACAAAGATTTTAAGCCTCAATACGAGCAAACTAAAACAATTTTTAAGCCTCAAAGATGAGCAATTGAACAAATCTTCACAATGAAAAAAAACCTCCATGAAAAAATCTCCAAGAATAAAAAATCTTCACAATGAGAATCTCCAAAAATGCTAACAATAAAAAGAATCTTCATGGCAAAACTTCCTCATGGACAAATCTTCATAAACACATTAAAAACAATCTCCAAAATCAATCATTTAAGCCTCAAAGACGAGCAAACCTACCTCTCAATCAAAATTAATTCCTGACCCCGAGTCACCAATCAAAGATTAAACCTTGACCTTAAATTGTACAAAAAAAAAAGATGAAATTCTTAGACCTAAAGTCATCCACTGAAAGCCAAATGTAAATGAATCTTGACCCTGAGTCATCATTAAGAGAATCAAAATTCAACCCTGAGTCGAAAATCAGAACTGACCCTGAGTCATCATCCAAATTCAAAAAAAAAAAATCGACCCCAAGTCAAAAATCAAATCTGACCCTGAGTTAAAAATCCAAGATCAAAATTGTGACCCTGAGTCAATGTCATCAAAACATTCTTCCTAAAGCACTTTGCGGATGTTGCATCCAACAACATTCTCTTTGAGGCAATTCTGCGGAATTGCATTCTCACCCGGCATTCTTTTGGGGCAACTTTCCGAAGTTGTATTCCAACACTTTCTCTTTGAGGCAATTCTACGGAATTGTATTCTCAAAACATTTCCTTTGAGGCAATTCTACGGAATTGTATTCTCAAAATATTTCCTTCAAGACAACTCTCCGAAGTCGTATTATACAAAAGTCTCTTTGAGGCAATTCTGAGGAATTGTATTCTCAAAATATTCACTGTAACACAACTCTCTGGAGTTGTATTTCCACACTTTTCTTTAAGAGGCAATTATGCATAATTGTATTCTCAAAACATTTCATTTGAGGCAACTCTCTAGAGTTGTATTCTCAAACTTTCCTTTTAGGCAACTCTGCGGAGTTGTATTCTCACAACACTTCCTCTTTGAGGCAATTCTACGGAATTGTATTCTCAAAACATTTCCTTTGAGGCAATTCTACGGAATTGTATTCTCAAAATATTTCCTTTGAGGCAATTTTACTGAATTGTATTCTCAAAACATTTCCTTTGAAACAACTTCACGGAGTTGTATTTTCTCAAAACATTTCATTATGAGGCAATTCTGCGGAATTGTATTCTCAAAACATTTCTCTTTGAGGCAACTCTGCGGAGTTGTATTCCCATACTTCCTTTTGAGGCAATTCTACTGAATTGTATTCTCAAAACATTTCCTTTGAGGCAACTCTGCGGAGTTGTATTCTCAAAACACTTCCTTTGAGGCAATTCTACTGAATTGTATTCTCAAAACCTTCCCCTTTGAGGCAATTCTGCGGAATTGTATTCTCACACTTTCTCTTTTGGGACAACTTTGAAGAGTTGCATTCCCACAAATGTCTGAGGACATTATATCCCCACGTGAATAAATTAATGGTCACAAAATGAGATGTCATACTTGCATTGGTGTTTATTTATTACATAAATTCCACCAATGAGGGGCATCTGTTGACACCCCATTTTGCAACCATTAATTTTACTTTTTTACACTTTAGTGCATAAAGGGTAAAATGGTAATTTCACAAGCTTGAAAATTCAAAGTTGGTCCATAAATTTAAAATCATATTTTAAGTGATCAAAATTGAATTAAGAATGAGAGTGCATTTTTCGGATTGGAAATTCGGATAAAAAGACCAAGTTTTTATTAAGGAAATGAATTTGATTGGTTGAAATGATATTTACCATAAGCTCACATGCATAGGATTACTTGTTAATTAATTTGATTGGTCCTCTAAAGGATTAAATTAAAATCAATTAATAAATAATTTCTATTGGTTTAGAACACCTTAAAATGGTAAGTATTCATACACAAGATATTCATCAAAGGATAATTCTTAAATTGGTTTATTTTTAACTAATGGGATAATTATTTTGACCAATAATTATCCTATTAATTATTAATAAATTAATTAAAATTCAAGAAATCTCAAATTCAGCCAAATAAAGACTTCTAAATCCACTAGAAGTTGACTAAAGGTGAAAAAACCCAGAATTATCCAAAGCCCAATTCGGATTTGGATTCCAGCCCGTACACTGGATCAGTATTTTGACCATAACTTTTGACTCAATTATCGGATTGAGTTGATTCAAATTGGGCTGGAAAGCTGACATGATGGGCTACAAATATGTGTCTAATGACCATCTCCAAATTCGAATGTTTAGAGGGTCAAAACGGGCCCGCAATTAGAGCCTAAAAATCAGTCAGAATTTCGGGATTTTCATGAAGTATATCCAATTTCCAAAACCCTAATGCACTCCCATGAGGTTCCAAAACGTGGGTAGGTTCATTTTTGGGCTGCCATATAAATAGAAAATGATACTCATTTTAAAGGGGGTTGGAAATTTTTCAGTCGTTCAGGAATCCCAAACAAAATTCAAGAGAATTTTTGTGAGGGATTAGGGTTTTAATAAGAACACGAAGCTATTCTTATAACCCTAGAGATTACAAGAGGCCACCTCTTGTAATCTGGGATTTCCAATCTTTCAATTCCTATTTTTTAATTCTCTTATCAACCAAATTTAACGGTTTTTCTTTCAAGAATCAAATTTTCAGGTTGGATTCAATCGAATCAAATCAAGGAGCTTCCTCCACAACACATAGAGGTACCTTTCTCCCTTGTTGTTTATTTCAAAACATGATTACATAATTGGTTGTATATAAATATGCTTAAATTTGTTTTGCTTATTTTTTTATCACCTGTATTTTCTTGGTTATTTTTTTTAAATAATATAGGAACATGTTAGGATATAAATCATGGCTTTAAAGATGATAAAAATGGCATAGGTTTCAGTTTCAAGACAAGTCAGAAACTATTTTTTGGATTAAAGGTCATTGGGCATCCATTTTTACTGGAGTGCTGATTGGGTCTCTTTGGGACCCGATTGGGCCTATTTGGGACCCGTTTGGGTGATCCTTGAGTGCCAATCGGGCCTCAAAATTTATTTTCAATTTTCTGTACAGAAATTCATCCATCATTGATTATGCCATATTTATTCCAAATTTATTGAATCTTAACATGTCTCCTTGATTGTTTAGATGTAATTAGGATTGTTTGTTTGAATTGTTTTAGGAATTGTTGATTGATCACTTTTTTATTTTCTTTGTATGCATGTACTATGATTGATTGATGTCAAAATGCGAGTTGTGGTTTGGATGAGTTGTGAACTGTAGCATTAAGGAATCCTTAAGAGACTGATTTAGGTCAGGTTGAGTGGGTGCCTAACACCTTCCCACTCAATCCCCTAGCCCCCGAACCCTAATCTTAGGAGAAATTAGATTAGTTTATGTATCCTTTTACTTCTATCTTTAGATTGTAGTTAGGACACAAAGCCTTGTAATTTTATTTTTCTTAGATTGTATCTAGGGCAAAAGTGTTGTAATTTGTTTCAATTTTCTAAAACTTTTTGTATATTTCTTTATTCAATCAATAAATGAGAAGTACTCTTTTTTTTTTCTTAGCTTTTTTTATAAAAGTTAGGTGGCGACTCCATTGTAATATCCCCTAGTGATTAGGATGGAAAACAGTGAAAGTCTCCATTTTGAGAATCCATGTTTAGGCCTTTGCATTGGGTTAAAGGTCGTGGTTCTCACACCATCCTTTTCTTGATGGAGTGAAGCTTGAAGGAGAGGAAATATGGAGGTTTTTCCTCCAAGGGATTTTCGGCCAGCAAAAGGAGGAGAGCTTCTCTCCCTCTTTTCCTTTCTTTCCTCTTAAAAAAATGCATTGAAATAAGGAAGTGGCCGGCTATTAAAGGGGAGTGGGGCTGACTATGGGGTTTTGGTGTAATGGATCACACATGTCATCTAGCATGTGATGCAATTAAAAGGTGGGGGCACATGGCAAATTTCCATTGGACACCAAACTTATGTGTGCAATGACCCTTTTGCCCTTATGTTTACTATCAATTACATAGTTTAAGGTTTATCTATCATAAAACTATAGGTATCTATGATATTGTACTTACATTAATATTATTTTACTATTACTAATATTAATCATGTAGTATCACTATATTCCTCTATTTCACTTTAATTATTAAATAGTCACTTGATATATCTATTAGCAATACTAATGCATCTAAGTTAATGTAGTGTGGTAATTATCCAATTTAAATTAACTTACTATAAGAATTTATTAAATCTATAATCCTTTAGTGACTTAGTACTAATATAATTAATTTATAATGTTAGGTGGTGCGGGGTATCACAGAGACCAACAAGGGAGTAAGAGAGGCTGAGAGCATGGCGAGGGAGTGAGAGCACGGCAAGGGACTAACGGAGTGAGAGCACGGCAAAGGAGTGAGAGAGGTCGAAGAGGCCGGAGAGGGTTGAGGCTTGGTCCACTTTGAGCCTTGGAGGCTGTCACAGAGAGAGAGAGAGAGAGAGAGAGAGAGAGAGAGAGAGAGGAGGCAGAATTGTTTTTAGTTAGGTTAGAAATTTTGTATTTATACCTAGGGTTTGTAAGGGTATTTTAGTAAAATTAAATTAATTTAATCGGGTCTATACGGGGTATACAGGTTGACCCAAATAACTCGTTTATTAAACGGGCCTATGCGGGTTCGACCCGAATATGATCCGAACCCATTAAGCCCAAACCCTAACTCACTAACTTCGTGTCAAGTTTGTGTTAGGTTCGCAGGTCGTATCAAATATTGCCACCCCTAGTTGCGATAGACCATGAACATTATTCTCAAAACACTTATTACAACGACATTCTCGTTGTAATACGTTATTGCTTCTGGATTGTCATTGGGATAGGCCATGTACATTATTCTCAAATACTTATTACAACAACATTCTCGTTGTAATACGTTATTGCTTCAGCATTGTTGTTGCAATAGACCATTAACATTATTCTCAAACACTTATTACAACAACATTCGCGTTGTAATACGTTATTGCTTCAACATTGTCATTGCGATAGACCATTAACATTATTCTCAAACACTTATTACAACGACATTCTCGTTGTAATAAGTTATTATTTCAGCATTGTTGTTGCAATAGACCATGTACATTATTCTCAAAACACTTATTACAACGATATTCTCGTTGTAATATGTTATTGCTTCAAGACTGTCGTTGTGATAGGCCATTAACATTACTCTTAAACACTTATTACAACAACATTCTTGTTGTAATAAGTTATTGCTTAGCATTGTCGTTGCGATAGACCATGTATATTATTCTCAAAATACTTATTACAACGACATTCTCGTTATAATACATTATTGCTTCAGGATTATCGTTGCGATAGGTCATTAACATTATTTTCTCGTTGTAATAAGTTATTGCTTCAGCATCGTCGTTGTGATAGACCATGTATATTATTCTCAAACACTTATTACAACGACATTCTCATTGTAATACGTTATTGCTTCAACATTGTCGTTGCGATAGGCCATTTACATTATTCTCAAACACTTATTACAACGACATGCTCGTTGTAATAAGTTATTGCTTCAGTATTGTCGTTGCAATAAATTGAGGTTTTTTTTTTTAATAATTTTCTTTTAACCTCTTCCATAAATACATTTTTGGTGTCTTAACCTAATTTATATGCTAAATAAAACATATACAATCTCAATCCAAAAGTCAAAATACTTCATTAGATACTAATCCAAAAATATTATAACAAATTCTCCCCTCTTAATGCAAAAATAATTACAAACTTATAAAAACTATATTTTTCATTCTAACCCAAAACACAAAAATATATTCAAGCTTATATTTAAGCATATATTCAAAAGTATATACAAATCTCTCAATTTTGGCTTCAAAGCTTTCTTCCAAAAAGTGCAATCCATGCATGATTTACAACATACCTCCTTGGCTTCCTCCCTATAAAATTTAAAACATAAAAACAAAATTAATAAAAAGTCTCTTACACAATAAAACCATCACCAATACACATACCAAATCAATCTACTCAAACTTATAACACCATTATTACACAATGACACCAACACTAAGATACATTATTACTACACAATGAGAACATCAATATACAACATTAATACTTAAGGAAAACCGTATATACCTCATTACTATAAAATACCACCAAGACCAATATACACTATTACACATCATTACTACACAATAACATAAACGCCAACACCAATATACACTATTAGTACATGTTACTACACAATAACACCAACACCAATATATACACCATTACTATTAACACTAATATACACAATTACTATTACTACTCAAAACCCCTTATAAGACCATTACTATATAATGTCACCAACACCAATATATACACAATTACTACATAATGACAACATAAATATACACCATTAATACTCAAGAAAACATTATACAAACTATTACTAAACAATTTCACAAACTTTAATATAACCATTACTACTCAAAGCCATATACATTATTATTACACAACACTAATATACAATATTAGTACTATGCAATATCATTACTACACAATAACACCAACATCAATATATACACCATTACTACTAACACCAATATACACAATTACTATTATTACTCAAAACCCCCTTTGAAATGATGAACCGTTTGTGTTTTTGGAAACTAGAGAAATATACCTTTCTAGTGATATAGGGTTTTCAAAGTTAAAAATCATGAGGCAGTACAGAATTGGCAAATAAGATCATTCCTATCATAGAGAAAAAAATGAATTTACTGCAATTTTTAACAGCTAGTGATCATTCCTATTTCATAGAGAAAAAAATGAATTTATCTACAAGTTCTACATGATATTCATTAATAAAATGAAAGCTTCATTTTTCACAAAAATCTACTAAAAAGTGTAGCTTCCTCAACCTCTAAAATAATTAATTGTTCTAATGGATGCTCTTATTCTATTTACAACTTTATAAAATCCCATTAGACAAATAATAACTCCATCATAGAAAACTGTAATGCACTAAGAACAAATAAAATGACAGCTTTCTATGGGTTTGGATTTATATAAGATATTATTGCTTCTTAAAAAATTTCCCAAAACAATCTGCAATATTTTCAAGTTGCTTGATTTATCATATTTCACACTATGTTACTTTTCAGTTTTACACTACAAAACTCAAATCTAGGAAAAAAAAAATTGATACCCCTCTAATTTACTTAAGAAAAATAAAAGGTCAAGTAAACTAACTAAAGCACCATGTACATTTGTACTGATATACCTTGCTTGAATAGGTTTCAGCTACACTCAATAAAAAAGGTCATTTAGACATCCTAGATAGATGAAAATTGTTAATTTGGTTTAGAAACCATAAAATTGAGCACAAGGCGAGTAATTTCATTTTCATTATATGCAACAAGAGGCACAAACCTGATCAAAATAGACTATAAACCAGCCAAATAGTTTCATTTTCAACTTACTTGGTTTCCATTATAATGGAGAAATTTTGCAAGAAGAGGAAGGGAAACAAACTTCAATGAATCAAATTTTTACAACAGATGCATGAATGTTGCGTTGCAGTAATGTATATCGTGTCCCAATCAAATGTAAGAAGTGGATGGTTTGGAAAATTATAGTCTAAAAGCAAATTCAATCTAGTAATAATTTATATACACAATAGGTCAAACAGTTTCATGTTAATATCATTTGGGGCATGAAGAATTAGTAAGATTGTATAAATCATCAATGTTACAAGAGATATCAGTTGGATCCTTTTTAACATTTTGAACTTATATACTTCCTTGGTGCAATAAAATCACAACTCATAGAAATTGAGAACCTTAGGTATCAAGCCAGACATGTAAAACAACACAACGATAGTTGACTTTTTCAGGTGAGAATGCTATTTATGTTTTTCCCTTATCTTTTCATGGCTAACTTTACTTTGCATTCAATTTACTGTATTGTACCAGCTAACTCATTACTTCATATTAAAGTAGATATCAGAAAGGTAATAAAGGTGAGGGGAATGACTGCAAATAAAGAAAATGAATAAGAAGAAAGAAAGTAAAAAAGGAGCTGAATGTATAACTTATTGCACTAGTAGGCTAAAATGACGGCAACAATAAACACTTATAGTCCAATGACCACATGCCTGTATTTACATAATGGAATCTACATTCACATGAATCAGACACATGTCCACCATGTCCATGGTATTGCTCAAGAGTTTTTTACTATTATGACACAAGAGTTAACAGAAATGTGACCACTTCATATCAAGGATGAGG